>VTON01000009.1:2514504-3771757 GCA_009617725.1 Hydropsyche tenuis
TTCGTGAGCGAAATTTACTGTTAAATAAGCCCTCGAAATTCATATATAAAAAAATTATGCGGTTAGTTTCATATTTAGAAAATACGCTACATACAGCTTATTCAAATATTTTTATTTTCGTCTCTATCGGAATTATATTTTTCCAAGATTTAATTATTGATCTGGACCATGTTGCATCTCATCAAACCCGTTCGACACACGAACGTTTATACGAAATTTTCTTTTATTGAAAAAACAATCATCGGATGATTCACGCATCTAAAGAACGTCGATTCTCATAACGGCTCGTTTCGAATCCGTCAAACATGTGTATTTGTTCTACAGGCTTCTTAACAGACGAGCATCATTTGCGTCGAAGAGTGATGATTCCCAAGATAAATTGTTGCAAATTGGAGCGCGCTGACACAATGCTACCATTGTGCCACGTTGACGTGTATATGAGGGGAAAATCGGTTGATTCTTCCATATGGTCAATATGACGACATTGCGAATCAATTTTGTTTATCGGGAAGGGTTCTGAATGATATACTGTATCGTAAACGTTTTCATTGGTCACTAAAGTTAAGCAGCATATGGCGCAGTCTGTAGAAGTGCTATTAGTCATTTAGTATAAAAAACTGTTCATTAGAGATTCAATTTTTGTTTACATTGTAATAAATATAATATGAAGATTGAAATATAAAATTAAAAAAATTATATGTAAGGAGTTTTAAAAGTTAAGAAGATGATAATTTTTTTTGAGTACATTAAATGAAAGTTGTTTGAGAAGAGTAGAAGATGATTTGAAAGGTTATCCAGGTTAACAAAGGTTATCTATCATCATTTGCCATCAAGTGATGGTAAATGATAATGTTTATAGCGCTATAATCAATTTGAGATTAATATCTATATGTTAATCTCAATCAGATCATGTTCAAAACCCATAAAAAAAACTAGAAGGATTCAAAATGATATCATATACTCGTATCAAATTTGTATTCATTCATATGTAAAAAGATCGATTTATATATAAAAATATTTATTATGAATCAGATAATATCTATGTGTATTACGAAACGAGGTTGATATCCTCCAAAATAAAATTATACAATCGCACAAAGAAAAGGACTCGGCTTCCGTCAGAGTGCACTCATATGCACTCACTCGCGTCTCATCCGAAATAGACTTCTCGGAGGCAATAATTCATTGGACGTCCGTCACATGAAACGGTTTTACGGTTTACCCGAAATAAAATCGAAATCGGGAAATCCGAAAGAGCGAAAAAAGTCAAAACCGGCAAAACTGACGCGCACCGATGATGAAAGATGTACGGCGTCCGCAATGAGCGTACGCATGCAATAAGTTATGAGTTATGCGAGTTTTTACGACGTTATATTTTCGAATGTGGGTCTTTTTAATGCGGCGATGATGCTTTTATACAATTTCTCGTATTATTATGCTGAGGTTTTTGATGATTGTTTTGTCGCGACGGATGTGCCAAAGCCGTTTGTTTGTATGTAAAAATTTTCTATTCGAATGTATTGTTTTCTTTATTGATAATCTATATTAATAATTTTTATTATTTTGTTACAGGTAAGCTGTTCGTGAATGAATTGATAAAAATTTTCGTAATCAGTGAAGATCAATCTTTTAAAAAAAGAAACTTACAGAAATAAACCAGGTATGAAAAATATGATATAATGTTATAAGCTCGAATCGTGTCATCGAGTCGGCAATATTTTGAAAAATATTTTTGATACTAATGGCGGAAATCATTCTTTTCGAAAATTTTTCGGAAACTAGTCACTTTGACACGTCATTTCATCACTGCGACGTCATTCCGCTTTTTTTTAAATTTGTATATTATATCATATATTTATATGTTTTTGTCAGTCTGCACAACATCATCACCGAATTTATAACGCGTATGGAAATGTGAATTATTGCGACGGATCTGCGTTTAATCAACCTTGACGAGTGATTTATCGGACGTTGCACTCCACTTTGAAGTTTTTTCCTACAAAACCCAAAACTCACAGAATGTGGAAACCGTCAGTTTTCACTAGAGAAGAATTATAATTGGTTGACGAGGACGCGTCTCACCCGAAACGTCAATCGTCTTTTTTGCGTTATACATCACGTTTTCTTCGTAAAAATTCAGATGTTTCGCGTCAATCTTCCATACTTTTATATATGCATTATAAACGAGTTATGGCATGACATCTTGTTTAAATTGGTAGACGCACCCTGCGGAGTCGCGACTGACAAATCGGTGTCAATCATGTACCACGTCGCCTTCACAATATGCAAAGAAAAAATGTGTATAAATTGAGACGCGCTAAGAAACTTCGATCGCTCAATATTTAGATATTAAAACGCTTGTCTTCAACGTGGTAATTAAAAAAATTACCCATTTTAAGTACATTTTTATAATACAATTATTTTTATTTTGTTAAAGAGTAAAACAGTATGTTTAGATTCATTTTATGAATCGATTCTGAAGATTCGAATCGTTGAAGTATCATAATAATTTTATTTAGACATCAATTAGCTCAATCTCGATTATTCAGTAACTATAAACTATTTAAATTATTATTTTTCAAGATCAGAATTCTAAAATTTCTGCAAACAGATTGATTTTGAAGGCTTGAATTTTCGAAGCATTGCGGAAATATTTTGAATTGAGAAGCACTAAAAAACTTCGATAACTTGATAATTATAAAATGACTCATTTTAAATATATTTTTATAATGCAATTATTCGTATTTTATTAAAAAGCAAGAGTATGTTTAGATTAATTTAATGAATCGATTCTGAAGATCCAAATCTTCGAAGCATCATAATAATTTAATTTTGATATCAAATGGCTCGATTTCTATTATATAGTAATTATAAACAATTTAAATCATATTTTTTTAAGATTAGAATTTCGAAATTTCACCGTACAGATTGATTTCGTCGATCGATTTTGAAGGCTCGAATCTTCGAAGCATCGTAGGAATCTCGTCTAATTCCGTCGCCGTTTAGACGTGTATATTTTTAGCGGGTTTTCCTTTTTTTTCGAAAAATTATAACGGCGTCGATCGATCGGATTTATACATCCGTCGCGAAGTGGCGCGGTCGCGTATTTCTGGGAATATAAATTGGCGGGATCAAAGTGTTCCCGTTCGCGAGATTGATGACGGACGGATGGCCCGCGGCGACAACCGGGACACATGGCCCTCTCGCACATTATTTATATATATTTAGAATAATATTGTGTGTGTGTACTTAGGACGCATCGTCGAACATTGCTCGTCACTTCATAACTCAGCCGGATTGAGACACAACACGGGTCCAGAATAGAATAGGCGACTGTGTGAAATTTTAAAACGGTCATCGCCGATCGAATGCTCTTCGTACATATTGGAATGGATTTAGTGTTTGTGTGTGTGTGTGTCGTTGCAGTTTTCGTTATCGTCGATCTTCGCTTGAATCTGCCAGATATTTCAATTTCCGATCGAGCTGCGCTTGATGCATTCGCAATCAGAATCGCAGATGTCTGGAAGGGTTCAATAGTTAAATGGACGTTTTAATAAAATTCTTGTTTTTGTTATATGTTAAATTTGTATTTGTATGAGTCGAATATTCTATATTGATAATGTAGGTCGTTATAAAAATGTGTAAAAAAGTGACAATCACACGATAACGCTAATCGCAATTATTTTCGCTTAAATATTTTGTTGACGGAAAATTGAAAATAGTCGCCGCTGTGACATTTGGCGAGGACATGAGGAGACGAGCCAATAATTCAATATCTCGTCTCGCCGCTATTATAATAATTTCCCGTGTCAAAATAAAAACTCAAATAGGTATTTTTATGTCGCTCGTCTCCGATAAATCCGATCTAAAGTCAGACGGTGACGACAGAGTGTTTACCAGTAAAAATCTTCGAGCTTTCTTTCAATTAATCGTACCCAAGGTCGTGTATAGAACCACTGTGTTGGGTTTGACATTCGAGATGCATTGTTTCTACCGTTCTGAAGTGTCGTCTGTAAATTTCTTACGTCTACGTGTCTACGTCTGGCATTCACTTGTAATCAAACCGTATGACGCGCCATTGTGTCACAAGTTCCCTGGGGACATTCATGGCAAAAGCTGTCCTCGTGCACGATGAGCACTGTCGACTATAGTGACTTAAATGCGATTCGGATTGTTCCAGATATTGATAATGTCTTCGATGAGTTCGTAGACTGTGTTTGCGAATTTTCAGAAAATGGTTTTTCATTGTTTTCCATACAATTTTGATAATTTGTTGCGTCGTTCAATTGAAAATATGCGCTAGTAAAATGGCACAAGAAATCCATATATCATAACATTTAAGTAGTTATTCTAATTTTATAATAATTTACGTTTAGTATTCGAGGAAATATGAATCATAATGTTAGTTTGAATGAATGAGTCGTTAAGGATTTTCATCAGATCATTAAATATTTTCTTATTGAAAATGAAACACTATTCGGATTAAGTTTATTAAATTAGTTTTTTGGCATGAGGGATGTGAGCTTAAGAATTCATATATGATGTCATTATGAACGATACATTTTAATTCAAAATAGCATAATACACATCTTTTTACACTCTTCATAGAAAAAAATCAATAATTTTTTGACACGGTATAAAAAACGTATCATTATGTCATAATGATAAAATGTAAGCAGGCCAGTATACAAGTATAGTTATTTAATAAAAAAAAATTCGATGTTTTTCGATGATTTCACATGGCGAAATTTTCATCGAAGGCGAAGTTCCGTCCAAATATACAGATAGAACTTATCTTCAATTTTTATATGGTCACTACACATTTTTTTACACAGTAGTCTCTGGAATGTATCCCCATGCAAAAAGAAAATTGGGTGCACTAATTTTACGATATTAAACCATCCATTTCTATATCGAATCACCGAACTCAAACGCCATTGAACCCAGCCCTATACGTCCAACGTACACAGAAAAAACCCACAAATTTCTCTTAAACTGTCCATTTTATTCGCAATAATCATAAACCAACTTCAGACGATAATGCATCAGAGCGAAACACAATACGACGAAACACACACGCGACTCAACTAGATGACAACTGTCACCGAACATTATTACACCGGTCGAGCGTCTTGCCGCTTTGCCGTTCGTTGCACACACATGTGCACATCGAGTGCATAAATACGGACAGACAAACATTCGGACGGACGTCTAGCACGCTGAAATGCGAGGTGCATGTGTTATGAGGTGGTAGGAAAGACGTGGACGGTGTTGTTTGGCCGTAAATGGATGGGTTGCGAGATCGATTTCGATCGTTTTCGGTTTTGGGTTGCGAAATTCGTTGAGTGTGTAATGGGTTTGATGGGGGTTATGTTGTTTTGTGTGTGAAATGTGGGTTTTTTTTTTGAGAGATGTGTTGATAAGTTTTTTCGGTGTGTTTGATGTTTTTTTAATATTCAAATATGCGATTTTAAATTATTCAAAAAAAATGAATTATGTTTTGAATTCGTAGCGTATCGTTCGTTCATTTTCATTAATTTATGTGACCGTTTTTTGGTCAAATAATAACTTTTAATGTGAACGATTTTGATACTTTATAATAACTTATTTTTGATTTTCAATATATTTTTATAAATGGATTGTACATTTAATGCACTCAAAATTTTATTATTCGACAATCTTCATTTTTTACGCGACTAGTGCAATTTCTAATATTTTCTCAACACAATTGAGATTTAGTCAATTTCTCTTATTTTACTTTATATTGGTAGTAAAAAAATATTCTTTATAAAATGATTTCATATCATCAAATTCGTTTATTAACCTCACAAAATATCGCTTAACTCTAATATATTCTACAGAAAAAAACCGTTAACTAACCTACAAATATTAAAACATAATTTAAAAAAAATTATCAATCGATTAGAATCCAATAACGCTTTTTATTAACATATCCAATAAATTATTTGAACATAAAAAAAAACGTATCAATACATACGAATATATACAAAATCGTTATATACATTCGAACTCGTTTCAATCGCTCGTCATCTGCTCGTTCTTGATCTATAAATGGATCGGTGACATCACGACCGTGGAAAATTGATGGAATAATCATGGTGGAAAATGCATCCGCCCACACCGAGTGCAAGTCCTGCGTGCATCCTCGCCCACGTACCACCGATTGCGTCACACGTTCAGGATCCTTCGATCTCCTGTTGAAGATCTGTACGTCTTGTGGTACGTCTGCAAGAGTGGATCGGTTTCTGAAGATCGAGCGATATGAACTTGTCGTTTGCCGTTGATGAGTTTCTCTATTTTCTCGTGTAGATTGTAGAGATATGTACGTATATATGTATGTTGGTGCGATGGAGGTTTCAATGTTGAACGTTTCATGAACATCTGCGAGATGTTAAGGTTAAAGGTTTGAGATTCTTAGACGCATGTAATATTTGCATAAAAGGCTATATCGGCTTTTTTTCCGAACTGATCCCCTCATTAACGCTTCAGTGTTAAGATAACGCATTCAGTTACCTTTTTTAGCTGATGCATAAATATCCCGTACGCTAATAACACCGTACAAAGTCGAGTTTCACTAATTACGTATTTAAATCGTACGCTAATTTCATCGGTAGTCGGCGGGTGCAAATTTAATCGTTTAATTATTGCAATTTTTCCTGAATCACGACACATGTATCGCTTTAATCAGGACCCATCGATCGTTTCTGCGAAACGCTCAATTATCCGGTCGTCGTTAACATTATTATTTTCACCATGCATAAATAAAGCCGCCGTGACAAATAGATCACGAATACGCCAAGTGGGCGTGCATTTTATACCGAAAAGCAATTATTAATACCGACGATTAAACGCAAAAGCGTTAATTACACATTGTCTCCTTCGCTCACCGCGTTAACGATTCCATTTTTCAATTTTTAGTTCGGCAAGTGCATTGCACCCATAATTTTGAACTTATTACGTTATATTACGTTCTTGCAGCCATATTATGTGCGGGAAATTTTTTTGCGAAACGGTAACCTTCGCCGGTCCGCCATCGGCGTCGAAGCACGGCGCGTGATTGAGATTCATGGGTCCGGTGTCACATCAGTCTTCATATTATCATGTCTGCCGGCTCTATTACGCTTTGAATTTATGACACACAACATGGTGCGATGCCGATGAGGTCGAAAACGAGGCCTGTCTGCGAGACGTCCGAAGGCGGCGAAGGAGGGAGTCTGTTGAGGTGTTGTGGGCGGGTTGGGGTTGGGGGCGAAATTGTGCTGTGATGATTCGAAAAAATTGATGTTGGTGTGTGCGAATTACGTTGGGTTTTCGCGATGCAATTTTCGAACTGCTAATTCGCAGGGTGGTGGATGTTGTGTGCACCTACACCACGGTCGGTGCGAAGCGCGCCACGTTTCTGTTATTTGCCGTACGTGTCCCGGCCGCCTTTTTTCCCCGTTTTCCTTTCGCAGGGAAATGTTTCATAATTAAGAGAGCAACGGTGACCTGGCTGCACCCCGACATCCCGAGCAGTGGTGACCAAACGTGTCGAAACTAAAACGTGTCGAAGATTTACATATGAAAGATTCATTTTGTTTGTGTTGTTTGTTCATGTATTATTAGTTTTCATCACTTATATGTAATGTTCATTATAAAGAATGTTTTTTTTTAAATATTATATTTGGTTGTATCATAAATTTCAATGGTTTTAATTTAGTTAAGCGCATCAAATTTCATTAATTATTGAAGTTAAGCAACGAGTGACGTAGTTTATACATGACCTAAGACCACTAACACAAAGGATGATTTTATCATTTAAACTCAATAAGAATTACTTTTTTTCATCCCTAACTTCATCTATGATGATCAAAGTTTTAGTTTCCATTTATAAACAACTCTTGCCTACAATTTTTTTTGAGAAAAATTTTCAGATCAATTTCGAAAGTCAAATCAAATCAAGTCTTTTCACCTGAAAAAATTGAATTACCTTCCTCTTATTATTATGTAGTGGGACACACCATAGATTTTAAATTACAAATTTAATTTTTTAAACTTCAAATTCAACTATTTAATAACATAATACTTTCCGATCGTTGAATTGCAAGTATTATATAAAACATGTATTAAGAAAAAAATGACCATACTTCCGATACATATCAAAAGCTTCGACCTGCAGGGAATGTTGTATAATCAGCTTATGATAATAAAAATGAATGTTTCAATTAATTATAGCAATAATTTGTTTCTTTACCAATTTGATCTTCACTCGTTCATTGTTGGGCGTCCATGTCTCGTGTCCCCTTCCGCTTGGCGCTTTTCCGCTTTCGCACTGACAAAAACATCTGCATCGATAAATTATTCAGTGTCTTTTGCCGTGTGCACCGTCTCTGATGCAGCCGTTGTGTGCACTATATGCATGTGTGCAACGGTTGCGATGCAAAAATGCTTCGTGTCGTTTCGCTCGTGGGCGACTTGGGGGGAGCATGTTGATTTTTGATTGTGTGGATTAGGTTGTGTGCGGATGTCAGGTTTTGTTGTCTGCTCCTCGGTGGACTGTTAAATTTTTTGATTTGTGTACGAATAGTTTTTTTTTTAATGTGCATCCATTTGTACGGTAGCTCTAGCAACGGTCGCTTCATGCAAATAATTAATAATTTATTGCGCAACGCTAACACACGTATGTTAATATTTTTTTCATATCTCGAGGCGATTTAAATATGATTATATTATAATTTCATCGAAAACCGCACTCGTCAGAGCGTAATCTTTAATAGTGATTAACTAAAAATTATAACCATTCCATAATCTCGAAAACATTAATCAGACGAGCGTGACTGAATCCAAGATTTTAAAATCCAGATAAAAAAACTGTCCATTTTAACGATTTTAAAAATCAATTAACGCTGTTTATAATTTTAATTTTTAATACGTCAGTCCGAGCATCACCCTTCATTTCAGCATTCAATTTCAGGGCTACGGTGGGATGGAGAAGAAGAAAACCTTCCTCCGTCCCTAGGCGGGCCGTTATTTATGCACACCGTGCTGAAAATGGTAGATTTATGGCTGATACGTGAATGGCTATGATATTCATCTATGGAGAACCCTCGTGTTTCTATTATTGCCGAGGGCCCGTGTTCTTGCGAAAACCCGCCCAGCCGAAAGTAATGAAATTATGTGGGACCATTTGATGCGGATCAAATGTTGTGTGTACGCAACGCGGCGGTATGTGTTAAATTTCTTTTTAATCTGCGTAGATTAATTTTAAATTAAAAAAATTGGTGTTGAATAAAATTTGTTGAAGAATCGATCGAGGTACTGAAAAATTCGAATCCGCACTCACACTTTTCGCAGGTCCATAAAATGGAATTAGTAGAAGGGGTCGGTTTCAGCGAACCGGTCAGAAAACAAACAAAATTTTATTCGGATACACTAGTCAATGATGTGAGGGCGGTGGCTATAAATCCTTCACGAATCGGTAGTTCCAACGTTTTCCCGGTTATTTTGCGCTATTCGTCGACAATATATACAAGGAAGGGTTGTTGCGAATTCCTTTTCCACGTTATAATTGTCTATATCGGACGTTTTCCCGATTCAAAACTGATCCACTCATCACCATCAATCCGGTCGCTGAAGAGTGCTTTCTTTTGTCGTGCGGCCATCGGTCTCGCATCGACTTCTTTTCCCCGCCCTGGCTGATGTATGACCACTCATGGCTGAAAACCGCCCACTTTCGTCTTCTGGGTCTGAGGAGGTAACACAGCCTGCACAGGCCTCGACGAGGAGCGCCCTAATTTACTGCTAACCACCTCGGGCCGCCCACCGAGTCCGTATTTCACTCATTCTTATGTGTGCGCAGCGTTTTGGGCGGCCTAAATAAGCACATTTTTTTTCAACGAAATGTGTGCTTTTTGTGATGGTAATTTGTGGTTTTTTCGTAATCATATTCAGATTTTTATAATTGGATTTTTTTTAGTGGGTTTGAGTCGTATTAAAATATTGTTCGAGTGTTAAAAGATTGGAAGAGTTATCTCATTAATTTTAGAATGAATTTGTCTTGAATGATGTCAATATGATTTTTTTAATCCTAAAATAAGTTGGATTTCATATAAAAAACCCTAGTGAACTTCTGAAGCTTCATTTTCGACAATGGCGAAATAAAAAATAAATAAACGCCGGAACGTTCCGACAATTTTGTGGGAATCTTCGGGCTCCTTCATACTGCGGGCCACCCCTCACGCAGCACCCATTGCAGTCACTCACACACAATTTACTCCTATTTCGGACATAAATCTTTGACTAGTGTTGCTTGCGCGATTCATCAGTGCCCACCGTTCCATCACCCCATAGAGCCTTCCCGTTCGCTCGCGTATGGTGTTGTGTATCGGCGTCCCTGTCGCGGTCTCAACCCTCGTTGCTTTTTCCCATCGGCCACCTTTTCTTCCATTCCACGGGTCCTTCTGGGTTATGTTTTCACTTGCTGACGCACTCTGTTCGCGTTATTGTTGTGCGTGTGCTTTCTCTCCTTTCAAAATTTAATTTTTATTTATGGTTTTGTTTTTTTTTTGTGTTGATATTTTTGTTTTTTTTTTTTTCGCGGCGGGCGTTCTTCGGCTTTGATCTGTTCCGTTAAGGAGAGAGTCTTTGTTTACGGTTGATTAGTTCCACAGCCTGCGGGCTCTTCTTATGGCTGTTTCCCTTTTTGCAAAAGAAGCCTCTTTTTCATTACTGGTCCTTTGCGCTGCACTGTGTGAAGATATGCTCTTCGCTGTCCGTTTGATGCACATTTTTCCACAAGCTCTATAATTTAAATATTATTTCCTCACGACTTTCCTCATAAAGAAAAATCCGATTTTTTTCAATAAGACACACTCAAAGCACACGACATGTTCCACATCCTAGCGCCATACACTCATACTTTGTGTCTTATTTTATTACCGAAGCGTGTGCGTGCGTTATTGCGCGCATATAGCATTCAATATTACACCACCCATACACACGCGGAGGGAAAAAAGCACCACGGAAGGACACCCACCCACACACACGGACACACATCACCTCACTTTATGGAATCTCATTTTTCGGGAGACCGGCGCGAGCGGTAGAGATGTGCCGGGGAGACGTACACCGGCAAAAGCACGAGCAGAAGGTGCTCTCCACCTCAATCACGCTCCGGAGGAAAAAAGCCCGGCCCGGGAAAGCGAGCGGCCGATATTTTACAAGTTTTTGACAGGTTAGATGGCTTTCCTATCTGATGTACGGCCGTCCGTGCTCCGCGCCGGGAGCGGGAGGGATGACCGCCCCTGACGGTGGGCGGCGAGGGGGTGGTGGGCGGGTGGGTGGTTGTCCCCTGAAAGCCGGACACCTGTGCTTTTTCAGACGCCAGGCCAGCGCAGATGCTGCTATAAATTCTTGGAGTTTATGCGGCGTACGTATCGCTTCGAGACCGCTCGCTGCTGAATTTGTTGTCGAATTTTTTTTTTCGTTTTTGTACGTATTTTGATTTTTTTGCGGACGATAATTGTGTATGAGATGTGTTTTAATTTTGTATTTGGAAATTTATGTGTTCGGAAACGTCTAGTTGTCTTGTATATAAATTATCGATTCTTAATAAATCTGTTTATTTTAATGTTCCTTTTGTTGCGTTTCGTGAAACAGTGCCAAAATAAGAAATGGTGTCTTTTCAAAGAATAAGATATTTACCAGAAGTTACTGCACTAAGAGCACTTAGTTCGTGTACGTTCTGCTACACATATGTGAGCTTTTTATTTTAAAAATGGTACATGTCTGAATTCGGAAAAAAAAAATTGATTTTATTTATCGAAATTCATTTTCATTTGCTTGATTAATAAAATCAACAATATTATTTGATCGATTGAAAAATCCTTTGAATAACTCAAATCAAATTTTTACACTTCAAAAAATATTATTAACTTCAAATTCAATGTTTTACATTTCAAATTAAGAAGTTTTCCACTTCAAATTCAACAAATCAACAAGAATTCATAGTGATGAATTTCGTTGATTACTACGACAATGGTTTTAATAACATTTTCCGATAGTTTAGTTTGTAATGTAAAACGATCTTAATAATACTTTTCTATAGTCCAATTTGAAGTGTAAAATGTCCAATTTGATGTACGAAACGCCCAATTTGAAGTGTAAAAGGTTAAATTCGAAACGTAAAAACTTAAAAAAAAAATTTGCACCACTCACAAAACAAACCGCAAATGCACCAAATCAATTAACACCAACCCATCCATACACACAAACACAAAAAAAAGCAACACACTCAACAAATCATCACCGCGCACATAAATCAAACGGTCCCGATCGCCCCCGACACCCATGAGAAAATCATCTTATGCCGCCATTCACGAGTGGGCGGCCGTGGGCGGGCGGGGGCGGAGGGGGGGGGGCGCCCTAGGCGATGAATGGCGGTCCATCAGGGTGGGCGAAACGGTCGCAAAGAGCCGGGGCGATGATTCGCGAAATCACTTTGCGGCGTTTCGGCCGTTGTTGGCCCCGGCCAGATTCCATCATTCAACCGCCTTTGTGCGTCCAAGAATAAATCGACCGACGCCTGACCGCGTCCCCCCCCCCCCCGCGCCTTTCGATTTTTGGGTGTGTGGGGGTTTTTCGGTTTTCGATTTGTCGGGGTTTTTGGGGGTGTGTATTTTTTGTGTGGTTTTGTGTTTGGGTTGTTTTTGGTTTGGTTGATTGAGGGGGAGTTTGGATGATGAGCGTGAGCGTAAGCGCGAACGTGAGCGTGAGCGTGAACATGAGCGTATCTTATGATGTTGTAAGTGGAGAGATATGGTAAGGGTTTTTTGTATGCTTCTGTGTATAGGTGGTTTTTTATTTGGTTGATTAAGGGTGAGTTTGTATAATAATCGTGAGAGTGAGTATAAGCGTGTGCGTGAACTTGAGCGTGAGCGTGAACGTAAGCGTACCTTATGATGTTGTAAGTGAAAGAGATATCGTAGGTGCTTTTTTGTATGATTTTGTGTTTAGGTTATTTTTGATATGATTGATTAAGGGTGAGTTTGAGTATAAGCGTGAGTGTGAGTATAAGCGTGAGTGTGAGTATAAGCGTGAGCGTGAGTATAAGCGTGTGCGTGAACTTGAGCGTGAGAGTGAGCATGAGCGTATATTATGATGTTGTAAGGTTGATTAAGGGTGAGTTTGTATTATGAGCGTGAACGTGAGCGTATATTATAAGGTTGTCAATAAAATATATGTTTTTTTTTGTATTTTCTATAATGAATATAAAAATGATAGAAACGTGCTATTTTATTATAGAAATCATTTTAACAATAAGATATTAGGATAAATTTATAAAAGTCAGATTGGTATGTTCATCATGTGAACTTGCCCTTGATTATCAGTTTAAGACGAGTTATCATGATGCAGTTGTTTTTAGAATTGGTTAATGGGTTAACCTAATCGAATGTATAGTTTTTTTTATCAATTGTTGAAGTTAAGCTATATTTAGTGTGAATATCAGATAGATATGATCGCGTACTGTTGCTTTGAGGCTATTAAAAAAATAGATTTTAATAAAATTTTTCGAAAAGTTATTTTCAAGTAGAGAATGTATTATGTATATAATTTTAAAAGAAAAAGAAAATTATTGAACTTCCTATGGTAATTCAAAAAGATATTGAATATGATAATGATTACATAGAATCAATTATGTATATATATATAAAAAAATTGAATTGACGTTTCGAAGACTCCTGAAATATTAATAAATTTTAACAGGTGCTTAAAAGGATATTATAATATTGAATCGAAATTTATTATAAAAAAATAAAACACAAAAATTAATATTAATGAATCTGCAATAAATACAACCTACACATAAAAAACCACATCAATCCCAAATAAAACCCCAAAACCACCCGCAACCTTTCGACTTTCGCTTTCGCGCGAATCTTCGCACCGCTTCCTTTTTCATATTTTAGCCCACGCGGGCCGTTTTTCCCGGGATATCCCCTCTCGGCCAGGTCGCCCTCCTCGTCCCGGGATATGGAAGCGTCCTTGTCACAATAAATAAGGCCGGACGAGGGCCGAGAGATGTTCACCTGTCGGCCGATGCTAATTCGGAGATTTATCCCCGCGCGATATTCGCGCGATCCGAATCGCACACTTGTGCGAGACGGATGCGAGTTTTCGTTTTTGCACTTGATGTCGTGTCGTGTTCGGGTGTGGGTTGTTTTGATGTTGACGTGATGTGTTGTTGTTTGTTGTAATCGGGGATTTGAGGTTGATAAGGTAGGTTGTTAATTGAAATCGTTAAAGTATTAGGTTGGTCTGAAAGTTGTATTGTGTTTTGAATGAAAGATGAAATTTTCAATAAAAAAATTGTTTATATCACTTTCAATTTTGTTTTATTTATATAAAATATAATTTATAACGTTAATTAATACTTCTTTCCACCTTTCTAACAAATTTTTTATCCTCTTTTGGTAAAATTGTGTGGGTTACGAATCGAAATATTTGGAAAGTCCATTTTCATCTTCTCTGCATTTTAAAAATTTTTTTCTTCTAAATAATTTTATAATGACCTGAATAGATGGTAATCTGATGGTGCATGATCCGGATAGTACGAAAAATTCCGAATTGTCTCCTACCCTAACACCATAATTTTATTTTTCGTGATTTTTGAAATATGTGGACGCGCATTCGTCCATATTGTCTTCGCTCAATGTATGCGGCGTTCATTTTCCTTTTTTCACACTTTGCCAATTTTTTTAATGTGTTCATGCATACTTGAGCTATAGTATCATAGATTGCCACAAATTTTTTGAATAGTTCCAGTTGGATTTACTTCAATTTCGGCTCTTAAAATGTCTTCATCTACGATCAACGGTTTTTAACTTTGAGGGCAATTTTTACGGTCAAAATTTTCTGATCAAAAATTCTGGAACCATTTTTGACCTTCAAAATATGGTCTAGTAAATCGCAAATATTTTTAGTCGTGACAGTTGCACTTTTTCTACAAGAAATAGCAAAATATTATACATAAAAACAAATAAAATAATTTTTTGAGAATATCTATGATCAATATAATACAAAACTCGTTACGAGGTTGGCTATCGGATAAGGTATATAGCCTAGACCCCCAATATTTGATGGGAAGACCATGTCTTGCAGTGGGCACTAAACCGGTCGACAATGATGATGATGATGAATACAAAACATTTGATAAGAAATCGACGAACACGACACAACTGTATTTCAAAAAAGACCATCATAATACGACACCACTTACGGAATCACCTAACATTATTTTTTTTAATTTCAGTAGTCAACGAGGTGCGAGGATGCATCAGCAGCAGCACCAACAGCAGCAACGACAGCAAGAGAAGCGACAGCAGTTCGAAGGAGGCGTCAGTGCGTGAGCTTGAGCACGAGCACGAGCACGTCGAGCGTCGTGCTCGCTAGCACAAGTTGGAGCTGTGGTGTGGCGGGAGGGCGCGCGCCGCCCCCCGGCCCACTCTGCTGCAGCACGACACGATGCGCTCCAAGCAGCAGCCGAGGCCGTCATACCGCTGGCTGAAACCACAGGAAAACGGTGAGCCTTCTACCATTTCGATCCCATCCAAAGAATGACCCAAATGTGACTAAAACCGATGAAAAATCATCAAAAACCGATGAAAAATCATCGAAATCCGATAGCGCATTTCGATTTTTCAAATGAATACAATTTGATGAAATATCTATATATTTCAAATTTTATTAAAATTAATATTTGCGTATTATCTTTATATAAAAGTATATTATATATAGTCATGTGACTTTTCGATGGTACTTATGAGTTTTCGCAATTCTTTGTGCAATAATTTTTGTAGCACTGTGCGCATGACGTACCGCATAGCATTTCGCTCCCCGTCTGCATTCGGTCCGACATTAAATATGTTTCATCGATTTATTATGATGTTATTGAATGTTTGTTCGGTCGTGAAATAGGGTTTTTGCCCTTCGACGACTCTTAACACCCCTCGCAACTGGAAAGCGCGTTTCATGCATCGCCGAAAATTTGGAAATGACTTCAAATCACTTGCGACAATTCGTCGTTTTAATTGCGTATTTCTCAACTTTTTTAGACAAATCTCATCCTTTTCAGCTGAAGGGCGATTCTATTTATTTTTCACGCGTAATATAAATTTTTTATTGGATTCCATCTCGACTTTTGAGCGTCGTTCGCACGCACATCCATCGCGCACCACACCTCGGCGTGTGCATGACTTACGGCCGGCCGGGTGGGCGGCATGGGCGGCTTGGGCGGGTGACTTATGGCGCCCCTAGAGCGCCTTCTGCGACGCACAATACTGCCGCGTTTTGACGGCCAATGGAAAAAATTACAGTAATATATATCGTCGTCGTCGCACCAGTCGGAAAAGGGCAAAAGAGACGCCGCAACAGTTCTCAAGCTTTATGGACGGTGTCGCCTCTTTTTGGTGCAATGCGCGAAATTTTGTTTGTTGTTGAATCGTTTTTGAATAGGATATTTTTGAATGGGTTAATTTGGATGGTTAGCAGATGTCGTTGAAAGTCAGAGGTTTATTTGGAAATGAATAGTTTCGGTATTTATTTGTAAGTAAACTTTTTTAGTTTCTTACAATTAGAAAAAATTGTATTTTTTTTATATCAATAATCATATCATGGTCATAGCCAGGATTATTTTAGGAAAGGGGGGAGCGAAACACAACTTTGTATATGTAAGCGATTTCAAGCAATAAAAATTTTGTGTTTTTTTATATGAAGTATAATGTGTGTCAAGTCAAGGCATTAAAAAAATTGATTTACGTATATCATGATCGAGTGATACTATATCTCGACACAGGTCACATAACTTTAGTATAATCTATCATTATTTTTGAAATTGGGGGGGCATTTCGCCCCTCCCGATTACGGCCATGCATCGTATAGTTTAACTATGGTATTTATGGTGTTTATCGTAGGATAAATCTCTTATACTATTAGAAGTTTAGAAAATTTGTTTTCACTACTTGATGATAAAGAGAAGTTAACTTTCTTAAAAGTTCATTAATTCAAATACTGGTAACATCAAATTTAACTCAAATTTTGTATGATAATAAGTAAAATCTTGACACGATTAGAATATTAACTCAATATAAAAAAAAATCAATTCGTTTGAATCAATTCAACTATAATACTTAACATCTAGACATGAAAAAGCTTGAACTTTCAATAGCATCTAAAACATATTACCTTAAAATTAACACCATATTAGTTTACGATGATAACGACGATAATAGAATTAATTACAAAACAAGTTTTTCTGATACTACATACACTCAATTCTTAACCACCCAACCACTATTACCTGAACCCAATTTCCCACAACCAAACCACCTCAAAAACCAACCTCTTCCACAAAACCCACCTTCCATCAATCGCGAGACACCCCCCGAAACCTCCTTGGCACAAAAATCGCATCCGCGACCCACAGTTTGAGCACAATCGCAGTCGGCAAGGGTAGAGAGGCGAGGGCGACTCGTTCGCATAAATCACGCTCGCCACTGTCTCCTCACCCCGTATTTAGATTTATGCCCAGCGCCGAACAATGAGACGACTGCAGCTGTACGTAGTATGCAATATTCGTTATTACCGCATCGAATTCCTCTTTTCGTCGTCCGTGCATCGGCGTTATGCGTTTCTTTGCTCCGGTGCGGTTCTTCGTTGTGGTGTTGCCATGCGAAAAATTTCTATAAGCGAGATTCGCGCTTGTACGTACGTGCGAGTTTTTGTGCGCCCTTTTTCGGCCGTTTCTAGATTTATGCCGCTGTCTGATTCGCCGTGCCGTTATTGTTTCGAACGAGTTACCAGCGTCCAGTTTGTCGTCGACTTTCTTTTTTGTTTGTTTTTTTAGGAATAGAATGGATTTATTGTCGATGTTTTTTATGTGCGATTGAAGGGTTGTTGAATTTTATATGAAATTCTTATAAATAAATACGTTCAAAACTCTTTTTACACGGTTCTGAAATAACACGGTTCAATGAATAATTGATATTTTTTTCACTTTAACACGGTATATAACAAAAAGTTTTATTATGGCACAATAGTAAGATTCGGAGAAGACCAGTATACCAGTAAAATTATTTAACAAAATATTTCGATGTTTTTATATTATCATTTCACATGGCGAAATTTATAACATTACACATTTTTTATAAAATATATTCGGATGAATGTTTCATCCAAATATACTGATGGAACTTATCTCCAATTTTCATATGGTCAACATAAAAAAAATCATTTTTTTTACACGGCAGTCTCTGGAACGTATCCCCCCGTGTAAAAAGAGGATTAGGTATAACATATATTTGGACAGAAGTTCCATCCAAATACACTAATGGAAACTACATCCAATTTTTATACAATTACCATACATTTTTTACACGGTATTCTCTAGAACGTTTTCCCGTGTAAAAAGAGGATTGGGATGTATGTTTGTTTAGATAAAAGTTCCATCCAAATACTTCGTTGAAACTTATCTCCAATTTTCATACAGTCACCATACATTTTTTACACGTTTTCTTTTACACAATAATCCCTGGAACGTATTCCCCGTGTAAAAGAGGATTGGGCGTACATTTGGATAGAAGTCCCATCCAAATATGCTGACGGAACTTATCATTAACATACGTTGGTGAACTGATTGGTGAACTTGTGATCACCATACATTTTTTGCACGGTTTATTTTACACTATAGTCTTTGGAACGTACCCCCGTGTAAAAATAGGATTCGATGTATTATAGAAACCTCATTATAAATAATGGGCGTTCGTTCGTTCGCACGGCGGCAATACCGTTTTGAGTACGTTTCAATGTTTGCTCGTATGGGCAATAAAACGGTGCGATAAAGCCGGGCTTACACAAAACAATACTCAGCCGGTGCTTCCGGTTATTGTCGACTCCTGTGCGGCCATGACAGAGCCATCAAGCACGTGATCGACCGCCGAAATTTTTCCTAGTATTTATTGGATGTTTCGGTGTCGTTGTCGGTCGGATTCGGGGGGCGACATTGCGTAGGCGCGCGGTCGTAAAATAATTACGATTTTTATATACGTGCGTCGTAAAGGCACCAATGCTGGTCGTGTTACGTGTTTTCTTGTAGGTCGTATTGTCGTAAATCAAAATATGGTGTGTGTCGTGTGCGTTGTCAATATTTTGATTCGATTTGAACAGTGGTGTAGTGGTGATTGTTTATGATAGTGCAATCAAGTTTTTGATATTCGTTTTGAACGATTTTACAATAATATTAGATTCCTTATGATTCATTTTAAATATTAGAAAGTATCACGAATATATTTTTTCAATCATTACAAAATATATTTTTTTTGAATAGGAGAAATTGATTACCCGAGTAAATGGTTCGTTAATATATTCAATCTAAAAGGTGACGTTCCGATTTAGATACGCGCATTCACTTAAATTGATATATCTAAGGGATTATGTATTAAAAAAATAAACGTAGTATTGTAGGATGTATCATTAGAAAAAATCGTGTAATTAAGACGTGTAATAACGATGAAATGTAATGTTTATGCGCCCATAGAGCGCTCCAGAGTCGGCTCTGTCAAACGTGAACTCTAGTAAAAAGGAAACTATTATAAAACCAGTTTCGTTTTATTGCCGCACATTTGGAAAACTTTGTAATGAAATGTGTTAATTATTATGCGCCGCTTGATTTACGGTCGACTCAAAGAGACGTAAAATTTTTTTACGACTCTAAAAAGTCTTCGACTCCTTTTCCGAAGCGCGTGCTCGAGAATTCCCATAAACGTCCATCGTGGCTCATTTTTCCCGAGAAGAATATTCGTCGGTTGTCTATTTTTCTGTTTCCGTATTTATTTTTTTTATTTTTTCGAAAACGTCGATTTTATCAGTGTTCGTTCGACGCTTGTAAGCGTGGTTTTATAGCGTTCACAACATGTGAAAAAGAAACAAATAAATTATACAATAACAATAAAAACTAGCGAGCGCAAGTTGACGCGCGAACGGGGTGCATATTTAATATAAGGTTTGATTTACACCACCTCGACAATATAAATAAACTGAATATTATGCTTTATATGCGTAGAACATTGAACCGCAAACAGGAATACAGATTTTCGCGAGGTACACGAATCCATAGATCACCTTTTATAAAAAAATATGTAAATGCGAGTAACTGATATTAGATCTATAGCTTGTTTTGGACTTGTCCTATTTTAGAAGTGTTCCGTCGTCTATTGCTTAATACAAAGTCAAAACAGTTGACGCATCTAGATGCTTTTCTGTGATCGAACAACTGTTATAATCCGATACGAAATGTTGGATAAAAATAGAAGAAGCTGACTTCAGTTCAGATCATATCTGTATATACTCAATGGTAACGGATAGGTCGACAACAGTCTCAACGGACCGATTATCGTCAATCACTCGTCTCTTGTGCCCTTTCGTAATTAGAGATGTTCCTATACAAAATTTATAGTACCATATATTAGATTAGAAGCATATAAGAAGTTTCGATCCATATAAACATCAACGATAAGGAAAAACCTTAATACCGAAGTCGAAAGTGCCACTTTTCACAATTTTATCATTGTACTAAATACAACCTGTCACGATGAATATTCACGAGGAGTCGAGTACCCGGTAGTGCCCGGGTATCGGGCACGCAGTAAGCACAACTCGGATCCGAATATGATCGGTATAAATAATTGCGAGAGCCTGATTGATTTACGGCCGACTAATGGCGGGTTCGCGGCGATAATTCGTAATTAAATTGTCAAAGTGGTTCTCGTCGACGAGTCGTCTCCGTTTGCGAAAATTCGCGTTTTCGCATCGCGATTTTGACCCGATCGTTTCCGAATGTATTATACGTGTCGCTTTCGAAAGTCGATCAAAACGTAATCGTCGATCAAATTGTATGAGAAAATGTTGTTAGAAAATTGAATAGTGTGAGTTGGTTCGGTAATTGGAGTAATGAAATCTGAATGGCCGTTGTTGCGCTTTGGGAAAATATCGATATTATCAATGAAAGTGTGTTGTAATGTGAGAAACGAAAGGGCAAGGAAAGGTGAACGATTTCGCTATTATTTTATAAAAAATAAGACATCAGAATTCGAATGAGAATATATCACCGAATCGGACACTATTTATCTATCGTTGAAACCGAACCGCGACCGGTCACTCGCGACTCGGATGGTAACGTCTTCATCCACGATTTATACATATCACACATACGAATATATTTATACACATTTGTACGGCGAGAGTGAGCGAACGTATCTGGCTTTTTTTCCCTCTCCGAGTTATAAATCTCTCTGGTTTACGTTTTCAATGGACGTTCAACAATCGTGTCCGGATAGTGCGTACGCACATACGTTAAAAAAAGAACGTCGAGGAGAGAAAAAGAGATCTCGAACCGGGAAGACCCACTGGCGTACCACTATTAGTACCACCACCACCATTTCCATATCACTAGTTATAGTAGACGAGGCCGAAATATATTTAAGAGGCAGCAGAAGACGGATAGGCGGCCATAAATCTATCAAAAGTGAGAAACACACTGTGCTCACCGGGCATTGTACTATAACTGAGGATTTCGGTGCCGCTCCGGTTTGAGGTTTTCAGTTCTGGAATTAAAGTCGATTGTGCAATATATAAATGAAGGAATTGATATATCTTAAAGGGTGCGATTTAGCTATGCATTGAAAAAAAAAATATTGTGCCTTAAAACGAATTACTTGTGCATTATAATAATATACGATGGGTATTATTTCTGGTGCATTCAAGAATCTCGTGTTGAGCATTATTTTATTTATAGTGTGTAATGAAAAAAAAGAATTATCATGCATTATAAAGTGAGCATTGAAGAATATGAAATGAATAATAGAAAAAATAGTTTGTGCATTGAAATGATCGAGATGAAGTAACGTCATCAGCTTATAGTCTTTCTCCACAGAAACTACAATACAGTTATCAACTATCAACTTTTCCTTTTGTTGAAATTTCAATTTTATTCACATTTTAACAATTTAGTCCAATTTGATTCTATTATAAAAGTTGTGGTTGGTATGATATTTCGTCCTGTTCGCGTTTTCGGCGTTACCGATCCTCTATTCATATTCATTCTAATGCATGTCTTATTCGTTTCAAGACACCGAAATTTTTCCAAAGATCAAAATAATTTTTCGAATACACACATAATTTTAATGAACTTTAGTTTTATAATATGCTCAGATTAAATGTACATTAATTTCATATAATACACGTTTTAATTGTCCCAATCTTAAATTACACCAAAAAAATTTACGAACGACCCTATATGTGACATCACCCGCGTTTCGGTCGCCAATAAAACACGCACACGTCCACGAACTTCGGTTCCTCGAGATTGCCCTCGTCGTTCTTGGACGTTAACGCTTTTCGCTTTATTGAAAACCGATGGCGCCCACGGGGGCCGTAACGCGGCACGCGAACGGCCACCGGCGGGTTAACAGTCGCCCTCCGGCACGCACTAAAACCATACGTCTGGCCGAGATTTAGGCCCTGTCCGATGATCGGAAGTTGCAAATCGTCCCTTGTCTGGCCAGAGTTATCGCTTCGGTGGCTTCGATCATTTTTGGTGTGGGGCTTTTGGTTTTTGTGTTGCGTTTCGGCGGGTTTTTGAGATGTGCGATTCGTGCGAGTGTGGTGCGTTGATGTTTTCGTTTATATGAATGGCGGAAATAGAAGAGGACTGGAGTGGCATAAAATCGGTTTTATATTAGAAGTACGTTGTATATACTAATGCTCATGTTTTATGATATGGTTAAAGTCCCTAAAATTGGTTTTTAACATTGTATGTCAACAATGAACTTACATCGGTTGTATGCGCCACTATGAGAATTCCTTGATAAAAACAGTTGTGTTTCAAAATATTATAAATTGCACTTACACCTTTATTATTTCATATTATAATTCAATTGATTAAGTGTTATTAGGATTTTAAAAGTATTATATTGATATGAACAATTTTGATTGTGCATATTGGCTATGATTGTTTATGATAGTTATCTTTATTAATCAAAGTTTTCTATTCATTTTTTAATGATATTTTTCATGCTTTACCAATAAAAGTGTGATATAAAACTTATGATAAGTTGAACATTCGAACAACAAATATGTTAAGAAAAGTTGATAATATTGTAAAATAGAATATAATCTATAAAAACAATTAAATCCGATTTTTATTTCAAACACTTGTTATTCTTTATCATGATTCTTTTAATATAATTATATTTCCTTGTATAATACACCCAAATAAACATCGCATGCAAATAAGCGCATATAGAGCGCACTCAAATTCATAAAAATCATTAATACAAGAATAAATATAATAAAAATTTTAATAATTTCATTACCTCTCGGTAGACAATCGTTTTATGCCTAAATTAACAAAATTATTTTCTATTATCGGCGACGATAGCTCGTCACGCCCCGTTTTCGCGGCCATCAATCACGCTCGTAAACGAGATTGAATTCCAGCATGCCCGGCGTTCATTGTACACACAGTATACCATTACTGTGTACCATTACAATATACCATTACCATCATTTACATTCGGCGAAGGGATGAGGAAAAATTGACGCCGCACGCGACGTCAACGCGAAAAATGAACAAGAAAAAACTCGCGCCGACGACGAGTTTACGTCAAGCACAACGACTTTCTCGGTAATCAAAGATATTTAAATTGTTAATGTTTACTAAATATTTTATTACGTTCCTTTGTATTCAAAGGAGTAAAGGTCATTTTATTATTTTTAATTAAAAAATCAATTTATTATAGTATGCAACGTTTGATATAAAATTAATGACTCAATCACAATTTTCTGTGCATGATGTATTTAATTTAAAAGTTTCATTGTTACATTACATATAAAATATAAGATTTACAACACGATAATAGAAGCGAATTAATGGTATTCAAAAAAGGACCTACCGATTAGCCGCATCGAGGATCCATTCGAAAACGACCAAAATCGTCAAATTTATTCGATTTTTATACGAAGAGACGCAATCGAATTTACGACGCGGATCTTTTAATCACTCTATTATCCGAAAATTAACAGAAAAAAAACACACACATTCGAGACCGACGGCCTTAATTCGGTCCATCCGCCCGTTGACCTTTTGCCGAACGCTCCTAGTCGCAACGGCCGTTATGCCGATATGATTAACGGCGCCGTCGTCAAATAAAAATCGGGGAAAACTCTAGATAGTAATAAGGAGCCGCAGATGGCCTTTCTGGCCAGAAATTTGCATGCGGATGAGGGCGAGGGGCGGCGAGGCGAGGGGGCTGCGTGACCGGTGGCTTCGATTTTTAATTCGTATGGGTCGAGAATGTTAACGGTCGGGTCATCTGGAGATTGATCTTTGATAAAGTTTATTTCGAGGATTTTATTGGTGTTGAAAGCAGTTTTTGTTTTAGTCAAGGGCGAAATGTGACTTTTTCAGTTTTATTTTGTACGTTTTTTGATTGATCGTGTTTGTGTCTGATTCGTATCGTTGTGAACGTATATAATAAATTTGATTGAAACGATTCATGTATTCAAATTATATAAATGTTTTCTTCAAAAGATTTGAAATTTTTTAATTAAAATATTTATTAAGGGATATTAATGGTAATCCGGTTCATATATATTATGGTGACTATGTATTTGAATATGCCTTTCCATATACGTTTGACGATTTCCAAAATCCGTATGAATTATTAATCGTTTGATTGCTTAAATTTTGAATAATATTTGTGTATAATATGCTTAATTGAAAACCATTCAGACAATAAAAAAATCACAATATGATAAAGCAAAAATTTCTATGCGCCTCGATACGACACGAGAAGATTCAAATTTATTACACGTCTAGGAAAAATTAGGCGTCGTTTAAAAACAAGAATTTCTAAAAATTTTCTTATATAAATATGCGATTATTTGCCTGAGTGATTTTGTCATTAGAAATATAATTTTTTTTCGGAAAAATAAATTAATTCGACAAATATGATAATCAATTATGGCAACAATTTGAATAAAAACCTGTTGAGCAGCATGCCGTTTTTCCCAATGTCGTTTATAAGCGTCCTTCACCTCCAAATAAAAAGCTATAAATATTTAACGAATTCGCATGAGATACACGCGTTATGGCCGGCGTTTAAAAACGCTGATTGATTGATTTATGGCCGTCGATCCGACGAGAAAACGATCGCGTAATGCCGAGGATAATCGAGGACAATGGCGGGTGTTTCGTGTTTAATTTTGAATTTGGAATAAATAACGTCGTACCGGGCGAATCAAACGGCGGCGCTTGTATTGAATTATGTTCGATTCCGTCGTCGGATTTTACGATCGGAAAATTACTCCTACGCGACACACTTTGTAAATTGTCAAAAAATACATGTACGAGATTTGAATATGTGACGTATGGTTCGATTTATTATTTTTATTTTGTTTTTTTTGGTGTATTTGAATAGGTTCAATGACTTAGCCTTGATTAATGTATCGATTTTTATGGATTATTGAAGTTGAGAAATTGTAGCGCATGGTTTTGAATATGCAAGCTTTTCTTTCGAAATTTAATAATATTGTTTGATACAATTGGATTTAATCGCTGATTTTAAGTTATATGTAGTACATTTTATAAATAAATATGTATAATTAATTTACTTCTATTTATAATTGATGGTTAATATTTGACTTTTTTTCACATCAGAAGTTTTGTGATGCAGTGAACTTTTTGTGTGTTCAATTCAAATCACATCGACTTTTTCGACGAATCCTTATCATTTTCCTTAAAATTCTGAATCCTTCTAATCTCATGATTGATCTTACCAAAGAATCGTCCATTAATCGAACTGTCATCGTATCATTGTTTAGGATTCCGATAGTCCAACGTGGGCGTCGATCGGCGTCAGCTAATGGTCAAACTTCACCATATACGAAACGTACCCCGACCCCGATATTCATAATTAATTACGGCATAGACTCTTCAAACAATAACGCATTGAAAAACCGAATACAATATACACACATTCGTATCCGCGATGCATTATAAATTACAATAAATAAAATGTCGTCCCAGCGTATATCTATGCTCGGTGTCATTTCGCGCCGTTCGACGTGCGATAACTCACGATCGGTTATTATTTATAGCGCGGTTATTAAAATGCGAAAAAGTATCGAATGCTCGTATGTAAATGTTGTTCGTTCGTATTTTTTATTCGAAATGACAAAACATGGGAGTCGATAAAGCGACACCTACTTCGTTGCGATTCTTCATTATCGACGTACCTATAGAAGATTGATTGATTCTTTCTCGAAGATCGTTTCGTATTATAATAAAAGATCGACGAGTTGGTTTTGTTGAATGCAAATTAAGATAAGTTTTATGTGTTGTTGCCAATAGGTGAATGTTTACATTATTTCGATTTAAAGTTTTGATTAGTATGAAAAATGTCTTGTTTTGTAATGGGGCATTTTTTAATCGGAAAATGTTTCTTCATATATTTTTTGAATATAAATAAAATTTATGTTGGAAGAAGACACATAATTCAGTTCCATTTTTTATTTTTCTTTCAATTATTTGCGCCATAGCGCAATTAGAAGGTATAGCCAAAACCTCTTTTTACACGATTTCAAAATAACACGATTCATGAATATAAAACCGATAATTTTTTTACACTTTTTTCACTTTAACACGGTTTAAAAATCTAAAACAAAATAAAAAAATATGTATTATTATGCCACAATGGTAAGATCCGGACCAGAACAGTATACAATTATAGTTATTATGTGAAAATTTACGATGTTTTTAATAATTTCACATAGCAAATTTTTTCCACATTATACTCGTACATTTTTATAGATAGAAGTTTTATCCAAATATATTGATAGAACACATTTTCAATTTTTACAAGTCCACTATACATTTTTTTCACACGGTAGTCTTTGGAACGTATCTTCCGTGTAAAAAGAGACTCGGATATATATCGGATCCAATATCAATATAATGGATAGCACTTTTATCTTATTCAGCACATTAAAATCATCATAGATTCCAACATAATACGATATTAATTCAAACAAACACATTGAAAATCTATATCAATACGTGATGTAACTTTTCAATGCGCATCGACACGGACGCGCCGCAATTACACCGTCGACACATTTATCAATTTATTTATAAGCATCGGACATTTATCGATCTAATCAATTGCGAAACGGTGCAAATTTACGACAACGACGTTAAAACAGCACACACGATACACCCGACCGTATACATTTCGCTGAACCGCGGTGATGTAACGAGCGTCCGTCACGACAGTGCAAAGAGCAAGTCGGCCACACGCGCTAACAAAAAAGTCCTTTTACGACCGCTGTAAGAAGGCTCGTCTCTGTTATTAAGACCCATAAAACGGACCTCGACAACCTCCGAGGGATAAACGGTGGTCGACGGGGGCGTTCAACAGGTTGGCGCGCTCGAAGCCCTCGAAAAATGAGGCTTTGGGATCTTGGATGCGGGATGATGATGTCTTAGGTGTTGCATTATTTAAGGTTGTAATTGATTCCGTTAGTGCT
Source organism: Hydropsyche tenuis (assembly GCA_009617725.1). Lineage (NCBI taxonomy): Eukaryota > Metazoa > Arthropoda > Insecta > Trichoptera > Hydropsychidae > Hydropsyche > Hydropsyche tenuis. The sequence goes on from VTON01000009.1 coordinate 2,542,144, forward strand.
CGTAATGACGATGAATTATTCAAATGCGATATTAATTGTGGAACGATGTATTCTATGCGATTTTATCGATCCTTTTTGTACGTATTTTACCGGTCCGCCCACGACTTGGTCTGCTTCTCGTCCGATCCATCTATCAGACGAGACAGCGAAATTTGACGTGATCTCGGTCATTTTTCAGTCGTTACGAGACATTATTTATTGGGGATAAGTTGAGGGCCGACCGGAGAAAATACGCCACAACCACCGTTCCGATGACCGATGTTCGTACGTCACAAATTACAGGGTACGTACTGCACTTTCGAGTTCAACGAACTGAACTGTATAATACAACCGATTCGATTGTTTCGTATGAAAAATTGCGAAAATTTAATTAATTCGATCTCGTAAGGACGGTCTGTCGGCGAACACCTCTCGAAGATGGAAGCGCATGCATTGTCCGAAGGCTGTTCTCACGTTCCGTCTCTCAAGAGAGTGCATTGCCGAGGAGACAAACGCATAAATCAATCCGTTCGTTTAATACGACTCAATCGAGCAGTTTATACCTTTAGCGCGAGCCGATCGTTAGCGCACACTACCCACTTGACGACTCTATCGATACGTTTGTCCGATTGTTTCTCAAACTTTTCAAAATTAAAAAGCGGCATTCGAACTTTCTATAGTGCGGGAAATAGCTTCCGCGTACGTGCGCACATAGTAAGGGGTGGGCGGGCGACGACTCCGGGTGGGCGGTTGTCGGCAGTAAATTACGCGAGTGATGCCTCCAGACGACCGACTGGGTAACCGAGTAAATTGTCATGATTTATGCGCCGTTCGTCCGCCGGCCGTAGGTGAAGGAACGACGCCATGGGCGGGAAAGGCGGGTAGTGGAAGTGGGCGGGGGTGGGCGCCCTGATAACGGGCCGAATGATTTAGCCGCCCTCACTTGCACGACCCCCGGCTTCCTCCTCGGCCAACTTTCCGCTCGCCGCCCACTACCCGCCCACCCTCGGCACTGTTCGTGAGTGAGTGATTTACTCGCGAACGAGTGCGTCTTGAGGGACGTCAAAGCGTACTGCGGCAATGTTCGTTTGCTGTCTTTTGTAATGCTTTTTTTCCGGTACTTCGCGTGAATGTGGATGAAATTGCGCTTGTTGGTTTTAAAATATCATATAAAATTTTTTTGAAGACGTTCAATTATTCGTTGTTTATAATGGGCCTTTTAATTTATGTTTTTTTTTATATACATCATATGTTTCAATAATGTTTTAAAAAATGGGAAATGGCTCGTATCTGTTTTTCACCGATTGAAGATCTTCAATTATGTTTATAATGGGCTGTTTAATTTATGTTTTTTTTTTCGTTGTGTGATTCAGTAATGTATAATGAAAAATGGGAAATGGCTCGTATCTGCTTTTCACCACATCAATCGAGCGTAATATGATGTGTTTGTGAATATTTAGCGTCGCTTTTACAAAAGGCGCGTATAAATAAAATTTCAATACGAATTTGATGAAAATGCGTTTATTTTCGAAATGCACATAAATAATAAACGCTCCAGGTGTTTCGTGTATGCAAATCGACGCCGAATAGAAAATCAATCCGTGACGAAACGTTCATAGAAATTGTTATGAAACGGACAATTTTTCCGACTAAATGCATCTCATATTATATTAATTAACCGTTTAGCATGGGATTTCATTATTACGACGAGACTTTCTACAATCATAGATGATTCACTACCAACCGTGACTACTTTTCCGTTACATTTGAAACAAAAACGTCATCTGGCACAAGCCGATTTTCTTATACATACACACCATTTTCTTACACACACACGTGAATTTCCCGGTCCCGAGCGCGGAAATCGGAATCGGGGGCATCTTTCATTTGATCGTAATTTATGGCGTCTGAAACTCGTTGCGAGCCCGTACCGACCAACGTACACGAATGATTTATAAGATTCATTCGTCAATTCTTCGGTGTTATTTTTGTTCTTGCCGAAGAAGAGAAGCGTTTGACGTTCGACGCTTCAGAAGCAGCGTTTTTAATCTGTTTGGTTTTGATCGTTTTTTGATAATGTTGACTTTTAAAAATAATAGGTTTATTTGATTTAATAGTTTTGTTACAACGTGAATATGTAATAGAAATTATGGGAGTTTTATTTTTAATTAAAAAAAATAATCTTTGAAATCTGATTAAATTGTGTATTCGATATGATGGCCGACTTTCCGATCGGATTTTTATCAAATACAATCTAATTTATAGAAATTTTTAACATATCTTGTTTAGAATATTTAATTTTCGTTCATTATATTCGTATTCAACAAATTTCTATAATGAAAAAGCATTCGATTCATTGTTATTCATATGAGTCTCGAAAGATCCGCGTTTGTTTACGCGAGAATTTCATTAATACATCATCTTTAATATCCGAAAATCCGCATAAAAATCGGATTCCGAAAACGGATAATTATCAATTCGTAAACGGAATTCAAGCGTTGAAATTTGAAAATAAATATTATATTATATAAAAAAACGTGTTTATTTACAATTCGCTGCACAATCAGCGCTCGACGATTTAACAAACGTCTCGAGATTTATTAGCGTCGAATTAATTCGTTTTTTTTCCACCCGCCGTTTTCATTACGCGTTCATATTTTATTTTCGTGCTTTATCTAAGGGGGTCAAGAGAAATAAATAATTTTAATATTTGATATTAATACTCGCCGTGAGGGCGAGAAATCGTCGGTCAGCATCAAAGGGAAAGGGCGTCGAGTTCGCCGCTCATTTAATATGGATCTCAGTTATGCGATAAACGCGCGGACATAACTCGGCGTTCAGGCCGTTATCGCCGTTAACCCACTTGTCGTTAATTTATTTTGTGATATTCGGAAAAATAGTAAATGGTCGAAATTTGATGTGGGAAGGTTTCGTGGCGATCGGACGGACAGATTCGGCGGGAAGTCGGTTTAATTTCGATAGATGTGGATCGTAAAGTTCTGATATATCACCTCAGATATGATCCGAACTTTGATTGCATATTAAATAATATGAATTGAAAAAAATTGATATACGACCATATTAAGTCGGCTGAATTATTATCTTCATAATGTACAATTTATATAAGGACTTGATCTTTTTGATATATCAATGAAAGTTCGAATTTTTTTTTTATCGCATACGGAGTTATTTTTTAATGAATTAAACAATTTTGAACAGTTCAAACCATGATTTTTTAAATGCAATCTATTTATTGATTGTGTCACTTGTTGCTTAACTTTAGTGATGTATTGGGATTGAAAGTTTTGATATGAATAATTCGTTTTATGTTTGTTTGTGACATATTGAATGGTATGAATAAAAAAAAATTAATCATTTAACGAAAAGCTCCTGAAATCCGAATTCTAATCAAAACGAACGAAAACCGAACTTTTATCACCCACAAAACACTGGCGAGTACAAATAGCGAGATGCGAGCCGGGTGAGTGATCGAGACGAGATAATGAATAAATTGTTCGGCGAAAGAAAACGGACGAGTGAAAAATGGGGTAGAAGACCGTGTGGAGTGGATTATGAGCTCGAGGGGTGGTTTGCACCACTTTCCGCCCACCGGCCGCCCACTGGGCCCTCCCGCCGCCTACTCCGGCCCAAGATCGGAAGGGATGGTGCTTCGCTTGCACTTGCTTCCCCGATGAACGGTCTTCTTGTAATTCTTCACGTTGCGATTTATGGGATCGTCATTAACTCGTCTGGATGTTTTGCGGACGATGTAGTGGTGTGTATCGTTTGGGTTTTGTGTGTGTGTTTTTTTTATATTTATACGATAGACACCTGTGCGTGAAGCGTTGTATACTCTTTTCTAGGATAAATATTTGAACGTGTGCGCTCAAAACAAACGCGATCGGCTATCAATAATTCACTGTGGAATGTATTATATTGTTCAATTTTTTTTTATCGCATATTGAATGTTTTTGTTAATTTTGTGAATGGAACAAATGTGGGTTTTGTGTGCGTTTTAATTGAAAATACGTATCTGTCAAAAAAAATGTTGCTCTATATAGAGCAACATTTGAAAATGAATTTCATTTATATAAATGAAATTCATTTTCAACAAAGGTTCATATTTCAGTTACATACGTTTGTGATTTTCATTTAGTTTTGTGGTTTAGCTTTTATATGCATACAAAAATGATAAAACTTGTTACGGATGTTTTAGACATTCTTTAGTTTGCAAAATTGAATATGCAATTAAAAAATATATATATATGCATACTGAAACATTCTCCTCTTTTCAACGCGAATTTCTTTCGCATTGAATGAACACGAGTGAAATTTTTTTAAATGATCTGATATCAAAAATAAAAAAAATCAATATACAGGTAGCCTTGATTTACGATGGTTCGTACTTATGATCGAAAAATAATATAAATGTTTTTTTAATTAATTATTTTTCAAAATTACTTACTATACACGAGCTAACGTCACATACGGCCAATACATTTCGGAAAAATATAGATTTATTCAAATTACAGATATTTCTCAATTTACGACGGTTTGACTTACAGCGGTTTGAACTTACGACCGAAGAAAACTAATATATGTACATATTATATATTTTTTATTTAATTATTTTTCAAAAATTACTTACTAAATCATAAGCTACTGCTATCTACGGCTAATGTAAATATTTCGAAAAAAATATGGACTCAGTCGAGTTTGTATTAAAAATGAAAATTTTGATATAGCTAACAATTGATAGATCTTTTATGCATGAATTCGACTTGCAACTAAGGAGAACGTATCTCCGTCATATGTAAATTGAGAAATACCTGTATAGTATTAAAAATTAAAATTTCGATATACACAAATAAAATTGATAGATTTTTTGTATGGATTCATCTTACAACTGATTGTGAGGTTCAAGAACGTACAAAATCTTCATCATAAATCGAAGAATACCTAAATTTTTCAATTAAACTCCCCAACTAAAACTATTCCCATTTAACATCTCAAACCCACCATACACCCATAACCCTCCTTCAACCTCAACCAATCAGCTCCAACGGCCACCGGCTCCCGTTGGCCACGTAGGTACAACACCACCATCGGCAAAGCAGCATAATGGTAGAGCACGTTGGATCTGATGCCGGGCATACGTCTGAAGCGGCGTCTTCATATTTCAGCGGCTCGAGGCCCGTACGTTATTCGCGACGCTGCGAATATATCAGCGTCCGTTCCGCACGTCTGCATATTTATCCAGACCTGCTGGGCGCCGGCTTAATTGTGCAACGGTGTGCTCTGGATATCTGGAGGACGCAGCGGTGGCTTCTGGATGGGGGTTTAGGTGGTTTATGGTTTTTTAGGTGTTTGAGGGCGTTGATGCGTCGTATTTCGATGATTTTCCATTTGGTTTTTTCATTTTATTTCAGTGTTTCTGATATATTTATAGAGTGGTGGATTTATCTATGAGTGGTAAAAGCGCTCGCTTCAGGGCCTCTTAGAATTTTTGAAAAATAATTTTTTGATGAATTATTATAGTTTTTCTATATCAATCTATGAAATATTCTAAAATTTTAATCACTTTCTGAAGAAAAAAAGCATTTGTTTATTAAAATCAAATTTTATTTTTTTAAATCGCTCATTTGTCCTATATTTTGTGAAATCGCCTGAATATAACATATCAAAAATGAATGAAAAAAATTTCGCCTGTGGCACTACTTTTTCTTAATTTTAATATTTTATTTGTAATGGGGAGGGTAATTTTGGAACCCGGTCCTGTAGGGATCCCCAAAAATTTGTGATCCCTTGGCGAAATGAATCCGCCATTACTTCTAGTATCCAAAGAGTTCATTTTTCTTCTATCAATTTTTCAGCATGGTCGGTCACTTCAATTACAGTGTTTTTATTTATAATTAGTCTACAATATCCTTCATTTGTCCTATATTCTTTACCTTTTATCCTAAATATCTTTCATTTTCCTTTTCTTTCATTGTTTATAATTTTCATCCACGAATTCCTTAATTTTTCGAAAATAATTTTTTTAATACATACTAAGGTTTTGAACCATTCAATTTGTATAACAGATACAAATTGGTGGACTAATACGTATTAGTACGCACCATTTTAGGCGTCTTCCCTTTAACGAGATCAAAACACGAATACGAAACACGCTCACGATAAATATTTACGTCAACCCACTACGTTTCGCGATCCGTTCGACATCTTTATAGTGACCCACTAAAAGACAAACATTGACACGCGAACGAGCGTCGTACGTCGTTCATTACTCGAACATGTCACCTATCGTGTCTCGGACAAAACTGCCATCGATATCCGAAAACGGCACTGCACTTTTGAATTTTTCATCAACTTAAATGTTCTACGATAATTTTAGATAATTCGAACATAAATAACCATTGAACTTGTCGGTTTATTTCGAAATCTTCGGATACAAATCAATCAGACAATGTATTCAATATATTTTCCGATAATTGAATGATTGGTTTAGTTGACCAAATCTGATTTTCTAGCATGTTTGTTTATGTATCCCAATTTAAATCAGATCCATCTACTTGGGTGCAAATTCTTATCATTTCAAATAGCATTCGGCCGCGTCTTGCAAAGCATCGCGCCCAATTACAAGACGAGCGCCGTCTAATTCGGTGTGTAGAGCTATTAAGACGTATTAATCACCGGACACGAGACGATCCGATTTTCGGACGATTTATCAACTTTTCGCTCGTTAGGCTGATGCTTTTCCATTAGTCATGCGGCCGAGGCGCGTGCACTTGTTGCGTCAAAGGTGCACCTCTTGCACCGTCGATACCGACCGAATTAAACGCGTGTCGTCGTCGTTTATCATCTCTGTCGGATGTGTGGATATGCGTCCAGCGTCCTGGACCTCGATGGAGTGTGTTTACTTTGGTGTGTGGGTGGTGGGTGCTTTTGCAGAGTTGCGCAATTCGATGCATTTCGAACGTTTGACGTATTGAAAATGCAAGGTTTGATGATAGTTTTTAGAGACTTACGAGTATGTTAAGATATGTATATCGCTCAATTGTGATATATCTAAATCAATTATTTGAATGCTTTTACTTAATACAAATTATATAATATTTCAAATAAAAAAAAAAATAAACTGCATATTTTTATTGCTTGGAATCGCTAACACATACAAGGTTGTGTTTCTCCCGACCTCCCCTCTAAAAAAAATCCTATCTACGGCCGTGGTAATGTTTGTTGCTTAACTTCGGTAATCAATATGTTCAAATATAAATCGAACTTTTTATTATCACTATATAAATTTTAACGTCTATTATAGGATTTGTGTACTTTTTTATAATGGTATTATCAGAAATTTGATTTTTTTGCTATGTAAGTAAGGACTATTATAGATAAAGACTTAAATATTGAAACTATCCTTTGCGAAAAACTAGAACGATTTCAGATACAAAATACATTTAAGACATTATTGTTATCCATTGCAGGATAACGACATAAATATTGAAACGATCCTTCACCAAAAACAAAAATGACTTCAAGTAGACGATATTAGATATTTTAAATCTTTGATGATCAATGAGTCTCAAAGCATTTAAAAATATCAAACCTTTAATAATCCAATCATTAAAACGCGAGATGGCATTAACATAATGTAGACTCGCTGAAGAGCGCCAAACTATATAATAAGCTAACATCAAAAACAAAACGTTCGCGTCGCGCTCGCGCACACATTATAAATCAACTCCTTTTCTCGCTTTCGATCATTGTCAAAATCATCGTCCGAGCTCTATTTTCGAACAAACAGAATCGATCCGAAAGTCACGTACGAGCGACGTCTCTTTGCGCGATATTAATTGCATGTAAAAAATGCAACGGACGCCCGTGCCAAGCGCCATTTGTCACATCGGAGACGAAAATAAACCGACGTATAATCACCGAAACGTGTGTGCATTTCGCGATTGCAAAACGATTTTCGATCATTCAATGAACGCACAATTTCGCTCTTTTTTCACAGGCGTTGTCCTTCTCGAGGAAGCCGTCCTTAATCTCGATTCTATTTATTTTTTCGGTATTTTTGTTTCGTCCCTTCGAGCGAATGATGGACGACGGCCCCAGGGCCGGGACAATAGAAACAGTCAAAATAAAACTGTCCCCCGTTACGGCGACGACTTGCATAATGCCTGGCCATCAGTCATGCTGTAAAATAACTCCACTTTTATTTCGTTCGTCTCTTCGTTAAAAAATCGACTCCGATGTATTTTCCGGCGCTGAAGGCTTCCCGCTTAAGATTATAAATTTCCTCGCGTCTAATGGACGTGTGAGGGATGTGTTAATTGATTGTATGAAATTTTTTAAATGTTTTTTTTGTGATGATTAAACGTTTATTTTTGTTTCAGGTGAGTGTCACACGTTGAATATTGAAAACGTACCGATAACGTCATACCTATGAGTGAGTAATATTTCATTATTGTATGACAAGCTTGAGTGACGTTTTAACGGCGAAGTGCATCGCGATACACAGTTCAGTTTGATAGTGCGGGTTCAACTAGCTAACTAACTAACATTTGTGCAACGAATAGGTAAATCACCTTTGATTAATTATCGCCTGATTTTAATTGAGACAACAATGAAAAACCAATTTTCTCAAATACTACCCTATATAATATGAAAAAGAATAGAATTTTTTATCAAGCAACATTTACGTCCAATATACAACCCATTAAAATGTCATTGAATCCATTGACGTATTTAGCATCAGCGCCGTTTAAGTGTTAGAACAGAAACACACACATACACACACTTTGCGATTACACACAAAGTGCGAATATAAGTCTCGTTGCGCATTACAGACATTACCAGCGAATATTAACGACGGTAATTGAGTGTTTATGCGAGTCCGAGCGGCCACCGGTACCCGGCAATAACTGGGCCCGCCTAACATAAATTAGGGCCCCCGGCCTAGGATATTTACGGTCTTGGGGCCGTTTCGTGCCGTTATCGAGCTGGATGTTGCTCTGAGGAGACGTAAATACATCACTCTCGTCAAATCTTCGTGTTCCACCCACCTCTTGCCGGGGAAAATTGCTGGAAGTACGAAAGAGTTAGTACCTTCAAGAAAGTTCGTAAAGACCCGGGTACTTTCATATAATATATATTTTTATAATTGTCAAAATCGAATTTCGTATATATGTATGTGTTTCCGAGGTCAAATTTTGCTTTGATGGCTTTCGTCCACTTATGCGATCGTAAAATATGGTCGATCGATGTGTTGGCCGGTCACGACGGTCATCGCTTTTGCGGTCTACGTCGATGATCGTCAGCTCACCATAAACAATTACGATCGCCTTTCGGTCAGTGTATAATGACGGTTATTTTGCGCAGTTCTACCGTTCGTCGTTTTCGAAAAAATAAAAGAACATGGAAGGACTTTGAAGCCGCGCCGATCTCGTGTAGATAGCGGATGGATGTTATGGGAATTTTTTTTTAATATAATATGTTGATAGTGTTCTTGAAGTTTTTTCAATAATATTGAATAATGGCAACGATTAGGGATTGATTTGTCTAATGAAAGATTGATGTTTGACTCGACCGATTGGTTCATGTAAATTGTTATTTCGAGTCGCTAACGGCTGGATTAATGTTGAATAACGATGGAAATATTTTAGTCTCGTTGTTGTTTTCTTTAATATTGTGATGTTTAAAGTGGATTAAATATAATAAACATTGTTTTAAATAGTGATGACGAGTCGCGGTGCGTCTTCACGAAATACGCGGTTCTTCCGGCGAAGAATTCGTATTTTCGTTATGATTTATGCGAAAAATATCTGGCGTTTACATTTTTTTCGATTTATTGAACAAGTGAAATATAGATTTACGACGAGTGAAAATCAAAATATTTACAACGCGATTTTCTTATTAAACCGACATAAAAATTTTCGATTCAATCCACAAATACATTCTCATTTACAAAAAAATCTTATAATTCTTTCATATTATCTCCAAACGATATTTATCGACAATAGATTCGTCAACCACAAAAAAAACACAAAAGACCCTAAAAATTCGAACGCATCGACCTCGCGCCGGGTCAGCACTCCGACACGCGATACCCCACCCACCACCCACCCGAGGTCGCGACTGTTTGTTTACCCTTTAACCGTAGAAACGCCGACTATGGGGGTGGCCCTGTGGGGAGGAGACATCACGTGAGCCGGCAGCTGTCCCGGAGTGATGGATCCGCGGCCTCTCTGCGGCCCCCTCGATGACTTCGGGCTGTTTTGCGGGCCTGAGGGTGTTAACTGGGTGGGGGCTGAGGGCCGAAGGAGCCCGGACATAATTCATACTCTTAGGCGCGTTCAGTCATTGTCAACTCGAGTCTGGTGTATTATCGTGTACCTGGGCGCGGTGATTACCCGCCGGGGTGTTCCGAGATTATTCAGACTCGTCATGTTCGTCAGAGTGGGCGGCAGTTGTTGTTGAACGGTGGGTCTGCAGGGATTTGGGGGGATTTTTGTCGGGAGGGGATTTGTGTTTTTGATTTGTGGGGATAGGGTTTTATTATGTTGATCCAGTATGGATTGGTTGGTGAGATTTTTTTATTAAAAAATTGATTGTATTGGGTTAACGTGAAAATTTTTATTGATAGTGATAAGACTCAAATAAGATGGTTCAATAATATAATAGAATGAAATAGTTGATAATTTTTTTTAATGGAATGCCTTGAAAAACGTAGTTAAAGATATAGAATTACTTAAAAAGTTGTAACTAATGTTCATCAAATTCAATCAGCCATTCATTTTTTTTAATTTATCGAAAAAAATGTGGATTAATTATGTTATTAAATTGATCATTATAATTATGTATTAATGGTTGATTTGATGAAATTTTAAAAAGAGAATCAGCTTAAAGTTTTAATTCGGAGATGTTGACTCAGCTAGGAAGGTGTAGTGATTTATGCAAACGACAAAGTAGACTTTCTCGGAAAAATTGATGGTTAGTAATGTCTATATATCGGAGTTATCCGGTGATGTTTTCAGATTCGAATTATAAATCACATGATTCATAAGGAAAGTTCTTTATTATTCATCGCGAATTTCCCGTCAATGAGGAAAATATTTCCTCCCACAAAAATAAATTTAATAAATTAAAAATCACATTCAAACACTAATAAACCAAACGTCTTCTGACACTTAAAAAATTATTACCTTTTACCGTCCACGACATAACTCATTCCAACAAACCGACAATTTTCAAACACAAAAATAATAACATAACATCCACACTACCCAATCATCACAAAACTAAAAAACCACACACCAACCTCAATTTTGAACGATACAATTCCACAGAAGGCGAAAAGATTGAGCGTCGCGTCGCGCAAGTGGAGCGTACGTAGCTCACTGTTGGGCCCGTAATGGAGGTGCATTAATTTTGCATTGTGCGGGTGAGAGGATCTCCAGATTCCTCGCGCCCATAAATAAGACGATGATGAAAAGGAGGACACGTGGCGTTATATGTCAAAAGATCAAAACGCTACGTGATTCGACGAAATTTCGACGAAAGCCGGCAGCAAAGTGCCCCGTGGTGTTGTATGTATACCTTCGAAACGGGTCAGAGCGTTTTGGCTGAGGTTTTTTTTCCGATTGTGGACCGTGATGAATTGTTCGCTGTTGTATCTGTACGATTATGCCGTAAAATTGCCATCGTAGAGTTTTTATTGTCGGCGCTAATTTCGTATAATTGATAGATTCGTGCTTCGCGTACGCTTAATTCGCAATAATAAACGGTCGGTTTTATTGCGCTGTTGTAAAATCCGCTTTTGTCCGTCGCGAATCAATGGCTCGATTGCCATTTCGGGTTTGAATGGTTTGTGTGTTATGCGACGTATGTGTAATTGCGTTTTCTATGAAAAGTGCAAAAAATCTCGAGTTTTTATTGAAATTTAATTTATTCTGTTGATGTTGTATTTTCATGTTGGTTTTATTACAAAATATATTATTTAACATCTGTTAAATATGACATATACCTATGGAAGTTTGGAAAAGATCTGCATTACTGAGATCAGAACATTGCAATGTGATTAAAAATAACGTTGAAGACCAGAGACGAAAAGCTCGATTTTGTGAGTCAAATAAGAGCTTATTCTAGAATATGAGAGTAGAGAAATTAGTAACTAAAAGAAATAATTTTGATATAAACTTCAAATGTTTATTCAACAGTATTTAAATTTCATAAAAAACGCAATTTTTTTTGTATTTTTAATAGAAAATACAATCACACAAACGTTATGTAACAAATATAAAAATCACAACAATTATTTTTAAACGTTTCAATTGAACAAAATTTATATTACATATTCAAAACACTTAAACTTTCATCAAATTCTCGCTGCATCCGTTAGATAAAACAGATCGTTAAAAAACCACCCCTGCGAGAGATTTCCACGCTTTTATACACCATTTTTATTATTTTCCGCGGCGGAAAAGCGCCCCGTTTCCGCAGCGGGGCGGTTTAACGCATACGTCGCATAAATCGCGTGCACAATTGCACCGAAAATTGCGGCGAGAAGCGCGTTTTGCAGGTGCTCGAAAAGCACACGGGACCGACTGCATTTTCAGCTCGATGTGGTTCCGTCTGAAAAATGAACGAGCGAAAGAATGATGAAATTCGCGCTTGTCTACGGCTCATTACTGCCCGTCGCGTTTGCACCGCTGTTTGTTGTAGATGCCAAATTTGTTCCGGTGCTTGGTTCGGCGGTTTATCCTTTTTCGTTTCGGTTTTATCGCAGGTGGTTTGTTTCGGGTGTGATTTGTGTGTAGTGTGGATGAGTTTATTCGTGTGTTTTTGAATTTATTTTATCATATGCCTCGTGTATAAAATCAAATGTGGAATGAAATCGTTTTGGTGACGACAAAAATTTGGGAGCTTTTTCAAACATTTCCGTTTCGAAAGGTTTTAGGTCAATTACGATTTTGTCACCTGTCCATCTATTGATTGTGCTACATATTGATTAAAGTTTTCTATATAATCATCAATATTTTTTCGATTCAGGACTTAAATTTAAATTTCTGTACAGCTTTTACATTCCAGATTCAAAATTTTAAACTTAAAAATCTTTTAACGCAGATAACCACTATAGTCATAGCGCAAAAGATTGGTATTTAAACAAAACTATAAGGAATATTATGTATTTAATTATTTAAAGAAATACAATATGTACGAATTGATGTATTTGGTTACTAGAAAAAATATTACGATGCATATTTATAGTCGAAAACTAGGCTACAAACTTTCATGACCATCTCCTTGTTGCGAGTAAAAGGTTAAATTAAACTTTTTACAAATTTAATTCAACCATCGAAAAGTATTATTACAAAAATTAAATATATATGCAATTAAAGAATATATTGTTTGTATTTCATTGATTACTACGATAATGGTTTTAAAAATAACTTTAGATGGTTGAATTTGGTGTGTATAAACTTTATTCATCCTCTATAAAACGTCCACCGTAGGATAATATTTTTTAAATATCGGGATAATATGATTATAAATATCAAACAGTTAAATATAGATAACCATTTTTTGTTAAATTAATTCAAAATTATATCAATTTAGTTATCTAACTATCTATAGATCAATCCATCGACTTTTTCGACCAAATTTTAATCCCTCTTTATCAAAACTTACAAACCCATCAATTATCACTCTCATTCACAAAATTACAAATACTTTCCAACATATTACATAAATTCCAATCATAACATCCACCACAAAGCCCAATCCAGATACACATCTCATCCTAACATCGCAAGATGATTGCCTGTCGCCCGTTGCACAAGACGTCCATCCGAGTCGACAATGGCTTTGATGAGGGCCGCATCTGTGACGCAGCCGAACCGTCCACCTTCCCCAGTAAATAAAAGGGCCCGGGTGGACCTGGGGGTGGACCTGGTGGCAGGACAGATCCAGGGTGGTTGTCTTGGAGCAATTTGAATGCGCGACGCCTGCCATCCGGAACAATGCCGGCGTCGCTCTTTCTGTCAGTTAGGAGCACGGGCGCCAGATGAGGCGTCGCTTGGTCTCAACACACACATGCTGTTTTAGTCTAAATAACACCGGAATAATGGTGGACTGTTGTGGTAAGGGGGGAGGGGGGTAGGGAGGGGCGGGAGATTGATAAGGTGATGGTTGATGGTGGTTGAAACGGATGATGTTGGTTTGATGGGGTTGTGCGTTTTTGCGTGAGGTGTGTGGGTTGGGGGTTGATTTTGTTGAATGTATTGGTTTTTATGGGTTAAGTGATGTTTGGTGTGGTCAGTGTGTGGATTTTTTTGCTGTTAATTTGGTAGTTCTAAGCATTCAAATTTTTTATGAGTTATTTTTCCAGATCATCAGAAAAAACTTCAGAACTTTCGATAGTACATACAATCCTCTTTTTATATGAGGGATATAATCTAAATATCACTGTGTATAAAATGTATGGTGATCATAAAAACATTGGAAATAAGTTCCATCAGTATATTTGGATTTCCAAATATACTTTATAAAAAAATTGTATTGCGGAAAAATTTCAATTTAATAACTATAATTGTATACTGGCCTGCTCCGGATCTTACTATTGTGGCATAATAATACATTTTGTTATGCCGTGTTGAAGTGAAAAAATAGTGTAATAAAATAATCATTTTTTTTAAATTGAACCGTGTAAAAAGGGTTTTGAGGTGTACTAGTTTTTATAGGTTAAGTGATGTACAGGATGGCCAGTACATGGATTTGCATGCCATTGACCTAATATAGCAATGATAAAGCATTAAAACTCTTTATAAGTTATTTTTCCATTACTAACTATTATATTATATAGGTACAATACGTTATCATAAAATGAAAACTTTAGAACTTTCGATAGTATATTTAGTTCTTGTTTTAGACTGAAATTGACGTTAAATATGTAACAATGACGATGAATATATTTTTATTTATAATAGCTAAAAACTATACAAAATATTAATAGAGATATCAAATTGAGCAATCATAATAATTTTCAAGAATCTCACATATTCATTCAAACGACTTCAACTACAAACATTTTTGCGTATAAGAAAATAGTTGAAACGATAACGTAAACTCGCAAAGGAACTAGATAGCAAACTCGATGCATATTTCTGGTTGACGAGTGCACAATAATGGGTGGTGCAATTGCATGCAACTCACCTAAACATAACGCGTATGCAAGTTAAAGAGAAACCATCTGAATTGCCGAGACTTCTCGGGAATTCCCGGGAAATCTTGCGCCACCGCGGCGCAGGGACACCTGTTGATATCGGCTCGATTCGCATACGCAAATATTTATGTTCGGTGTTTATGTATCGGGGATATAGGGCTTTTAGAGTAGTTTGCTCCATTTGAATGTTTTAGCTGGGATTTTATAATAGTTGTTTTTATCGTTGAAATAGTTGATGATTCATATGGGAACGATTGTAATGTCAATGCATGAAATAATACTAGTTCGCCGTGAGATAAAAAAAATAAATCCAAACGAAATGCGATTTATGTTCTAATAATATCGATTCACATAAACGTATATTGGTATATGAATATGTAAAAGGTGTATCGATTGAATTAAATTTATCGACTTACATGATTTTATTAACATTTATATTTAGAATTCATAGTCGAACGAATATATTGTAATACCTGTAAATAATTTGTATGTTGATGATTCGTCATTATCTTCGAATTTGGAAATATAGCCGTATCAAGTCGCATATAAATACATCTTCCGTTCTATATTGTGATTTGTCGTCGAATTTTCAGCGTCTCTCTCCCCGTCAGAATTTTAATCTGCCGCGTTTTATATTCGTCCTGTTTAAAATACAGATGAATATTCAATCGATTTCTCACTTCTTTGAATATTCATCACCCGGTTCCTCTCTCTTTTTCACTGCCGGCTGTCTCTTCCGCGATGGCACTTTTGACTTTGATGAAAAAGTTGGGCATTTTTCCTCCCCTTGACGGTTTCAAGGTGCGCGAATCTACTCCGAATCCTCGATTACATATTTCGAACGATTTATCGTATTAATTTACTCGGATTAATCAATATATTGATTTATCTTTAAGCAGTTAATTGCCCGGCTTCCTATGTTATAAATTGCACGTAATCGATTTTATTTTCAATTTAAACGTATACACTATAAAATACTGTCAACATCAAGTAAAGCACTCACCTCATTACGCTTATAATTAAAGTACACAAAGTCCCCGTAGCTACAACGGAATCCCGACATAATACACTTCCACGTCATCCGCTTTAACCCTTGCAACTCTTGTAATGTTGACTTTTAAACGCCTTATCTAACATGTGTAGCCACTTTAACAATATATATATACGTGGATCTTATCAATTAGTTGCCGGTCTGGAGATCGTCGTTTAATAACTGCCCACCCACTGTAATTACTGTAATCCTTTAGTTGGGTACGTACATGCGATACACCGCGTCCCACGGCTCTTGTACTCTCTCGTATGTCGTATTTACATCTCCGGTTTCCCGGTTTAATCAACGGCTTGTTGAACGCTTTCACATGGGATTCCACGTCGATCGATGGATCACGGTTAATCGATAGACGAATTAGTATTCATTTTCATATTGGTGCAATTAAACGGTTGGAAATTTTCGATAGGGTAAAATCGATCAGTGGGTGATTAAGTCGTTAGAGGGCAAGATGTTGATACTCTTAGGAGTTAGATTTTTTTTAAATTTATTTGTCAAAAGTAGAACATGATTTATAAAGTGCATCTAATCGCATTATATGTGAAATTAAATTTCTTATATTGATGTTATTAAACTTTGCTTAACATATTCGATGAAACGATGAGTTCAATGTGATTAGACTGTTAATAAAATATTGACTCAATAGCTCGTTCAATTATATAATATAATACGTATATGCATATATCATAATGTTGATGAGTTAAATATTTAAACTATGATACGTGTAATAGTACGTATACATTATAGTTCATCTACTAACCGCATTACATTTTAACTTTAATGATTGTTGAGTTTGATATGGCTAGAAATTATGAACAATAATTGTCAATGGGTGATTTTTTATAAAATGTGGTAAGTTGAATTCATCAAAAATTAATTTGCTGTATGTCATAGCTATGATAATAATGTATTGATAAGTTTGACACGTTAATCATAGAATTTACCCGGTTTTAGTTATCATCCATGATGACAGGTTATTTAAATAAATATAGACCACTTCATTATATTAATCATTTTGTCAAAATTTGGCGATTGTAATTATTATCCACAATAATCCTATAAATCATATTCTATATGAAAGTTTAATAGAAATTAAAATAACACTATAATTAATAAATGATGAATGACATTGCATCGTTTATATGCAACATAAAAAAACCTTGTATTTTTTTATAGAATTGATTGACTTTTAAGCGTAATATATTACACATAAAAAAAACTTACAAATTGTACAAAAACGTATCCAAATAAAGGTGCACGTACAAAATGTCGCGCCCGCCGTTTTGGCCCACGTACGAAAGAGAGAACGTTCGGTCGATTAACCCATTAACGCCCACGGAGGCGCGTGTTACCGTCCAAATTACACCGTCGTCAAAATACGCTTTATTTATTTTTAAGAGAATAAATTACTCGCGAAAATCACTCGAAAATATGAGGGGAATCGAGCGGAACACCCAAAAACGTCGAATCGGAGATGGCCGCGGACCGCTCCGATTTACGACCGGATCGGACGTTTTAAAATTTCGAAAATATGGGTTTCGAATTCGAATCTTGACGTTTCGAATCGGTTCGGGTGATGTGCTTGTTGGCGCGTTTTGGATTTCGTCCGTCGTAATGCGATATGTGGAGAGAAGGTTGTGATTGTCGCTGTTTGTGTAGTTTGATGGTATTGTTGGTACTTTATGATGGATCATTGTTTTTTTTTTATGTTTTATTTGACGTTTTAGAATAGTGATATTTTGTGAAGTTTATTCGAATTTATATACACAGCTTTTACACTTCAATTTCAATCGTATTATATTCGAATCAAATTCAATCTTTTATACTTAAAATTCAATCTTTTACAAATGAAATCTAAAAATATGAGAAATTTATTATATTATAAATCATGAAACATAATCTATTCTTTAAATTGATTTTGATAATCTCAATCGATGATTTTTACATTCAAAATTAATTTTATTCTTCAATAAATCAATTGGAAAATAGGTATAATGGATATGTATTTAAACGTTTCTTTTACATCTTTCATCAAATTATAAAAATCATGAAAATAAATTTGCAATGGTTGAATCTGATTCGTAAAAGGTTTAATTTGTAGTTTGAAGTATTGAATTTGATTTGAAAAAAGTTTTAATTGAAGTTTAAAAGATTGAATTTGATTTATATATGAATGAATTTGGAGTATTAAAACTATAAATCATTTTTAAATTTCGATGATTCGTGGTGAACAAAAAAAAACATTTTACACAAAAGAATATATTTTTTTAAATAAAAACATCCAAACACGTCCACTAATAAAGTCAAAATTTTCGCAAAACAAAAAAATAGCACAAACAGTGTCCAAAAGAGAGCGCAATTTTTCAGCGGGACACGCGCGCCATGCAATTTTAACTGCAAATCGCATTTCCGTTTGTGTCCCCCGCGCTGCACAATAATAGGATCACCCTCGCAGCAGCCTGCAGTCGTCATAATTTCACCCTGCAGACCCATAAAGATAAACCACCCCGTCGTGGTGGGCGGGGGTGGGCGGCGGATTCCGCCCTCATTATCTCATCTCTTGCCGAGCGAAAAGAGAGCAGACGACCGCCATTGTCTCGAAGAATGTATGCGCTTTGTTCGTTCTTCCATTTTTTTTTTTTTTTTTGGTTTTCATTTTTTTTCGGATTCGCTACGTGATTAGTTTTTAATTTGTGTATATAATATTTCAAAAAATATTTGAAAAATACCAATTTTTTAATATAAAACTGAACTTTTAGCTCGTACTATTTTAGTATAATAGTATGTTCTGAAAATTTTTAATATTATTTTTTTTTATTGAGATTTCTAATCGTTTTGTCTGTTCAATCTTTTGAGATAATTATAAGGTGTTGTGCTTGATTTTCGGTGTTTTTTTATGATCGTCACGTGTTTCAATCGTATCGATGCCAGGTCGAGAGATCTGAAACAAAAGCGCGGTCCTTTCAGCGACGCGGCACGTTCCGCACAACAGTGCGCCGCATAAAAACGAAAACATCTGAAAAAATATACAAAAATATATAAAATACAAAAAAAAATCCGAAAAGGGGAGAAGCATTTTTGAAGGTGGGCCCCGCTTTCCAGGGGCGGGCGCGTCTCGGATCTTCTACCCTCACAACAAATATAAATAATAAAACTCCTACGTGAGTCGTAAAAACAATAAATTTCCTTTAGAGATACAATAAGTATCTCGCCCTGATGGGGACGATGGGATTTGTAAAAGAAAAGTACATATTGAAGTTTTTTTTTCTCCCTCTCTCGCTCGGCAGCCTCTCCTTCTTTTCCGCTGTATATTACGTATATACAGGGTGTAATGTAAATATATACGTGTGTATATACTTTTTTTATACCGAGGTTCTGTTTTCGCTGCGAAGCGAAACCGAGACGTTGCTTCTTGCTGCTGGTTTGCTTGCTTGCTGCTGAATGAATTTACAGGCCGTGGCGCTGTAATGAAATTATGAATTCTGCTTACCCTGCGATGTTTACGCTGCTCGTAAAGTACGGCCCTCTGCTTTTCTTGTATGTGCTTTCTCTACGGTTATGGCTGTATTTTATATTATATATATGCGCGTATGTGTGTCGAGGTGCATGTGTAAGCTGATTCAACCCTTGAATTTGCTAGACTGCGATTTGATTTAATAATTTCGGCACGTAACAGTCGGATGGTGTTGAAGCATCGATGTGCTCATTTTGTGTGCTTTCGATTTAAATTCTGTGGGTATTTCTTGAAATTCTGTGATTAATTGCTCGAAAGAATGTTTCTGAAAATTATCGATTAAAAATTAAGTAATTAAAAAGGTATTTGTTGTCGCGATAAATCAAACGGCGGGGTCGTAAAAATTTTGGCGACTCCGCCTAATTAATTGCATAATAAAATGTACATTTTTTTCCGATAAATTTAGTTAATTATGCGTAATGTGTATAATTTCCTTAAAAAGGTATCCGGATGCGCAAAATTTACAAGCCCATAAAACCGAACAATTAAACAAAGAAAAAATGACACGTGGGTCAGAGAGCGTTGATCGATTTGCAAATGCCAGACGAGACGAAAAAGGCGTCCGTCTGTCGGCTTTTGTATGCTGAACCGAAGAACTACTTTCGAAACCGTAATCGAATAAGAAAAATCGAAATTTAAATAAACAAATTCGATGTTCATAGAAAAAAATCGGCACGTAACACCGTAGGCAGCGGCGATCAGTCATAATTTGCGGGTCAGGTCAAACGGCTTTTACTAATTTTTTCGTTTTGTTTGTTTATTTTTTACAGCTTATGCAAATTGACGGGTGTTAAACGGTCTTAATTTGAATATTTATATGATA
Organism: Hydropsyche tenuis; assembly: GCA_009617725.1. Classification (NCBI taxonomy): domain Eukaryota; kingdom Metazoa; phylum Arthropoda; class Insecta; order Trichoptera; family Hydropsychidae; genus Hydropsyche; species Hydropsyche tenuis. Next base: position 2,562,734 of record VTON01000009.1, read on the forward strand.
TGTGTGCTTTCGGGTGTCTAATCCGTTGTGCAATTGCAGTTCGCGTAACAGTTGCATCCGTGTCGAAATTTGATCCGCAGATTGTCGGATTATCAACGGTGAAGTTTGCCAAAGCTTTGATCGACGATTTGTATCACCCTGCGGTGTCGTATATAAGAATCTAAAATAGAACAAGTTTAAAATTTGTTTATCATTTCTTTATAATAGACGTCGTAAAGTCGGGCGAAGATATCGGTGATTATTTCCGATGTCATAACGAGAGCGCGCATAAAGTATTTTTTTAAAAACTCACGCGGAAACGGCCAATATTTTACATTAAACTACATATTACTAATTTAAACTCGGATTTATTGATATTTTAAGCAACCATCGTATAAAAAGAACCCGGCTGATTTACGAAACGGCTCGTCGCAGACCGATTTCCCTCGTTCGAAAAAAGAAAAACGCAACTGAACACACTCATTGTTGCACATCTGAAAATACTCGCGTAACGGACAGGCACCTGTCGCCGCACTAAATAACAATCCATCCGGGTCTTTTGTGCCATCTTTATGACAAGACAGCCACCGTCTCTCCCATTATATAAATCCCGATCAAATGACACCAGGACATCAAAGGGGTCCGATAATTTCGCGCGTTGGCTTTTCTTCTGGATCGGCGTTGGGGCTATAAAGTGGCGATTTATCGTGCGCAGTTTCGTCTGTGTTATTGCAGTCGTTCGAAGAAGACGTCGTCGCAGTTTGGATTCTTAGTTTTCGGTGTGGTCTCGATTTCTTGGTAGTTGGGGTTGTTTTGGGTTTTGTTTTGTGTATGATTTGGTCTTTGGGGTGTTTAGGTTTGGGGATTAGTAATGAGTTTTCGAGTGAATTCGTATTTTGGTTGTTTTTGAAAATACGTAGGTTTCATTTGAAGTTTTGATCGTTTGATTCTAGATTTATTTATTATTTGATAACAATAGACTATATGTGAAATATAATATATCATAGTTATATTTTAAATTATTGTGATCAATTAATTATATGAAGTATTAGAGAATAGTTTTTATCAAAAAAGTTGATTTATTTCTGTCATTTGAAATTGTATAATATAATACTTCGCTTATAAATCTTCTCCATTCTTCTAATAATATTTTTTTTTAAAAACTTAAATGGACTTAGTTTATAAAATTATTTAAAAATACTTTAAAATTTGTATATAAATAAAAAAAAACGATCAAAATTTATTGAAAATTTTTTTTGATTCAAAACTTCGCACATACAACGAAAATATATAAACCGAAAGTTGATCATATTTTGATTAAATAAATTTATTTCCCTTTCAAAACAAATTTGAAATTACCCAATATCATAACATACATCCGATATTTAAACCGAAATTTATTCATCAATAAAATCATCCGACTTTTCGACTACAGAAAAATTAACGACCGTCGCATTCCGCGGGCGCCGGTACGAATTTTCACTCGACAGTCGCAAAATCCAAACTTCCAGCCTCTGACGATCGAGTCGACCATTTATTTACCTTCTTCCACATATTTTCGAGTATAATGTTTTGACAGTGGGTATCTCGCGTGGCTTTTACAGCGCGCTCAGCATGCGTGCCTTTTTACGACTGTCGCATTTGAAGGAGCATAGAGTGGCGCATTATTGTATGGAAACGCTCACGGATTTATCGTTATCGTTGTCGTTACGTAAATGACGCGGGAGTGCGTCGATAAAACGGAATGAAAAAAAATTAAGAAATAAAACGGAAAAAAATGAATATATGAAACGTTTGACGTTTATTGCCGCGGCCCGCTCTCCTCCACCTTTCAGACGTGAGTTACGAGCGATTTCGGACGGATTGCCGGCAATTTTATAACCGCAATAAAAATATGAAAATTAATAAAGTATTTCGGTCGTTGGATTGTTGTCTTTGTGATGTGTGCGATTGCGGAGATGCGTGTGTGGTTTTTTTTTTTTGGTATGTGTTATTGCTGAGTGCGGAGTTTCGTTTGATTAGATTTCGGTGTTATATTCGCGGTTTTGGTGCTTGTATAGAAATTGTTTTTTGTAGGATTCGAAATAATTTTTTATTGGTTCTATATTCTTATGACGTGTTTAAAATGTTGTAAAGCTCCGATTTTTCATCAATTAATATAGTAGTTTTAATCGAAACTATGTATGTACTTAAAAGAGGTGTTGAAAAATTTTGTATTTTTTAGGAAAGTATAATATTTTTGGTTTTACGGGTTGTTCGACTTCTCGATATTTTTTTCGGTTTTTCCAGGTTTTTTTTTAAGATTTGATTTACCTGTAATTTTGCGGATAACCGGTAATTAGACTAAAATTTATCGGATTACCAGTAAAATAAATTTTAAGTAAATCTGATATCCCTTGTACTTAGTACATAAACGGGATAAATTTTTGAAAAAAAATTAAGAAATAATTTGAATTTTGATTGAAATTTCTATCAACCAATTCTTTTTCATTTTACTCTCTTTCTTGAGAATGTTCTGCAATAGAAATAGTAAAAATAAAAATCTTTATCTTCAAATAAACATACAATGTTAATAATGAGTTTATATTTTAACTCAATTCAACATCATATAATGTATTTTATTCATATACAATTATTATAGACGACTCTCTTATACGCTTTCACAATCGATTTTTATAATTTTAACCACCATACTTTTTATAATCTACAAAAAAAATACAAAATCACAACCATTCAACACAAAAGACTCATACAAACTTAACAACCCGACACCACATCACTAAATTAACCGATAATCTCCCTCAACCGACACCCCCGCATCCGGAATCCCGTCATAACTACCCCGCCTCACCTCCGATAACCTCAAGCTTATTCGAAGCAGTAAACCACGACGACCGAACCGCACTTCTTCTTGCGCCGAAACACCGCCCATACAAATCCAGTGGCGTACACCGCAGACCATACCCACCCCCACAACGGTAAAATGCCACAAAAATACGAGTATTGCCCAAACTTTACGCCGGTCTGGATACAATTTAAAAGTTCCGGTGCACAATTCCCGCGCGAAATATGGATACTGCGGCCCGGGACAAACGTATTATACGTAATGGGGACGTTTGCCCCTACGTGCCGGGCTACGTGGCCCCCATGTGCCCCATCCCATGGATGGGAACCTGGGGTGGATGTGTCCCCCGAAGCCTCCACGGGGTCCATTCGCGAACGGGTCGGGTGGATCATATGGAGATTACGCTCTCGTCGGTCATGGATGGTGGTGGATGTCGTCGATCGGGTGTCTCTAACCCTGGTTTTCGGTGTTGGGGTGGTGTGGGGGTGGGCGTCGAGTTCGCCCGATTGATTGTTTGCGTTTGAGGTCCGATTGAATTCGACGCGTGTTCGGCTTTGATGCAGTTGGGGTAGCTTTTCGGTGTTTACATGTGTTTGATTAGTTTGTTTTATTTTTTATTAAAAATGATGAATATGTGAATCATCATTATCATCATCATTATCAACACAAACATCCGATGCAAGAAGAAGTGTTATCAACTAACGTTGACAGTCTGGGTGGTACCTTATCACGTGTGCCCACCACGCTTCGATAAGGGGCAGGGAAGAAAGAACCAACTCCGTGAATATCAGATATAAATAAAGGCGTAAGTGCCAAAAAATTCAAGATTGATTTTATGCCAACATATGTACGTACATACTAACGACCATGTTTTGAAATATGGTCAAAGTCTCCAAAATCGGTTTTTAATCATGTATAAGTTTATGCGCCACTATGGAATTTTTTGACAATTATCGTTGAATTTCAAAATCTTAAAAATGGCACTTACGCCCTTATTTATGTCTGATATTCATAGGTAGATTTAAAACAAAAATATATATTATATTAGTAGGGAGTGTGGAATTAAAAAAGATCGAATAGTTACGTGACGTTGTTCTATGAATCAAAGATGGATAAATGTAAGAATGGAACCTAAGAGACTCAAAAAAAATAATGAAGATGAAATTTAAAGAAAATTTTTGGAGTAAATGAGATGGAAATTCTCAAGATAAGAGTGGAAAATTATTAGAGAGATATTCATTAGAAAATTTCTGGAATTCGAATCGAAAATCTTCATATTTCTAAAATATATTATAACATAACAATAATCATAACTTTGATTAATCAAACATAATAAATTCGGTATCAAACATTCTTTCAAAACCAAAGATTTATCATACATTTCCACGAAAACCATCCAACACTAAACGATCATCAACTTCAACAAACCAACACCAACCAAACACAAACACATCAACCTAATCTAAACCCCCCAATTAATTCCTACCCCCAAAATCAAAACACATCATCTCCCAATCCGCGAAACCCCGATCGCACACACGCGAACCGCCTCCCGTTCAACAGGTGATTACCGCCGCACACAACACCAACAACACACCAACAACAACACCAACAACAACCAGCAAAGGTAGCAACCGCCGAAGGTGGACGCGCTTTTAATTCTCGTTTTATTGGCGCATAAATAAAACGGCGAGCGATATTCGAGTCGTGTAAGCCCGCATCTTAGCGGCAGATAGCCGCGGCCCTCGGCAACCGCGGCGCTGGATCAGATAACACCACTGTCTACTATGGCCGCTGGAAAACAGGTAGATGAAGAGGACTGTGGACTTTGCCGTGGCTTCTTGTGCTTCCGATGGCGAGGGTTCCGAGAACGTCCTCCGACTCGTGTGCTGCGTATCGATTGTGCGCGAGTCGTTTTTTTGTGGTGTGTGATAAATTTCGTAGTGTCGACGTCGAATGTGGATGGTTGATGGTTTTTTGATTGGATCGGATTTGGGCATGTGCGATTTATTGGATTGGCTGTTTTTTGGGGTGTCGATTGATGTTTGAAACGTTGGTGATGGGTAAGAAGTGGGTTGTTCGGATGTGATTCGTAGAATTCAGATTTGATTGAGTGCATCTTACATGTCTCTTCATTTTGCTTTATAATAATAATAATAATCATATATTTATATATTATAAATACAAATATGCCACTATGGCATGATAGGTTTCTCTAAATCGCCATGATGGTTAAAACAAATATAGAAAAATAAAAATAAAACGAAAAATATTATAAAATATTAAAAAAAAAATAGTAATTATATTATTTTATTTAATCATTAAGGTCTTTGCATATATCAGTAAAGTTTTATTTATGACTCAATACAATAAAATATTACTCATCACTATAAAAAATCATTGATATTTTTCAAGCTTTTTATTAACTTATTATAGCAAATTCCATAAAAGACTTTAATGATTCTCTAGTAGAATTTGTACTACAAAATTTAGCAAAATCGTGGACGCTAAGAGTCTCAATAAATTTTAATTTGCGAAAAAAAAGTTTGCTCATCTCTAAATTAGATCATCAAACAAGCTATAATTATAGCATTAATTATATTAGATCACAAAACTAAGCTAGGCATTTAATCGGGAAACGATTCTCTATTTTTGATCGTCAAAATTTTTACTACGAAATTTAGCCAAATCACGGACGCTGTGAGTCTCATTTGTGAAAAAAAGGTTCTCATCTTTATATTAGATCACTGAAATTTTAATGTCAACTATAACAGATTCCTAAAAAGTTTTTGACGATTCTTAAATTTCGATCATTAGATTTAATTTCGGATTCGGCAGCAACGTACCATCCGTATAAGCGTCGACCTCTTCTTAAGGGCTCCTTTATCTATTTAATTTATTCGAGCGCGTAATTTAGCTTCGGCGAACCTATCTGCGAACCGGATCGACACGCAGACAGAGGGACCAATGCTTGCCGTGGCAAAACGGCAAAAGAAAAAGCCTTCGAACGTCCTACCTGACCCGCTAATCAGCCTCCTCACCAGGCCGGACCACGAGCCGTTATTTATGGACGATGGGTGGTTCGTCGAGTGATCGCAATCGAAGCTGGCAATAGTCGAATAAACTAGATATAAGGGACTCTCTCGTGCTTCTGGTGGTCTTTTTGCGATGTCGATGTGTCATGCTTGTGGCCGAGTACTGATAGAATCGCTACGTTGCTGTATACGTTTGTTAAAAGTATGATTTATTCATCGTATTCAAAATAACTTTCAAATCATCGGTTCATATTCGAGACATAAATCAATTATGAATATTCGATAAGTTTAATTCAAAAACGAAGTCAAGATGTCGAGTTCATAGTGCATGTTTTATTAAGAAAATCGGAACGGAAATCGAAATCGTCTACGAACTTTCTATTTCGCGGTTTCAAATTTCAATTGGCGACGACGTCCGTTGCGCAAACCCGAATCCATTGATTTTTCGAACGGGAAATCATTGAAAAATTATAAACGCATAAATCACAGCGGGTGTACTAATATCGCCCGATATGGAAAGCTTGTGCAACGGAAAAAAAACAGTATCATTAACACGCATCATTAATATGAACGGCGGCGCGGGATTTTATTGGCCGTAAATATACGTGGCCGATGACAGGTGAATACGTTTTTATTTTCCTTTCAATATAAGCGCCGTAAAAATCAAAAATGATTTGTAGAGAGACAATGTATGTGAAATTTTCGCCGGGCGCCCATATAAGGGGAAATCGTTTACGATTGATTTTCCCGAAAATCGCAACAATGGATTGTGTATTATTTATGATATTCGATATCGTATTTAGAATGTATGTGAAATCTCTTTTGACATTATATTATATAATTCTAAGACACAATATCGTCCCACGCGTTTTCTTATCAGGCCGCAATTTAGCGTGCATCAAAATCGCACATATGCATAAATCACATCAGCATTACGACCTCCGTTCCATTACATACACATATACACTTTACCTTTTTTCATGTGCGCAGATATTTTTTTCCATGGCGTTATCACAAAAAGCGCTCAAAGGACGTCATTGGGGCGCGCATCAAGTCGCCATAAATCGGGCACAATGTGACGTCTCGCGCCACTCGACTTTTTCCCAAAGAAAAACCCTTCAGCCTCGTGTATCGTCGAAGATTTCGAATTCGACCCTTCAAAAGGGCCGCTGTCGTTATGAATATGCCTAGGGTTTCTGGGCGGGGGGTGCAGAACCGAACGGCGCAATCTTCCAATATTTCGACAAGAAAATTGTTGAATTGTGAAAGATTTTCAATCACAAAATCTTCTTCATCATATAAAACTTATACAAAGTTATATTAAAACAAAATTTTCCTTCAGAATTGATTACAAAATCGATCATAACCTAACAATACGATTATTTGGTAAGGGATGATCTAAGATTCGTACGTCAATGATACTCTTTGTATTGCTTGGAATTATTCGACGAGTCTTATTTATAATATAAATTGATACATACATAATATAGATTGTGAGTTTTGATCTAGTGCGTTTTGTAGAATTGTATGTACTGTGGACGTTTACGTATCGAAAAGGTGATAAACTGTCCATAAATACGACCCGGTTTGTGGGTCTCTTCCCACGGAGGCCCAGGTACGTGGTTTTTAGAATTCGACACGGAAGCCGATTCGTTCGTATTTTAATATCTCGTCCCGGGTATTACTGAGATGGTGTATCTTTCGTTTTTCCTATGTAGATCCTGAGTTATGAAGCATAACCCTGTCTGGTGACGCCGTCGCGCCCATACGGAACGTCATATGAAAATGAGTTATGTTCGATTAGATTTTCCGATGATTTTACACAAAGAATGCGACCTGATTCTTACATAAAATATTTTACGAATATGGTATTTTTGATTTATAGAAAAATCCATTCGAAAAAATCAAAGTATCTAAAAAATTTGTGCTCCCCAAGTTTTTTTACACTCGAACGTATCTCGGACGTTTAATCAAGGCAAGATCGTTCCCGAGTTCAATAACGTCTTTTCGGGTGACTTATAAGCAAAATGTCGTATTTCGTGGTTCTTTTGAAGCGATTCGAACAGTCAGTCGATAAATCTGACCGCATCGAATGCGGAAAAAACGTAATTTGCATAAAGAAACGATGTACGTCTAGGTATCGTAGGTAAGCGTCATCCGCTCGTCAATCACGCTCTTTATGTCGATCGAATATTTCGATCGTATTCGTTTTACGAATAAAATTATCGAGAATCATCGTCGATTAATAATTCTAGTTTTGTCCTTAATGTGCTGATGCTAAATCCTTTTAGAAACGGGGCTAATTAATTTGTATTGGGATTTTCCGCATTTTCTAATCGGAGCCAAGCGCGACGAATGTTGCGGTTTTGATTCGTGTGAATTATTTTTATGGGCCTCTATAAATGACATATCAAGGATGAAAGTTTAATAGAATTCCTCGGTGTATCAATTGTCATAAAATCGTAAATATATTACACGACCGACTCATCAAAATTTTATGTCGAAATTTGTATATTCTGAATACACGACTCGTTAGTCAATCAAAGCTACCTTTATTGGTTCATTATTTTATTCAATCATGTCCAATTTATTATCGAAGTTGTTTAATTAAAATTCATTTTTGTACATTAATGAAAAAACAACTTTTATGAATCCAAACGGAAAATTATGATCGTTAATGCTATAACTAATAAATATGAACAGAATTCCTGACGCCTTCGCCGCACGTCTCTCGAAAAATTAATTTCCATTCCGTCCACGTAGACTGCCATCTCTATTTGTATATTCATTTATTTACGCGACTATTTTAGCATTATCATTTTTATTGTTGTCATAAGCGTATTTTACGACAGTTGGTCTCTTTTGAAAGAGGAGACTTCGAAAAAACGACGCGCCATAATTCATTTTCGGCATGGCCGAAGACGACCGGCTTATCGACACCGCCGTTTAATATCATAAATATATCGTTAATACAACGATTTGTATTATTTTTTTTTATATTATTCATTCGTGTCTTTTGTTTGAATCTTGTTTTTTTTTAAAACAAGAAATTGATTTGTAAAATCTCAGTATTTATATTCATCAGATTGTTATCCTGTGAAAAATGGTTTAAAAGTATCAAATTTTCCTATTAACACCGATTACTAAAATTTCGAAAAAAAAATGATAAGATCATCTGAATAAGTATAAATAGTTATAATAAAAATAGATTCATATCATCGTTTTTTTTTTAAATTTTTTTTGAACTTCCAAAGTTATCCGAAAAGTTTTGTTTTGAAATTTTTGTTTGATACACTAAATTTGAAGTTGATAACAATAAAGAATTAGACTTTGTAGAAAATCCAAAAATCATCTTCATCATAATGTAAAATGTCGATATAATATACAAAATATCAATCGTGGAATACAATGAAGCTTTTCCAATACAAAATTGAAAAATTTTCCTTATAAAAGTAAAACAATAAATCTAATTGAGGTAAATACTAAAACAACATTTTTTCAAAAATATTTTTTGACATTGAAACTTATTTAATATGATTCAAATATGACACGATTTTTTATTGAGCACATTAAAAAACCAATCAATGGCGCTCCGATGGACTTCTACGTATCGATCTCGCAACCTTCGTACGATAATAAAACGAATTAATGAATGCAATTCGATTATCATTCTCATTATGTACGCTCAAGCCAATAAAAAACTATATTTGGAATCGCCGTTCTGCAGAATGACGAGAACTCGTTCGAGAGATTTATGCGCGTTTCTGAACGCTGTCAAATGTCGTCGGATTAAAAGGTCGCCGATTGTTCGCTCGTCTATCCGAACGATGCATAATTTATCGAATTGATGTCGGCTATAATTTTAAAGTGATGGCTAAAAAATTGTGTGTTTTGATATTTATATTAGGCGCGAGTCTGAGTTTTTCGAAGAGTCAGAACCGAGCGTGCTGGCTTATAATTGTGTTTCATATCGTGTGATCAAACTGAAATTTTAAAGATGAAATCATTTTCAGGAAATACAAAAAATATATTCGAATCCGCATCGTATATTTTAAAAAAGCAACACTTACATGATGTTTCTATCGCGACATCGAGAACATAAATAAATATTTTTTCTCACACGTTTATTTCAAACGAATTATATTTACGACTATGTATTAATAATTTTTTTTTTGTTACAGGTCAGTATTAAAACCCTGAAAAAAACATGATTTACAAATCGTAAGTTTTTACAATGAATTAAATCACACGATGCGAAGATCGAAATTTTTTCCCCGATCGAGTTCCGAATCGGAAACGCCGATGTATTTATCGGTGCGATTCCGCGGCCGAATTGATACGTTTCGTTGGTACGGGCGACTTTTCGAATAAATTTGAATAATTTTATCATCGGCGGGAAAATTTCCGAGCTCAGACGACCCGCTAGACTGTTACAACAGTCTCGGTAGTCTCCTCCGCTAAGTAATGTGATAAACTGTCAACGGCAGTTGTAACTCGTCGACCGAAAGCGTGGCAAGATTTACAGGCCTTCTCCGGTTTCTTGGTATCTTCGGGCATCTCTCGGGTTTTTGATAACGTTGTAAACCGTGCGTTTTTACGGTGTATGAAAGGGTGTCACGACGGAAGACGCCCGAACATATGGCGCAACCATAAAAGGGGACCGACAAAAGACGCCCTGGACATAACGCGCCCTAGACAAAACGCGCCCTAGACAAAACGCGCCCTGGACAAAACGCGCAATGGACAAAACGCGCAATGGACAAAACGCGCAATGGACAAAACGCCACCTGGACAAACGCCACCTGGACTAAACGCTACCGGACATAATACTAACAAATTAAAATTATGCGTTTTTCGAAATAATTAGTAAACATGTAGAATATAAAATAAAATTAATATGTTAAAATAATTTTTCCAATATAATTGGGATTGTAAACATTAGAAATAACTAATGTTTAATTAAATATTCGATATTCGATATCTAGCCAGGTGCTTTCAACTAAAATCGAAGCATATACATTTTTTTTTATAGTCAGGTGTTGTCAACTATAATCGAATCACTTTCCGAATACGAAAAAATCAGGTGTTACCAACTAAAATCGAAACATATAAATTGTTTTCCGAATACGAAAAAAAATTGTGCCGTTTCAACGAATGCTCGTCGGAATGGACATCCATCGAAATGGACTCCGAATCAGCGCTTTCATTACCGACATTACCGGCATTCCAATATATGTATATATTATTCGAATCGTAAAAAATTAGAAGTATGAAAAAATGAGTATTGACTGTACAATGTTGTCCACTTCGAGGCTTATTTCTAACAATAAGTTGAAATTTCCAGATTTGAATTTTGAATCAGCGTTGACATTTTCTGACATCTAAAACATCATCATAAATGTCGCAAATATTTATTGCAGCAACAGTCGCGTTTTCATTAGAGTGAAACTGGAAGAGTATGAATTTCGTAATGTTTTCTAAAAAATATTCGGCCGTTACAACTGTACATATTTTGAAAAAAAATTTTTGCCGTAAAATGAATGGGCAAATGTGTAAGTAATCTTGACGCCCCCTTGCCTAACACATACTATACTCGTGCTTATTCATTCACCAAAAAATGCTGTCACACAACGTCTTATATCCCGAAAAAATTAATATTATGAACCTGATAATTGTGTTTCTTTCTTACGACATTGTCACCATTAACTCACTGTTTTTCAAAAAATTACACCACTTTCATGTGTAACGGCTCATATTTTGAAAATATAGCATGTTCAGTTATTTAATTTTGAGATCTTAAAATATTCATTACGATTCTTAAAAAACAACAATTTTTTTTTCATATATAATAGACAATTTATAATATTATTAGTTCATACTTCATACATACACAATTTGAAAATAGAATTTTTTTTCGTAAAAACAAATGCATCCGCATCATTGAAAGCAGTGCGGAAAAAAAAATAAGCAGACCTTGAGGGGGCGAGGCGATATACATACATATGATGCACGGACACCCTTACAAGGCATAGTTAAAAAAAAATGTACGACACCGAGGAAGCACATGTTTAAACAATACATACATGTACACGTGGACGCAGGTATAAAACTGTATCCGAGCTTCAACTTACATCACTGAACAATTGTTTCAAATATAATTACAATTCTGTAATGAAAATACGAATTAAAATTCGTTCAAAATAACCAAGAATTTTAATAATATTCAATACGTAACAATTTTTTTTTTGGCAATTTACAAATTTGTATTAAAAGTAAGTACTCTTTATGTTTAAATTTTATATAAAAGAAATAAAATAGGTCGCTTTATGGCGTTCTCTTGACTAATTGTAAGGCACCTGTAATTGTTAATTCCATAGCAGAAATTCGTCAAGATGAAATGTCAGAAATTGAAGATGAGATTTTGAATGTTCAAAATGACATCGTATTAAAATCGTATGGATTAAATGAAAATATTTAGAATCTAGCTGACCATAAAAGTGCCCTCTTTGAAAAAAAAGGAGCTTACAAAATTAAATCCTGTTTTGGTTCCACATATTTGTGCAAATCTTTATTTTCCATCATGAACACCTGATTTTTCGTATTTAGAAAGTAATTCGATTATAGCTGACGACACCTGACTAGATATCGAATATTTAATTAAACGTTTTTAATTAGTATTTTTTGTACTTCTAATTTTTACGGTTCGATTTATATTGGAACGGAAATTGACAACACCTGACTTTTCGTATTCGTAAAATAATTCATATGCTTCGATTTCAGTTGACAGTACCTGAATTTTCGTATTTGGATAGTAATTCGATTGTAGTTGACAACACCTGACTAGATATCGAATATTTAATTCGACGTTTTTTTTAATTCATTATTTTTTCATACTTCTAATTTTTTACGGTTCGATTTATATTGAAATGGAGATTGACAACACCTGATTTTCGTATTTGGAAAATAATGTATAATACTTCTTATATGCTTCGATTTCAGTTGAAAGCACCTGGCTAGATATCGAATATCGAATATTTAATTAAACATTAGTTATTTCTAATGTTTACAATCCCAATTATATTGGAAAAATTATTTTAACATATTAATTTTATTGTATATTCTACATGTTTACTAATTATTTCGAAAAACGCATAATTTTAATTTGTTAGTATTATGTCCGGTAGCGTTTTAGTCCAGGTGGCGTTTGTCCAGGTGGCGTTTTGTCCATTGCGCGTTTTGTCCATTGCGCGTTTTGTCTAGGGCGCGTTTTGTCTAGGGCGCGTTATGTCCAGGGCGTCTTTTGTCGGTCCCCTTTTATGGTTGCGCCAAATGTTCGGGCGTCTTCCGTCGCGGAACCGTATGAAAGGCTGGTGCCGAAGGAGGGTGATTTTTGGGGCGGGCGGAGGTGTTGGGATAAGGTGTTTTAGTGTTTGTATCAAATAATTAAATCTATTGTGTGTGAGGGTTATGTTGGGAAAAGAAGTTTGTGTGTACGCTTTTTTATATCGATGGTTTAGTTTTATGATTTTCTTTGAATTTTACTCTTTGAAGTATAGGATTTTATACAAAAAAGCTCTAAATGCACAGAAGTTTTATTCTCATAACATTAGGACAAAGTAGGATATAAACAGGATAAATAATTATAAATAATTAGACGTGCATTGAAAAGTTTACGGTCAATAGTTCTATAAAAAAATACATATATAGGATATTTTATCTATTGGTGAAATATTGAAAAATTAAAGTAGATTGAACTCACAGTAAACCTCTGTGATATTTCAATTTTTCCAGTTGGGATATTTTTCATACTATTGTACAAATTAAAGTATTAAAAAAGTGGGACATTTTTATTACAAAATGCTTCAAAGAAGCATTTAGTGAACCATTACATAAGGGTTGGTTTTAAAACTATAATCTCGAAGATTTTATTATTTCTTTGTTACAAGTTTTTTCACTCCAAATTCAACTATTTAAACTTTAAATTCAACCTTTTAGTTTTCAAATTCAACTCTTCAAACTTCAAATTCAACCCTTTAAGCTTCAAATTCAATTTTTTAAACATTTAATCTACACATGTATTATATTGCATTGATTACTATGACAACATCTTAATAATACTTTTCGGTAATTGAATTTGATTGTAAAAGGTTTTCTTTGAATTTAAAAAAAATTGAATTTGGAGTACAAAACCTGTGTATGTTAATAAGATTCTTATAGAAAAATTTTACATGAATATAAATTCAGCATCGACAATTTCCCACATTTTTACTAAAGATCCAACTAATCCAACCCATCCCATCACAACAAACTCCCAATCAACCGCCTAATTACCTCAAACATCACACACACACATATCTCAACACCGCCGCCGGATGCACTTTCGCCCGTCGCGCATATGCACACAATGCGACTGCATATGCTTGCGACGCGAAAAGACGTCTGCGAATTAGCAACACGACGACCGAGACCGGGAGCGGGTAAAACAAGATGCCGGTGTCATATTTGCATAATGAGCGCGGATATGCAATACGTCTTGTCTCAACTTGTGCAGTAATTCTCGGCGGTCGTACGTCACGGCCAGCCAGCGCTTCTTCTGGAAGATGGCTGTGTCTTGTTCTTGGGTCGGTCGGTTGTTGGTTTTGCCTTTTCGGTTGGTCGGCGAGTGCAGTGTTGGTTTTACGCTGGTGCAGTTCTGTAGGGGTGGGTGGGGTGGGTGGTGTCGCGCGGTGGGTGTAGGCTTGGTTGGATGGTGGATTTTTGTTGTTTTGGTGAGTGTTTGTGAGAGGTGGGATCTTTGTTGTTGTTTAGGTGGTAGGTTTGGTGATGAGTGGGGATTTGGTGTTGATGGTTTGTAAAGGATGTAAGTAGGTTGGGAATGTGTGGGGTGTATAAAAAAAAGAATATGATAGATTTTTTTTTTGTAATGTGTTGATAATGAAAATTGTGTATAAAATTATCATTTACATATGTAGCCGATATACGCTAACCATACGTCTTTTATTTTGGAAGACAGTTCTTTATTTCACTGCTCTTTCATATAGATTTATTTATTTTCTAAAATTACCCCTTTGTCCATTTTTTGGGAAGTGGCATATTTTGTAATTTTCGTCTGCGGTGCAATTTTTTATAATATTTTCAATAAATAAATAAAACATTTTAATAATGGTTTTTACTCAAATAACAGTATGTCACTTATTTTGATTGAATAATTTTCGTAGAAACAAAACGGGCTTTACTAATGACTATAATAATCAATTAACAAAACAAAGTAGGAGGAATTCATGCGAATTGTTTTTGTAGTTCGTTACTAATCCTTGATTTTCAAGATGTCCTTTATTTTCTTAGAAAAAATATGGTCACCCTAAAATATCATTTGCAGGATAAGATCTTTCCGATATATTATCTAAAGTTAAAGAATATTTTATTTTTCTATTTATCTAATATAGAGTGATGAATGAAAGGTAATTTTTGAAGAATCGAGTACTAAAAATCATTCCTTGTTATATTTTCACAAGCCAATAATTTCAAGTACATCCATGTATATAAATGTACCGAGATTTTCTTAACTTCATTGATAAGTGTAAATTGATACATAAAGCTAAACGATTAAGATATTTAAATATTCTGAACAAAAATCTCTAAATTTTATTTAATAGAAATGTAACTCCTGAACTTTTTTAAAATTAGAAATTATTCCTTTCAAATAATCTCAAATTAATAATACTTGATTATCTTTATCCACTGACCGCACAAATTATAATTTTACTTTGTTGTATAATTATATTCAAAATACTAAACTGACGAAAGTAATCTACGGTTGTCATATTCTGAAATTGAAAATAGAAAGTAAATATTTATGACATGATCGAAATTTACTGTTCGCGTGTTAAAATGGAAGTGTGTATAAAATGAAATAGTGCCGTTATATATAAGATAATTAAGGTTTGATGTGTGCGTGTTAAATTGGTTTTGAATTTGCATTTAGTTTATGGAAAGTCGTTAAATACGTATAGATCGTAGATGCGTAAATTGCATTGCGGCTGCGAAGCGGTTCGTATGGCGTTTATAGATAAGAAGTTGTTGGGATTATTTATGAATTTTCAATAAAACGATTTAATATGTATATTATATTTCATTATATAATCCTGAACGTCATTCTGGTTAATTGAAAATATATAATTTTTTTTTCACTTAAAAAATGTTGGAAATTTCTGGTTTCTTATCCCGAAAAGTCCATCGACGCACGCTCTCGTACGTATAAACATTGCTCGTTTGGTTAGAAAATGTCGCTAACCTAATCGAGCGATCAATCAGACTTTTAATAAGTGCTTGACGTGTGTGTATATTAAAAATGTAACAGTTTTTTTTACTGGAGATCGCGTCGAAAATATACACCTTTTATTTATTTTTTTCTCCTGAAATTTATTTACGTACTCGATTTCGAAGCGTTTTTATTTTGTGTGTGAAATATTGCGTGCCCTTCGATCGCGCAATACGTACCCGAATTTAATATGCGATTGCGAAATATGGCTTTCGGGTAAAATACATCATATTTTAAAATAAAGCGAAACCATAACACCCATTATACTTATTTTATTTCACTCTCATGTTTCAATCTACATCAAAATATGATTTTTTATTAATTTTCACTTTTATTGAACTTAAGCATGAAATTATTTGTTATACACTTTATTTTTTATTTTTTACAACGTCAACTTAAAAACAAGGTCTTTCTGATATTATTTAATATTAATTCTGAAATTATTTTTTATCAAATAATTTTTAGATTAAGTTTATATACCAATTGCTCAACTTTTAAACTAACATGTTCGACTATGATAAAATTCACATTGATATATAAAAAATTTAACAATGATCTCTCATATAAGATGAATACTGGTATTATTTTTCATTGAAAGATTTTAAAATTGGATCCATCTACTAACTGTCCATCATTGACAAAATCAACACCCCCAAAAACGAAGAAACTCACATTTTAGCACTGCACACATTCGAACCGACTCAACATTGCATTCAACACCATCAATCGGCCATTGCGTCCGAAGAAGTCATCACGAGCAGCAATCATCGCTCGAAAACGCATCGAGATCGCACTCGATGGCCTCTAAATTATTATGCAAGTCGTTTACATCAACGAGCGAATCTAACACTCCTTCCGCGTCGATCAATCCGTCGATTTGAGGCCGAGTGCACGTCCGCCATAAATTCAAAACTGCATCGGGAGTGCTGTTTTAATTGAACTGTTAGCCGCGGTGCATTTCCGCGATGCGATTGAATTAAGTTCGCGCAGTTGAAGACAGGCTTTTTCGTTTTGTCGCCCGTTGATTATTCTCTGCAGTTTTTTTCTGTTGCAGTTTGTGGTGTGTGATGTCATCGGTCGTTCTCCGATGTTAAGTCGATTAAGTTTTCGAATGCGCGGTGAATATTAATTTCGCTAGTTGGAGGAAAATTTGTCGGTGGTGAATGTTGATTTGATTGTGTTATTGTTAATGTGTCAAATGAAACGTTGTCGATTGTTGAAGTTGTGTATGGTTTGGTCAGTGGATGAATAAGATCATATGTTGATGATTTCAGATCATTTGGAAAAGGATGGTTTTGATATTCGATTCTGCATGTCATATAGTGGGTGTGCGTTGTTAAAATTTTGATGGTTTTGATCGGTCTTTTATTGGATATTAAAATATAATATGGTGATGATATCTAAATCTGTAATAAAAAAACAAATATCGATTACAAAATAAATTTTAATCGATTCAATTTGTTAACTTCCATTCTTCTAATTTATATTCAAGTCACATTAATTTTTATTCATTTGAAATCTGTACTGAATGAAACTTTTCTAATCCACAAATTTTTCACTATCTCTTTTGCAATGATTTGCAACTTTCATCAAAACTCACATAAACAACGACGACCACACGACAACGATGACGTCAATCATCTCCCCATGTCGAAATTCGTCGTTTCGCCGACTTATAAACAACACAAAAGGTATATAATTTGGTCGTTGACAAGATTGATTGATTCGCGGAGTCGCCAATCGACGCCGTGTAATCTCTCGCACAATAATACAGCATATAATATAAAATATTCGATCGTAGGCTCCCTATATAAAGCGTGGGCAGGCCGCACGATGTTCGCATTCGAATAAATTAAATGCCCCGTACACTTGTCTCGGTGTCGCACAATATAATCGATTGCGCAAATATTGCGCGATAATTGACCGTTGTGTTGTGTGTATCGATCGCTGGGTGTTTTCTGGCTACGAAGACTGTCAATTTTAAAGGTTTCGATGGTGAAAGGGACCTCGAGCTTTCAGGAATTTGCGATGGTTGTGAATATTTCAATGATTTTATTGACGTAGTAGAATTTTGTATATCGATAATTTATTAAGTACGGAATGTGCTTAGTAAAATACACTTGGGTAAGTTTTTATGCGATTTCGAAGTTATGCGGTTCAAAAATAATGGAACTTGTCCCTTATTTTTCTATAGAGGACAAAGCTTTTTTTATGCGAATGCGCATAAAAAAATCTGTAATTAACACTAGTGCAAGTTATAACCGTTAAAGTGTGAGTGCGTATAGGGCGATGTGCAAATGGAATTTTTTTTTTAAATCTGGCAACTTGCATCCTCGCATTTGAATTCTCTCTTCTTTTTCTCATCTTGAATTATCTTAACCATGCCGATTATTATCGTTTAGTGATAATAGTTCTGATATATGGTCATAAATGTGTATACTGACTGATTTTTTAATGCAATTTTTGGTACATTCTATCACATCGATTTGAAGTTAATCAGTTTTTTTTAAATAATGGAACCTAACCCTCAGTTTTCTATGTAGTCCAAGTCTTTTTTTATGCGAATTTTTTATACGCGAACGTACAATATATCATATAAAAACAGACCCAAGTATAGTTGAAAATTTCACATTGTAATTCGATCGCGATTTCAATCTATTTTATGCACAACATCTTACATCAACCGTTTAATAGTCCTACTGCTGAATCTGATTAAATCTAATTGCCGATTTTCGCATTATAACACGTTCGAATATGCAAAGCATTTAAATCCTCAAAACGACAACATCGAACTTCCAACAACCGCCAGATTTCGCAACACCATCCGGAACCTCCATCCAGAGCCTCATCCTCAGACCGCCACTCTCGTCGCCACGTCTCGCATTAAAAAGGTCTCGTGTGCTCCATCCAGTCCATCCTTCTTCCGGGGTGGGTCCTCGGCCATAAATCTGTCAGTGGCGGAGGGACATATATATATATATAACCACACACACATACACACTTATCTGGAGGGTGTCCTGCAGCTTACTGCCGCCGGCACATCTTTCACTGGCTGTCCCCGTCACGCTGTTAAGTCTGGCTCTCTGTATTATTATGTATGTTTTATTGTATTATTTTGGGTTATGGTGGAAATTAGGATTAACCCGTTTATATAGAATCGCAATCAAGTCGGGGTATAAATCTAATTATAAAGCAATTGCGCTATGATAGTGTTTTTGTTAATGTTGTAGAATGTATCAGTTTTTTTTGGATGATGAATCAAAATTCTATTGATTTTTTTATGATAATATTGAAGTTATGTTATATCCATCTTTTCGTGAAAGTTTAATCGGGGCGATGTATCGCCGCACTAAATAGTCGTGCCGAATTCATGCGCGCGTCCTCCTTCAAATATTTATGGACGATCATCTCATAAATTTTCGCCGTCAATAAAAGAAGGATGCCTCGCTCGAGAAAAAAGCAAATAAAATCGGGATAAAAAAGGGAAGAGCGTACGTAGCTCCTCTTGCGAAAGTTAGTGGAGACCTTTAGCGTTCCCGGCGTCCGTCTCCATATATCGTTAAAAGCAAACCCGTGTGATGGCCAAACTCGCACACTTCACTCACTAAATCTTCAAACCCTGCAACGACTGTTTATGAACTGCTCGTTGGCCGTTCGAAGGCTTCGAAGGACTCTTAACTACCGAAATAATTCACCGAAAGACAAGCCTTCCTTATCGCGCTTAACGGGAAACCTGCCCTAGATTCGAACAGTGTTGAATGCCCGTTAAACTACAAAGATTCGAAAAATTCAATACAATGTGTCTTTTATCAAAAAATTCAATAATCTGAATCGAAAATTTGTATTTCATCATAATTCAGATTGAAAATTGTGTGCGTTCGGTTTTAACTGCGTTGCGTGTTCGAGTATACAAAATGCGTTGTTTATTTACAATCACTGATTAAATTAAAATTCAAATATTAAACAAAAAGTAAAAAGGGAAATACACTCGGCCTGTAAATAATAGGCAATTCGGAGAAATTTAGTATTTGGGCAAAGGCGGAAACGATGAATTCGAAACGATATTCTTATATAATTTTTATGAAATGTGCTTTCGAGACGACTCGCTTACGATTGCCTTTAATAAATTGCATTTCGTATGTTTCTGCGATAATTAAGAGATTTAATCTCCGTCGAGTTACACGAACCGCGGGAAATAATTAATTGGCCGAAAAACGTTAATAAAACGTATATTATTATTATTGTGTTTTATTATTTACGGCGGGTGTGCGGTTGGCGCAAAACGATGTGAAAACGTCGATTAATGGCTCATTAGTCGAATAATTTTCTAAAATCCGATATAAATACGTTTTGAATCGTATGTTTTTGATCGTTTAGCGATTATATAACCGAATCGATTTTGCCGCTGAATTATTGAAAGAAAATTAATTGTAAAATCGAAAAATGGCGCCGATGTGTTTTTTTTTTTCAAAACCGTACATCATCGCGCCTTTTTAATAGTCGAATATATTATGTAAAGCAATCATGACTAATGCACATTTCCTTATAAAAATGTCAAAGTAAAATATTCTCCTATCAAAGATGACTAACGTCGGACGTCGCACCGAAACAACGGCTCAATCTTTAAAAAAACGACATTTTTTCGAAAAAGCAGCTTGACGGTCGTAAAAAATCGGAATTTAAAACGTAAAATGAGACATGTACAGCAGACACGAGGGACTTCTGAATAGTTGTTAAAATTATATTAAAAAATAATCAGATTCGATTTTTTTGTTTGGACGAATTTGATCGTTCCCAAAACTTTTTCTTTAGTAACAATCGAAAGGGTCTCCCTTGGCAGGGGTGCGTCTTTCGCTCGCCATCTGCAGGGCCCCCTAAAGCCTACATCCGACCCAATCAATAACTCTTATCAGGCCATCGTAAATCAACGTAAATTATGATATTTCTTTTCACGACAACGGGCAGACGCGGATCCCGTCCCGGACCGGGGCCCCAATATATCTATCACTTTTGTCGTGCGCCGGGCCGCCTACGCAACAATGACATATATAACATTATAACCTCAAATCTATTATTATATAAAATGGCCGAGGATGGCAGAAGGTGGCCGGTAGCCTTTGACAGCTGTCGCACACAAGTTTTGATGTTTATTAGCGACATGGATGTTGGTTTTCGTGCTGGATGGACGGTGCGGATTGGACTCGTTTGGATCACTGGGTTTTATTGTTGATAAATTGAATATGAGTCATTTTTTTTTCTAAATCATCATTTATATAATAAAAATATATTTTTGATAAAATTTGAACAATTTGAGATTGATATTTTGTTATATAAATGTCTTCTTAATGATATACAGTTAGATCAACATTCTAAAAACTGAACGAATCTAATTTAATAAAAATCAATATAAATATCATATATTCTTTTAGAATTTTCGACATGAAAAGACATAAATATTATTAAAATATTAAACAAAATTGATACTTTCGGTAACGGTTATTGGAACGAGCGTTTGTACTGTCGAACAGATAGAACAACTAAAATTAATCGGCCCCAACTAAATCGGGGCGAATTGTCATATTCGACAGCGATAAATTAATACTATCTATCGTTTTCGGTTTTAAAATTTGATTGACGATAGGACGATTTCGCGTGACGGTTCCGAATTGACAATTCCGCTTTTGATGATTGACGAACGCGTCGAAGCGCCCTTATAAATATTTACGAACGGCCTGAATTATTGCGGTAATAATATTATTATATTCGAATGTATCGGGGCATAAGTCGTAATTATTCGGTGTCCGTAACAATATCGTGCGCTCCGGCAAAGAGGCTTCTCTGCTCTCGAACGGTCGTAAAAATGAAAATTTTACTCGAACGAGATAGTCCAAGTCGAACGCTCGTTTATTAAGTTATTTATGTTTGTTTATAAGGCGAGTGTCCGTTTGGAAAATTATCTCGAATTTTCAATCAAGCTTTTATTGCTCTCGAAAATGTATTCACGAAAAAATATCCGAATGTACGCATACATGATAATAATTAATGCAAGTTATTACTGCGCGGAAGCTCACAGCGTATTTGAGCGAACAAGAAATAAATTCGAACGTCCAGACACTTAACGAAATAATTTGTGGTTTCTTTGTAGTTTTACAATGCGTCGAAAACAATATTTTTTTACACACATTCAACTCGATAAACTTCACGATTTTATTCATCATTTTCAAAACAGAATCCTCGCTATAGAACACCGTTTATCGCATAGATCATCACCCAACTCATAGATCCGAGCCCTAAATCATCCCATGCCGAGTACGTCCTTTGTTTACCGACCCGGCGTTGATTTAACCTACGTTATAACGAGACGACGACGCTCAAACTCTTGACTATTCGTAATAAATATGTCAGGTGTTGCCTCGCACTCTTTGTGAGCCGATGTGAATTACTGGATTGAGCCGGTCGTTTGGATGCTAATTTTATTGCTCCGGTTGAGTAGAGCCGGCGATTTATGTCCCACGGCTGTATGAGCCGGGGGTAGAACGTCTCGGGCTCTTTTTGTATCGAAAATCAATACCGGGACGTAGGAGGAGACCTCGGAAGATGGTTTCCGCGACGTGTTCAATGGTAATCCACGTACAATGGTGCAAGGAGATAAGGTTGTTTACGGGCAGATGATGATGGCTCGGGCAGGTGGACTTGTACGCTCGTTAGGGTTGTGTTTGATGATGGTTGGGGCTTGTATGGATTGTTTATTGTATCGGGTCTTGTGAGGTTGTAATGAAATGTTAATAGCTTTTGTTTCAATGTTTTGAAAAAATATTTTGTGTATTTGAACGTTGGCTATCTTCAATGAATTGAGTCGTTAATTTTTTTTTTTTTTAAAGAATTATTTGTTTAATATAAATGTGATTCATTCTAAGTATTATACAACTACACATATTACTCGTTAGGACGTAGGGTTGTGTTTGATGATGGTTAGTGCTTGTATAGATTGTTTATTGTAATGGGTATTATAAGGTTGTAATGAATGTTAATGGCTTTTGTATTAAAAAAAATATTTAGTGTATATTAGAGTTCATCTTCAATAAATTGAGTCGTTCAGAAAATCATTTTTTTTTTTTTTTAAGAATTATTTATTCAATATAAATATAATTCATTCTAAGTACAACTGTTTATATATGTGATTTTTTTCTCAAATTTTCTATTAATATTGCACGAAGATATTATATGTTCTTTCCCTTGTTCTATGTCACCCATTACTTTTACAACCCAACTCCGAACAAAGTAATAATTCGATTAGAATTTAACAGGTCGTAAACAAGTGATATTATTTTGAAAATGTTAATGAGCGAACCCGAAAAACATAACTTAAACCCGAGCATCGCATCTAAAATTTAATTAGCCCCACCTTGAAATATTGAGCATTGAATATCACGGCGTTTTTACGACCCGATTGAATTCATCAACACATTTTTCAATATCGGAAACGTCGTACAATAATATCCAGCCTTTATATAAATAGCCGATCTTTTAACACGAGACGCCCCGATGCGTTCGCGTTAACACGTTGAATACCGAAACGCCGATACGCGCATACAATTATTTATACAGAGACGGAAATCTCGATGAAAACGGTCGTGGGTGAGTGAAATACGCGGGAATCGTGTCATCGGTAAAATTGATCGTCCAATAAATATCTCCAGGCATCAGGGCCGCATCGGATACAGGCTCGTGTAAATGCCGATAAACCATCTAGCCATGATGATGATGATGATGGTTTCGGATGATGGTATATTTGTCGGCGAGTCAACGGCCTGTGTCGAAAGAATTAGTTTTCTACTTGTTATTGAAGTTGAATGACATTTGATGCAGTCGATGCTTAGATCGTTTACCTTTTCAGGTTTCAGAATCGACTGTTTGAAAGTTCATGATCATTGTTAGTAATCGTTCCACTGTTGAATGAAGAGTTTTTTTTAAACGATCCTCTCTGATTCTTTTCATTTTATTTGTATCTATCTTTTATCCATATATCTTTTTCCATCGAATTGTTTATTTTTCTATAATTTTTTATTATTCTTAAAATACAATACATATTTTCATGTATGCACTGAACTTTCTTCCACATTTCACAATTAATTTAGAAAATAAATATATGGAATATCAAAACATTCGATTAATATTATGAAAGACGTTATATTTGTGACAATTTGTCGATAAAATAATCGCAAAATAATAATCGAACAGTAAAATAAATTGAATGTCGTTTATTATAATACGAAAATGTCATATATTGCTCACGAGCGAATCATTGTATACGAAAACGGAATCGCCCGAGACAAGAATGACCTACGCATCCGTAAGATAAACCCTCCGCATAAGAAGGACCCCCGTCTTATCTGGCGCATAAATAAGCTCGCGATAAACTCGATATGCAAAACTTTTTCCATGAATCTGTCCGAAATTACGAGCGCCATTATACTTTATGGGACGCCGTACCTCCCGAAACACCGCAAAGGAAACGACCGAAAAAAGCCGAGAACGAGCCCTCGTAAAACACGTTCGACTCATTAGAGCCGCTCTATGGAAAAACTAGGCGATGCACACACTTCCCGTGCGGGGATAATTTTCTTTTTAACATCGCAGTGCGGATTCTAATCACGTAAAAGGTCGATATGGGCGTCCAAATTAGGCAAAGTGCGCGCTCTTTCGAAATAACGCAAAGTGCCCTCCGACTCGCTAGCCCCCCGAACAATAACAATAAAAAACAACAAAAAACAAACAGCTATCGGTTGAAGATTAAAACGAATAAATTGTCGGGGTGTCGCGGGAATAAGCGAGCTTTTCCTACGTGGGGTGGGCGGTCGGTTTTCCGCCCATAGAGCCGCCCTTATCTCGGCCGCCCGACACCCACCCGGCGTATGCAAATGTGTATAAATAGTATAAATCCGCCCGTGGAACTTTTAAAAGGCTCCGCGGCGACGATCGTTCGAATAAACTTTATAATAAAAAAAAGATGTCCCGGCGAAAAGAAGCATAATAGTTCGTCAGCGATGGCTCTCAAAGCTGTAAATTTATGAATCGTAATTAACGCAGATGTCGTCGTGGTTAGAAACTAACGCGCACTAGTCGTTAATAAGCCTATAAAAGTTTACGATCGAAATTATTATGATAATTTCATTTCGGATCGCAGTGGGCTAGATATATCATGGTGGGTTCTTTGATTTTTCGTGTGCGTTTCGTTTCATATGTTAATGGGCGCTTTGTATTTGCTAGATTCATTCTAAATTTATTCAAATACGTTCCTGTCGTTTGTCGCGTAAATCAGCGGTTTTATTCGAAATTAAAATGAAATATTTAGTACTGCCTCTTTTATTCTTCGGCGCTTTGACGTATGCTGAAATATAACGCTCGATATCGACCGTAAATTTTCTTAATCAGAATATACTTTGTATAATATGTGCTATTGTATAAGTCTGAAAATCGGTAAATTATAAGAAAATCTTCACAATTACCATATTGATATGATAAAAGTTCGAATAAAGTTTGTAAACACTTCCATTTCGAGTTCTGTCCAAAGTATTTCAGTAAATGTTAGGATCTATAATACTTATAAAATTTTTTTAAAGTTTTTTGTTTGACTGTGATTGTTCTTTTTAATATGTAAAATTTAAAATATTATATTTTAAGTAAACATATAAAATATAATTTTATGAAATTCGATAATTATATTTTGCAATTTTATTTCTAATTATTATAATATTATTTATTTGAAAATTTTTCGAAGAAATTGAAGCTTTCAAAAGCTTTCTTCAAATTTTTACGACCTCACTCAAATTTTCAGTATTTCACAGTAACACACATAAAAATTTTATCAACCAACCAACTCACCCATACAAAACTCATCAATACATTACACCAAACACAAAAAAATTCATCTTAACACGCTCGCATCCGAAAAAAAACATGTACTCGCGATATATTAAACGAACACACACCCCCGCAAATTTACACACAAATATATTCCGAAACATCACCACACACACACACACACACAAACGTACTCGTTTCCACGTCTACGTTGGCCCGGGCTCTCATCCATATCTACGACGTCGTAGACAATAGGTCGTAGCGGCAGCCGCTCGCTTCAAATTCACGCGAGGAATCCGAATGGCCTGCTTAAAAAACACAATTTCGCGAGACGGGGACGCCCAACCTGCCGTAATGACACTTTCCCGCCCACTCGGCCGCCCACCCGCCCCGGGCGCCGCCCGCAGGCTGCGGGGCGCCGGCAGTGCCCAGGTACGCGGGGCCGGTCGTGTTTCGTAAATTCGAGTTAATAAAAAGTCGGTGGGCGGTTTTGGGGGTGGGCGGGAAAGTCGCAGTGTCGCGTCGTTGCCGCAGCGTATACGTTTGATTGGATCGGTTTTCGTGCGATGGCTTTCGGCGCACGAGGGCCGAGTCGACGCCTTTTTTCTGTGTGGAGAAGGTGAATTTTGTTTGGAATGTACAGTGGAGTCTTGATTGTTTGAGATAATTAAGGTTTGGATGGTTTGGACGTATGTGTGATTGATATTTTTGAAGGTTTTTAATATTATGAATGACTAATATTAGTTAATGCTATCTAAACGCAAGAGTTGATCGGAGTAATTTTATTTTTATTTTTATAGAAAATCTCATTTCATAATAATGACAAAAGAGTAAAATTTACCAAGTTTTGAATGGTGATACTTAAAAAGGAATAATTATTCGGGTTATATTTTAAAAAAATTTATTTAATCAAAATTTTCTTCATAAAAGCCGAAAACAGATTTAAATCTTTTGTTAATTATAAGATTACGCTTTTCTTTTTGTAATATAATATTATAGTTATATATTTTTATTACAAAAACGATTTGAATAGATAATTTTCTATTATCAGTTAATTACAGTGAAAATCGTTTAAGCAGAAAAAGTTTTACGTGAAAATTTGGTTAATATGGTCTTGATAAAATATTGTGCACGTATACTATGATGTTTAATATGAAATTATTTTAATATAAAAAAAATATTTCAGTCCCTCAGTTGGCAGTTTTGTGTTAAACGTTTTCTACTGTATTTAGTTAAAAACAGTGGTGGCTCGTGAGAATTTATAGTGTGGGCCTGCAAAAATGAAAACGAAAATATTATAGTAAACATGTGCATATGGGCAAAATACGAAATATGTCATAAACACATAAAATAATTAAAATGTGTATTAAATTTGTGTATCTGTTCAAGACAAATAATAATTAAAAAAATACAAAACGTTCACTTTATACAGGAAGTATTGCAGCCCTGTAGCTCATTAGGACGAATCGCGACTAGTTGAAAATCTTCAAAAATGTATGTGTTTAAAACAATCTACCAAACGATCCATGTAAAAATTCGGAAAATATTAACCCGCGCGTGAAAAATCACCCTTCAGTACTTATTCAATTTCGCGACCGGCGCTCAATAAATTTCGAATTTTTAACCCCGCGCGTATTACAATAATCCTTGACCCCGAATCAAAACATCCGAAATCCGCATTAAAGCCTTTATAAAACTGTTTGCTGATCCTCGTCAATGTAACAGCGTAATGCGTATTTATGTACGCTCGCGTCGCGTTTATAAAACGCACATAATATTAAATATTTGCGAGCCCGCTAACAAATCACCGGGGACTCGTTTCCGAGTCATACAAACTGCCGATTGATCTTGAAACACCGTCCAGATGTTTTTATCAAAGATTCAAATCGTATTCATAAAAATAAGTGCGGAAAAACTGTCGTCGGAGCGAATTTTCCCGCCCACTGCTCTCTCTATAGAAATTAGCTTCTCCTCTCGCGCTTTTCCGGTCTTCGTCCGTGCGATGATAAATCATTATAAATCATCGGAATTCGGTCATCTGTTAGAGCTGTCCAACTAATTAGAGCTATCTTTGGTGCGAGATCGGCGACCCCTAACCGCCGAGGGGTTGGTAACCGCGACGGTATATTTTCAACCTTTTTACGACGTGAAAATTTTAATTTTTTTCAAATTATTTCAACGATTTTGATATCCGATACGACGCTGGGTGTATTTGATTTTATAGCGGCGCATATTTTATTTCGAAAAGCTCGCGAAAACTATTTCAAACTTTTCTTACAATTTATGGCTTTCGTGAAAAGTTTGCCGTGTTTTATCTACTACTAATAATATGAGTTTTTCCACGGGAAAGCCGTCGATTATCCGCATAGAAGTTTCCGCTAATTGATTAATGCTTTTTTTTCTCTCGTTGCAGGTGAGTGATCGCCTTCTTGCTTTTTGATACAAAACAGAGTATTCGCGCGAAATTGATGA
Source organism: Hydropsyche tenuis (assembly GCA_009617725.1). Lineage (NCBI taxonomy): Eukaryota > Metazoa > Arthropoda > Insecta > Trichoptera > Hydropsychidae > Hydropsyche > Hydropsyche tenuis. Next base: position 2,591,250 of record VTON01000009.1, read on the forward strand.
TGGCAGGTGAGTGAACGGAAGACCGATCTTCGCATACTTCATTCGAAAGCGTGCTAATTTGGGACTGAAGCTAATTTTTAGGCTTTCGTATAAGTATTATGGTGAAGATAAATTGTGCTGAAAAAAAGACAAAGAAAAAACTTTCGCTGATTACGTTTATTGATGGGTAAAGAATTGGCGTAGTATTTGTTAATTCAGATAAGCAATTCTTCGATGATTTTTTGAATAATTCGAAACGAGGTCGCTACTGGAAATTCGCGAATATCCACAAGGGCGGATTTCAGCTTAATTTTCTCACGTCACAAAAGAACCGACAGACGTCACGTCGTTTTAAATCGCAAGGCACGAACACACAAACACGTATAATTTACGGGGCACACATATGCGACTGGTGTATACACAAAAATGTATTCGCAACACAACGTAAAACAAAAACAAACCGGCTAATTCTCCCCGTGAGACATTAACATTTTCCCTTAGGCCGCATGACAGTTTTCCCGCCCATCGCCGCCCACCCGCAAACGTGTGTGCTGCTGTAAAGGTCTGAAGTTTCGCGAAGTCGCGTCGCGTTTTTTAGCGTGTCTAATTTTGATATTGTTTTGATTTATTGTGCGAATATTGCGGGATTGAGTGTGTTTGAAATCGAGATGAGAAATTTGCGGTTTGTGATTAATCTCTGAATTATGTTGTTGTTTTTTTTTTTAAATAGTTTAGGGTTTAGTCGGATGATCTATTCGTTTCAAAGTAAATTGTATATTATTCAAATTGAAAATTATATACGTCTAATCCTCTTTTTAGACGGGGTTTACGTTCCAGAGACTATCGTGCAAAAAAAATGTATGGTGATCATATAAATGTTGGAGATAGGTTTAATCACTATATTTAGGTGGGACATCGATTCAAATGTACTTTATAAAAAAATATTTAATGTTAAAAAATTTCGTCAAGTCATCAAAAAAACATGGAAATTTTTTATTTTATTTTAATAATTTATTTAAATACTATAATTACATAAACGTAATCATAACAGTATACTGACCTGCACCAAATTTTACTATTGTTGCATAAATACGCCTATTTCCTTTTTTGAAAAAATGTAGAATATAGAAAATTTTCGCCATGTGAAATCATCAAAAAATATCGAAATTTTTATTCAATAACTATAATTGTAAGCTGGTCTGTTCCGGATCTTACCATTGTGGCATAATGATACATTTTTTTATACTATGTTAAAGTGAAAAAAACTGTAAAAAAAATCGGTTATATATCTTTGAACCATGTGAAAAGAGGTTCGAGTGTACTTTCGGAATTAAAAGCTCCCACTTTTGTATTTTATTTAAAAAAAATTATACAAAATTTTTCTCAACCAACAAAATTTAAATTTAAATTTTAGAAATTCACAGCAACACACACGATCAAAGCGGTCAGCGCAGTCCGATCGTGCGGACCTTCCGGAAGCCCTTCTTCTTCCCTCACACATCACGCGGTGGGCGGGCTCCTCCTTGTCGCCGCCAAAGACCACCCGCCCTCCCGCCGCCCACCGGCTGACAGCGCGTCAGCTCGACCCGTCTGTTCGGGACAGATCAAAACTGCTTTTTACCCCGAATACGCCCTGTCCCTTGGCTATTTTTGACGGTGGGCGCCCCCGGGGCGACTACGCCACTCTCTTTGGCCCACGTCGAGTCATTGTCGACCATGCCAGGGTGCACGACCCTCCCCCCTCCCGTCTTGACGTTTTGTCCAGGTGTCCAGAGAGGGGCGCAAATATGCAGGATGAGATCTTTAATGCTATATGTGAGATTTTCGATATTGATTGTAAATCTGTTGGGATCGAGCTTTAAAGCACGCTATGTACATCCGCCTTGATCGTTCATCATTGAGTCCGAATAATGCTTCGGTTGTTTCCGCCTATCCTCAGGCTATGCACTTTCTTAGGCGTAAATACTGCTTTGCACAACCGGTCGTCTTCGGTCCGGTTCCTCTGGTTTTCTCAATCAAACATCTGTCCGACCTAAAGGCTTCCTCGACACTCCGAATGCCGGAAGATGCGAATATTCAAATTTATACATAGGTTTGATTAATACGATTAGTTGCCAACTCTAATATATGAAACGGTTAATTTTATAATATATACATATATACATATGAATACGTACGTCAGTTTTTGTTAATTGTACAGCGATAGGGTCCCTTTCGTTTGCGAATGACGAGTCTGCCCCTGCGTCACTCTTGCCGAGGGATAAAAGCGTGTTGACCGCAAAAGTATAGAATACGTATGCGATAAGCCAGCTTCATAATAATAGCTCGGGGACAAATGACCAAAGAGGTGATACGCAAAAAAGACGAGCAGTCGCTGACGATGACTCCTTTTGATGTGTCGTAATAATGGACACAAAGATATTCACCCGAGCGCTTTTGATAATCCAATACAGGTCACTCTTTACAATATAAAATTTTCTATTAAAAATTAAAATTAATATTTTTTTATAAATGCACCGTCTCGAAACACATCTCCAGACCCGCAAAACAAACATATTTATAATATTATAATGAACATATATCCGTCGAGACTGGCTTGCCGATGACAGTTCGCCGCGTGGGCCGCCTCCATCCGTATTTACGACGCGTTTTTATGTGAAAATTCGCCGCCCTCGAACCACCCTTAGCCCGCCCTTCGGACACGGCACCCCTTTGACCGCCCCCAGGACCACCCAGGGCGCCGGAAAGAGAGTCCGTGTGCGCTAAAAGGGAATTTTAAATACTTTTGACGCGCTCCGACGGCCCTAATGCAAAAAGGAAAGCTCGCACGAGACTCCGTTATGTGCGCTTTTTTGTATTTCTTGTATGTGAGGTGAGTGTACTTGTATGGTGCATTTCTAAACAGCGATGGTAACAATGAATTTAGATAGAAAAATTTATATAAATCTTGTTCGAAATTTGTTAGATTCCATTGATTTGATTGTTGGTCGACTGAATCTTTGACTGTCGGTTGAGTTTCGGTGAAATATTTAAAACCTTAAACGTACACACATTCATATATGGACAGTATGTAGGAGATGTGTTTGAAACCCAATACGGCGACGAAACAACCCCTTTGGCCCCGATGGGTGGCGAAAACGTCACCCCGCATGAACCGAGGCGTCTCTCTTCGGCTCAGTGGAAGGCTTCGCACGTGACGTCCGAGCCTTTTCGTATATTTTCTGTCCGTGTGTGTTTTAAAATGAACTTTTATTCAACGCGAAAGAATTATCAACTATTCTGACGTAAAGAATTTGGTACGAAATATATTTTTTTTATATACGTTACATACAAGTTTAACTATATTCATGTCCTTGAAATTAGAGGTCAGTATGAAAAATTAAAACGATTCTTTTCATATTTAGAATATTACAATATATTTTCAATTTAAATCTGAGCAAACTACACATATCCTCAAGATCAAAATCAATCTCGCTAAGCGTTCGCGGAATTGCAACACACACAAGCGAATGCAAGATAGCGAATGCATTTCTCGTTCCGTCAGGTGATCGCACCAACCACCCATACTTCCACCCCCGAAAGCCTCTAGTACGTCTGTCTGTCCATCCGTCTGTCTGTCTGTCTGGTTTCCGTGTCTGTCGAAATGACGCGCCGTCTCGGGCCACCCACTTTCCGCCCACCCTTGCATCCCACCTCTGCCCTCTCTAGCACCCCATGACCCCACTTTTCCCCCGGCAGCGGTGCGGTTGTTCTTTGGTCGTCTGACGAGCACTTCAATAATCTCCGTCACGTCGAATCGACATGGTTTTGTCTCTAGCATGCCTTTGATGGTGACGAAGGGTCTCTAGTACTTATAAGTGCATAGCCTCAGTACCGGCGACTTGGGCGACAAATTTTCAACGCATCGCAAAATGTAATATTCAATAAATTTGGTTTTTAAATTTGATTCGATACATGAAGTTGAGATGCATCTAACAGGCGAGTCGGTTAATTTGAAATAATGTCTTTAAGGCTAAGCGCAGACGAGAAACTTTTTGTCTGTCGATAATTTGATCGGATTGGGCTGCTATCGCGCACACTGGACCAATTGAGCAGTTGAGTTAGTGGAAAATCAACAGTTTGCTCTTGAACGACAGAGTTCTTGTCTGCTAATTAGTGAGCAGTCAATAGTCAATATAAAATTGTCGAGTCAACCGAGTAAAATGATCGACTGGTGCGCGCGCGTGGAAGAGCGCCATACTGATTTAGCAATCAGCCGATAGTTTACCGATTGACTAGTTCAAAGGCAATCGCGTAGGCGATTAAACTTGTTTACCGAATCGTTATAATTTGCGCACTTGCATGCATCTCCATACTGATTAAAATTATCGTACGACAAAAAGTCTCTCGTCTTCTCCTAGGCTAAATGCAATCGCGTAGGCTATTAAACTTGTTTACTGAATCGTTATAATTTGCGCACTTGCACACATCTCCATACTGATTAAAATTATCACCGGACAAAAAGTTTCTCATCTGCGCCCAAGAGTGTCCAATCATCTCATTGACATATGTTAAATGCTAGCAATAGCGCACTGCCGCACAGCGCGAATGTCACCCGAGAACCGACCAAGGCGGGAGTGGGCGGATTGGGGTGGCAACGCTGCACCACCCGCCCACCTATTTTTCACCCATCGGAATTGTACAGAGGAGGGTGGCGGTCTCGGACTGGTATTGATTAGTACTTGCCTCTGTCTGAGGTGGCGGAGCCTCTCGTCGGCGGGCGGTGGGCGGCGGTGGGCGGGGGCGCAGCCTTCACTCAAAACGGTGACACGGCGACAGTCACTCAGTCGCAGACCCCCCGTTCGGGGGGGGGGCTGACCCGGCGCCGGCGCCCCCGGGCCCCCATCGCCGCCCACAGCTGACCCCGGTGGGCGGGTGGGCGGCTTGGACGTCTGTGTACGTGTATGCGCTCGGCTGCATCGTCTCCCGCTGTAGACGACCGTCTATCTTCGTTCGCAGGATGAACTTTTCAATTGTGAACAGCGCCCGGTGTGATGCGGCCTTTGTGCGCCGCATCTCTCGTCTCGTTAGGGTCCGTTTTCTGGAATGGTGTGGGTATTTTTCAGTATGGTCGAAATCCAATTTTCTTCTTAAATGATACCTATAGTGTTCGATTCGTTAGGGAGGTTATGTTTGGAAAAAAAGGATTTTGTTTGATGGTGGAAGGTAATTTTTTTTGAGTGGTGTTTGTTATTTTTGGTGGTGATCGAGTTTTATATGGTTAATGATTTTTAATTTTGATTCATATTTAAATTCAATAAAATTGGAAAAGGATTTGAGAGGTTTTTATTCAGCAATGGAATAAAAAATAATTGTGTATGTCGATAATGATCTAATAAAAAAATGAAAAAATTACATGTATGTATATGAAGTACTCTTACGTTTCAGAAACAAATTATATATTATATAAACTTTGTCAAATGCTACTTTTTTATGTCTTTTTCATACTAAATCGAATAGATTCGGTAATAAAATTCTATAAGAAGTTAAAAAAAATGTATTGAAACATAAAATTGTAATAAATTATATTAGAATAAAAAAAACAAGAAAATTTAAATCAGTTTTCCTTAATATAATATAATATTTTTTATCAATAATTTTTTTAGTATTTTTAGAAACTAGTATCCTAATTGGTAAATATAATTACAGAAAAAAAATCATCTGGAATTTTTATTATTTTTAGAACCATTTAAAGTTTCTATATTTTTTTGATATCTTTTAAATCTTACAACTTACAATTTATAATTTTTTTTCAAAAAGCACGACTTTCATTAAAAAATTGCACAACATCCACACAAAAACGTCGATAATTCATCTCATCGCCCATCCACGTATTTTTTCATCACCCCTTCCGATACTTAAAAATAAAACGGAACGAAACGAGAGCCGTAATAAAAACCGCCGTCAAAGGACGCTTTCCAATCAACTTCATTCTTACGTTGACGCCGGCCCGCTGAAACGGGGTCCTCGGGGCAGTTTTCCCAGCGCAAAAGTGCATTTTCCGTCCATCACAGAAGAACCGGGTGCGGGGGGTGGGAATGCCACCCACCCGCCCACCGCCGCCCACCTTCAGCCGCCTACACGACCTCGTCCCGGACGTCTTCTTCCGCGTCTCGCTCTCGCTCTCTCGCGTCAACGTCTGTCAAATTGTTTTACGTAGAAAAATGCATTTTTCCCGGGACGCGGTCCCGGGATGCGCCACCCCCTTTCCACCCACTCTTCCGTTTTTGCTACCCCTTCCGTCATGCCGTTCGTTGCACATCAAGTTCCTTTCGCGTCTTTCTCTCGTCTTCGGTTCGGACCGATATCGATTATGACGCATGCGCTTTGCTGTGTATTTTTGCAAGTTGCATTCGTCTTATGCATTTTATTTTGTTAAATGTCATTTCAAAGAAATGTTACGGTATATAGCTTTTAACAGTTCAGGTGATTTCGTTCCGGTGGAAGGACGCAATTAGCCTTTTCCACGTCCTTGTGTCCAGTCCGTGTTCTCGACGTCGATTTTCGTACGTTTTATTGGAGTCTAGCATGCTAGCGTTTTCTTTCGCCGGCGGATATTTTGCTCTTTTTTTTAGTCAACGGCCACAGTTCCGACACGAGCGTCGTATTGCAGCGATTGTTTCCAGAAATGTGGTCGAACTTAGCCTAAATTTACATAGCATTTGCCGTTTGGCTTCCGCAGTTGACGTGCCAACTGCTTCTTCAGTACGCTTTCGTGTTCTAGTGTATTTTTTTCTACGTTCACACAGTAATTGCTTTGTAGAGGCGACGGTCGTTGTTTCCATCACATTTTTATTTTTCAAATACATATATTTAAAAATAATAATAATTCAATCGAACTTTTTTCATATAAATGTATTTATAAAAAGTTTCAACGTTATTTTCAGAATTATAATATTGAAAACAAAATTCAATATTGAAACGTAAAAACAGTTTTAAATACGCTCTCGCCGCACGGAATATCGCATTTACAAATGTCAAAATTATTTTGCAGCGCAAGTCAAAGGTTAAACGTGACGTCGCTTTTCGAATCTCGATCTCCGCTTCGCTCGTTTTCCCGGGAAAAACTCGAAACACACACACACACACAGTTTTCCCGATTAATCAACGGCTCTGGGAAAACTGCAATTTCTAACCCCCATGCCCCCAATTTTCGCCTCGCCCACCCTCGTCATGCCATTGCGGAAAAGAGCTCAACTTTTAATGTCGACGGGCGTCGAGACGCCGAATGCATTAACCGCGAATGAATTGCTTTCGACGCCTATTGACAAACGAATAACTACTGTACGCTGTTTAATTAATTTTCATTATTCCGTGATGGTTTTTGGATTCGGAAATTCGAGTTTTTCCAATTGAGTAGTGAGTTTTTCCGAAATATCGCTCGTTCAGGTGTGTTTTGCATGTGGATGGTTATGAAATAGTTTCACGTTTTCGATTTCATAAGCGACGTATTTTGGTTGCGGTGGATTTCAATATTGCTCGATTTGATTCTGATTCAATTCGATTTACATAATATATTTTTTATTTCTTTTCTGGTGAGTTTAAATTGAATTTTTCATCAATCTGTATTTTTAGTATCTGGTTAGGTCTTTTATAATATTCGTAATATAGCAGAATTTTTTAACATTTCATACGTTGTACTGATAACGTTTTAGGGAATCTAGGTATAATTTATAATAATTTGTATGAACACATTTAGTCAATGTTAGTTCTTATTTATATTAGTTTTGGTTTAAATCTGTATTTTGTTACTCAATGATTTATATGAATGAAGCAGTCACAATATCTTTGGCACGTTATGAGAATTCGCATTACAAGATAACTGCTATGTACACGTTGTACACTACGCAATTTGTTCGCGAAACTTTCACCAGTCGACAAACCCAGATAATAAGAAACATTTAACGCATTAACAACCTTCAATATACGCCTAAACAAACTTCGGACCGTCGGAGACCTCTCGCCGCCGAAACGACTGTTGTTTTTGGACCAGCCCGAGTTTTCACCCCGAAACGACAATATCCGAACGCAAACATGGCAGATTGAGCCCCACGCATGATATTACACAGCCACGATATTGCCGTCGAACAAATAATATACGCCTGCGGAATTCTCCCCCGAAGACGTCGGAAAATGCGTCACACCAGCGCAAGGCTCCGGCCAGGAATTTCCCGGTTATGTAAATGGCGTCCGTCCGAATCGGACGGGCCGCATTCCACGGTCGCGTCGAATTGAAGCCGATTTAATAACGGCGAGACAGCGAAATGTTAAGGAGAAAAAGGCAAAGGGTGTCGTCGGGAAAGCCGTCGTGGGCGACGCCGAGTTTTCCGGGAGAGCGTCCCATATTGCGTGTGACCGCTTTTATTAACGCGAATCTCGGCTGTCGTTCGTTTTGTGTGCGGAATGTATTGTATGGTGTAATGATGTGTTTGTATTTGGGTATTTCGTGTTAGATTTGCAGTTGTCTCAGTTTGGGTTTTGGATCAAATAAACGAGTACACGTGTACGAGTGCAGCAGTGGAAAGTACCTATTAAATGGCGCATTGTGCAAGACACAACTTTCGTCGACTTTTATTTGCAGGCGGGGAAATGGACTTGCAGGGGCTATTCTGAATGTCCTTTTTCCCTCCTTGTAGTGTTACAAATCCTTCCTTCTGTCGCACATCGAACTGCACCTGACCAGCGATTCTCAAAGCAATCTAAACTTCTCGAACAAAAAAAAATAATCTCATTCATATTATTCCAATCCGAATTCTTATTCGTTCCAAACGATATTGCACCACGTCCTGTCTTGTCCCAATACACTAGCACATAAATGTCGGAACAGCTGCAATTTGGCGGCGTCTTAGCGGACAGCCAGCGACCGACCATACAATATGTAAGATGGTCTCGAAAGGAGGCGGAGGAGGTCGGGTCGGAGATCCTTAGGTGGTTCTAGACCGACAGGACCATTGTCTTTTATCCGGCAGCGGGTGTCCATTCGCGTAGGAGAAGGACACTAAGGTATACACCATACACACGGCCACGGGGAGGCAAAGGTGGAGATGGCATGCATCATTGAATAAGCAATGAGGCTTGCGCGGACGCTCTGGGCGGGGACCTGTCCTCCTGTTTGCTAAACTGTTGCTCGTGTGTGTCCTCCCCCGCGGTTAAGTATCCCGCAGCATAGCCGTCGGGACTTTAAAACACCCAAGAAGTGATCTTGCGGTCGGCTCGTTTTGAATAAAGAATGTGAGACGAGACACGGCAGGATTTTAAGGAGGTCGAACTCTGAGGTGGGATCGACCCGCTTGAACTCTAACCCGACTTCAATCAATATAAACAGTTTGATGTTTTTAAAACAATATATTTTAAATTTAAATTTTTAGTTTTTTCGACTGTAACTAAATTGAAAGAATAATAAAAAAACGTGCGGGTGAAAAAAAAAATCAAAAATTTATTACATGGTGTCGGCTTTTGTGCAAATGCTGACCGCGTCGACCACCGACAACGGGACATCACGGTAGCAGATCCCCGTGCCCCGATGAGTCTCTCTCATATTGTTTTTATTCAAATGTCCGCCTTTGAATTCAATTCGAGCGAGCAAAAGGTTAAAGTGTCCTCTCTCCCCGTATTGTCCGCGTTGTCTCGTATTGCCACGTGAATTATACGCTTTCGGACCGGCTCTCAAAGTTGCCCACACATACGCACTGTGCTATGAAATATTTACTTCGAATCTCTAGATCCCATATAATATTTTTTATATCAAATATATATACGAGACAACAGTGACACAGTCGATAATGGGCGCACGTAATCTCGCCAGCATAATCTTCGTCGTCCGTCGAGCGTCCGCGTCGGCAACACTCGCTGACACTTTTTTGACTTTTCTCACACGGTCCCATCACTCGACGGCCACCAATCGATCGAAGAGGAGCCGGTGGGCGGGTGGGACACGCCTGAGGGACCACTCGGACGGGTGGGCGCTGGGTGGGCGGCCAGGTCCAGAGACAGACGCCCGGCTCTGGGGAGGCTGCAGTGGTGTGAGCCGGGCTCGCATCTTTATCGCTGACATTTTCCTTTAATACACTGTCACCGTCTTCATTCCGCGCCCTGACGAAAGTCACACAATATACGTCCGCGTAATAAAAAGCTGTCACATGCCCCCGGGCGGACATTGTGTCTAATCATCCCGGGGCGGACGACAACCACCCTCGCTCCCATCTCTGACGGTTCACGTCTCTTTTCTTCTCGGATAGAAGTCCGGTGCTGTCCTTGTCCCACTGTCGGGCGAAATTGAGTGACGCGGACACTAGTCCCATCCCACCGGGCGTCCCGGTCCTAGTGTCCCACACCCTGTCGCCAGCAGACGGGACAGTCTTCAACTTGTGTGTCCGGCTACGACCCCCCAGCCGCTCCATCTCGTATGTATAATACGTGTGTAGCTGGAAAAGCACCGTACGTACATATTATATGGGGACGGTATGTGCGACAACTTTGCCCGACTCTTCAGCGTCCCACATTGTATGGTAGTTGTACGTCGATCTGTCCCTCGAACGTTTCGAAGGCTTCGTTTTAGTTGTGCGCCGTACGAGTGATGTCGTTTTGATTTGATTGATGTTTTCGCGATTGTAGCCAAATGTTGGGATCGGTTGATTGAGTCGTTCGTAGGAGTGACGCATGGCTGAGAACGAAAAATGTTTATGGTATCGCCGTATTTATGGTTACATGATATAAAATTTACGATTGCAAAAAAATCGAATAAAATGATAATTTTATGAATAACGAATAATAAAATCCGATATTACGAATGTATTCTTTCATTCATATAAATAATATAAATAAAAGAAAACGATTCCATAGTGCAGATGAGAACCCACATATTTTTATATTTACATATTTATTTCGAGATCGTAAAATTTATACATTTAAAACAACAAAACAAATCGAAATCACACCTGAATCGAAAAACCAAACAACAACAAAAAATCATCAAATTTCCACGTCTCCGTGTAAACACGTCAATCAGACCGATACGTATAATACGATTGTCTTCGGAAACCCACCCTAATATCCACACCCCACACTTTTTCACCTCGTCTCGAGAAAGACCCACACCCCCCCGACTAACACCGAGAAAAACCCACCCCCGCCGCCCAACTACCCGCCCACCCTTCGGCGGGCCACCGCCTTTGCCATCCGCGTCTGAAAAGTGCAGGTGACACGGAGCAGGCGGGCTGCGTCCCTGTTGCACCTGCCAGTGGGCGGATTCTGCAGCCGCCCACCACCCGCTTTTATGTCGACCACCCACCCCACCCACCGGTCCCGGCATTGATCTGTCCGTGATGGCAGCACGATGGACGTGCGGACACCTTGCTCCGCCTCGGCAACCCCTCTTCTGCGATCGGACAATAAACGATGTCGTGTGACTGTTCTTGTTTGATTCTGCGGTGGTGGATATTTTTTTGTTTCTATAAAATTTCGCTTTATGAAGGGTTGTGAAAAGAAGTTGTGTTTTGAGGGTTTTATTTGAAAATTTTTCTTGTAAAGAATCGATTCTAAAGTAAATGATTTAATTTTTTGAACGTTTCGTTGTTTGTTTATTTGGTTTTCTTCAAACTTTTTATGAATAATTTCTTATTAATCATAACATTTACACATTCCCATTGATGAATCAATCAATGATAAACAATATATTCGAAATTTTTCGAACATCCATTTCGCATTACATATCTGTTTTCAACGTGAAAGAAATAAATATGAGATACAAAAAACTATTCGATCTTCGGAATTCTCGCAGTATTAATCTTTCACAATTTCGCACAGCACGAACCTATCGCAAACAACCTTCGAAATCACCAGCAGCTCAAACACGACCTGCCTTTATTTTTTTCGTAGCGAAACCAAAAGAGTTGAGCCTCGCCGTGGAACAACGCTATACATGTATGTGAGAGGGTGGATCGGGTGGGTGGGATGGGCGGCTGGGAGGGCGGTCTGGGCGCACGACGTAATTTGACGACGTAAATCTTCAACTCTTGGCTGCCCCTCGTTCCGTTTCGGTACGTGGTCTATAACCTCCCCGCCCTACCCCGTTTGCCGCCCACCCCAGAGCGAGCTCGACCCGCCGCCCACCCCTCCCCCTAGGGTGGAAAAAGTGTGGCGTTCTGTGACCGACGTCCGACGTCGGTAACTGTGTCGCGTTTAAAACTGTATCGAAATATTAGACGTGGGAGTTTTCAGAATGCGTCTGGTTTGGATCGGTCGAAATTAAATGTTTTTATGTATGTTGATTCTGTTCAATTAACTTTTTTCAAAAGTTCATAATGAAAACTGAGTGATCGGTCATACTGAATATTTTCCGATATAAAATATTTCGAATCGATCAATTATCATAGCGAAATCGAAATAATCAGAGCGGAAACTATCTATTACATAACCCCATTATACATGTATTCGTTTGTGATGAAATTTTCCATACGTACCGTTGATTATACGCTAGATTGCCGAGCACTTTAATAGCGGCATCTATCACGTCGTCGTCCACCGGGGAATAATGGCGCGGTATCAATCATCTTGCGCTATTGATTGGTGACCGGTAGGCGGCCGTCTGAAGGTGGGCGGCGGGTGGACTTGGCGGCCGCCCCCCACAGGGACTCCTGGATGCAGCCGCCGTCCACCCAGAACGTCTGGGGTAATTTGACATGGGGATGGGCGGCTGCAACCCCCGCCCACCACCGGCAGACTTGACAATCGATTGACGGGTGTCGCCCAAGGAGGCTGGCCGCCCCCTCCGCCCACTATCGCCCACCTCTCCGGGTAGTTGCCCGCCCACCTCTTGGGCGGGAGCCTGCGGAGCCCGGGTTGAGGACATTCATTCGAACGACCGATCTGACCCACATTTCAGCGATATTTATAATAATTGAACGAGCGTGCGATAAATCCGGGGGTGGGCCCTCGCATTAGGGGGACGGGTGGATTTTCAGAGGCTGCCGTGGAATTTATGAATATTATCCCTGGGCAGATAGCGTCGCTGAAATTTAAAGCCGGACGTTCTTCGATACGGATCTCGTTTTCCGTCTCCGTGTAATGCAATTACGTCGTTGATGCAACTGTGCAGTGCATTTGTACGTGCATGTGCGGGGGTTGGAAATGTTGCGACGTTGAGGAAAATCGGAAAAGTTGCGCACACACGGGTCTTGTTTAAGGGCGACGCGGAAAATCGGGGACGATACGGTTCGGGAAAAACAACATTACGTGTGCACGTGTAAGTGTATTCTGGAAAAATTTACATATATAGCGTTGAACGTTGCTCAGTTTTATGTCGTAAAGACTTGCATTTTTCTCGGATGTATAGGATTTTCAAATATTTCAATTGTGTTGATTGAATTTTTGATTAATACAATTATTTGTATTGAATCATTTCAATAGAAATGCTTGTTATATTATAAATTATAAATTATCAATTTCTTTTAAATTAAAATTATTCTTACAAAAATATATATTTCTATTTATAGCGAGAACTTGTAGATGTGCTTTCAAATCGTATTACTGAATGGAACAAACTTGAAATCTTATAAACAAAACGAAAAGACACAACTATAAAACGTTTCGAAATCTCTGTTTTCAGTCGTATAGACATGAATTTTCTTCACATTCCGAAAAATAGTTTTCACTAAAAATGCACCACATGAAAAACGAGTGAATTATAAGCTTATCCTTTTAGATAAGTGCTGCGGCCCTATTCGACCGCAGACAAACAACAACATAAATTCCACGAGCGCACTACCAAATTAACATATTCCTTTCGTAAAAGACGACAAACCATTGTTGAATCGGCAACAAAAATTCAATTTAATTACAAATCGCAAACGACCGATTTCGACAGTGTCCCTCCGGGGCCATCCTGCGTCCTTCCGTTTTGTCGAAGACGAGTCGGCGTGTTTTGTTATATTCGTTTTCTGCGTAATTTACGGTACGTCTGCGTGGGACGTTTATGATTTCGGTAACGGCGTTCTTATTTCTTAACGGGATCGTCCCTTTACTTTTAACGACGGCCGTAAAAAGGAGACATCTTGATGAGCCGACGCCGACGAAATCCTCGAGATTGAGAGGCTCGTTTGCTTTCGGCTGTGTCATTTTTAATTATTTCCGAATCTTTTCTTTTTATGTCTCGATTTATCATTTGAACTGTTCGTGTGCAGTGTTGCGGGATTCGGAATGTTTATGTATGTATTTTTTGTTTTATGTTTGTCTTGGATTGAATGGGATGGGTTTTGTAGAGTCATTGTTTTGAATGGGACCACTAAATATATGGAAAGAAGGAGATTGAAGATTTTTTAGTAACGTTCAAAAAAGTTTAGGATTATTGAAATTTATAGTAACAGAATTTTTTGATTTTTTTTCTCGTTATTTTAAAAATTTTGCAGTTTCAGTAATAGTTAAATCGTTCAATGTTTCTTGTGTTGTTAGTGAACCGTCAAAGTTAATGATTTCTGAATTCGAAGTTTTTATTTTTGTATTCTATTTTATTATATGGAATTATTTGAGTGCAAAAAAATTTCTTGAAATTAAAACTGTCTCTAAGCAAAATTAATTGATTGAAGGATACGTATATAATTATAATATTAAACAAATTAAATTGGAATAAATTGCGTTTTTATAGTGCACATATAATAATAGCAATATTTTTATCCTTTTAAGTATTTAACAGTTTCAGTAATAGTTGAATTTTTCAATGTTTTTTGTCTTATTGTTAGTGAATCTGCAAAGTTAATGATGTCTGAATTCAAAGTTATTTTTGTATTCTATGTTATTATTATACGAAATTATTTGAGTGCATTGATGATTTTCTTTAACCTAAAACTGTCTCTAAGCAAAATTAATTGACTGAAAGATACATATATAATTATTAAACAAACTAAATTGAGATAGATTGCGTTTGTATAATACATATATTATAATCTAAATAAATATCTCCAAAATTTGAAAATAAAACGACAAAAATACTAAATTTCTATTATAAAATTACAAGACCATCCAAATCTAATCAAACTTTTTCCTCGGGCAACCCAACAACACCCCACCGCCAAAACTCCAACAATCGGACAACCAGAAGACACGCTTCATCCACCTCGACCAAACCCGATCCCTTGATCATTTATTCACAAAGACAATCGATACACCCATTAAGCCCTCCCTCCCGTCTATGAATTTCAAAACACGACACACTTTGTAGACGTCCATCCCACTCAGACTGTCTGGCCCGATTAGCAAACCGACCCCTAATCCTTTCAACACGCGTCCGTCTGAACTACAACACAGGGCCAAGCCGCTAAACGGCGGCTGCCAGATCGAACCTTTCCTCCCATGGGGAGGGACCACCCACTTTCGGGGGGTGGAACACCTTGCCCCGCCCGGGAGTCGAGAGTTTCACGTGGCGAACATCAAAGGCAATTGTTTCGGGCGAGATTGAATTCGCCAAGGCGTTTGATGGATACGATGGCAAATTGTTCGTGACAATTGGTAAATCCACGCTCGTTTAGCCCCAGCCGAGGCGGGATCGTCAAACCGAGAACGTTTACTGATGCAGCGCGACGAATCGGTATCGACGTGTCGAAAATACGATTTTTTGGCTTTGTGTTTTTTGGGCGAAATTGCAAAAAATTTTTTTTGGATGTTTGTCTTTGTGTTCGAATATGTTTTTGAATAGTTGAAATGAAATAGCGATATCCTAGAATTATTGAAATGTAATTTATAAAAAAATGAATGAAGAACGGTTAATTTGATATCAATATTATTCGTTTATAATCAAATGATTGATGTTTTTTTATTAATTTTAGTGGTCATTTTTAAAATATAATAATAACACTTTTTATAGGGTTTCGAAATAATACGATTCAAGAAAATCAATTATTTTTTTTCACTTAAATACGGTTTAAAAATCCAAAAAAAAAAGTATTATTATGCCGCCATCATTAAGATCCGGACCAGGCTAGTATAAAATTACAGTTATAAGATGAAAATTTATAACGTTTTTTGATGATTTCACATGACGAAATTTTGCTATATTACACATTTTAATTAAGTACATTTGTATATAAGTTTCATTCAAATATACTGATGGAACCTATCTCGAATTTTTATATATTCATAATTCATTTTTTTTTACATAATAAGGTAACGACACCTATGGTTAACCACTTCTCAGAAAACGTAAAAATTCAAGTTTTTAAAAACGATAATCTTTGGGAAATGGTGCGATATATGAGATGCAATAAACAGTTAATCTATTGCACCCTCGAAAGATTATCGTCTATAAAAACCTTAACTTCTACACTTTTCTGAGAATTGGTCAATCACTGGTACATTACCTCAATCTGTATATCATATTATTATTGGATACGTAATAGAGTCTATAACATATCCCTCGCATAAAAAGAGACTCATATATACTTTCAACATCATTTATCAACAAATTTTCAAATTTTATTACAAAGAAACATTGTCAAAACCACAAAATCCCCTCTGACGTACATTTGACCTACATATATAGAAGATCTCACCTATGCGAGCCATCCAATAAAACACAGCCGAAAACTCTTCACCCTATTACACAAGCTCGCATAGAAAGAGAGACGGTTACCTTGCGGACCGTTCGGGCTCCATACACTCGGGGTCCTCTCGTCGCCTGGATGTGTTGTAATGTTAATTAAGCCTCATAAATTAATAGACACGGTCCCCAGGGTGCCGTGATATTTTCATTACGGAGACACACTCGTAATTGAGTCAGTGGCGCTGTTTAGCGCAGACAGGACCACATAAATTATTCCAGGGCCTCACCCCGTCGTTGTCGCATAACTTTTTATTCCGGCCACCCATCGGGAAGGATCTCCTCCGGAGGAGGGCCCCGCAAAGTATCTTGTCAAAACAAAAGAATACAACTTGTCACGCAAAATATGAAATATGCGGAATTACATAATTTCGAGAGCCGGCTGCTTGAAGGACGGGCGGCGGTGGGTGGTTTTGGGGGTGGTTTGGGGTGGTTAACAGTTCCGCTGCAGCTCTCCTCGGGTGATGGTAACTTTGATTTATACAGTAAACACATAAATCTGGCTTCGCGCCGTCGTCTTCGGAGGGATCTCGAAGGGTGAAGGGGTTCAAGGGTGGGTGGATTTTTTCGGTGGAAATGCATCCGTGGTGTAACTGGGTTATGTCAGATGGATTGATGGCATCTTTTCGACTGTGAGATATAAGTGTTGTTATGTTTGAGTTTTGCTGAATATGAAAATTTTATTTTTGAATATCAAAAATTGTCAAAATAATTAATTTTATAATCTCTATAGAATGAATTTGCAAACTAATTCTAAATATTTTATGAGTTTGAAGTAAATTGAAAGAGAATCAATTGCTCGAGATTGATGAGAGTTATAAATTTCTTATAAAGTCTTCATCCATCAGTTGATAGTAAATAACTTGCACATAATGATGAATATTTATTATAATAATAACCCATTAAATCACAAACACAATTATACTTTTTCCTATTCAAATTTCATATGCAAAATAAAACGATGCACTTTCATATCGATTCATCAACTTCGAATGACGCAAATTTGCACCGAACCCAATTTCAACCGACTGACGCAAACCCCTCTTTTTCATGACGCATTCATAATCACTCAACCTTTCATCGATCCGACTGCACTTTGTTCGCAGAGCGACAATCTTGAATCGCTCAATTCCTACTTTATACACCATCGGAATTCCGGCAAAGCGAGTTAACAAATCGGGAATCTCCTCGACCCCTCGCAAAGGGGGCGGATTCCACCCCATCCCTTCGGTTCCCGGGAACGTCTCGAGTCTCGAGTCTCGCGTAAAACACTTACATAAATTTGTCAAAGCTGCCAGCGAATTTTGAAACATGATGTTTATGTTTGATTCTCGTGATGCCGGCGCGGCCCCGATCCTGGGGGGTGAAATCAAATTATGAGCACACATTCATATTTATGTAAAATATGCGCGTATTTGTGAGGCTTTTTATATGGTGGTTGTTGGGGGTGTGTGTACGTTTGCGAATACATTTTCGTTGATTAAACAACGAAAAGTTTATAATTTATATGGCGTTCAATGCTAATATATCAAAAGCGCGCTAATATATATCGCGCGTCGCACACGCTACATATAACCCTATCAGATTTTTGAACAACAGAAATATTTTATATATTTTTTCCCTCCCGAATGTGGACTTTACTCATATGAGTTCCATATTGAAAAAAATTCGCTGTTTCATCAAAAAATTTCGGGAACGATACACATCATTTTGAAGTAGTGATTAAACAATTCCGTATACATGTCATGTTTAAGTCGATTTTTTTTTTATTTTTTATTACTTACATAAAGACTTTTATAATATATTTTGATGTAAGTTTTGCGTAAAAAAAGTGTAATATTTCATTTAAGAAAATCGGAAACGATACGCATCATTTTGACTCGCAAGTGGCAATTGAACAATTCAGAATATATTTCATATTCAAATGGCGGATCCTTGAATATTTAAATATATTTTTTTTTCGCAAAGACAATAATTAAAACGGCTCTAAAAAAGGATCGCGCCATTAAACGCGACACTTCCACCATTCTTATCGATTCATATCCGCGCGCATTTGAATACGAAAACTGGCGACCCCCGCCCCATTGTTCGCAATAAATAAAATCGCCAAAGCGAGAGAAAATATCGCCACCCCGATGTGGACGAAATGCGACGATTTTTTCTTCTTCATATTTTCCCTAGCTGAAAACGGGGAGGGGCCGTCAAAGGGTTGCGAAAAAATAACGCTCCCGGCGAGCTTTTAAGAGAATTTGACGTATTCGCGAGCTTTCGCACATTTCACGGGCGATTGTTTATTTATTGGGCGTCATATGTCCGATTTGACCCCAGACTCTCAGGATCTCTTTCCATATCTGCGGAATTTAAGGCTGAGGGGTCGAGGAGTGGGTGGGTGGGCGGTTATGGGGGATGAAATTGGCGAGCGTCGGCCGGCGATAAATCTAAAGGCGGCAGTTTCCCGAGATGAATGAAGGTCGGAATGGCTACACACTGAACGATGGCAATCAGGAAAGTTTCAAACTTGAAATGTTTATTGATTATGTCAGACGTCGTCAACTTTATCGGCGTATGGCCGCCGCTTCTGAGGCGGCTTTTTTCGATTTTATTACGTGAAAGTTCGGTTGCGATTGTTAACGCCCGTTTCGGATTCGAAGGGTCAATTTTTTTTTGTTTTATATATTTTTTTTGGTTGTATGTAATGAAAAATGTTACGAAATCTCGCTCTTATATTATCTTCGAATCGTAAAATTAAATTGCGATTTTTATGCAGATATCGCCTCTTTATATACTGCCTGAATATTTTTATCGTTCAGGTGTTGCGAACCGAGATAAAAGAAAAATTCATTACGATTTTTCGCGTATTAATAATTTATACACACGACCCATTCGCGTACTGCTACAGCATAAGAGATTCTTTTATCCACTCATGAATTGCAAATGGTTTTTTAGCAATTTAAAATAAATAGTACGACAACAGAGCGCCATTATAACGAGAAGACAAAATCCTCGCTCGCCTTTCACATAATACACGTCGACAATGAATACCTTAAAATGCTTAAAATCGGACCCGTTAAATTATAATGGTAATAAAGAGAAAGAGCGGCACATACACGCACATCGTCAATTATATATCATTACAAAACAATAGGAAAAATTTGAAAAGGATCGGTCTTTGGAAAATTTTTCAAAAAAATAAAAACCTACTCTGATCCGCAAGAAATCCCGCATTTTACACGTTCAATTACGAAAAAATAAAATACACACTCTAATGGTTGAAAAAATGAGCGAACAATGGCAGTATTGTTTTTATAAGCACCCCTTGGCCGTAAAGATAAAACATATCCTGGGGGGCGCAGGGTGGGCCCCCGGGGGCGGGTCACCCGGGGCCCCCGTCGCACAATGGACGGGTATGATTTACGTCTTAACCTCGTTTTATATTATGTTTTAGCGGAGCACTACGGCCGGGGGCGGGCCCCCGCTCCTCGGGCTGCGCCCCCGGGCCCCTTCGAGGGCCCCCGTTCGGGTTGTATGTATTAAATACGCGTACGAGACGGACCAGAGGCGTCGTTTATGGCCTCATACGTAGGAATTCGGGTGGTGAAATTCAACCCTTTGGATGCCGAGTCGTGTTTGTAATTAAATTAAAATTATTTGTTTTATATTACGTTTTTGAGTTTAATTTAAGTGAGATGGATTCGTTTTTGTATATGAAGAGAAATTTTATGAATGAGTTCATATATTTAGATATTTTTTTAACAAAAATCAAATACATTATGTAACATACAAAAACTCACATATTGTATATACCCAGTTGTAAAAACAAAATATAAATTTCTCGCATATTTTAAAACGCCATGAAAATAAACTAGAGCAATTCCCAAAATTGAGCAATTGAATACGTAATTTTTCAAAAATTTCTCCAACAAAAATGCTTGAAAACTTCTGGCCATAATCGCGCAAACGTATTTATCCGCATTATGCGTCCGTACAAGTATGTGTATAAATATAAATAAAGCGCCCTCGTTGTGAGCCATTGGCCTTTAACAGGGAATTGTAAGAATTTTCTGTGAATGTATCAAATAAATTTTTATTGCACACTTATGCCGGAGGGCGGCCCGCGGGGGGGAGGGCCAGCGGGCGATGGGCGAAAAAAGGGTGGTCGCTTTCGCTAGCATTGTGTACACAAGAACGCTTCATTATTATAACAATTATACCGCTTTAATTACCCCCAAAGCGTATATATGTACATTCGGAAAATTCCATAAATACAACGACTCCCGAATTTATCCTCGGCCGCTTTTCCATGGCGGAGCCTCCGAAGGAAACTTTGAATAAAAATAACTTCGAAAATATTTCCGTGGCTATTATTTAACGTCGCTCTTGCGGTTATTTATCGCGCGGTATGCCGTTAGTAATCTTTGCGCGATAACGCGATAGTGATGGAAAAAAAACTTATCGCCCTTTTCGGAAAAGGATGTCGTACAGAACTAAATTAATTGTCGAGGCGTTAACCGGTTAATTTCGAAAGTTGCGTTTTAACGTGATTGTCGGTGCTGTGCTATTAAGTAATTTATCTTGCGCTTTATGACTCTATCTATGATGGTGCATAATGCGAGTAAAAAATTAAATTAGTGCTTTGTAATATGATAAATTCGTACCTAGTTAGTGATGTAATTTATTTTTTTTTTAAATACAATAGAATCATAGTATGAGCGAAATTTTTCCGCACACGTGCAAAAGGCTTCGCGAGGGCACCCTCGACATCGCCGCCCACCCCCTAGGCGGCGCCTTCGCCCCGCAAAAGGAAAAACTGTCGAGGAGGCGAATGATGAAAGGCCGTCGTGCGGTGGCATTTGAATGTGTGTGCGCGGACACCGCCCCCGCCCAGATTTATGGCACCCGCCCACCCCTAGGCGGGTGCCGCGCCACCACCACCGCCGCTTTTAATTATAATACTTTATAGCCCAATAAATCACGGCGAAATGTCCCGGGACGCGGGCCCGCCGCCGCCGCCACCCCTTTTTACTTTGAAGGATATCTGTTCAATTCTCGGCAGACGTAATATTTTACGGCGGAATTATGCATGTAGGCGGGGGGTGGGTGGGCGGCCGCCCCACGCTGCAGGGCTCTCTCTATGCCCGCGGCCGGAGGAAGAATTTTTGCCCCATTTCATTTAATTACGCCCGCCCCGAGTTTTGACGTCGTATCCATTTCGGGTGGGCGGTTTTTCCGCCCTGCGCTGTGGGTCCACCTCGAGCGCCGATTTATTTCGGCGAAATGACACGTTCTGGGGAACTATAATTGTGCGCCCGCTCGGACTTTACGTTTGCGGCCTTTTGTTGTGTTGTGTTTATGCTTTTTTACGTGTCTAATCTTGCGATCGCTTCGAGGTTTCTGTGTAGTGCGGAATTGGGTTGCTCGTTTTGGTTTGAGTTTTTATCTGGGTGTTATCAATTTTTTTTTGTTGTATAATCGTATTATTCAAATCGTTGTTATTAGGTGCAATTTATGTTACGTTTAGGTCAATGCTTTTTTAATACTATTAGTAGTTTGACCACTTTTTTATACTAATTCCGATCAGTTAAAGTTGTTATATTATCATCAAATGCAACTTATATTAATATGTATTATTCCTTTGCAAAAAAATACGTATCTAATATCATTGAAATTTTGATAATTGACTCAGACATGGTACAAGATTTATCTATTGACTTCACTTAATTTTTACGAATGCTATTATCGACAATATATTACAAAGCCATTGCCATTATACGAATAGTATCGTTATTTTTTTATTACACAAAACCATTAGAAGATTAACCACTTTTTATACTAATTCATTAAATGCAACTTATGCTCGTATTATGTCCTTTGCATAAAAAAATACATATCCAATATTATAAAAATTTTGATAATTGACTCACAATCACACAAGCTACAAGATTTGTCTACTGACTTTATCACAAATCACTTAACTTCTGCGAAAGCTACTATCAGCAATATAAATTTATTGACATTATACGAATAAAATCATTATTTTTTTTATTTCACCAAACCATTTGAAGTATGACGAATTTTTAATATAATACTAATTCCGATCAGCTAAAATTTTTATATTATCACCAAATGCAACTTATACTAATATTATATTCTTTGCAACCAAACCAATATATAATCGACTCAGACAAGCTACAAGATTCGTCTATTGACTTCCCCACATATCACTTAACTTCTACGAAAGCTCCCATCGGCAACACAAAGCCATCGACATCATACGAACAGTATCATTATTTTTTTATTACACAAAACAAAATATAAAAACACTTCATTCGTTGGACACACGACACGAAACGTCACTACATTCGAAGTCTAAACAAACGATCGCGCCACTATGCACGCAATCCATCATCACGATCGTACTGGTTCCACCATCAGTCATACCGGTTGAAGAAGATAAGGAGCGACACAGTTCTCGCATCAGCCTCTCGAAACCCACCTTGGAAATCGAAGGTTCTACTGAAAAGATCTCTGTCGCGATGTGTGGTCTCCGGACGAGGTGGACTATCGCCTTTTGTCTTACCGTTGATTATTTATGGTACATCGGTAATGAAGTGTGGTAAATCGTCGTCGATATCGGAGACGTTGATGTGTATCATTTTTTAATACTGTGTTTGATTCTTTTGTCGTATCTTCGATGATTATTTAGTGCCATACGATGTCAATATGTTAGTATGGTTGTGAAAAATGTTGATTCGTTTCGTGATGGTGTGAAGTTATGAAATTGAATAGAATAAAAAAATATGAATATGTCTGGAATATTGTATTCGATTTTGTTGAGTACGAATTTGGATTAAGTTGAATAAGTATTTAAAAAAAATTACTTTTGAAAAACTTGGTACTTTTCAATTGTATCGCGAACGCGTTACAAAATTTACGCATTTACATAGTTGCCATCGAGCGGCGCGAACTTCACACGAATCCTTTATTCATTCATTCATTTATTTTTATGTATATAAAAACTTTTATTTTCATTGATTCGCTTAGCGCGGTTTTGTACCGACAAGCACAAAGAGCTCGAGCACAAATCAGCTGCCGGTCGACTAATTGACTTTTCTTGTTTATTGAAATTTAAGGAGTCGTGCTCCTTTTTCGCAAAAGCGCATAAATTGCACAGAAGACTAACGAATTTTTTTCTCTTTTTTGTTTCAGGTGAGTCACACTATTCGACCTTCTGAAGCCGTCCAACGGTATGTCAAGATATTTTTCCGATCGACAACTCAACGTTTTGGCAATGGTCGGCGCATTCGCGACTGCAGCTAAAACGTCCGTTGCGATTAATCCTCGTTAATTAACGGCCGTTAAAAATGGTCCGGCGGTATGTCTATTTTCGATGCGTCCTCGTTTGACACTCTATTATTATAATTTATGCTTCGTATCGAATGCTGGACGTTGATCGATTTTATGCAGTGCGAAATTCAAAAGTCGAATTTTCGATTTATATAAATTTCGTTGATTAATCAATCCAATTGCGCATTATAGAATTCATTTAATTTAATTTGACATTGTCCAATCATGTATAATATTTATAAACATGACTAGAACCATATGAAATTATAAACGGAACAATAGATTCATTCCAGACATCAAAGTCTCATTAGAGCCTTCGCGATCGATGCGACAATCGTCAAGACACAAACGACACTTCAGACACACACGTTTATTAATATGTATATAAATACCGGGAGGACAAAAGGCGTTCGAATTAATTATGACACGAAACGCCAGAAAGAAAAGAAGAGACGCCATTGTGCCGCACGCTTTTGACGGACGTGGAAATTCGATTTTCCGTACTGGGGAAATTTTCATGCGGAAAAACTATCGCTTTGTCGTTTGCGCACTGTTAATATGTATGACGGGTTCGGTGAGTCAGTTGTATCGCGTGTCACAGTTGATGGATGTTTGATGTGCGTTCGGTGAAGTGCTTGTAATTATCGCGATAGAATGGGGGGGGACATGTTGGATTAATAAAAATGAGGTTCTGTTCGTTAGGAAATTTGATAAAATATAGTCTTTCGTATTTTATCTAAAATATTAGAGTTCGTTTGAACTCTCAATATCTGTTGAGAGTTCGGGAAGTTCGGGTTTTAGACTTTCAATACCTATTCAGATTTCGGATGATTCTGTTAAAGATTTTATTATTAAAAGTGTTTTTATGAATCGTTTTATTAAGGATAATCATCCCATGTTGGATTAATAAAAATGAGGTTGTGTTTGTTGGGAAATTGGAAAAGAATAATTTTTCGTATTTTAACCAAAATATTAGAGTTTATCCAAACTCTCAATTTTTATTGACAGTTCAGATGTTCGAAAAGTTTGTAGTTTTAGATTCTCAGTACCTATTGAGATTTCGGATGATTCTGTTACTAGGAGTTTTTTTTTTATAAATCGTTTTATTATAAGGATAGTCATTTAAATATCGAAAAAATAATTGAATGTTCCTCTACTGAAATGGTAAACGAATAATGTAATGTTATTTTTTTAATAAATTAAATATAAAATATAGTAAAATCCAATTTTAATAAAAAAAAATTGATTAGATTTTGTCACTCGTGTGAGTATTAGATGGATTTATTATCAAATGTTCAATGAAAATTGTACTGTCAACTTTATACGAATAACTATCGATAAAATAACTTTTGATTGCATAAATTTGATACTTGATATTATCATCTATTTATTAATTTTGTATACATATAAATATTCTTTATGAAACTTTTGCCAAAAAAAACACAATCAAATCGAATACTGATCAAATATATCTCAACTCAAATATTCAATGCGCACCTTCACCTTGACGCCATCGACCATCATCCCGACACATTTATCAACCGAATCACATAAAGAACCTTAAACACTCGTTTACTTTATCTCGAACCTTCGCCCGAAAAGCGAACGCCCGACGTGAGATACGCGCCCGTTAATTCGCCGACAAGCCTCGTCGCCGGAAAACTCGTCGCTCGTCTCCGTCGCATATTTTCCCCGATTGGATAAAAGCAAACGCCCATTACGACCGCGAGATACGACCGACGGGCATCCGAACCGTCCTTTTTTCCTCGGACGAATAAAGAGGATCGACGCGCGAACCGACCGCGAGATAAGCCGGAGAGAGGACGATAAAGTTCGCGTCGCGAGGGCCGAGGGGAGCAGATCCTTATAGGAGATAAGCGTTGGAAAATAAATTAAAAGGAGGGCCGGTGTCCTGCGAGGGGGTCCTGGCAGCTGTTTTTGGGTATTTATCGCTTCCTGCGCTCTCGGGCGGTCCTCTCATTAGCGGGTACATGCCGCCGCGTTGAGGTGTTGTTGGCCAAGACAAGAGGTGGCCATTCGTGGGCGTCGTCCGTCATTCGGGGTGAGGAGTGTCCTTTTTTGGACTCGATTTGGATTTTATTTTGCGATTTTGATTCGATTGGATTTTTACTTATGTTTTAATTCGATTTTTGAGTGATTTTTTTTATTGATGGGTTTTTTTGATGTTTGTGACATTGATGTCTGTATTTGATGATGCTTTAGTAAAAGAAATTAGTCGATTGTTGCAATTTCTGATGTGTATGTGTTAAAAAATGTTTACGTAAATTGTTTTTTCTATGAAAAACAAAAAAAAACTTGCATTTTTTTAGAAATTTAAATAAAATTTGACATCTGTATCAAAACGATTTTTTCAACTCCCTGACTTTTCTAGAATGAGCTCGGTTTTGTTTTATAAGGTTGAATTTTGTGCATGTGGTCCTTGATGTCCTTTTAAGCCATATTAAAGCACTCTGGTGTTAGCGATAAATGTGTTTTCCAGTCTTCTATAGGTATATCGTACGACATGTCAACTGTCATATTTGACAGATGATGTTAATTCTTTAATATTTTAATAAAAACATCAATGGAGGACAACTCACTAACAGATGACGTTAAATTTCACAAAAAATGGCAAGTCTTTCATGGAAAATGCGATTACACAAACGTTGCATGACATATGCTTTTTTTTGAAGATTGGTGAATATTTCGTTACGTCAATGAAATCTAATATTTAGAATGATAAATGTCGGAAAATGGTTTTAAAAACTTTTATTTTATACTTCATCGAATCAATTTTTTCTTATCCAAATTTTTTATAAATTTTTATTTTAAAAAAGCTCAAATTATTTTGACATAAATATAAAGAGTTCACAATTTTTTTTGAGTACCTTTAGCACTTCATTTTAGGATTCGCCGGAAACATAAAATTTATCAATCAAATCAAATATTTTCATCACCCGGGAATATCGTTTCAACAAATCATTTTATATATTCAAAATTTTATTACAGCACAATCCCAATGAATTTTTCACAGATAAAATTAAATTTCTTATTTATACAATCGATATTTCAATCGTCACTCCTTGTAACAGAGCGGAAACGCCTTGGCGGCGCGTCGCTTTGATTTTTTATTGAAAAAACCCACTAAAAAACACATTTCCCAAGCTTTTTACTCCCTACGAATTCCGACGGTAACTTAGAAGATTCTATTCGAACGTAGAAGAGACCATTCGAATTCCGAGACGAGTTGTATATGCAAAAGCTTGAATTAATCGAGTCGCATCAATCGGCCGGCAAGCAGCTCGCCCGAGTGACTTCTTATGATGTTAAGAAGACCCGAGTCTGGCCAGTGGCCAATGGATGACCTTTTGTCTGGACATCCGATGACGGGGCATCCGTTTGATATTTATACACAATTACGATATTAATTTGACGACGAATATGCGACGGACACGGTTTTGTTGCATTCTGTCGGACGCGGGAGACGTGTGCCAAAGTTTTTCGATTTCGTCTCCGCTAATTGTCGTGATGTTTGAAGTGTATACGTTTGAAAGGTTTTCCTTTAATTATCATAAGTACTCATATTAAAATAGATATGAGGTACATAGTTGCGAAACGCTATAAATAAAGCTCGGACTTTCGAAAGCGATTTTCTTCGTGGAAATTTTCAATTAGTATTTTTTTACGGCACCAAAAGTCACATCAATCTTTATTCTTTAGCACATTTCACTATACACATCACACACTCGTATCAAGTGAAATTTATAGCCGGATTAATATGATCGATGCGAATCTTCGCCTCGCAGTCGACGAATATGCACCGCGTACATATGCTCGCGAAAGTGCTTTGGCACACGCACTGGCCGACGCGAGGGTGTTCCTCGAAAAAACCGCATAAAGTATATAATGCAATGAAACATATGAATCAAGTTTTACCAAAATTAACAATTGGGATTCATTACAACTTTTGTAGAAAAAAAATTTTGAATTTATCGAAAATTAACGATCTTATACTCAATTGAATTCCGTTATAGTATCTTCACTACATGTAATTTTTTAAATTATTTCAAATTCAAATTAAATTTTTATTCAATTAATATAAAAATATTATGGATATTTTAACATTTTATACATCAATATGATATATATTTTATTATTATATAATAAATAAATCGCAATTCTAATAATTAAAACATGTATCACTCTCATCCGTTCATTTCGCAATCTTTCGGCGATCTTTCGCGGAAAAGTACGGTCCCTAATCATTCGGCCGATTGTTACCTTCGGTCCTGCATCCCTAGCAATATAATAAAACATATATATGATGCACAATCTGAGGACGAAGGAAAACAAAGGGGGTGTACGTATAAGGAGATCGGTCTGTTTCTGTGTGCGGCGACGAGCATTGTGTCGCGGATGAGTTATGGCCGGACACAAATCAAAGCTCGAACGCGCAATCGAGATTTATGCGGTCACGAATGGGCGCAACATTTTAAATTTTTCGTACTCGTGCGTTTTTTTTTTGTATTTATTTGTGTTTGTATTGTGAGTTGGTTTGTTTTCGGTTTTAATTTGACGGCGCGGTCCGGGTGTATTGTGGGTTTGTGCAGGATGCTGTGCTTTGGGTGAACTATGTTTTGTGATCGTCGAGTTATTATTTCGGATTTTTCAGTTATTGTTTATTGAATCAATTGAATAACTATCTGTTAGTGTTTTAAAGAGTTTAATGAATGATTTAAAATAAAAAACTTTTAATTTTTTGAACTTTAATTCATACGTTCATATTATGTATAATACTTATCAAATTCAAATGAATTTATTTTTTTTTTTCAAATGCATCTAACCCAAAATGATATACAACTCATCCAGAATTGAATCAAAAACTATTTGTACATTTATTTTTACATCACGAATTGACTGGATGCAAATTTTATACGATAGTAAATCATTCAAAAAAAAAACTACATATTCAAATTTCAACGTCAGTATTTGAATTTACAATCGGACGAATTTCAACGAATCGTATCGTTTATATATCATCGATCGACTACGGATTAATAATTTAATACTTCCTAGTATAAAAAATGAATTAAACATATTAATAAAAAAAATCCCTATACGAAAACGTAGCATGGTCGGATAACCAGTTTCGCGCTCGAGCGTTAATTTCTAAACAGAAGCGCGTCGATATGTCATCTGCGCCTTATCGGATATCTTTACACGTACTGGATACCTGTTTTTTTGTTCGGACCGTCCCACATTTACGTTCAGGTCTTATTTTTATTCAGTTATTCTTTTTTTTCGAACTTCGTTTTGTCTTCGAGGCCAATAATGTAGTGCACGCTGTCTATTTCGAAGCGGAAAATGAATCGGAAAAAATCACTCTTTCAGATTTTGATTGTTAAAAATTTTAAGTGATTTGAGTATTTTTAAATATATAAAATTTGTTTACAAGGTTTTTTTTTTAAATAAAAACATCATAAATTTGAAAGGAAAGGAGACTTTTCAAAAAAATGAATACTGAATTGATTTTATCTATTGTTCGTATAAAATATTATTTAACTTCAGTGTTAAGTGGTAACCGGTGTATTTGACAAGACTAAGCCGCTGGCTCATATTCATGCACGAGTTTATAAATATGGAGAATTCTTTTAAAATATGCGACGTTGACTTGAAAATATGCGATTTTTCCACACGTGCGACATCCTGAAAGATTGCGAATCACTCCGGCCACATTATTTTCATCGGTTTATATTATATTTTTGGAAGTAGCACGGATTTAGAAAGACGATATCGTTAGCAAAGTCGCCTCGCATAATTGGCCGCCTGATTTATTATAATTGATTGCAGAGGCGTCTTGCGAGCGACCGCGATTTTTCCGACGTTCTTTAAAAAAAAAACTAAACAATAAACCGTATTATGTCACACAAAAGTGCCGAAAATATTTATACATCGACGCTATTTTGTGTCTTATTATTGCGTCTGGGAAAGTTTTTCGTTTTCGGGCGAGGCATTTCGGCGGGTCGTTTTCGTGAAGAATGACTGACACATGCCAAGTCTTTAATGCCGAATTACGTCATCAGCCCTCACCCGAAGTTTCTCCCCTTGCACGGGGTGGAGGATGACCCCTTGGATATTGAAGAAGGGGTGGAGGATGACTCCTTTGCAGGGTAGGATTTGGTGCATTGACGCGTGCGAAAGTGTGTCACGCGAATTTGAATAATGAAAATTTTATAATTGTGAACGTTTCTGTATGGTCACTTCGAGTTGCGAAATTTCTGCAATTAGTGCAAGAAGTTCTAGCACATATAATACTTCAGAACTACTTGAAAGTTGCGATTACGATTCTCTCAGATGTTACGACTAAGAATTGCAATCCCATTCGGAACGTAGTGTAATATGAATCAAATTTTTTATTATAGATTACAATAAAATCATTTTCACGTCACTTTCCTAGACACGGCTCTGTCCCAGTACATAGTCGTCTCGTATTCGATTTTTCAGGACTGTTTTTTTCGAATGTTTGCGTGTTAACGACTCTTTGGAGCGGACGTACGCGGGTTATTGTGATGAATGGCCGCCAGATCGTAATCGCGTAAACGGCAGGTGAGCCCCGGCCGAATTGATACCGTTCACATTTCGGTCGAATTGATATACGATTTCTATGGAAAAACTATTGCCGTGTCATATTTTTGGATTTGTATTGTGTTATTTTGGAATTTTCGTAAAACTATGCGAGCGTTTCGGCGTGGAAAGTTCGTGGATGTGAAAGTGTTTGAGTGATGGTTGTGTGAGTGTTTGTTGTTTGAGCTACGAATATTTTAATTATCGTCGTCACGTAGTCATGTAGTTTATTTAAATGTATTATTCCTTTACATTATAAATTTAGATGTTTTTGTTTTGTATGTTTATTAAATAGTAGTAAAAGCAAATTAACTTTCAAAGAGTGAGTACTAAAACCGAAACAGTATTCGATTGACGGTTTTATGATTATTTAGTATTCGGGTAAAGAATATTTCAATCATTTTCTTTATGTGAAGTTTATATAAATGTCTTTTTAAAATCATTTATAACTTATTAAACATCAGAAATATATTATAGAAATTTTTCCTTATCATGTACGTTTAGCAACATTCAAAGAGCTTGATCTTTTAAATAGTCCCAGATATTGACACATATTTAAAACAATCTACTGACCAAACCATTGTATCGATTCGCAAAAATCAATACATAAAGTATTTTTTAAATAATTTTCCTTATTTCGTTTAAAAAAATAGTACGTACTCATTAATTTTTCGAATCCACATTTTTTCATTAAAAAACATCACAGTATATATTCACAAACGACCGATTTAAGTAAGTTCCTACATTACCCGAACAATTTATGCGACTTTTCACTCACAACACCTTGAGTTAACGTTTATGTCCGAATCGCGACGCGATCGGCAATAACCGAATTAAAAATTCCTGAAAACGATAAATAATAAAAGCCCGCATTTCGCTCCGTTATTGCCACATTTGTGCCTTTCTCGAAGCTCCCCCCTAGCAGCCTGATTTAATACACATGCACACAGTGTACACAAAACAGTCATTAGTCCCTCTCGTTCATCTGCCACTTGTAAATTTTAAATGTTAATAATATACGCGGGGGTTGAGTTTTCTGCGAACGGTTCGAGTTTATCGTCGGAGTGATTCGGCCGAATGCTACGAACTATTTTAATAACCGAACGCATAAATAAGCGCGAATTGCGCTAACGGATTAATGGGATTCGAACACGATTCTTCGACGTATAAATCAAACGAATCGCTTCAGAGACGGTCTCTAAATTTGTCTAAGAATACGTAGAGTGTTTCGTGTTTTTTCAGTTGGGTAGATTTAGGTTGTTTGTGCTGAAACTTTGGTTTGAACGTTGAAGATTAGATCGGATTCGTTTTATTGGGACCAGTGATTGTTGTTGTTTATTAACTTGATATATCTATAATAAATATCGAGGTTTAATACTTTGATTTTGTTAAATGCACTGATTTATATCGATCATTAAAGTTAAGCGACAAATAGTATAGATTATTTTTATTACTGAATGTTTTTTTTTTGTTATTATAATTAGAAACTGAATCTCAAAGTTTTAGATAAAAAATTTCTAGATTAATGACCTTAGAATTTTGATATTTCAGTATGTTATTATTATGATATATTTATATTATTTACCTGTATTATTTAGATATTTCGTGACCAAATTTTCTTCTAAAATATCTTTTACTTAAAATTCAGAATAACCTAAATTTTTATATATTATTTTAGAAATGCTTTACTATATATGTAGTAGACACTGTGAATATGTTAATTAGTTTTTATCTCAATAATCAACAATGACTAAGTATAATAAATTAACTCATAAAAGAAATTATATAAGTTGCATAAAACGATATTAAAATAAATCATAATAAAATATTCAAATTTGAATATTCAAATCGTTATCCATCGAAGCGTTCGAAAAAAATATAAAACGCGCACCTTCACATCGAAATACCGAGTTTACGCTCAAAATAAAGATATGAGCATACCGGCCACTAGATTAATGGGCGATCGTGTATGAAGTTATGTGTTTGTCTGTCAATAAACATGTCACAGAAATATCCATCTAATTAGTGTTGTCTTTTTGTGTGCGAGCGATCAACGCCGCGTCACATTCCTACTTCACAGAGCGCAAAGACACCAATTAAAAAGCGAACTCGTCCTCGGACTAGGACGATGGAGCGAAACGAGACCGATTCGATAAATTCAGTTCGATTCGTGTGTGTGTAAATCGAGGGGAGATTCGGTTGGTTTGTTGAAATTTTTGAGAGATATAGGTCAGTTTTTTGATCGATGTTTTCTTTGTGAAGATTGGTATGGAGGTATTGTGTGTGAATTTTAGATAAATACAGGTTTTATATTTCAAATTTAACCTTTTGAACTTCAAATTTAATAATTGGAAGTATTATTAAGATCATTGTCAGAGTAATCAATGAAAAATTTGATTGATTTTGTTCATTGGTTTTATTTTATTTCAACGGATAATATTAATATAATATGTTACTTTCCGATGATCGAATTTGAAGTTTGATAGGTTGAATTTGAAGTATAAAACTTGTAGATAAAAAAAAACAAGAATTACAGGTAACCCTTGTTCAACACGGTAGATAGATTTTGATGGATTGCTGTGCAAAATGAAACCATGTCAATCGAGTCTTACTAATATGTAGATAGGTTCTTTTAGAAAATTTTCTTAGAAAAATTAAATAAATGTAAATGCTAGTTTTGTTTCTAAAATCTTTATAATTAATTACGTATATTGAAGTTTTTATTACCACTTTTGGTGTTATTTTGAACTGATAATTTGTTGAAAATAAGTAATTCGCAGGGAAGATTTTAGGAATAAAATTTTTACAAAGTGTACATATTGCTTTTCTTTAGTTACCTTTTTTTTAATAGACGAAAATGACTAAAAATTCATTATGAACATAATTTAAA
Organism: Hydropsyche tenuis; assembly: GCA_009617725.1. NCBI lineage: Eukaryota > Metazoa > Arthropoda > Insecta > Trichoptera > Hydropsychidae > Hydropsyche > Hydropsyche tenuis. The sequence continues at coordinate 2,624,714 of VTON01000009.1, forward strand.
AAAAAATTTCATCCCTATATAATATAGCTTGGTAAAACAGAATTTTATCGAAAACAATTTTTTTTTCAGAAACAATGTAAAATCGAAATTGTGTTAAGTAAATACCTCGTTAAACTAAGAAAGCCTGTATATGTATATAGATTTTAATAAAAATACCTATAAAAACGATTATTTTCGATAATCATTATAACAATTCAACACTAAATAAACCGAACCTCCCCTCGATACTAAAAACATACAAATAGATAAACGGGCACCCCGACCGCACGCCGCGCGATCCTTACCAAAAGTCTCGCATTGGTCTAAAAAAAGGAATAATAACCCATACACGGCCGAGGGTAAAAAACAAACGAATTTACTACGGCGACACTATTGATTGGTTTGTTTAAAACGCAGATAAGTTTCGGAGTTGATGCTAATAAATCTTGGTGCGCTGACGTATCAGCGAGTGTCGCTATATATCACTGACCGATCGTTCTTCGTCCGAAACGGGACGTGGGACAATGAGGCTTGCATGCTTCGAGACGCATATTTTCCTATCTGTTTTCAGGTAATTTTAATAAAAAATGGTTGTTTTCGATGTTGTGCGTCGTATGAGTTGAATTTGTGGCGAAAATTGTGATGGTTTCTATGTTAAATCGAATTTGATTTTTTTGCTTACTGTGGTCGTATAATATGCATTAAATTTGGAAATATGGATATTTTTTTTATCGTAACTTGATTAGAAGGTAATTTTTGATCAATATTAAAATATTTGATATTAAAATCATTGGTGAAATTGTTTGAAGTTAATGAATAGTACTTCCAAGTATAGACTGTATCATTTTTCAACCTTTTTATTAGCTTGCTCTGACGCACAGCGTTGTTTATTTTTTGCTTAATTTCAATGTGATAAGCAATGATAAGAGAAAGATACTGAAATAATGAAAACTATCCCTTCCAAATTGTTTCAAATCAACGATATTCGATCGTGTCATTTGTCATTTAACAACTGATCCATTAAAAAAATTTAAATATTCATTATATTCCGCCTAAAAACAGTATTAACAATTCAACATACGTTTGAAATTCGCAAATTTTTAATACATAGGTAATTCCCCTATTTATTACCGATAATGATACAGAACTTGTCGACTGAACACATTCCGAATTTGATATTTTGCATATGCAATTTGAAAAGGCTCGCGGCTGTGCCGAATTTAATAAGGGCTCGTCTCGAAGGGTAAATTTTTTTTTTTAGAAACGCGAAAAGGTGGTCTCTCACTTTTGTATGGAACGCTTTAATTACCGGCTATTAATCTCGAATAATCCGAATGAAGTGTTGCCGCGGCCTTTTATTTTACACACGTAGCGTTACTACTTTTTATTGCGCGGCAACGTATCGCAATAAACGAACAACGATATAAACTTGTGATATTTATTCGACGAATTAGTTTCAGATCGTAAAGTTTCATTGCGCGCGCGGCATGCGCCGGTGGGAAAAGTTACCCCGCCATTATAACGCAATAACAATAATGTCGAAGACTAAAATGAAAAAAAAAATACAGCCAACGACGTATTGTGTGTGCAAATGTTACAGATTGAGAAGCGGTGGTGGTTGCGCTTTGTGTGAATTGAATGAGATTTCCGCGCGCTAACGTTTTGATGTTTCTTACGCGAAAGCGTCAGATGCAAATCGGACAATAATAAAATGAACCATTTGAGCGTAATTAAATTTTATTTTGTAGTATGTTCAGAAAGATAGTTAATTTTTGCATCATATTCAGTTTTATACTTAAATAATATATAATATTTGTTATAGAAAATTTCAACCAATATATTCAAAAAAATTAAACCGTTGAAAATAATAAAATATTAGAATAATTCATCTAATTCTGTTCATAATTCAAAAAAATATATATTCGACACAGTTACTTTAAAACCGGAAACATTAATACGGATAAGCAATCATCGCACTATAAAAAAAACCAAAACAGATTTATACCATAATAAAATCAAACTCCGCACAATAACTTATAACGACTCAACAATTAGTTTGACAAAATCTCTTATTATAAAAAATTGTTACACTTCAAAAATTTCAAACTCACAACCGATCATTAACAACGTTTCGATCTAATTTCGACTTCCAATCGATTTGCATAGTTATTTCACTCGCGTTTTTTTTTACCATCGCGTTATTTCACGATCGGTATCTAGTCTAGATTGATGATTTCAATCGTACATCATCGCCCCCCAGTTCCACGTGATTTTAATTATAGAAATACGTTAGCATTATCGTCTGACCCCATAAATATTGAATTCCTGTCCGCATTTATGCGATGCTGCGTATATCATTTTCCAAAAGAGATGATTTATAAAAGCGGCCGTTTCTAAAATTGCTGCGTGATGTATTATATGAGTCGATTCGAATCATGTATGTTTCGGGTGTTTTATTCGATTCGTATTTTTGTGTGATGCGAGACGAGCTCTTCATCAATGGTCATAGATAAATCCAGATTTAGTTCGTATAAATTTTGTTGAGTTTATAAATATCGAAAGTTTCCAGTATTTGGTCGAAGGAAAATCGATGATGATCGTTTTTGAATATGTTAAATTATTAATTCGGCGATCGATTTGGAAAATTTTGAATATTATTTTAAATTAGACATTTCATGGACATATGAAATTTAATTAATTACAGTAGCTTGTTTATTTAAAAATAAGTCATTTTGAATATTTTAGATAATCTTCAATGCCAATTTGGAAATATATATTCATGTAATATAAATTTTATTTAATTTTATAGTCACCAAAATTGGCTTTGCCTAATATATACATTTTCACCGATTAAAAAAGTTAATCAACTAGTAACGTACACATTAAATAGCTTTGTTTATTAAAAAATGAAATCCGGGATTGTGAATGAAGATTCATTCAATATTTTAATTATAAGAAATTTTGAATTTAATTATAATACATTGATATTATAATACATTCTTCATTTCTATGATTTGTTGAAAGATTTTAGAAAGAAGTCAATGGATAGAATTTTGTAATTGAAATCCTAGAATTGCATTTCTTAGTCTTATTTGTCTATACTCACATTTCTTTAAATGTTAATTTTTTATTAAAATATCATCATCATCAGTCTATTAGTTATCCACTGCAAGAAAAGACTTCGCCAGACAAATACGATCAAATAAAAAAAACCAAACATACAATACACATTAGAAATTCCTCATTTTGCAACAGATACACCAAACCAACCCATTAAAACAAAAAAAAGTACCGCAAAACCATCCAACACCCAAAAAAAGTCACATCCAATCCAAAACTGAACCAGCACCGAATACAAACCGCCCAATTTGCAATCCCAAAAACCAAACATTTCCTGCCCCTGGCGCCAGGCATTATCCGGTCGCGCACGCACGTCAACCTCGCTCGTCTCGATTTGAATAATTTTTGAGTTTCTGTTATAAATCATGCGCGGGATTTGCGCGTAATTATGCTTATTTTTCACGCGCTGATTTATTATGTGCGGGCGTGCGCACGCGGCCACCGCGGCCCGGCGCGGCTCGGCGTCGCGCGTGTTAATTTGTTAATGCGCGCGCTCCTTATCGCCGCCGCGAATTAATGCGGGAATATATTATTTAAATGTGTTTTTGTAGAGGTTTGTGTTTTGTGCGTGTTTGTTTGGATGTGGTGGGCAGGTGGGATTGAGCGGTTGTGGATGGGTTCTTTGGAGTTTAAGGGGTTTCAGTTTTTTTGATATGGTTTTATTTGTGGGTTGATCGAAGGGATTTTTTTTTTGGGTGTTTTGAAATTTGGTTGTATTTAGTTGTATTGAAATGTTGTTTTTTTTTTGTGTGTAAATTTTATGATGAATGAATATGCTATGATTTTTGTAGTTTTGTTTCATATTTATAGGATGAAATTGGGCTGGCCCAGTTGTGTCTTGAAAGTATAAAATTACAGGTGTTTTGTCAAAAATATACTCGAAATTTATCAAATTCAATAGTAAAGGGCATGTTAAAAATAATAATATCGAATTCTGAAAATAACTGATTGTGAAACATTTTATTTAGATAAATTAATTTTCTTAATAATTTAAGAAAAAATATTTTCTTTTGGGATTAAAGTATATATAATATATTTTTATATTATTCGTTTTTTTTTATTATAAAAAAATATCTTTCGTTATATAATTTAAATTGATTTCATTAAAATATAATTTTTCAGTTATACGGTACCGAGCTAGAAATTTTTCATTCGGTCTAATATTGACCAAGGCAGGTCCAGTTTCATGAAAATGTATGTTACATATTAAAACAATAAATTTATCTTTTCGATTTTTTTATATAGAAAAATATCATATCTAGTAAAAGCACTACAGAGACTTGTAATAACTACGAAAACTTTCTTATAAGACTTTAATATTTAATTAACTCGATCACAACATTCAATTTTTAAAATTCACAAACAACTTTACACTTTTTTACGATTCTACATTAACGAACACTTGAAATAAACGTTTCGCAAAAAAATTACGGAAAAGCCTCCAATTTTCGTCCATAAAACGCAATCGAGACCACGTAAACCGAATTAGGTGTCGCCGCACGTCGTTTTCAATTTTTATTTTTATTTTTTGAGAAGTGCAAGAAATCCGGTCTGCTGCACCGCATTCCTGGCACCGGCTAATTGATGATTCCAATTATGTGTCTCTTCATCAGAGACCACCAACACTGAATGTACAAGAAGTTTTCCCGGCCAACTTTCGGGATTGCAAGCGTTGCTCAAAAATGCAACGCCAACTTGTTCGGCGATTTCTCTTCAGTTCACTTTTTTAGTATGTCGCTAAATGTTGGAAATTTTCGTTTTTTCATTATAATTAAGTTAAGATTTGTTTGGGAATTTGTAAATGTTTGAAGGTTGTTAAATCTTTAGTTATGGTAGTAAAATCTAAAATTTGACATTTGAGTAGATACAATTGTATTTTGATTGTTTAAAATTGAGCATGACAATAAAAAAATCGTTAATCTTTCAAAATTTTATGTGAAATAGCGAAAAAATTTTGAATCAAATCTAAAATTTAAGTATTACAATCGTCAATTGCATTTTTATCACTTCGCTTTGATAAATGCTAGATATTATCATTAAAATCTAAAATTTACCGACCTTCTTACTTTTACATAATATAAATTTGCAATAATGAGACAATATGGAGGTTATTATTTACAAAGTAATTTCAATATACAAGAATCTTGATTGAAGCACGACACGTAGATATAAATCTGAAATGTAATACAGCATTGCAACAAGCAATAACAAAGATAACATCAAAAATTAATTTCGCATTAAATTATGAAAATCACAAAGCAAACTTTCCATCAAACACTTTACGATTCCCATACTTCCAGATACGTATCTTTAAAAAAAATACATAAAAACGAATCAAATCGTCGAAACCCGCTCCTTACGCGTAATTTATATTCAGCCAATTAACGTATGCAATTTGCGATCATTCGGACGCGATAATTGCAACTACGAATCTTCGCAAAAAATATAATAAAAATACGAGAACGGAATCAACCCATACGGAGATAAATGATCGACGAAGATCGCAACGTTCCGATTTATGGCACTTAACGGCTTTTATTGCGGTTGTCTCGCGTCCTGCAACCCTGCTATGAAGGGCCATAAAATTTTAATGTGCCAAATTGCCGGTTCGGCCCTTGCCTTCGGAATCAGCTCTTATTCCGACCATGTGCTCCTTTTGGATGTTGATTTTTTTCGTTTTTTATTCGGTTTTCGTTCGATTAAAATCGCACTCGGACGGACGCGTGTCAATCGATTCGTGTTTTTGTCGATGAGTTTTTCAGCGTTTTTTCGTCTTGTGAGTTTTGTTCAGGGATATTAATTTGTTAGATTTTGATTGTTCTATATGTTTAAAATTTAATATAAGTCGAAAAAAGTTTAAGTTGAACTTTAGTTCTGACTATCTCTGATTTGAATAATCTGAATTTTTTTAATTATTTATCATTTTATATCAGAAAATTTCTAAATATGACCCCAATTTTCACAAATATAATAAAAAAACTGTCTAGGTTTTTCCACATATTAATTATATTCCTATTAATCAAGTAGAATCTAAAAAAATCGATTTCAGATTCAGCCTCTGATTTTAACAGTTATAGAAATTCTGACTAAATATTTCACATATGTCAAACAAAAAAATTAGTCAACTAATATCAATCTCAGACTTTAATATCAACAATCAAAAATATTTCAACTTTTCACCCATGTCAATATTCATACCAAACCATTTCTATTTAAAAAATTAGAGTCAATCGATTTTTAACTCTGAATTTCCGACCCTGACTCACATTGTAATAAATTAAAAAGTTTTTCTCGTACTCAAATTTATATTTATCGCATCAAAACAAAGTTAATCGATTTTTAAACTTCAACCTTCTCTTACTACAAAACCGATCCTAATAATAAAAATTGGTATATTCAACTCCAACTCAACAACCCTGAACTTATTGGTGCATTTTTCTCAGTACGAATAAATCGAAGTGGCGTTATCTTTTTTATCGAAGCGTTGACACTTCGACGAAAGAGTATCGTCATTGTGCTGACCCGAGAGGTGTCTTTATTTGAAGGTTATTGTTGAAGGAAAGGACTTTGTCGTGTTTTGTCGCTTTTTACTTTTTCGCCGAGCGATACGTTTATTTTGAAATTGATGCGAGTCCGATTGACAAAAAATGTACCTGTCCAGTTTTTTGCAATAACCGTTCGTCGAAATTTATATGCAATTCACTGTTTATTCCGAAGCTATTCTATACAAAATAATCAAATTTTTATATTTTTTATTCGGATCATTTTAAATTATTCAATTCAATACCCCATAAATCCATCGGAAAAAACCGACATTTTCCAAAACCAAATTTTATCACTGCCATAATCTCCAAATAAACCAATTTCTGGCCCATCCACTTAAAACGAAATCACCCCGAAACCGCAGAATCCGACAAATTTTCTCACCATAAATTTTTAATAAGCATCCGAATATGAGAATTTCAATATTTTTACGATACCCGAAGGGGCGTTTTATTATTGACCGTCTGTCGACAGACGATCGGTCCGCCGGCGCTTTTAATGACCGTTTTTGATCCTTTTTCGGACATTTAGGGCTAATCTCTGACCCTAACATGTAAAGGATGCATCAATCGTAGGGATTAAGCGTTCCCGATTTATTCCGCGGTTCGGTATCGGTGCTACGTGTTATTGGGATAGTCTGCAGTTCGAGGGTCGGGAAAAGTCTCGAGGGCTCTTCATATTTCGTCTCGGGAAAGTCTGAAGCGTTTTCCGTCTTCACGGTCTGCAATCGACCATCCCCTTTGGTCTGGTAGCGTTTCAGACGTCTTCAGACGTCCGTCATTCTTCAGGTCGATGCGGCATGTCTGAGTTGGATATTTCCGTTGTATGATCGTTTCGTTGAATTATTAATTTTTTTTTAATTAAAATACTATCTATTACATGTATCAGATAGAAAGGTGGACTTACTTTTGAATTTTCTATTGAATCTTCAATCTGTAACTATAAAAATCAACAATATTCAAAATGTCCTGCTTCGGTAGGTTATATGAATATCGAAAATAAAAAAGACTTAGCAACAAAAAATCTAAAATGAGTATTATGTCTGAAATATATTCTATCTACCAACGCATATTTTTAAAAATATGTTTGAAGTCCCCAAATCGGTTTTTTTATATCAACAATGAACATCTATCGGTTGTATGCGTCACTATGGAAATTTTTAACAAAAACCTTTATATTTCAAAATCTTAAAAATTACATTTACACCATTATCTATATACAATATTCATATAGCGATAAATTGGAAAAAAACAGAGAAAATATTTAGAATATTATTCGATTTAAATCATTGATTCATCATCTCATATACATCCAAATTTCTAGACCAACATTTGATCATTCACAGAATTTTTTTAAAAATCAAAATCGTTCGACTTCGCGTAGAGATCGGAATTACTATCTTGCATATACAGCGTGCTCTCGTTTTGTTATTGAGGTTCGATCAGCCAACGGCGCGGCGTCTGATTGACGGCCGTCTTTAGCGGATGTACCCATCCGTCATTCCGAAGGCAGAGACCCTTCAAACGACGTCCAGGGACTCTCAATCGACGTCCACTACATTCCGAAAGACATACCCTTTTTTTCACAAAGCCTTTAAACGTCTTAAACGAAGACCAATAAATAAACGAATCAAATACTTCGACATTAATGAGAACATCATATTTGATAGTGAAGAATTAAAATTTTGATCTTCAAGCCTTTATTCATATATATGAATGTTTCATAAAATTCTAGAAAAAAATATTTTTATCAAATGTTTTCAATAGATGAATAAATCACTATTTTTTTAATGAATATTTTCAATTTATGTTTCGCATATGAGAAAACTTCATCTGTATAATAACAAAAATAATGATAAAATTAGATCGTATGATTTTAGGTATGCGTGTGGTTAAAACGTATGCTTTGAAAATGTGATACGTTTTCGCGTATGCAAATTTGATATGTTTTCAAATTAATTCGTCAAACACATTGGATCGAGCTGTATAATATGGACGTTCCGATGATTAAAGCGTTCTCTACCTATCGTCTTTTATAAAGTCTATCCAGAGCTGACTGGTCTTGATTGATTCAAGACAGAGGGCTGCTTAATACTATCGCAGACAGACGATAAATCCAGTGGCGTGCGATCGTTTTTATTCCGTCTTCTAGTGAAAATGTTTCAATAAAAATATACGCGATAAAAATCTTATATTATATATATTATATTATATTATAAGTCTTATATTATTATATCAGTTTTATATTCGAAAATTAGTATGCTTTACTTATTCAAAATCATTATAAAAAGTTATATAAGTTTGTATAATATAATCAATTTTCAATACTTGAGTATTGAGAATTGATTATATAAAAGTTAAAGATACAAACGATAAAATATTGTATCATGTTAATTATTACATAAAAGTTAAATCAGTCATTAAACATTTAACACGTGTTTTTATATCGTTAATTAAATCATAGAATTTTTAACTAATTGGGCATACAATTTCAGATAATTTCGAGATAAAGGACGCCGTCTCGAGTTAACGATCGATATTAAAACATAATCAATTGCGAAGCCATCGATTATTCATACCGCGCTTTTCCTACGAATATTAATCGTTCATTTATAAAAATCTCATGCGATGAATATTCATCGGCGCTTATAATTTTTTTTCACATAAATAGTACCCGCGAGACGCCACTGTCCGAAATTGTGATACGTCACTTTGATGCGGATTATGAAACCCTCCATCAAACGTTTGTCCTTTTTTTCAACGTCGTTCGTTCTCCTTTAATAAACGATCAGTTCGAAATAAAGCGAAACAAGTTCACGTGGCCGAAACGCGAAGAAAAAAAATTCGAAAAACAATATAATTGACAAAGCAGCCGGGCATTTTGATTTTTCGAAACGAAACCCCTCATTTTCAATTTTTTTATTGCGAGGAAATTGTGGCGGCTTTGCGGTCTTGATTTTGTTTATTTATTTATGCAGTCTGTGTGTTCATTACAGAAGTTAATATATTTTTTGTATGTTTGAATATCAAAAATCATTATTTTCAATCTATTGTTTTGCTTAATGAAAAGTTGAAAATCAATACCTTTGATTGAATGTTAAGTTGTTGATTGCTTATATTTTGAGTTAATGAGTGCTACTCGTTACTGGGAATTTTCAAAGTTGTATTGTTCGTGTTGCCGACGTGTGGAATATTCCAGTCGATTTGTGTCGCATTGGCAATTTGAATAATTGACGATTTTTAATTACCATAAAAATTTTATCGCTTTTATGCGGTCGCCCTTTGACGCGCGCCGCCAATATGGGAGGCCGCCTGTGTATGTAATTAATATTTTTTTAATGCGTCCGTTTATTTGATCAGATATTGACGAAAACGCAGAAGTGCCAACAAAAGGATATTAAAATTATAGAAAAATGTTTGATTCTATAATGAGATTGTTTTATTAATTTTAGGTTTTGTATTTTCTTTGAAATTATTTTTCCTTATAGTAGTATTATATCAATTACGTAAATATTATATTTTTAAATTATTTCTATTGATTATCCACTGGGAGATCATATTTTACTTATTAAAAGTTTCGAATTTTTTTTTTTGTGTGATAAATCAAATGTTATCCTTGAAGAATTGGATATTGAAATCATTCTTAAGTCAATGGTACAAAATCGCATTCAACTATTAACCGTTTCATGTACAGCCTAATTTCGTATTCAGTAAGAACCAGACGAGGTCGAACCATTGACCCGTCACAATTTTACAAATCTGAAATTTCCACATTTTTCTAAGCATTTCAAATAGATTTTTTTTCTATAATAAAACTCGAGACCAGTTTCAAAAGTACGACTATAAAATTTTATACCAATTCTTACTATTGCCGTATCTAAAAGTTACGAGTCAGATAAGAAAGCTTCGCAAATAGACCTACCACAACACAATCTAAAGCCGGGATTACGGTAAGAATTTTCACTTGCGTTTGCATATTATAGAAACAAGGAGTCAAGGGGTGCCATGGGGTAAAACAGTTTTTCATGAATATCTCATTAACTGTTAAATTTACAAAAACATAATGTATTAAAATTTGTAATTTAATAAATTCGTTAAAATTTAAAGAAAATTTAATAAATTCCTACAGAAAATATATTATAACATGTAATCGTAAAAATAGCCGTTTTGGAGATAATTCGTTTTAAACAATTGCTATTAATTGTACGCAGTCCTCAACGGTATGTACGTAGGGAAGGGAAAAAAATCTCAAAAAATGTTTATTAACTCGTAAATAAAATAACTTAATTGAAAAATAATTAATGGAATTAAGTACTTCTTGAGATCTATTTTATATGATATTAGTATCAATGCTGTGAGATATTTACATATGATTTTATGTTAATTCATACTTACCATAACACGATCTTAGACTGAGACTACCTAATTGTAAACATTTTCACATGCGTATAGAAACATAAACGCAACCGTTCACAATTAAGCTTCAGCTTTATTATTAAAAACTAAACACATCCCAATCAACCCAACACCAAACAAATCATACCGAAAAAAATCCAAACCCTCATAAAACCACCATAACAAACCAAACGAAAATTCCACTTGCATTTGTGTATTATATTTAACCCAACCGCTCATTATGAAACATCAGCCTTATTTGTTTTCAAAAATTTAAAACATAATATAATCTATCCAATACCAAACAAATCATACCAAAAATAATCTAAACCACCATAATAATTCAAATGAAAATTTTATTTGCATTTATGACGTAACAACCATTGATGCATTTGATGCAGCTTCAGTCTTATTTTTCAAAAAATCAAAAAACACATCCCAATCAACCCAAAACCAAACAAATCACAACCAATGAAAACAATCCAAACCGAAAAAAATCCAAACCAAAAAAAACCCCATAACGAAAATAACCCCGAAAAATAAATAAAAACGCGCACTCAGTCCGAGCGTAGTGCTTTTGAAGCGCTGTCAATAACTCTGGAGACAGACTGGCGTCTGTCACTCTCTCGTCCTCCATCACTCCCACACCATCGGACATCTGACACACCACAGTCTTCCCTCGGTCTGCCGACCTTCCACCTTCCACCCCCGCCCAGTGTCTGTGGACTTCTTCTCCTCGCCCCCCTTTCGCCGCCCACCAGTCTCCTCGGTCCGTGTCGCCTTTCTCGACAGCCGGAGTGACGGCGAGGCAAGTGACAGCTCGTCCAACGTGTCACCGGTGACAGCTTGACGCGTGTCATCGCCAGAAGACCCATCACCCGTGGTCGTTCGTTAAAACCGAGAATATAATTACGGATGTGTTTATGTTTTTGCGTATTGTCGGTTTTTTTTTGGTGGTTGATTTTTGATTTTTTTTTTGGGTGTTTTGGGTGAGGGTGAGGATTTGATATCGATAGATGGTCATTTGAGTTATTTTGGATTTGGTTGTTGAAAATTTTTATGTGCTTGTATTTTTGTGTAGATTTTCGTTAATTGATTGTGGGAATCAGTTGAATACTTACTTTTAATAGGATGCATGCAAAAAGAGCTCGGCATTGATCAATTTAAAAAAAATATTTTGTCACTATTTTTAACAGAATTTATCAATTCTTTTCATCTTCGTATTATACATAATTTGACTTGACGATACTTACTAAAAAACTATGTAATTAAAAAAAGCTGAAAAAAGGGGGCCCGATAAAGTTTCTAGCCTTAGGCCCGATTTCAGGATATGGGGGCCATAATAGTATGAGTAACATTATCAATTTAAACTGATAATGAATTTTGTAGCTGAAGCTAGACATCATCATCATCATCATCATCATATATTATATAATTACAAAACCTTTTCAATATATTATCATTAAATCGATTACTTTTCTACTTGATGAAAACGAAGGTACAAACTTTTAAAGAGTTCTAAATTTTCTTATTGTTGGGTCAACGATATGTAGTATTAATTGTCAATCAATTAGTGCATTCAACAAAATTATACTATTCTTAGATCAATCAGATCTATATTATTGAAAAAACCATGTATCATTCAAATTTAATGATCAATGAGAACCAAATTAAACTGATGAAAAACCGTAAAATCATTGAACAATGAAATTTTCAAACAATTTTTTTTCTAAATCAACATTTTTTTACAGTTTGGCATTACAAAGGCAACCGTTAAGCAGTTTAATTTATTCTCATCGGTGCGATGATTAACGGCGATCGCGCAAGAATGATTGAGCTAAACAACGATCTTATCTGAATGTTTGTTTACACTCGAGCGAATGGAAAGTCCGAAGAAACTATTGTTCGGTGAAATCGCATTGTTGCCTTCTTTTTTATAATCGTATCGAAATTTTCATATACAAAAATTTAGAATAAACGGCACATTTTATTTTCGGGTTGATCGACGCGCCGAGATACCGAAACAATGCGCCGATTATTTAGCGCCATTCCGAGTTTTTTTTATTATTCGCGGCTCGTATTTTAGAATCGTGCTATTAATTACGAAAATAAATAGGCAAATCATATTTGATGAATTGGTCGTTTTTCGAACGCGTATTGTTTTCGCGATTCTGGGTTACACGTGTGACGTCGGGCTTAACCGGTCGCCAATGTGCGAATATTAAATTCGCCGTTTTCTTAATCGGAATCTAATATATGTGCGGACATTTGGAAATAAGACATATGGATATTTTGTTTAAATTTAAATCGTGTATTTTGTATAAATTTGATCTTTTAGAGTTTTTTTTATCATTTTGTATGTACGAAGTTTTTGATAAAATAGTTTGAATTCAAATTTGGTTCCCGAATTATTATATTATAATTCAAAAGATAAGTTTTTGTGAAATTCAGAATGCTAATACAATAGAAATTGCTTAACGTGAAAGTGCTTAATATGAAAAATCGGTTAACAAGAAATAATACTGCGATTCGGATAAAATATGATATTATTATTATATCGTAAAACGATACGATATATACTATGTATACAATGACATTTAACATGAAATTCTTTTAGCACAAAAAAATATTTTGATCCCTTCAGTTTCGTACTAAACATTTTTCACTGTAAATAACATATTTGACCCTAGAATTAAACATAATGTCTAGAAAAAAATTCAAAGAATCTTATCAAATTTTTCATTCTGACCATAAAATATTTTGGACTCTTTTTAAATAAAAAATATTTAATAAAAAAATAATATAAAAAAACTAACATACTCAAAAAAGTAATCAATCAATAAAAACAAATTTTTAGCGATCTATACAACATAACATAAACCAGAATTTAAAAATAGAACCATTCAAAAACATTTTTTCACTTGATACGATACCCTCTTACTCACCTCTTCTCATTCACAACAAACCGATCCGACCCGTTGTTATTTTACTCGTTTATCAGACTAGTGCCGTTTCGAAAATCAAAGTCAAAAACGAACCTCTGGTAGGAGGAGACGTCGGATGAAGATGACGTCCTTCTTGCATCAAGAAGGACGATGAGGTGGGATCTCATCTCGCATGAGTGACAAGCAGACGGGGCCCTCGTCTCCCGATTGAGAGTGACTCCTCCGAGCACCTAGGCGAATCCGATTTAGACTCGAAATATTTATCTTGGCTCGTTTTAGCGGGCGTGTTTTTAATTAGGACCCCGGTATGCTCTTGAGTGATTTATTACACGGTTTTGAGCTTTCGGTTTCGATGTGCGGAATTGCATTCGGTTCTAGTTTGCGGCGGTTGGGTCTTTCGTATTTTATGTTTTGTTTTGATTGTATCTTGTTTTATATAAGTACAGTTTTAATGGTTTTGTTTTATTTTTTTATTTAATGGTACCATGATAAAAATGTGTCAACTCATATTACAATCGATGTTTAGTGCAGTTTTTATATTTCGAATTTAATCTTATACAAATCAAAATCAGTGTTTTTAACTTCAAATTAAACCTTTTAAACTTCAAATTGTATCTCTTATAAATCAAATTCAATCATTTGAAAATATAATTAAGATCGTTGTCATGATTTGATCAATAAAATACAATCTATTCTTCAACGGTACCATAACAAAAGTGCGTCAAATCATTATTGCACAATTCAATTGAAGTTCAATACTGCTTTTACACTTCGAATTAAATCTTATATAAATCAAATTCAACCTTTTTTACTTTAAATTCAATCTTTTATATTTTGAATTTAACTTTTTGAACTTCAGATTATACGTTTCATAAATCAAATTTAACCATAGGAAAGTATTATTAAGACCATTGTCATAGTAATCAATAAAATACAATATATTCTTCAATTTTATTTTGACAATCACAGTTGGTGATTTTTATAAATTTTTACATACATAATTAATTACACTTAAAATAAGTAGTATGGATACTTACTATGGATATGAAAATGATCTAACTTATCCTTCATATCCATCATGGAATTGTAAAACAATTGAAAACGAAGACAATAAATTTGCGTTGATCGAATTCGATTGAAAGTTTAAAAGTTGTATTATTACACAATCCAATTATTGAAAATTTTCTTTTAATCTCAAAATTCAACTTCCTCAACTTTCTGCACATTACATCAACAGTTTCACACCGACACCAATCAACCGACATTTACACTTTCCGTTAACCATACATCAAACTTTATACGCAAATTCGCACGAGAAAAACCCGTTGCGCTCTCTTAATTAAAACCCATCGACGTTTTTCGAAATACCATTTTCATAACCCGAGTTTTCGCATTCTCGAAATACGTTTATATATATTCATGAGTCGTTCGTCTCGGCCGTCACTTATCAAAACGAACAATCTGATCGCCGTCACTCCGGATGACGTTGCGAATCCAAAGGCCGTGAATCAAATCAAACCGGTGCATCTACTCTGCAACTAGACTGCATTGCTTCCGCGAATAACAAACGCGACACGGGCTCCAGAAAAGCCCGCGAAAACGTTTTAGTTCAATTCCGATCTGGATATTGTAGTGATGGGCAGTTTGCGTATCGTTCAGGGGCACCAGAAAAGCCCGCGAAAACGTTTAATTCAATTCCGATCTGGATATTGTAGTGATGGGCAGTTCGCGTATCCTTCACGTGTCGCTCAAAACGCGGCGGCTGTCTGTCTTTTGGGTTTCTGTGTGAAATTTCCATCCGACACATAATCCGCGAAGGAGTCGAGAGTGGAAGGTTCTCGAGGCGAGTTAATGGACAGCATGATTGCTGGACGCGGTTGAAGTGCAACGCCTGCTGCAGTCCGGTGCACATTTGCGATGCAAGCGGCTAATCGTCGAAAGAGCGATACGTCTCATTTTCAATTTGCACGTCGATCGAGGTTTGAATTGTTTTTGAAATTGATTTATTTATATTATCGTCGTGTATAGCTTTTATAGTTTGAATTCAATATTGTACAAATTAAACTTGATCTGTTTCCAAATCAAATTCAATCTTTTATACTAAAAATTCTATTTTTAAAACATCAAAGTTCAAATTCAACCTTTCTTCAAATCAAATTTTTTCATATTTTTCATTTTCATTTTATTTAATTTCAAAAAATTAAAAATGGAGGAAATGAATTTGTCATGATTTAATTTTATTTATAAAAGGTTGAATTTAAAGTTTAAAAAGTTGAATTTGGAATGTAAAAGTTGTACTATGTTCTCTGTAAGACAAAGTCTTTAAAATTTATTGAAAGTTTAAGCGTTTTTCCCCTCAACGTGTAGTTAATTATAATATAAGGGGAAGGTATGTAAATTTTGACCAGTTTGAATATGCAATCGTGTATATCTTTATATATATGTTATATCTCTAATTATCGTATCGAATATCACATGATTTCATTGATCAATAAAAACTAAACTAAAAACTTAAAGAAAAAAGCATATATTATGAATGAATAATCGCAATCTATGAAGATGAAAAAAATTGATTAAAAAATTTGCACTCATTCGAAAAGTTTGGTACACAATCTGTTCAATCAAATTGCATCATATTTATTGTGCCCAATTTAAATAATTACTGTTTCGTAAAAATGGACGAAATATCAAACGATATTTTTTTATTGCTCGGTTTGATTAGATGGACGGATACATAAAATATAATAAATCCGCAGCGGTAGATTCCGATCGGACTTTAATAAATAGGCTAATTTTCGGACGAAATTAAAAGTTTCGTTTTCCTGTTTTCGCTCTTTTAGATTTTCACTTTCGATAAGTGAAAACGGTAGCCATACAAAGATACCGTTTTAAAACTGTTATTTCGTTATAAAAAAAGTCTAAAACGGCCGAAAAAAACGGTCAGCGAGAGTGGACCGATTTGCATATCAAAGCATCGACAAATTAATAAAATACGACCGCTCTATCTTGCGTGAATTATAATAAAATAATAAGCTGGTCATTATGGTTAATTACCTCAGCGCAATCGTTCATTATACGTGTTTGTTCGCAGAATTTGTATATAATTTTTTTAATTACACGCGTATTGAGTTGTAATCGATAAATAAGCCGGCGGCGGTTTTCCGCGTAAAAATCACCGATTTGAATTAACGATGTAGAAAAAACGAAAATATCATAAAAATTAAGATGATTTGTTACAGCGGGCAGTCAAACGAATCGATTTATTGGCGATCGGCTCTTTCTTCTTAGTCGGCAAACACAGAAATACCGGTAGATTATTATAATATGAATATTATGCGTATTTTAAATGTTTACGTAAATATTGCTTTTCACGAATCGTAAAGCGAAACGAAAAAAGTTCCGCTCTTGTCCACAGTGGAAGAACACCTTTGTTTGTATTTTTTTTTCTCTTCCTCCACTTAAACTCGATTTTCGTCCTTTATTTGTCAACTCTACCGAAATGAAGTCACCTTTTTCTTTTGGGGATAAATAGAAGTCCCATATTTATTCGGCGCTTCTTCCTCTTTTGCCTCTTCTTCCAGCGCTCGTCCTCCTTTCCGCCGCTAGTTTTGCTCGACTGGAAAAACTACCTCGTTTCACTTTTACGCACGGAGGCAAAATATAAATCCTCGGAGCGTGCGAGAGGTAAAAGATTTTTTTTTCAGGACCTCCCCCTGCAGACATACAAACGCACAATTTGGCGAACGGCAGTTTACATGTGCGCAATCAGAGATCGACGCGTCATCAATTTTTGGTCGATCCACAATATAAAGGGATTTGAAAAAATAAGCAATCTTCGGATGCCTTTGATATACTTTCATATTTGAAATTTATATATTGGATATTTAGTTATGGGAACTAACTAAAACGAATCAATCAATGATGCTAATAATTTTTTCTCATATGAAAAATTTTTGGATTCTCTTGATGAATTCAACAAAGTTTAGACTTCAATGCTTCAATTAAAACCCGAAAAAGTAACTTTCATTAAAAAATATTTCATTAATTAACGAACGATATCTCCGAATTTAATGTTTTTTTACAATTTTTTTATCAATATCCTTTATATATATAAAAGACAAGACGACAATGCGTCCCGGGTTCGAGACTCACTATCGAATATTGATTGATTGATGTTTGCCCGACGAGGACATTAACATACCCACCTAATAGTTTTCTCCTACCTGGACATTCTTCCGTTTCGAATAGCGCGATCCACCTCTCCGTCCCTTTTTGTTTTAAGGTCCTATAAGAGCGTATATGCCTTATAAGAAGGACCTGTGGCAGTTGTTTACACCGTCCGAAGATCCGTCTTTGTTGGTTCGATACGAAGGTAGACAGCTTGATTGATTTGTTGGAGCACTCGACGTTTCTCTGAAAAAAAGGTACATAAAAAACTTCCAGTAGAGACACACAAGTAAAAATAAATATGATACACACTGAAATCTCGATAACGCATACAAATTTCAGATTATATTTATGATTTTTTTTTAAATAATTGAGTCTCATATGAATACTGATTTTAAATAGTTTAATCAGTATATGAATTAATATATCACTGATCTTAAATCTATATATCATAACGAATCACCTTATCTGAAAAAAACCTTAATCAAAATGATTGCATCGTTGAGTATTTTTCCGTACAAATCATCACTAATTCGGCCTAGTTTATGCTTTAAATTAAAAAAAATCAATTTAGAAGTGAAACTTTTAAAAAAATTTGACATCTCAATCTAGTTCGTGTAATCGAGACTCGACTGTATATACAAAAGAAGGCTGTAAATGCGAACGTGTGAGCAGCGTAGCGTCATTGTCTACCGGAGCGTATCCGCTATGACAGTATACAAAATTAATGAGCGTCGAATCGAATCGAATATTTTCCGTAGTGATAGATGCGATGTTGAAAAGGAGAAACGATAATATTGTATATAAATAAATTTGTTCGTGTAAGTCGTTGTGTATGTTAATGCGGCCATAAATGTGCGAGGCTTCGATGCGCGAAACACATCCTTGGATTTATTGCGTTAACGTTATTAGCGAGCGTACTATGAGCTTAATTCGCCCTTTGTATTCAGAACGACCGGTGTCTATTTTCATACGGTGTTTAGTGCTAAATTATATTATTTATTCGCGGGTTAATTTTGGATTTTTAAATAGGCGAAGTCTCGATTGTTATATTAATATTTTGGATGCAAACATGAATTGGAGAATGTTTTGAATTCATATTATTTTTTTCTATGAATATATTTTGATTCGTATGCTTCTGTTTAATTTTAAATTATAATAACATAGAACTAACAGTCATCAAATTATCAATTAAAGTTAAAGTTTTAATGATTTGATAATCGAAAAAAAAAATTCTTAAATGAAAAATTTTTAGTTGATAAAAATTTTCAGAACCTAATTTTTTTTTAAATTTTATCATAATGATTTTAAAGAATTCACCGTGTAAATCAAAAAACGGATACATCAACATAAATTCATTAAAAAAATCACTTACAACATTCCTCGAATACATACATAATTCATGCGTATTTCAAACAAATCCGAAAGTATCGATAATTCGAACCGTTCCGCGACATCTTCATAATCCGCCGGTCGAAACCGATTTCGCCATATTTCCCCGATAAAACGATTACCTAATTATAAATTATCATCGATTCGGCTAATAGACCAATCGTCGTGTCTAATTTGAACATCGAATCGGCGACGAATACAAATGGCGCGATTCTCTCACCGGCTCGGAAAAAACTTTATGGCGCCACATTAACGACCGTTTATTTTATTTGTATGCAAATGGGATCGACACCCGATGGACTGGCCATTACAAAGGTTACCATTATGACGGAATGGAAAGAGTGTCGAAAAGACCACCTACATGGTGAGAGTTTCGGCCGGTGGCTCCCTCGTTAATAGGGAAGAGCTTCTTGAAGAGGACACTTCTCGGTCTCGGTCTCGTCTCGGTCGTGTCTCGTCTCGGCTTTGTTCGTCATCGTGTTGTCTCCGATGATGGTTCATTCATCATCGTCTTCGTCGTGTTGCTCGTGTCCACTCGGGAGGACTTCGTGTTTATTTCGTCGATGGTTGCATGATTGAGTGGTCGTGACTGTTGGGGTTGACTCTGTTGATGTCGATGTTTATTTTGTACAAAATGTATTGATAAGTTATTCGAGTGTAGTTAGTATCTGAATGGGTGACCTAATATTTGGAGAATATTGGTTAGTTTAGTTTGAAAATGTCAGATTTCAATGAAGTCTAATTAGCGGGTTGTTTTATAGAATGACAGCCAGTTAAATGGCTTTGAATTCAAATGCTTTGAATAATTGATTCGATCATCTTGAAATTATTTTGTTAATATTTTTTACAATTTACCCAATCCTCTTTTTACACGGTTTCGAAATAACACGATTCAAAGAAGAACCGATTATTTATTTTTATACTGTTTTTTCACGTTGACATGATATAAAAAAAATGTATTATTTTGCCAAAATGATAAGATTAGTTGCAGACCAGTGTATAATTATAGTTATTTAGTTATTAAATAAAAAAATTCGATGTTTTTTGATAATTTCACATAGCAAATCTTTTCCGTAGCACACATTTTCCATGAAGTAAATTTGAATGGTAGTTCCATCCACTGATGGAACCTATCTCCAATTTTTATATCCATATCCATACTTTTTTTTACACAGTACCTAGTCATTGGAATGTATCTCCTATGTTAAAGAGAATTGTGAATATACTGAAAATAAATCAGATAATTTATAAAAGCAAACATTTTCGAACCAACGATTCAATCACTCATTCAACACGAATCAATTAAAAATCGCACACTTATCTCGACGATCGTCCGTTTCTTATTCCTCAACCATCCATCACGCGCACAATAAGTTCGCAATTTTTTCATTGTTTCGCAGATACATATAAAACGTATATTTTTTTGCTCAGAGCCATTATCAATTCGACGCGTCTCATAGAGGCGACCAAAATTGATTGTCGCTCATTAGCGTAGTGAAAATTCAAGATGTTAACCGGTGACGGGTGATCACTCATACGAGTTATGGTGATCACTTCACGTCATCGACTCCTGTAACATGAAATGATTAAACGAAATAAAATAAAATGTAAAATGCGCGGTTGAGTATAACAAAAAAAAGCGTTCGAATCACTCAATCGAATGACAGCACCACTAATTTGCCGAAAAGTCGTCGCACGAAGATGACGATCGACAATGATGTAGATGTCGATGTTTTTTTTGTTCCGAGTGTTATTTTACGGTCCGCTCCTCAATCATCGTCGTCATCGAAGATTCGAAGTCCTGAAACGTGAATATAGGATGATCGAAAAAAAACGATTCGAACTAAGAAAGATTTTTCTATTGTATGTCGTATATTTTTATAATTTATTCAATCGATTGTATATTGATCTTATAAAATATATGTTGTTGAATTATTTAAACGATTTTTTAAACATGCTGTGTTCATATATGAAAAAAAATCAATCAGATCTGGCTGCCGAGTGCGCTCACCCGTCGCACGCGCATTGACACGAAGATTGATCGAAAAATGAGAACGATGTCAATTAAAAATCACTCGCCAATATAATACGCCATTCAAAAATCACCATAACGACAATCAGGATCGGACTTTCGAACTGGCCACGACTAAACATCGTAGCCAGCAAATAAAAGAAGTCATCCTAGCAGCACAGTGTAAACTCGTCGCCGTCGAGTGGACACTTCAGAACGTTCTTCGGGGCACTCAATTCGATTCGAAAACGCGCACCTCTAACGAGACCACCTATGCCGGTGTCCTGCAAACAAAAAATACACATATGGAATATAAAATAAACGTCACCGTGATCTTCTTGCTCGGATGATGCGTGTTTGTTGTGTCAACAGTCGAAAGTGAACGCAGGTGATGGACGCCCGGGTGCTTTGTGTTGTTAAATGGCGTGCGAAAACAATGATTGTCGATTTTGTGGTGTGTTTTGTATCGAATATACATATACTAGCAATAAAGCTTTTATAGTTCTTAAATTTCATTGAGTCGAATGTATATATGTTATAATAGTTTAGAGAGTGTCTAACAAAGTGTTGGTATTATAAAGAAATTGCTACAAGAACTAGTACAGGTGTGGCAAACATTATCGTAATGTTTCAAAGTTAGAGAACTGAATTTTTTTATTATAGATGTAGCTTTATTGAGCTTGAATTTTTTTTATATTGAGTAAATCGTTCTCGAAAAAAAAAATTATAAATGTACAAGGAAAGTTTTGAACAAACAAATACAATATAGATCAAAAGTTAAATCTTCTTGAACGCACTAGTTTTTAAATCAAACTAAAAATACAAGTTAACCTTTTACTCGCGAGAGTAAATATGGTGATTACATATCATTGACCTAAGACAGCATTGATTTTTAGTATCCAAACTTCCGATATTATATCAAAAAGGCCTTGTTCTGCATCAGACGTTATTTAGGTTGCACATAACAAAAACGGCGACACAATATGTAAATCATCGCATGTTTGGCGCGTATAACTCATTGCCCAAATTGAAATTGGTCACTCGTTGCAATCGCCGACAACAAAGACGCAATAAAAACAAAGCAGACCCACACGATCGAATGATCTACAGCCTTCAGGCCAAAATGGACGCTCATTATCGTCCATCGGAAGCCGGAAGAGCCCAAAACCGAAACGACCACCGCTTTGCATGCATACGTCATTGTCGTCCCGAAGAAGGATGCCATCATCGGCAAAAAAGCACGTTCCATCAATCCGCCGAGGACCCGTTATTTATGACGGACCTATGCGCGGCTGCGGAGGGCGGCCATCCCTCAGGAGCCCTCCAGGACCCCCTTTGTTCCAGTTGATCCCTGTCAATCATGGCGGCGGGGATTGATGTCGCATAATGACGCCCCCGAGGCGGGAAAGTGTTAAAAAAAGGACGATACGCCTTGACGTATAAGCGGCCATTCTTCTCTTGTCGTCATTTCCATTCGGACGCCGGGGCTTTTTGTCGCCGGTGGAAGATTCAATTCGGTTTTGTGCTTTGGGGCAGTTTTTGATTTTGGGGCACTCGAGCTTTTCATTTTATTTGATCGAAAATTTTTTTTTTTTTTTTTTCATTATTTTGTGGTCAGTTTTTGAACATCAATTCTGACCGTTTATGACCATTAAATGGTCTGTGTTTATATTATACTAAGCGGTCAGTATCCATCGTCAATATTTTGGACGGCACAGACAGGTGACAACTTTTTGCATTATAGGAAGTTTGTCAAAATATTTTGATGAAGCGCGCTTTATTGAAACTTTGCTAAATATGTACATATGTTAAAAGCAAAGCGTTCAATTTCGAAAATGTACAAGTTCACTAATTTATATTATAATTACACAATATTTAATTAATGTTCACAATATTAGTTCTCGTACTTAATTTAACTAATAAAATAATATTGAACAAATATTTTGTTCAAAAAAAAAATAACGGTGTCGCAAAAGTCAATGTATGACATAATTAGATCAGAATAAAAAATTAAATTCGTCCTCGCAATGAAGCTCATCAAATACATTTGAAGAAGAATGATCCATCAATCTCATTATACTAGCAATTTTTCATTAATTCGCATCCTCGCTGAAGCGGGCCTCCTTTTTTCAATTGTCCTCCATCCTCAGGGCCGCTTCTGGCCCTATCCGAGACCGACGAACTTTTTCAAGTCGTCGCCGCGGAACGATTATTTTTTTATTCGTCAGATGACAGATGACACGCTTTTTCCGAGTTAGCGGTGAGGTCCCAGAGATAAATGGATAATATTTTTTACACCCCACATTCGCCTCTATACTTGCGATACACACGCACGCATATCGCTCGGTGGGGGACAGTGTGTGAAAAATGGCGTTTCTTACACTTTTGCTTACATCATCGTTGACAACTGGCCTTATTTTTGTGTCTTCGACAATTGGCAACCTTCGAGTTTCGCGCGTCCTGCGCGCACCATCCATCAAACCGAAATAGTGAAATCTGATGAACATAAATCAATGGCGTCGAGGGTTTTTTGTCGTGTGTCATCCCGCGCTTGTGACAATGCCCGAAATTTTTCTATATAAATAACGGCCGACGACAGAGGTCGAATTGTGTTTGTGCGCCTTTTTCTTTTGTGCCTGCTTGTGCTTGCTGGCTGCCGGCGAACAATACCGAGATAATTGGATCGATGCATCGCGAATGTAAATTGGCGCCGTGTTTGTTAAACGCGCATTCTTCATTATTAAACACGATTTATAACGAACGCATGTTTTGATTTTCTATTAATAATTTGAGTCCAGAACAAGATAATACAATTAGTTCATTGATTGAAAATAAATAAAAAAAAAACTCATCACTCTTCAAATGATATAATATATCATTTAGTCCTCAATAAACGCGTATTTTCATTATTTGAAAATATTTATAATAAATGCATATTTAGATTTTTTAACTTCAAAACGAGACAATACAATAAGTTTGAATAAAAGATTGAAAATAAATTTAAAAAAAAACTCAAAACTTTCTAAATAATTATTTTATAATTAGTCCACACAAATACAATTTTAAGTTCATGCAATTTTTTTAATCAAAAAGTAACATCAATTTATTTAAATTTTAATACTATCCTTTTCAAATGATGTTAAATCATAGCAAACATCTACTAACTGCATCACTTATCACTCAATTAATCAGTGGTGGATTTACCTATAAGTGGTGAAGGCTCTCGCCTCAGGACCCCCGATTGGAAAGGGCCCCTACCATTTCTGATGAATTATTATAATTCCTCTTTTATAGATTCAATAGAAATCATACAAGATCCTTGTACGTAATTATCGGAGCTAAAATGCTTTAAAAAACATAAAATTTGCATCACTTTCTGTAAAAAAAAAAAATTATTTGCACAATAGCAAATTTTATATTCTAAAATCTCCCATTTTTTCTCTATTTTATGATATTGAGTATTATATTATATATAAATAATAAACGATAAATTTTTCACCCACGGCGCTATTTTTTACAATTTTAATGATTTATGTGTATTGGAAATGGTAGAGGGTAGATTTGGAACCCAACTTTGTATATTTATATACGTAATAGGACCCTCAAAAATTTTGACTCTTTGAGCTCCTAGTGAAATATTATAAACCTGCCACTGGATATAATATATTATAATAATTAATTCACAAATACAATTATATGTTCATGTATTTTTTTATAATAAAGCAACATCAAATCATTTAAATTTTCAAATTATCTCAAGTCCCATCAAACACCCACTATCTGCATCACTAATCGCTCAATTAGCACATTTGATTAGATCATCAATCAAGATACATACATTCTCATTATCAAATAACCATTCAAGCGACCGATTAATCCCAAAATAATTCAAATATCGATCGGTCCCCACACAAAATACATTTCCTATTCAAATTATGCCCCATCTCGGTTACCGATTGTATAGAAGGCAGGGTTAGAGGTCACAAGTCACTCGTGACGTCTCAATCACTCACTCATTCACCAAGTTAACCCAACCCGTATTATATTGATGCAGTCATCTCTCGAGATGCGCAACACGAATATGAGCCTTACATAGGGTGAGCTAAAGCCGAAGTTCCCTGTCGGCAGAGGGGATAGGTTAGGGCCCTCGCGAGGCGCTTTATCACGCGTCTCTCTTCTCCATGTAATAATGGACGTCAAGCCGAGATGAAATATGCACCGTTGATTCAATTACTCAAAAATGGATGCGAAACGCCTCGAGCGGTGTCTAATTGTGTTTTTATTTCGTATTTGCTGCGGTGAGATGGGTTCGTAATGGGTGAGACCTTTTGATGTTGAGGCTTATTAAATGATTCGATGCGTTTATTCGGTTGAATTTTTGTAATTTTGTCGCGTTTTTTTAATAATAATAATATAAATTGTTGTTTTTGAAAGTGGTGTAAGTCTATTTGTTTATATAGTGGTGTAAGTCTACTTGTTTATATATGTTTAAAGATTAGCACAAATATACAAATATTGTCACACGTTAACCGATTCAAAATTTTTTTTTAAATGTCAACGTGTTGAAATTTTTGTGTAAAAAAATCGAATAACCGATTTTTCAGTTACAAGTAGATTTCAAAATTATATTTTGATCGAATTTGGCTTTTTCAGAATATACTTTTTAATGTAAAGAATAATTATTATATGCAGATATGTAAATAAATTAATATTAATCAGATTATAACGGACTTGTAAGTAATCCAATGCGAAAAGTAAATTACTTCATAAAGATAACTAATAACAAACTTATACCTCCTTTATGCTTAACATGATTAAGGAATTATCGTAAATCGGAGATATAATATTTTTAAACAATAAACTCATCATATCTTCATATTTCAAAAACATTGCCTAATTATGACTGTTACGATTGGAATTATTTCACAAAAATAATTTTGTAAGAACATTATACAATTCAACAAATTTTAACAAATTCATCGAGATATTTTATACCATTGACAGTGTGATTTTGAATATGAAAAAAAAATTCTGTTTATATTTGACCTAAAACAAACACATTTTTTACGAAAACGGACTTATATTATTTTATTTAAAAAAAAAACCGTCTCATATATTGTATCCAAATTGAAAAAAAATACATTAAATAAAGAGACATCAACGAGTCAATATATCAAAAAACAATCTTAACCCGATTTAAATTTAATATTAATTTTAAACCAAAAACAGACCAGTTGACCATATATCTCAACACACACAAGTCCAACTTGAAAAAATAAATAAATCCTCAAGGATGGCACAAACGCACCGTTCCCGATACTCAGTCTCGGTAGGCCGATATTTATTGGCGTTCGCTATCTCGGGGCGAGCCGGCATTGAGCAGCTCGTGACCCGCTCAAGCCATTGTCCAGCGGCCCCTTGTACACGTATACTGTTTATAAGGAGCGTATAGAATGCATAAAGTGCATAAAATGTGCAGTGCGAGAAGTATGCGACGGATGCGGCTTTGGCGCGGGGAGGCGGAGCCGCCGGTAGATTGTTAAGCGATTGCGTTTCAGACGTCGCCGCTGAAGATGCGTTTTTTTTTTGTTGCTTTTGGTGGGGTTTTGTGGGTGGTGATGATGGTGGTTTATGGATGGTGAGGGTTGGGGGTTTGATTGATTTTTTTTTTTGAATTTGTATTTTTTGGTGGTTGGATATGGAGTTGAGTTTGATGCGTTTTTTGATCGGGAGTTTTTGGGTTGATGAATTGAATGGTTTAAATATTGTGATTGAATTCGATTTTTTAAATATCAATTGGTTGAATGGTAAAAAATATATAATATAATATATAGATAGTAAGATATGATTAAGGTTTTATAATTCAAATTCAACGAAATTAATGGAATCAATGAAATTTTCATAGATTACTATGACAACGGTCTTTAATACTTTTCGATGATTGAATTTGAAATTTGAACGGTTTAATTGAAAGTTTAAATGGTTGGATTCGAAGTTAAAATTATTGAATTATTTAAAGTGTAAAACCTGTATAAAATTATTTTAGGTATGAATATTCATCTATTCTTTTAAAAATTTGTATAAGATTTGATAAGATGATTATATATTTGATTCGAAATATGTATTATAATAAGAATCATACTAATTTTTCATTTTTTATTGTTTCAGGTAAGCTAACCTCTGAATTACAAAGAAATTTTTTGACCAAATCAATTCGACTTCAAAAGGGTTCGTACTGTTAATTTAAAAAAATCACCATTCAATATCATTACCAATATTAAAAAAAACATTACCTTTCCAACATTTATCTATCCTAAACAATTCTCATACATTATTGTCCAATTTTTAAACCCACCTACACTTATTTCCACACTCCTTCAAAAAACAATCCCAACACCCCCACCCAAAACCCCACCCCAAAAAACGCACCAACATCAAACCGCAAACATCCCTCCACCCCCAAAAACTCGCAACATCCAAAATCCATTCCAATAAACACCCCAACGAGTCCATCGGCCACCCGCCCACCCCCACGTTCACCCTCCGAGGAAATCTCATTTCGCAAGTGCGGCGATTATCCGACCAAACTACATATGGCTTTCGGCAACACCTCATTCGATATGCGCGCCGCCCGGCCCTGATTGCAGCCCGAGGGCCCCCTGGGGCGCCGCCCCCGCCCAAGTAATGGGCGGCCGCTTTCTTCGGCTGGTGGTTGATGATGGCGCACATGTGGCCCCGGTTCGTGGCCGCAATGGAAATGTGCGAAAACTAGGCAATTTGCGAATGCGTTTCGCTCGAGGTGCATGTTTGAGTTTTTTTTTGGGTGATCGTGTTGTTTTTTGGGGGAGTTTGAGTGTTTGGATTATGTATTGGGATTCGATGGGAGGTTGGGTGGGTTAGGAATTTTGGTGGATTCGTCGATGGTTTGGTGTTGTTGATCCATATTGTGTTGTGGTTTTTGATTGGGGACGCGCTGATTGTGAGACGCGTGAGCGTTTTGCTTTCAATTGTTTGTATTTGATTAAATATTACAAATTATAACATATTTGAGTAAAAAAAACTCTAAAGTATAATTATAAAAAAATATAATCTACATTTGTATTGTAAGCTTTGAATATTAAACGATAGAAGCTATAATTTTTAGTTAAATCGTTAAAAAAAATTAGCAGGAAATGGGTTATTGAAGTTCATCAATATGTGCCTTATTGTTAATCTGAGAATTTAATTGGTTTTAATTCTTTATTATATAAGATTTATCTTTCTTTTAAAATAAATCATGGCAAAAAATTATTTTATCTTACTATAATATTAAATTAAGATTTTTTTTATAAAATTCATGATGATTAATGGAAAAGTTTTTATTTTTCTAAATATTTATCGATTTCAACAATGATCAAAAGATCAAACTTCCCGCTTATAAAATCTAAGAACAGGTGTTTTATATTATCATAATTTTAATCTAAGAGACTGTTTATTTTCGATTAACGTCGTAACGAATAAACTAATCTCATATTAAGTCATACATCGATAGATAATTTGTCGCTTATAATAATTACACATATATTTTTATTATAAATACGATTCGAAATCTGCATATTTTCGCAATTAACACGTACAAAGTTCGTTAGTTACATTCGCTAGTTATACAAGGCGAACGTCGCCGTTAACGCTAATTAAATTAGTTTAATCGATTTCAATCAGAGCCGCGATCGTTAACCGATCGCCAAAAAGCGCAATTACAATTACCATAATCTTAAAAAGCGCCGAAATTTCCCGCCCAAAAACCAACCCTTCCATCGCAAATAAGCTAATTGAAAGCGACGCAAGCGAAGATCGAAATATCCCGTAAGGGCGAAATTCGCAAACGCCGCCCCCGCCCTCGCCCCACCGGCCTTTCTTAATATTCGCGTATTAATAAAGCAAATATAACCCTTGCGGGCGTTTTTCTGCGTTGCGGCCGCGGTCAGCGTTTTGCGGACGGGCGTGTTGACTTACTATATTAAAAATAAATATTAGATCGTTCCGTTTGCGGTGTGTAACTCGCCGTGCGAAAAGGGACCCCTGGTCGCGGAAGGGTTTTAAAAAATAATTAATTTTGCGGAATCGCTGTTGACCCGCTATAAACATATGACGCGGTTTAAATTTCGCGCCACTTGGCGTTTTCGCGATTCGATTATGCGCGCGGTTAATGTTGTTTGTGGTTCGGAAAGTGGTGTAGTTCGGTGCGATTGTTTGTAAACGTTGGTAAGTCCCGGGATTGGTAAATATTGCATTTTGTAAAGATTTTAAAATAAGTGAAGTGATAAAAGTATACGCTAATGTTTCGAGTTTTTACATGACAGTTTTGGTTTATAAAATTTGGGTTAGTGTAGGGTTTAATATCACGATAGATACAAATCTGTTTTGACTGTGATTGTTTTTTATGAAGGATTTTTTCAATTATTATTTGAGCATGTATGTTTTTAAATTTTCTATCACAATTAGGGTAATAATGAAACTGGTGATGGACCATGTACCTGTAGTTGACGATCTTTCAGAAAAACGTAAAAATTAAGGTTTTTAAAGATGAAAATCTTTCAAAATGGGTGCGTTAGATAAACTACTTATTAAAACTTATCTATCGCACCCTTTTGCATTATCTATCATTTTATAAACCTTAATTTTTACGTTTTTCAACTTTAGATACATGGTCCACTATTGGTATCTTTACATATGAAACTTGATTTTTCAAGCTTTTTATTAGCTTGCTCTGATTCAGAAATGTTGTTTGTTAGTGATCCTAAAATAAAGATCGATCTCGATCTCAGATACTACACCTCCGATCGATTTTTATATGATTTTCACTATACAGAGTCTATATTTTTAATTATCGCATTTATCACACGTTTATTTGACACCTCACTATGACACAAGTCAGAATTTACCGTAAAAACCCACGAATCACCGACGTCTTACTTTAAAAACAACATATACACATTTTCACATCTTTTTCAACGTCGCCTTCGCAGTTTTCATCTGAAAAGTAGACTTGTTTGCGAGTCCCCAGCGTCTAAAACAGTACAGATGTTGACGGCTTCTGTGGCGTAATGAAGTTTGCGGCTTCGATTCCCTGCAGGTCATCAAAGTCCCCCATCTGACCGCCCACTTTCCACCCCGTTTTCAGCCCACCTTTCAGCCCCCTTTCTCTCAGCAGACGTCTCTTCTCGGACCTCGTTCCAGGCGTCAATTTCGATTCAGACAAACGTGTGAGCAAAATCCCTGATTAGGAAACCTCTCATATCCGCAGCAATATAAGAGCCACTTTATCGGATGACCGAAGTATATATTCGAAATTGGCCCTGTGCGTATTTCTTTTTCAGAATCAAAAAAATTTGAAATATAAGTACATTTCGTCAAGCCTCGTTATATATTCCGGGCGTCATTTCGGCGTCGCACAATTGAAGACGTTTTATTTTTCGGATCCGAAGTGATTACCGAAGGGCTCATATTTGGCAGGTCACGAATATGGCCCTCGGACCTTTTTTTCGGCGATTCCTGCGAACCCTCCCGGGAGTGAAACTGTTCCTGGCACATTCGCGATCCTCCGAAGCCTCCGATGAAGGATCCCGACGAGGAGTCCGAAAAGATTGCCGCATTTACGGTTTTCGGTATCGAAAACGACGGTCCGAATAGGGACGATTCTTCCGCCGCTTGTCCAATAAGGGATCGGCGAAGGGAGGAACGGTATGAATATGTGATGCGTGCGTTTAACAGATAAAGGTGTCGCTTGTGATAAGCTCGTATGGATTATTTTATGTGTCGTATAGTTTCGGGAATTCGTAAATTCATTTGGGCGACAGTTTAGGTGTTGCAATTTAAGGATTTTGAATTAAATTTTGAATTCAAAATATCGGATTAATCAAATAAGAATATTGAGCATGTATGCAATTGAATTTTTTATTAATAAAATAAAAATACTGATTAGATATTGGATTGAATTTTCTACATATCATCGTCGTATGGAGTCCATATAATTTTTAATTCATAAAATATCTGAATTTTGTTTTTATTATTATATATTAAAAATATTTTTACTAAATGGCACATATAATTCAATTTCAATTCATTGATAAAAATTGTTGAGTTTAAAAAATATATATTGTGTAAAAAATTTAAATAAATTATTTACATTGAATGTAGTGATTAGTTTGTTGAAATGTAGAACTAGATTTAAATATTTGAGAATCAATCACTAATATTTAGACAGGAATTAATAAACATCTTCAAAGTTACCGCGTTTATATTAAATTCATTATTTTTTTGATTAATGTCTCAACAAAATTAATATTTTATACAAACATTGTCATTTAACCTTCTCTATACAATGTTGCAAAGTCACTAATGATCTCATATAAATATTTTTCGTAAAGACTCATTATATTTGTCTTATTTTCTAAAAAATTCATCAGAATCCCAACACTCATGAATTTTTTATATTCAATCACTTTTTTCTCACTTTAGACATATCGGAAAAAAACCAAACATTAAAATTCTCCTTAAAATTTACACAACATTTCCCATTAAAAACCTTCCCCATTCCCTCAAATCTTTCACCAAACTTCCAAACCCCCACCCTCAACCAACAACACCCCATCCGAAGCAACCCTACCCCCACCCTCACGTCTTCGTCCCGATCGGCTCGGCGTCACAAAAATCGGCGCTCTCTCACTTCAAAGACAGGACAGAATCAAAATCGTGGCTCATAATCAGAACCCATGTCATCGTCGGCGAAAGGGCGAAAGGATGGCCCGTCCCTTGCGCCCCTGGGATGCGGGTCACGTGCCACCCGGCCGCTGATTGACACGAGACATACAGGGCGAAGGCCCCGGGGGCCCTCAGCTATTGCGCTCACGTCTTGATCCGCTGATATCATTACGGGTCCAGGGGGTCAGGGATCTGCGGTCGACAGCCAAGGCCTTCCCACCCGCGCCACCCCCTTTTCAGGTTCTGATTCCTGAACGGGAGTTCGGTTTGGGGGTGCTTCTTTTGTTGAAATCTTTGAGTTTGGTTTGGGGACGGTTTTGGGGTGTTAAAAATTTGACTAATTTAGATTTTTCAACAATTTAAGGTTTTGTGTTTGGTTAAAATTTGACTAATATGGATGACCTATAAAAAACAACATCAACAATCTTAAGGATACCCGCAGACTATAGACCAGGCTTGTTCAAAGGGCCACCACGGTGCCAAAGTGGCCCCCACTTTTCACACAAAAACAAACATAAACAGTATGTATTCCGAAATGTACTCATCGAAATATTTTTATGATGGAAATAAATAACTTATCAATATTTAAGCCAATTGAAATTTTGGACAAGCCTGCTATAGACTTTTTGTCGTCTGATAGTTAACATCATGAACAATCCTAAGGCTAGGCGCAGACTATAGACTTTTTGTCGGCTGATAGTTTGGTCGGGTTCTTAATCAGTATGGAGATGTATGCAAGTGCACAAATTATAACGATGTGCACTAGTCCCCGATCCTCTTTTTACACGGGGGATGCGTTCCAGAGACTATCGTGTATATAAAAAACCGTGTAAAAGAATGTATTGTGACCATACAAAAATTGGAGATAGGTTCCATCACTATATTTGGATAAAACTTGCATCCAAATGTACTTTATAAAACATTTTCGCCATGTAAAATCATCGAAATTTTTTATTTAATAACTATAATTACATACATATCATAATATCAGTACACTGACCTGCACCGAATCTTACCATTGTAGCATAATAATACATATTTTTATTATTTTTATACCGCGTTAAAATGAAAAATCCGTGTAAAAAAAAATAATCGGTTCATTTTCCTTGAATCGTATTATTTCGAAACCTTGTAAAAAGAGGATTGAGTATATCTCCATACTGATTAAAAATTCAACCAAACTATCGGCCGACAAAAAGAATCTGTAGCCTTACCCATACCAAACAAAATACTCTAAACTCCACCCATCAATCCACTTTCACATCTTAAATCCGAATCCCTCCACCACCCACGGACCCTCCCGACCCACGGGAGGCTTCCCCATCCTTGGCCCTCCCTAGTCCTGCAGGATTCGGCTTTATTTGCACCCAATCACGGGGGCATCGCCGCGGAGTCCGCACACCGAACGGACAGATCATAAAGAACCGTGGTCCGTGACCCGTCTGCTGGCGGGGTGTGGGCGGGAATTGGATATGGGGTGGTGTGTTCGAAGTTCGAGGCTCTTATCGAATCTGAAGGATGTGGGAATTCTGATTTTTTAAGCGGGCTTTTTAGCGGGATGCGAGCGGAATTCGTTAGTGGTGCGATGCTGCAGTTTTTGGGATTGGATTGTTTTAAAGGGTGGGTGGGTGGGTTTTATTGATTTTTTTTTGAATGGTATGATATTTTTTTGATTGTAGTAGATGAATTTATGTTTGGATGTTATTAAAAAAATTTAAATATGGAAGATTAGTATGAATTTGAATTTTTAGAGAAGTAAATGTATTTAATTTTTTTTTTTAGTAAATGGGTATTGAATCTTTCTTATTTCATTTGAATGATCATCGGTATAATTTTTTTTGTCATATCGATTTTTGTTGATCAATGAAGTTAAGTTATATATAGTATGATTAATATATTAACGTAACTCTGTATCGTTGTTTTGATGTTATTAAGCTTCCTCGATAAATAAAAATACAAACTTGCAATGTTATCAAAAAAAACATTATATTGCAATAAACGAACTGTTTATAATGACGAAAAAAACCTGATTTATATCATAATATGAAATTATTTATTGATTCTTTAATTATTTAAAAGTTATCTTATCTTATAAGCGTTCAACAGAAAAACCTTGTCCTATAACGAAATTATAACCAGATAATTATTTTTATTTTTATTCACGACTGTAATCCAATAATTTTTATCACAATATATACAGATTCGATTAAATTTTGACATTTAATATAAAAAAAAATAAGATACAATATCAATTTAAAATACAATTCGAGCAAAAGCGTAAACTAACATAATCGGCAGGTGCAGTCAGAAGCGATGAGAACACGCATGTTTGATTTTTTAATGGTCCATTTACATTTTTATGTGTTCGGCATTTTAACTACGGTTGCAACGCGAATAAAATAAAAAAAACACACAGCAAAAAAAGCTGCAATTTCACGAAGCGCCTATGCAAAGCGGGACGAACACCCGACCAAAAAAAAGGACACAAAAAAGGAGCGAAAAAAACCGAATAGTGGCCCCGTAAAAAATAGGCTCGCAAATAAACTGCAGCCGTCCCTGATGATTGCCCGCAAATCTGCGCTCATTGATTCATTCACTGATCGTCCCTGCAGCGAATGAAAAACCTGAAAAAAAATCGCATGAAAAGCTCGGAAAAAAGTCGCACACGTGTTTCAAGCTTATACACACACGTATTTTGATTCGCTCGTATTTTTTGCAGGAAAAGGCGGCGCTTTTTGGGAACTTTCATATTGTTTTTATTGATCGAACGTTTTTATGTGATACTATATCATGTGAAAATGTCTTTTTGATATTTTTGGAAGTTTTTTTTTTTTTTAAATAGTTTATTTTGGTAGAATGTATTGATTCTTATCGATTATCTAAGCATATGTGATTGAAATTAAATTATAGATTATTTTTATGATAATTAAATGTTTATTTATAGCTTTTGATTTAATGTGAAAGTTCAATAGATTTAGTCGTATCTATTATTTGGAAGCATATAAATTTTCTCGAACGTTCGTTTCTAGACGTTAATGAAACCGATTTCTTGAGAAACTGCCATATTCTAAATACGAAACTCAATTACGTATCTAGTTATTAACGAAACAGGAAATAATCTCACAAACACAATATTCAAGTAAATTACTAAAACATCGAACATTCCTAGAATAAATACTTCGTTATACAAACAAGAAGTAAAATATCATTGTTCAGATAATCCATATCGGTTAAACCTCAAACTATTATAATATAATGGCATTATCTCGGTTAATTTTTGCGCAACGGTGTTTATGGGGTCCAACCACCTGCGGCTGTTAAAAGTAGTATTTATATTTATAGAATTTTCGATATTTATCATCGTCGTCATAATTTTTCACACCCACCGTTTTGTTTTGGTACGAATCTGCCCGTCGATTTGGTTTCACTTTTTACGCGATTGCGCAACCGACACGCCATAGGCAGACTTTGCAAGGTTGCGAATTCGATATTTATCGCCAATTATTATCGCGAAATTGACACATTTTATGTAGATTAATTTGAATCGTAATCTCGGATAGTTTTAATCATAATTTGTTGGTTGATAAGGCGGGTTTAATTCGGAATGGTCTGATTCGATTAGGTTCGAATGTCTAGTTTTGAAATTATTGATTAAGATTGTTTAAGTGTTGTTTTTTATATAAAAAAATATCGTGTGGTAATTATTGCGGTTTTGAAATGAAACTTTTGTATCAATCGTATTTTTTATTTTGTTTTGTTATGTTAATTTTTGAATGTCTGTTTCGATTAAATTCGAATGTGTGGTTTTGAAATTATAGATTAATTAATCAGATTGACTGCAAAATTTTTGTTTGATCTTACTATCGAATCTTACTTTTAAATTATATTTAAAAAAATGTGTATTTTTTCGTGTATTTGAAATGAAATTTAAATATTTCATCAAACGACTCTCAGAAAAAAAATCATTTGTACAGTTTTTACTCTTCTTTCTCTCTTCTTACTCTTCTTCAAATTTATCGTTTAAAACTTTAAATTTAACCCTTTGAAGTTCAAATTCAATCTTTTAAACATCAAATA
The DNA here is from genome assembly GCA_009617725.1 of Hydropsyche tenuis. Lineage (NCBI taxonomy): Eukaryota > Metazoa > Arthropoda > Insecta > Trichoptera > Hydropsychidae > Hydropsyche > Hydropsyche tenuis. Next base: position 2,661,085 of record VTON01000009.1, read on the forward strand.
CAAACTTTTGAAGTTCAAATTAAACTTTTTAAACTTCAAATTCAACCAACGGATATTATTATTAAGATACTAATCAATGAAATATGTAAGATGGTTTTATGGTAAGATGGTAACAACGGTCTTAATTATACTTTCTGATGGTTGAATTTGAAGTTTGAAAGGTTTAATTTGAAATTCAAAATATTGAATTTGAAGTTTGAAAGATTGAATTTTTAAGTTTAAACGATTGAATTTAAAGTTCAAAAGATAAAATTTGAAGGACAAAAACTGCGTTGATGTATCTATACAAATTTCACTCCGAACTAACACGAATTTATGCCCAAAATTTCCACATTAACCCCCGATCTTCGGCCAAAATCATCACACAACCCAACCGCAAATCTTGGCCATAATCGGCACAGAATCAAACCAACACAACCCACCTGACATCAACAACATCCCACGGACATTCACCAACAGACGGACATTTCTGGTCTAGCGTCCCGCGGCGAGCGACATCGTCACATCGCGATTCGAAACCGTGTAAAACGCGCACGACCCGTTTTCCGCCGACAAATCGGCAAAACACCGAAATTTGCACGTGCATGTGTATGATATATATACGTATATATATGTATGTCGTGTATGGCAGTCGGCTGCATGTCATATTTCGGATGGGGACAACTTTGCGGCTCGGCGCGTCCGAGCGGCGTTCCGCAAAGTGACGCTCGACGTCGGATCAAATTGTCGAAAGAGGTGATTCAGTTGAAATTTATACGATGAGTATTGTGCAGAAATTTAATTGGGGCTTATGTTGATTAATTGTGGGGGATGGATGGAATTTTTGTCGGTTTGGAAGCGAGTGGTTGAAGTTTGGGGCGGATCTTTAGAGGAGATCGTCAGAAAAATGGATGATTTAAGGAATATAGCGAACATTTTTTTTTTTTTTTATTTATCAATTTAACGTTCTGCATATTATGAACTCCTGTTTATAAAGAACCTTGTTTTAGATAAAAAAAAAAAAAACAATCAAACTATACAAATGAAAATCATTGACTTATTGTTAGTTATCGTCCACGGTTGAGATCTCATCTATACTTCTCACATTCATCATTAATTAATTAATAGTAAAATACAGTAAAATTCTCTTTTTACGTTTTTGAAGTGACCGAAAAAAAATTTAATTAGAAAGAAAACGTAAAGGGTTCCAAAATACATTAAAAAATTGTAGAAAATTATTTTTATTGAAAAAAATCACATATTTGGTATAATTCTATTTTTTGATGATATAAATAGATTTTAACTTTCGACGTCGTCACATTAAAGGTAAGATGAGAAAATCGTTTGAATGGAGGTTAAAAATAAATAAAAAGAACAGAAAAATTACAAGTTGACAAATGTCAGCAACAAGCGACCTACACGTTTGAACACAGGCTGTCAATAGCCGTGAATTTAATTAAATATTTTTATACAGTAAAATTAATTGCATTTTAAATATTTCAGACGCAAATTGCGGGAAATAAAAACATAAAATCAGGTAGTAAATGAAACGGGATTGCAGAAATTGAACGCAAATAAAAGGAAAGTGGGTTTTTCTGTATTTATACAATTTTCTAAATAATATGCCATTTATAATACGTTTATTTATATTTTATTTTCAATGTGAAAAATCTTCAATAAATCGTTTACGAATGTTCAGTTTTACGAATGATCCTTTCAAAGTAAATGACAATATACGTGCCATAAATTATTGCTTACTGACATAATTATCGATATTTTTCAAAATAAATTAAAATGCAATTGCATAGTACGTCTTTTATATAATATTTCTAAAATCATCACATTGAAATTTCATATAAAACTGTTTACTTAAAAACATTGATTTCTCTGGTGGACCTTTACATCCTTAATAGTTAATGATATATTATGTACCCTCCCTATATAACATAGATCCTTTTATTTCAGTTGTTGTTGTTTCAGTTTCAGTTGTTCTATGGGCATGGTGGTAACCTCCTCAAGGTGCTCCATGGGTGTCGAAAAACATCCACCAATACCACTAACACCGAGCAAAAACCAAACACGAAAAAAAATTATATATTTCGATATATAAAAGGTTGAAAAAAAATAAATAGGATGATTCATCGGAAAGTACCTATCTTTAAAAATAATTATCCGTTTCATTCTCAAGCAATAACGATATACATATAATACAAAAAATAAATAGATAAATGATCGGAAATCTTTAAAAATCATTTTCCGTTTCATTCACAATCAACTATCAAATCGAGCCACATCGAAAAAGCGAAAATCAAAAAAGCAGCGCCATATGCGAAAATGGCGTCCGCAAAATCGGCGCGTCCATTCGCAATTTATACGTTTGTTACCTTCGGCTCCGCCATAATGTTATGCGGCCGGTTTCGTATAATCGTGACGCGTTTTGCGTTTTAAATGCAACAAATGTTGAATTTTCGATGCGCTTTCCCCGACCGCGTCCCTCGCAAGCCAAACCGTTGCGTGTTTCGGTTTACGGGCAAAAACCGAAACCCCGGTCTCGGACGAATGCGGTGGTAAATTAAAACCATGCCAAAAACCATACACCATAAACCGGAGGGCCTTGTCGCCGCCGGACATTGGAAAAAATCACGGTAATGGCCGCTTTGTCATATGTGTAATTCGCGCGTGGATTTTTGCCGAATGTGGAATTTTTCAATTGTTGCATGAAATATAAGCGATGGGGGTGAGTGAGAGTTAATTAGTGCCGTTTCAAAACTAAAAGGTGGAATAATTCATTGGTCATAGGGGTTGAGTGTTTCGGACACGTTTTCCTACTGTGACGTGAAATGATTGTGTGCGATTTTTCGTTTAATTTGTATCGTTTCGGTCTTTGTTTTTCAATTCGCTTTTGTGTTGGATGCTAATTTATCATTAGTTTTAAATGTAAGTGGGTGTTAAGTATAATTATTTTTAACTAAATAGTAATTATGTTTTATATGTATTGATTATAAAATATTTACGTATATGAGGTATTTACTTTATATTCAATAATTAAAATTCTGAGAATTGATAAATATTTAGTTTTATTATTATAGAGTGGTTGTATTTTCATTTGAAGCTTTTATAAAACAATTTTAGTAAATGTTTTAATCTCTCATTACCTATTAGTAAAAGCCTATTTTATTTAACAATTGTATGTTTTAAATGAGTGCGTTCAATTTCCAACCAATCTATGAACTATGCAAAGATATTTATACAGTCAGTACTAACAATAATCGAAAATATATTTGAATCAAACTCAATTTTATATAATTGCTAGTTGGATAACGTATTTTCAATCATCGTTATTTATTTTTAAAAGCTTTTATTATTGTTATTAATCCAAAGTACAAGCGTTTAAACTTTTTCATGCTTTTATTACCTCACTTACAATTAAATACATACTAACAAGGATATGACCTGGAAAAAAAGATTTCTATAAAATTTTGTATGATAGTAATTAGAGACCCCCTTATCGTTTTAATATACTGAAATATTAGAGTAAAATATCGAACCATTTTTGCGAAAAAAATAATTAAACTTTAGATAGTGCATGTATAAGATTCATAAGTTTAAACTCAATTTTACCACTAACAAACATAAAAACTTCATTCACACATACAAAAACCCATCAAATTTCATCGACCATGTAAAATCCACGTAATTACCCATCACGCATTCAATTTTTCCCACCCAAAGCCAATTCGACATTTTTACGCTCCATTTCGACAGCGGTTACTCTCGCGCGGCAACACGTCATAAAACGCCCTGAGCTTCGCGTTTTCGCGCCTTTTTTCCACATTTTTCGCCCAGTTCATTTGTTTATTTGCGCAAATTAAAAACGAGCATCGCCGCGATGAGTGATTGTCATCGGCCCCCGTGGCCTCGTTCGAGAGGGACTTTCGCATAAATAAATCCCATGGCCAGAAACAATCCGAGCCGAGTGCACTCGTGTCGGCGACAAAAAAGCCCGGCGCCCGTTTTATGTGTGTACGTTATGGGGGTCGTTGTTTTATGGGAGTCGATGATTTTTTTTTTGTTTGTTCGTCGATTTTTGTATAAGGTTTATTTATGATCTGGTGCTTTATCTGTTGTGTTTTACCGCTCGGTACACATGTAAGTACTGTTCGGTGCGAATTTGATTTCGGCTCTTGAAGTGGGCTGGGATTTATGTCGTTCGTATTTTGCGTGGTTTAATTGTCGGTTTTTGAATATTTAATTTGAGTTTTTTTAATGAGGATCTTAATGAAAAAATCTATTATTAATTTTTTTTTGTCGTAATGATTTTTATCGATCGTTGATGTTATGTTATATGTGATGAAGTTAATGTTGCAGATGTTTTAATGGTTATAAACTACTTGATAAACGGTGGTACATATTCTTAAGTATCTCAGGTAATTTGAATAAATTTATTCTTAAGTACTTTTCTGAATTAAAAAACTTTTAACAGTATCGGGAAAATCTTGTTCTATTAATGCAATGAACTTCATAATATGTTATATTTTATACATGATGTTGATGAAGAATAATTATCATCATTCTCATTATATACAGACCATAACAAATCAAGAAAACCTTTCACAATTAACCACTATTTACATATCCATCATCAATGAATCAAGATCCTTCCAAACATCAACAATTTTCTTTATCAACCACTCGTTTTTCATCTATACTTTTCACATATCCAACTTACTACAATTTCAATCTCTCCTCTAACATATTTAATATCAAAAATAAGCATCATACATTTCCAACAATTCAAATGAAAACTGAATCAGATACCTCAAACAAAAACGACGCATCGTATAAATTTATTAATTATATAATCAATCGTTGCGATTAGCAATACGAAAATTTGATAACCCAACCCACACAAAACACACACACAATCGAAACCAGCATCGACGTCAGCCGACGCAAATTATAATGCATTTCCGACTATGCAAACGGCTGAAAAAAAAAGCTCCACACCGACGATGGGGTGGGAATCGTGCATCATTCCGAAGCGCGGCGTGTCTGTTCGTGAAAGCGCCGGATGAAAATGTTGTTGTTAGTATGCAATTTATTTTCATGGCGTGCATCACATTCGAATTTAATTTTATGTTAATGAGAATCGTCAACAAAGGGTGCGCGGCCGCCACTGGACGAACGTACGTGTGGCGGAAAAAGGGGCGGGCGGTGCAAATGTGGCGCGGGGTGTGCTAAATATGCATCTTTTCATACTGCATGTACGAGTGCAATAGTACGATTTGATTTAACGGTCAATTTCGCGATGTGCGCAATTGCCGTTTGTGCCAAATTAGATGGCTAATCGCGTTTGCGGGCGGGCGGTCGTTGCGAAGTTTTTGGATTTGGGATTTTAGCTTTTTGTGATTTGCTGTATATGTTGAATCTGGGATTATTCAGCTTTAAATCAAATCATCATATACTTGTGTAGTGTTCCTTGTATTATAGTATGAAAATTATCCGATATCCCATTGAAAGTTCATGTATTTATTTTACGCAGTGATGAAAGGAAAATACTCTTAAATAAAAACCAAATATTTCAAATGGTCTTTGTCTATTACAGATACTATAATAATATACTTTTATAATCCATTTTACATTATTGAATATTTGATATGCACATATGTATTATATATTAAAAATTAGCACAAATGAAAACAATCATACTCTGCTATTGATCATTCCACATGTCACTCAACTATAATGATCAATGTATCCAACAAAAAAAATTTTAGCCGATACAATTCGATACTTCGATACTAAAATTAATCATTGTATATACATTTTTATCATCGCCAATCCCCGACTGATCGCTTCGACCTTTCCTCTGGTAAACTTCAATGGCGGGTGGGTGGCCATGTGACAATTTGTCACTCAGTCAATCTGTCACTCGACACAACCGTCTCACAGGCCACTGCTTCATTCGCTCCGACCCCCATACCACCCCCTTGTACTGAAATGCTCCGCTCCGACTCTATAGACTTCATTTTTCCAACATTACGACCCTCCGAGACTTTCTAGACGACTACATTATTAACATCGTTTATACTATATGGGAAGGTTTTTTTATATACATGTACAAATATTGACGTATTTTACATCAAACACCGGCTTTCCGTATAATGTAAATTTATTGGAAATGATCTCGGAAAAATCCAAAGAATAAATCTTCTGATTGATTTATTGGACGAGACCAGATCCGTGAAAGGGGGCCAGGCTCTGATCGCTTAAATATATTAACTCGTCTAAGGAAACACTCGCCCACGTCCTCCCCCTGAACGACGACACTCGACCGAAGCCTCACTTTTACCACCCACTCACCCTTGGTTGCCGTCCCGATTTCCACCCGGAATCGGGATAGCGCCCTTCGGATAACCCTCTCGTTCCATTGATGGTGCTTCAGGCTAGGGCTGCCTATTTATTTAAAAATTACGAGACTGATAACTTAAATCGTACAAAAGATCAAAGCGTTCATATAATAATTTTTTTTTATATTGTATTTAAATATTTTTAAAATTTTATATTTATATGAATTTTTATTGTTTATCGTAGTGTGTTTAGATGTTGATATTTGATGTTTTTTTTAGTATGAAAAAATTTAGGTATTTGATTAAAAATAGAGGTTTTTTGATAGCCCTGCTTCATCATCAGGTCGAGGTCCGTCCCCGAGACACGTCTGCCCTCCGACTGAGTAAATTAATTGACGAGATGTCACATTTAATTACGTACATCATTAGGATTAGGTGTAGGACTCGGTTTCGGCTCGATCCTCGACGACGGTGTTTTGCTTCTGCTCCCTTTTATATACGTATACGGTAGGATATACATAGAGGGTCCTTGCGTATCTTCTTCTTTCGAGTTGATGGGATAAATCCGCCGGAGTAACTTCGTTAACTTTCTTCGTCGGATTTCGTTAGCGACACTCTATCGGTCCGTAATGAAAAATGTTATGTCGATACTGTCGAGCGAGTTTCGATTTGTATTGACGTATATATTTTTTTATGTACATAAAAAGAATTTCACTTTTGAAAACGCGGCACTTATGCGCAGAAGCGTAGATCAAAAGAGCGAACGCACCCATTGTTGTGCTAACGGTCCTCTCCATTTTTATTATCGGCTCTTTCAGCTAGCTTTCAGTTCCTTCGCTTCTGCACACCCCCACAGACAGACAGATCTATAGATCTCATCCCGAGAGTCCTCCCGGCTCCTTAAGGAACTCATTTAACTCGTCAGCGTTTTGCAGATAACGCTGCAGCTTTATCCGAACGCGCGGGCATAACGCAGTTAGCGTCCGCGCAGATATCCCGGAACATTAAAACCGTAATGTTAATTCACTTGTATTTATTCTCGCAGCTGCCGGATGGACACTTAAAAATAACGATATTACCATCCTCCTACCACTCTGCTGCCACCCCCCTCCGGCCTCTCCATAACGATAACTCGACGAGCTTTGTTCCACGAGGTGGCAGATCCCTCTGGGTTGGGTCGGGTTGGCTGGCCAAGGGGTTTTGTAAGCCCGGCGTCTCTACGGTCGGTTATGGGCTGTCGTAAATACTCGCATATACCGGGGACCGACTGCACTTCGGTGTGTGCTGTTTTTCCACCTTTCGCCTCGGGAAAACTGCGGTTTTGCGGCTAATTTGATTAGCGATCAACGCGAAAAAGGCGCGTCCCGTTCGTGTGCATTTTAACGTGGTTTTTTTCCGGTTTTGTTCCGACGCCTACCGATAATGAGAATTAAAAACTAGGCGTGTTTAAGCAGCATCGGAAGGAAAAAATTATAATTAGAAAAAACGGTCTAATTGTTCGTAGACTCGTACTTCGAAATGTATTCAAATAACGTCAAAATCGGGAATGATCTCTGTATACGGCGGCTAATTCCTAGTTTGACGGTCATCATGCCGGACGACACGTCCGTAAAAGCTTTCAGTCCGTTTCAGACCGCCGTTTCGCATCGGCTATCCCATGGGAGGACCTCGTCTAGTTTATGAGCTTATACCTCTCCTTCGCCACGGCTCGACTTTGAATTGTGAGGCCAAGGAGAGGAGCAGGACGCTGAAGGAGACGGGTGCAGACGCTAATCCCTTCCGAGTCGACTTACGCAACACACTCGCTTGAATTCGCTCGATCGTATGATATGAAGTCAACAAGTCGTCTTTCCGAAAAATTGAACTCGAACGCGATTGATGCTCTTATAAGTTTATTTATAGATTTATTTCTAAACATGTCACTTTAATCTATATGATGACTGAATTTAATTTGTATGTTAGAATCTAAATATTCTAATAATCTGAATAGAGAATTATTTAAAAATTATCAAAAGACAAAATAAATGGTACAAAATTATAATTTCTCAAGAAGTATTCATATTATTTTTTAGTTCCTTATCAGGTGATCTCTTTTTTCAATGATTATTCTAGGAAATGGTAACTGATTGTTTTTCTTTTACCGTCTTCATTGATGTTCATACTCGTATATTCAAATAATAATCTAAATTGCGCTATCTGTTTGTTATAATGATTATAATTACTTTATTATTTCTTTAAATTAAAACTAACATATAGTTTTAGGAATCAAATAATATATATTCTGAATGGAAAAAAAATCCAAACTAACCTAAACTTAGACTCAAAATAACATCTTCATCAACGATTCGAATTCAAACCATTTTTGCTAAAAATAAAATTTCGAATAATCAAATAATTTATTTCGAACTATCGCATCAATCTAAATTTACACTCGAAACATAATTTCCATCAACGTCCATTCAATGCGAACCAGCAATCATTCACCCACAATCCCATCGACAATTCAAATCAAAACAACCACAACACAAGCACAACCTTATTCAATCCTTCGACATGCACACGCGCGGCCAGCCACCCCCTACCATCCACATCCCAGAAATATGTAATCATATCCATGTCGGGGTCGTTACGTCGCCTTGATATACGGTTATGCGATCGCATCCTCGAATGAATACGCCTCAAATCTTATCACACACCAGTCCCCGGTTGGGCTCCGATGGCAGACACACACTCCCACCCCAAAAGGGGTGGTCGCTTTTCGTCGCAGGATGGCCGGGTGGGTCGACCGTTAACCCTCATCCAGGGAATCCTGCGCAAGGAGAACGGGAGGTCCGACGTAGAATACACGGCAATTTAATTCCGTCCACGTTCTAATAATGACCGTCATAATTCGTTCAAAGTGTCCGGCTGGGTTATATCCCCCGCCCACCCCCCGCCTGCCTGTGTAGTGCTTTTATATCTGTGTGCCCGTGGGGTTGGGTTCCTCCCCTTTGGTTGGGGGTGGGCTCCTTCTGCGACACGGTCGCCTTCGTTGTGTGCGAGGATTTAAAGTTCGTTTGGATGCGTTTCGTTTGAAGTGCTTGGGGATCGTCAAATGTTATGGTATGTCGATTTTGTTTGGACGTGCGCCATGGTTTTGGTTTGATTCGAGTGAGTTTCGGGTTATTGTTTTTGAATCAGATGTTGGTTTTATTGGATGGTTGTTTTGATTTTTTTTATAAGTCGTGATTTGTTATACTAGTGAAAGGTATAGATTATTTAAAAAAAAAAAACACTTATTTTTTGTAAAAATTTCATAATGTATTTTGGTTTTATTGAATGATTCCAGTTTTCGTTTCGTATTATTATTTTTGAATAAAATGTAGTTTGTATTGGATGGTAGTTCTAATATTTTGTTTTAAGTTATGGATTGTTATAGCCTATCAAGAAAGTACATCTTAATTTTTGTGAAAATTTTAGAATATATTTTAGTTTTATTGAACAAGTTGTTAAACAGTGTATGTAAATTTATAAGCTGAAGATGAAATAGGATTTTAAGCTAAAAATTAGTATAAGCCATTCATAAAAAAAAAAGGTATTAACTATCAAATTTTTTGATTTTTCCTCTAGTTCGGTCGGCCGACTCTCGGGTTAGGAAATGAAAAAGAATCAATTTGAAATGAAAAAGGTTTAATTTGAAATAAAAAAGAGTCAATTTAAAATGAAAAACCATATCTGTAAACCATGTCATCACAAAAACTCAGAATAACCTTTTCTTATACCATCAAAATTTCAAAAATATAACAAAATCGAATTTTAAAGAAAACATGATCAATTCACCAATACACCTGAAAATTTTCAACTACATATTGCAAATTATATTAAATCGATAACCTTATTAAACTATTTTTTTCTTTTGTTCCAGGTACGTACAACTCAGCCGCCATCTTATCCAATTGTTTAGCGAATTATTGCCATTATCCACATATAACAGATAAGTATGCGATAAAATCGCATTGAACCTAATGCGTCCTGAACACTTCTGCGTTACACGATTACATTTTCAGCCGCCATAAACGTACACAAACGATACAATAAACCGATCCGCAGTAGCTAAGTGCGAACAAACGTATCCGTAATTATTCAATAATCGTCTCTCGAATCGGCCGGAAAAAGAGCCGCCTTCTACTCAGCTTATTTAATAACGTTTATAAATTAAATAAAGCCCGTTGCCGTTGATAACGCTTAACGGCGTTAACCGATCCGGTTCGCGTCGTTTACTCGGCAGTCGAGTTAAAACGTGTCGTTAAGTCGAGTGTGCATATTAATCGTGTGAGAATCGTTCCGAGTTTCGCGTCGAGTCATTTGCGATTGATTTCAATGTTTGAATTGGTGTGTATAAAAAAATTTTTATGAGACAAGTTTGTATGTTCATAGTAGAGAGATTTTCGATTTTATTTGTCTATCAAAAAATGCTAGTTTATTCCTTCAATATTTTTATTAAAAAACAGTTATGTTTTTTTATTGAAGATAGTAAAACAATGTCCTTAAAATTTCCAACCAAACCTTTAAATTTGAATGTTTCTGAAATAATAATCTTAATAATAGATTATTTTTATTTTTTTATGATTTTACGCACGGAAAATTCACCTTAAAATGAAATACAAAATGCTCCTTTACTTATGACGTTGTATCGCTAAACTTTTGTCCCAATTTTTTTCGACCTATCATTTTAAATAATTGAACGATTATTATAATAATAAATTTAAAACCACTCTAATGATACATAGTGATAGCAACATAGTTTAGTCTTAAATTAAAAATTTTCACTAATCATTATCCTATAAAAAATCCAAACAAATTTTTATATATTTTTCCAAACAATCAGTCCACGAAACATTGAAACATCGACCGGAAAATTACAATAATTCTGCTTTTTTTAAATTAATTTTTTACCAATCATCACAAGATTCAACCACCAACTATAAAATCAACCCATAAAAGCAAAAAAAATAATTCCAAACACAATCGCTCAGTCCTCGAAGCGGCAGAACCGCCCGAGACACCGACTCGAAAATTATGATAATGCCGCTTAAAACGACACCGACGGGACCCGATGGGCGGCCTCCATAGGCGGAATAGGGCGGCACCCCCCTCCCCTCCCCTGGCCTTTGGAAAAGCCGATTTCCACGACTGCGACCGTATCGCCGGCGAGGATCGCACTTCGCCGACCGCCCCGTCCGCTACGACCCCCGCTCGCTACGACCCCCGCTCGGGCTAAGAGATTAGGTCCCGAAGGCTTCTGGGGAGCGTGGCTGTTTAGCGTCCGTGGGGTGGTGGTGTGTCGAATTTACGGCGGCCGCCATTGTGCGCCTTATTTACTTTTGCGATGGCCCCCGGCCGGGTAATTAGCCGCCGGGACTCGAACCCGCAACCGTCGCTCAACTCATACCACTTTCGTTGTATATGTTTGTGTGTTTAGTTTTTTTTTTGGGTGTAGTTTTGGGGGGTTTTTGGGATTGTCGATGCAAGTTGGGAGTTTGTGGAGTTTTTTGTGCTAAAATTTGATAATGCAGGGTGATTATTTTGTGGTAATTTGAAAGGTAGAATGGTTTCTTTTTGGATTTTGATTTTTTGAATAGATTTTGTGTTTCGTTGATTTTTTTAAATCATTTTTTATGTTTATTTGATTTGAATACTTTCTGAATATTGAAAATATTTATCCTAAATAGTCGATTTAACTATAAAAAATTTGATAGGGACTTTGTATCGATGACTTGTGAGGTTTACTCATACAGATGTTAAATTGATGTAAAAATCTAGTGTTGCGTCATCAAAAAAATAAAATTGAAACCAAGAACTTTTTATCCTAACATTTCAATTGGGTAACATAACAGAATTTTAGAAAATTTTATATATTTACTCATTTTAATATTTTATCAATTTTCAATGAAATATTTTCATATTGTAATTAACAAGATTCTTAAAAAAAAAAAATTTGCATGATATAACTTTTATTTCTAAGAAAAGAAAAAGCCTCAAAAGCCAAGTAAAATGTGACAAAATTTCTATTACAAAATGATTAAAATTAAAACTTTTATAAGCCTTCGTAATCTTTATATTTAATGTTAAAAATTTTCGTAAAAAAAATATAAACAAAATCGAATTAATCAACGATCTATGTCCGAAATATCATAATCGAAAATGTACTCGAATGCACGTGATTGTTGCACGCCTCAGGGGAAGCGTATTGCGCTCATGCACAAGGGGTTGCATCGACTGACAGAAGTTATTAAAAATGCAATGCACTACACGCGTATGTATGCCCAGACAGACGTCGGACATCAGCAACAGTGGTGTGATCAAAGGGCCGGGCACGAACCTAGCCCGAGGGCCAATACGTCAAAGGACACCCACCTGCTGCCGATGACGTGCCCGGATATTCTCCGCGACGATCGAACTCCACAAAATAATAAATGCGGAATTATTTCGTGCATATCAATGCTCAAATCAAACGACACAAACACGGACAGTTCTGACCCTTCAGCCGTAGACATCAGGCGAAGGGCGGCCGGCGGGGAGCCGGAGGCCCCGGCCCGTCGTCCAGCATACTAAGTGTTAATTAGTATTGAGGCCGACGTCTCGTCGACGGAACGTGACGGAGATCGCCCCGGGAAGTTGGCCAGAAGTTGGCAGGCCAGCGGGGGTGGTGCATCTCCAGAGGAGACGTGTCATTGCCGAATTGCCACGGTCAACGACGGCGGCGGTATTCAATTATAACATGAGGTTGATTGCTCTAATCTGTCGCATGGACTAAACACGTGACCCTCTCCGTTCGTTAATTAGCGTGTAGTGCCTTTTGTTAGAAAGGCTTCGTCAACTTGCGAGCGTATTTTGTATTATAATTCGCTTCTTTTTTCGCCCCAAGAAGTTGGCAGGCCAGCGGGGGTGGTGCATCTCCAGAGGAGACGTGTCATTGCCGAATTGCCACGGTCAACGACGGCGGCGGTATTCAATTATAACATGAGGTTGATTGCTCTAATCTGTCGCATGGACTAAACACGTGACCCTCTCCGTTCGTTAATTAGCGTGTAGTGCCTTTTGTTAGAAAGGCTTCGTCAACTTGCGAGCGTATTTTGTATTATAATTCGCTTCTTTTTTCGCCCCAGGAAGTTGGCCGGAGGTGGTGGGTACTGCATCTCCAAAGGAGACGTGTCATCGCCAAATTGCCACAGTTAACGGTAGTATTCAATTATAACATGAGGTTGATTGCTCTAATCTGTCGCATGGACTAAACACGTGACCCTCTCCGTTCGTTAATTAGCGTGTAGTGCCTTTTGTTAGAAAGGCTTCGTCAACTTGCGAGCGTATTTCGTTTTGTAATTCGCTTCTTTTTTCGCCCCGGAAAGTTGGCCGGAGGTGATACTGCATCTCCAAAGGAGACGTGTCGTCGCCGAATTTCCACGGTCAACGACGGTGGCGGTATTCAATTATAACATGAGGTTGACCGCTCTAATCTGTCATATGGACTAAACATATAATCCTTTTTGTTCATTAATTAAAGTGTAGTGCCTTTTTCTAGAAAGGCGTCACTACGTGAACGTATTTCGTATTATAATTCGCTTCTTTTTTCGTCCCAAGAAGTTAGAAGGCCAGCGGGGGTGGTGCATCTCCAAAGGAGACGTGGCATTACCGAATTTCCACGGTCAACGGCAATATTGAATTATAACATGAGGTTGACCGCTCTAATTCGTGGCATGGACTAAACACATACCCCTCTCCATACATTAATTAAATAGTGGCGCCTTTTGCCAAAAAAGCTCCATCAACTCGCAAACGTATTTCGCATTATAATTCGCTTCTTTTCTTCGCCCCAAGAAGTTACAAGGCCGACAGGGATGGTGCTGCATTTCCAGAGGAAACGCGTCACCGCCGAATTTCCACAGTATTCAATTATAACACGAGGCCGACCGCTCTAATCTGTCGCACGAACTAAACACATAACCCTCTTCGTTAATTAGCGAGTGGCGCCTTTTGCCGGAGAGGCTCCGTCACCTCGCGAGCGCATTCCGCATTATAATTCGCTTCTTTTTTTCGCCGAGGCCTGGCTGTGTGTTTCGCGTCGTTGTTTTTTTGGCCAGTTCGTTTTTGCGCATCCTCGTTTTGTTTTTCGTTTCTACGACGACGACTGCGACGACCCGCACATGCAAATTACGGGCAGCGTGTAACTTAATTAAAAGCGAGTCCGGCTCACGGGGTGGCTGTAGGAATCCTTCGCTCCTTGGTGCAGGACGGGTGCATTGTCCGCACGACGCATCGGAGACGTGGCAATTATGCGATTCAGTTGCATTATCTTTTTTTAAGAAAATGGATCGAAATTTTCTATTTGTTGAAAGAATTAACATAATAAAAGACGTGTCGAAATTTTAAAGTCAGTAAGAAAAACAGATGCCTTGAAAATCTCGGTTTAATATGAAAATAATAAAATTGTAACAACGTACAATTTAAATATTCAGACACAGTAATTTCATAATAATTATTAGCCTTTGATAATCTGATATAGAGTGGGGTGCATGTATTATAATAGGGGGGATGATGGGCTTGCCTTCGATATTGATTCAATAAAATCTCCATCAGATTCGCAATTATATTGTACTAGTATTATTATTCCAATTTTTAGTAAAAATAATATTAACTCTGAAATTATTTGAATCTAAATGATATATATTTTATTTCGCTGGAGCGATAGGTTCATAAATGTAATTATTTTCGCTCAAAATTGAATTTCTTAAAGCGTCCATTTCTCTAGCAGAGCTTGCACAAACTGCACGTCCGTATTTAACAAATCACAAACGTCAAAAGCGAACCCGACTTTTCGAAAACGTCACCGCAACACACCACTCTTTCGACGAATAATAATACGAATCGAAACTTAAATTTTCCAATTTTCGTACCGTCACGGAAACTGTCGCACTTGCGCCGCCCTCATTACGGCGTCATTCAATCGGGTGCACATTGAATTTTTTAAAACGGCTTTTTTTTGTTGTTCCTATTCGCCGTCGGAAACTTTTCGAATTAGCGTGGTGAAAAATCGGCGCTGACCCCGTAACTTTTTGCTGCTTATAATACGTCGTGTGTGCGGGGCCTTTGTCTCTCGGGAGGGTCGAAAGAGGGTGGATGAAAGAGGGTGGTTCGGTATGTAGGGTGTCATTGTTTGAAGACAACGCTGGCAGCATCGCAATTGGCTCTAATCAGGAACACCGACGGTCCAACACCGGAGCTTTGTCTGCAAAACTGCACTCGACGCTGAATTAAATAAGCGGAGACAAACCTTGATTAGCACGTTCGTTCCCTTCTATATATATATTTTTTGTGTAAAAATGTAATGGGACAACGTTGAAGGTCCCTTTGTTTCGTCTGATTGTGTATTGTGAGTTTAACAGGGGCATTGTGTGTATAGAATATTATATTCGAATCTGAACATTATCTGATGCAAATCATCTTGTCAGTTTTCGATCGCGTTTTTAGCCACCGAATGATGTTTTGTTCGGAATTAAATTGTCGCTGTACTATATGAAAAATGATGTACATCCAACTGATATTTTTTAATCACTTTCCCACGGGACTTTTCCGGGTAATTTTCCTCAAACAGACGACAGTTTTCAACGGTGACTGGTACAAAGCGCCGCACAGTATTGCTAATGAACAAAAGAATCAAAAATTAAACTGCATAATACGACAAATTTATCAAAGAATAACTGCGCTCGGTACACTCAAACGTACATCTAAATTTTTCTATACAGAACCAAAAAAAATAACATAAAATTGTACATCCTTTGTCTTTCGAATATAGAACGAATAAAAATCAAAGCCATTACTATTCAGACAACGGAATCTCTCAACTTTGAAATTAACTCGAGTCGAATCACAGCGAGCAATTAAAGACGACAAATTCAGCTTTGTCTTTCACATAATTCTCACGCAAAAAATCCTCAAGCGAACTTTTACAAAAATGCGCAAAAAAATTCAATAACCCCCGTACTTTATTGATCAATTCAGTTCGAGACACGTCGAAATTTTTCACCAGACGTATAAATAAAACGCACAGTGCATGCATTTCGGTATCGTCGCATCTCGGGTTCGTTTTGTGGGTGATGCATCGGTATTGTTTCGCGGGCCACAATTTAGAACTGCGGATCAAAGGTGACCAGATGAACGAGCCGGTCGGCCACCTCAGGTAGTCGCCGATGCGAAAACACAAACATATTTATACATCGAATGCACCCATATGTCGTGTGCATTGCCGTTGGATGCTGCTGGTCTGCTTTTGTCTCGACGATCACGTTAATTTGCATCCGCGGCAAGAAAGCGTACTGTTAATAAATGTGACGGCAAGGTTTCGCGTCTGTATAAGTATGTGGTGTGCGTTAAAGTCTCCAACATTATGGTTTTTCGTATTTGTACAATTTTTAATATATAAATTTATATTTATCAGTATAGTCCTTTAGTCGTCAACTATCTAAGTTACGACAATCGACCATCAATATAGATTTCCACTATCTGACGAGAATGAGGGCTCGTCTTTTAATTGGCCCAGTGTTGGTTGTTCGTATCTTAACGACACCGCTTCGGCCTCGATTTACCATTCGACATTATGACATGACGAGGTCGTATCGAATTCAGTCTCAACAGATTGATGATAGTTTTTTTACATCTATCGAACAAAAAAAGAGCGAAACCGACCCACACAACTTCGATAGAAAAGCGAAAGGGCTAAATTATACGATGCGATCTCGGTCCGGTGCCCTGCGAAAGGGCTCGCGTGTACGGCGAACATCTTCCACTTGTCACCGCGAGGCGAGATTTGTTCAATGTTATTGCCGCATAAATTTACCATATAACGCCCCTGAGGAGAGAGAAACCTCCCATACGCGTATATGTATGCACGTATATAAATAAACGTGTAATGTAAGCGTTTCGCATAAGCCGGCTCGTATATCGGTCCGGTGTCGCATTATGGGCGCAAAATAGGAATTCAGATGCGACACATGCCAGCCGTGAATTCGCACAATGCCAAATAAAATGAGATCGCATATTTTAATCGGGATTATTGACCGGCGGCGAGTGGGTTTTTTTCGCTTCAGTTCCGATGCAATAAACGTCTCGATTGAGTCTTTTGGATTAGTTGGATTTTTCGTGTGTAATCGTCATGTAATGTCAGATACTTTTTAGGGTACTAAAAATTGAGCTTTTTAAAATGGTTTTGTTTGTTTAATTTTGTTTATTGATGGAAGATTCGAATTAGTTTTAGTTCAGTGAAATTTGGCGCTTTTCGCATAAGTTTTTTGGTAAATCAATGGGAATTGATGCAAGATCAAACTATTGACTTTGTACTGTTTGAATTTTGTTTCATCAGATTTATATGCATTTGGTTCAATTAAATTTTAACTGAGAATATTAAAAAAATTATTCAAAAAACAATAAAGTACCAAAAAAATAATTTCGTTCTACGAAGGTGCAAAATTGCAAGGTTGCAAAGTCACAAATATTGAATAAAATTATTATAAAAAAATGTTTACAACTTAAGTATAGACTTACAGTTTTTACACTTCAAATTCAACATTTTACACTTCAAATTCGACGTTTTGCACTTCAAATTCAACAAATCAACAAGAATTCTTAGTAATGTATTTCATTGATTACTATGACAATGGCCTTAATACTATAATACTTATAATTAAATTTGAAGTATAAAACATTGAATTTGAAGTATTATATAAGAACTATATGCATTTGGTTCAATCAAAGTGTGACTGAGGATATTAAAAGTAGTAAATAAATTATACAATAATTTCGAATCCACCAAAGAATAATTATATACCAACAGAATAATGTCGTTCCACAAGGATGCAAAGTCAATATTGAACAAAATTATCAAAATTTTTTTTATATATTAACAACTTTAGTATGTATCTCCATTGAATATACATTTCATTCATATCGCATCAATAACTCTCGATAAAACAAAAACTTTTCAAACTACCCGACACTCAACGGAAGATGCACCGCCGAACAGTTCGGGCGCAGCCAGAAGGACTCTTCTGCGGCTCTCGAGGAATCTGCCGGTTCGATCTCGCGCTATCGCCATCGCGGTTTTATTGAACGACGTCGACAATAACTTTTCATTTAAGATGACAACGCACTTAAAGAGGATGGACGGGTCGCGCGGATGGCGGCTATCTCTCCGCAAGTCCAATAAAACGGCCCGATTTATAACGCGGGGACACATTCGCGCAAAGACACCCGATAAATACGCCGCGTACACGATTGTAAATATATCGGAGCGTTTTATTTTGAGATTTTTGCGGTTTTCGTATTCGCTTTTGGTGTAACGGATCGTGTGCGAGAGATCGGGGATGTGGGATGGTGTTGATGTTTGGATTCGGTTTGGTGCGTGTGTTGGGAGATTTTAGGGGTTTCGAAATATTAAAAATTGATTAGTGATGAGTGATTGAATATTTTGGGCATATCTAGAAATCGATTAGTGACTGTTACAATTGGTTAGAATAGGTTGCTTCAATGTTGCTTGGACTAAAGTTTTTGATGCAGTTACATATGAAGTATGAACTTGAGGAAGATGTTAAAGTTTGGATTCAGTTCGATGCTCTTATTGAAATATGTAACGGTTTCAAAATATACACGTTATATTATATTGCAGTTATATACACGTTTTCGAGTCAATATTTTTTTAATTATATATCAATTTCAGATATTTAAAAAAAATCAAATATGCTCCTATACTAATGTATTCAACATTGACAAACTCAAATCGACACAATAATAAAATTCGAAACAACAGAACAATTTCCATGAACACGGAAACCTTATACACGATTTTCATAGATTATGACAAAGCCACGACTTTACCATTTGAACAAACACAACAATTCCGCATATTGAAATTAATATCAAAACGTTCACTTAATCCGAAACAATTTTTTCCAACCAGATAACCCACACCTAATAAATTCTAACACGACATCGCAATAGAACCTCTTAACAGCCTCGCGCAAACAAACGACCTATGCGGCTCGCGCACAAACGGGAGCACTTTTAATATACGCCCACGTTTACACATCGACACAATCTATTCCCATATTTTTTCATGGAAGAAACGGCAGCTGGGACCGGTCTATGGTCTGTCATGGGGTATCTTTCGTATGTAGGACGGTGCACGGGTGCGTCAATCGCAATTAAGATATCCTTATTATTATTGTGGGCCGTTATTGATGCGGCGCATTTTCAGGCGCCGTTTAGATACCGTCCTTCGCCATATTGGAAATGTGTATAATATTGTTGGGAGCCGGGTGCGTTCGGTTTCATTATCGGCGATCTTAAAGTATGGCGGAGGAGAGGCTCTCGTTGTGGGAACGGCCGAGGAATGTGCTTCGACTCTTCGCCTAATTAGGACCGGAGGAGGATGTCGTTTTTGGACAATACTGTCCTCTGAGATGGTCGAAAGATCGATTATATTAGGGGTATTCGATGCGTATGTTTTCGTGTTTGATCTATCTGGGTTTTGTATTATGTTGATCGTTGTCAAATATTAACTTTTAAGAAAATGGATTGTGAGATTATTTGATGATTTATCAATTTTTAACAATATCTTAACGAGTTTCGGGTTTACATATTGTCCAGTACCTAGCATCTTTTTTCATGACTGTTAGCATGTGTAAATTTAGACATTTTAAAGGAAAATGATTTATAAAAAAAAATTTTGAATTATCAAGCATTAGCTCTCCACAATACGCACATGTAAATACTACGCGTGAAATTCGTTAATAAACCTAATTTGCGGACTTATAATGACAAATTACGCGTGAAACATTTAAAAAATTTAACTTAAGCACCTATATTGTAAATTTTCTATATTGTTTATTAAAAAAGGGTATCAACAAACTTCTAAAAAAATTCAAATTTTATATGAACTTCAAACCTCATATAACAAAGATTTGTATTACACGATATTTTTGTCTAACCATACAACCATATTATACAAATCCTAAACAAAATTAATAATTCAAATCAAAATAATCCGTCCAATATAAATTCACCCATTCGATCATTCTCACAAAAACGCGCACAACATTGTCGAATTTACGCCTCATTGAACCCCCTCAAGCGGCAAGACGTTCGAAATAAACAACAAAAATACAGTCCGCGTCTCCATCCATCCATCCATCCATCCATCCATCCATCCGTCAGTCCGTCAGTCCATCATTCGGTCGGTCCGTCCATCCATCAAAGCGACGGTCGGTCCGTTAGTCCGTCGTCCATCACGGCGGCCCTCGAATTGGAAATCGCCATCGCCGAATCAAACAAACGGCGACGAAAAATGATTGATGGACGCAAAGACGTCGCGGTCGAAAATAAACAGACGACGATGACGATAAATGATCGATGAGCGTGATTGATTCGCGTGAACGTCATCGCAGCGGCGCGATTGGTATGCGGTATGGTCGTTAAGGTGCCGTCGGAGGTTTTCAATGCGCGCTCTTTTTTCGACATGGGAACGCTTTCGATGGTCGAAGAAAAGGTGTGTGCGAGTTGTGGTTGGTGGGTTGTGTTTATTTGAATGGATGTGAAGTTTTGAATTTGATATTTTGTGTATGAGTGGTTAATATGTCGAATGTATTGGTTCTTATTGATGAGCGACGAGTTGTGTGTTTTGTGGATTGATGCTGTTATTATACAGATGTCACAAAGGTCTCTGTAAAGCCTTAAAGAGGTGATAGGTCGTGTTGTTTGAAACATTTTATACAAAACATACTTTAGTCCAAAGTATTATAGTTTTTGAGTTGTTATTATTATTATTTCGATTCCTAAGAAAAGTTCAAAATCTCGTACTTGCGCACTAATAGTATTCAAATAAATGGTAACATTATATACAATTTTTTTGTTTGTTTATTGTGTATTTAAAACCCATAAATATGAATAAAAACTTCTATATCAAAACAAAATTATTTAAAAAGTTATAAAAAACTTGCTGTAGTAAAAGGAAACTAGAGTTTTTTGTTATTTCTTTAAACAAAAAAAAGATATCAAAGTTTTCAAGTATTTTTAAAAACATCTCCCTTTTAAATCTATTTCGATTGATATATCAAAATTTAGATATCTAATCCATTTTTTAAATTGGGGTACAAAACGAAAAAAACGAAGGATTACCTTCTTCAATAAAAACAATACTTAAACATTCGAAAGATTTCAGAAAAACCTTATCCTGAAATGAAAATAATATACAATGATGATGATAGTGATGAAAGAATCTCCCACGCATATTTTAATCATAAACTATGAAGAATACAAAATCAAAACCATCGCAGATAATATTTCCAAGAATCGTGCTCCCAACACTAGATAAGACCCATATTCGTGCAATTCTTTACCATCGGCAACATCACAAACGTCTTGTAAAAGACGATGACGATGACGGTACGTGGGCGAAACCTCGAGCATAATTTCATTATAAATATCATACGATTCGAGATATATAATATTAGGACATGCAACGAATTAACGCTAAGGAGATAGACGTCGATGCACCGCGAAACGAGTGCAACGATTGCAATTTACGATCGGCTTTTATGCGTTTCCGCGTTTCTCGACGTATTCACGTGGGCAGGGAAGAGTGTTTGATTCCGAATAGATGCTATCTGTCGGCTTTTTCATGTGGATATAAATTCGCATAAATTTCACGTAACATACTCGAATTAACCCCAGATATACTTAGATATACCATCGTTCCTCGGATCCCTCTTACGATCCCGATTCCGCGACAATACGTTCGCACACCAGTTATTACATACACACATACACAAAGAACAAGCCTTGTCGACAATCGCCACCATCAACCGGCTTGTTTAGCTTCGGATATGACGTCCCACGACAAAATGTCACGGCGAGAGCGGCCGTTTGGACCTGATCGTCTGTCGCGATAGTTCAGACGAGAAGTCTGAAAGGCCGCCCCTCTCGTTTGTCGTCGGTGGTAAGCCGTCGTCGAACAAAACTAGTCGGGGTAAAAAAGGAGCAAATAATAAATAATAGGAGGAGGAAGTCTCCTCTTCGGGGTCGCCTTCCTGCTTGGTGCAGCGTTATCAAGCCGTCCGCATCGGAGTTGCTTCTCTTGTGTTTGCGTATGTATTAATGATGGATTCGTGGGAATATGATTGAAATTGTGAATGGTTTAAGTATGGGTATATTTTAATGTTTGAAAATTGTGAAAGTGATTTGGGAGTTATTGTTGATATCGTGATGATGCAAAGATACAAAATTAAACAGATTTTTATTTTATTTTATTAAAAATTACACTACTGTAGTCCAGGGAATAAAGACAAAATATAGCCCTATCTAGGGAAAAATTCGTATACAACGGAATTTTGGTATGAAGCTTTTTATTGTGGTTCTACAAAATGACAAAATTCTATGTCGATATGAGAATAGAATAAGATTATACGGGAGTTCAAAGGTTACTGAAAACAGTTTTTCGTGAATATCTCGTTAATTATCGCGTTTACAGAATAATATCGAAAGACAAATTTGTAGTTTAAAAAATTTCCCACAAAAAAGATTTTGTAATATTTATTCGTAAGAGTGTTTCAGAGATAATTCAATTAACAGTATTGCTAATGTTTTTTATGCAGTCCTCAGCGCCATGTACGTAGAAAGCTCAAAAAGTTTTGTTCATAAACAAAATAACTATTTGAAAATTCAAAAATTCATAAAATTCACTCTATTCGAAATCCCATTGTTGAATTTTCGCAAAGCAAATGTCGTTATTCCCTGAACTAAAATATAACTGAAATATATACCTATACATAGCTTTGTCGAGTATGAATTATATTTACATTGAATAAGCAATTCTCGAAAGAAAAAAAAGATATCGACAAAACGCGCATAACGCACATGATTCGAAAAATTTCACATCGAACCATTTATAGCTTAACATCCGATTGTCTCAAAAAAGAACACGCGAATACAGATCGCAACAAAAAAACGAACAAACAGCACGTCTCATACGCTACAGAAACGCCCCGACCGGCGTTCGATTACCATCGAAACATCGCTGAAAACACGCTACCGGTCAACATAATTATCTCGAGGAATCTCTCCCGCGGGACTCGTACCGAGCCCTTATCTCTTGGCGACCATCGACAACGGGAGCGAGTGATTCACCGAAATGCAAAATGAACTCGAAAGCGAAACAAAAGGGACAAAACCGTCGAATAAGGCATTGAATAGCCGCGGCGGCACACTATCGCCGGATAATCTGCTCGCAGGATTCCTCCTGGACCTGCCCACGGACTGGGAGCACGCCAATGCCTCGGTCGTTGATCGTCTCCGAGGAGGCTGCCGAGGAGCAATGGCTTCGTTGATCCTGCCGATAGTGCCCTGCCGCCAATGGACATGATCCTCTCGTGCTTGCCCGGTAATGAGGCCGCCGTCTGGAGCAAACGAGACAGGGATGGTCTTCAGCGCCGTTTCAGTCGTCATGAATATGGATCAAAATGTAGCGAAAAGCCATAAGTGCTCCGCGGATGTTGTGTCCTCGGGTAATTTTCTAGCGTGTGCGCTTTTAGTTAAACGAGCGGTTACCGGTGTCGTGACGAGAACGAGTTTTATTTTAACCGCTTATTTCGCTATTTACTACCGTCAGAACAAACCTTTTAGAGTTAAAACACACGCGCGGACACTATTATCCCTTTAGGTGTACGTGATACGATCGATGTCCAGAAGCTGTGTTTTATCGTTAAAAAATTTATATAACACATTTGCACGCCAATTTTCCGATTCGATCTCGACATCATATCAAATTCTGATAGACCGATAGACACTGATAGACAACTGAAAGTCAAGTCGATCGACGTCAATATTTCGCGACATCACAGTACACGTCAACCCACAGTATTGCGTGTCAAATGGCTTGTGCGACACGTCTTATCCGTCTCGGAGCACTGTGACGTCTTTCAGTCTTGTAACATTCGCGATTTTCAGTCTCTGAAATCTGTATTTAGAAACGGTACGATTTCGAACGGCGGCGATAAACGATCTTCGTCGAAATTTAGAACGGCTTCTCATTGGGATTGTTGATTTTCTCGAATTAATTATCATAAACATTGCACTCGCGTACGAAGTATCGATCTGCGATCCGATTCATTCGCGTTGCAGTTGTCTCAAACGTAAATATCAACGTCGTGATTTGAGTTTCCGCATATCGTACATTCGACCATAGTGATTTCTCTTTTATCCGGATCGCGATCTCGCCTTTCGCGAAATGTTAATTGGCGTGCCCGCAATCGACCGGCAATTAAATATCGGATCGGTTCTCAACACTTATCTTTGTGATGTTAATTATTTGCAATTAAACCTGCGCTGTAATAATGTATCTCGTACAAGACGTTGTCTAAATTTCGCATTGTCGTTCCCACGTAAATCATATCCACAACAAATGAGGACAGCGTATTAAATTCAAATCGAAAATATGGAAATTATCACATGCTATAATATATCCTTGAACTCATATTGAATATGCACCCAAAACTCTTTTTACACGGTTTCGATATAACACGGTTCAAAAAAAACAATAACCGCTTTTTTAACCCCTTGTAAGAAGAGGATTGTATGTACTACAAAGTATCCTCAATCATATCTAAACTTAAAATAAACGAGATAATCAATAACAAACAGTAGATCCAAAAACAAATATCTCAAAATGAACACGAATGATTTGCGACACCGTTTATGGAGATGCACTTACTTGGACGCGGTGCAACGTTCCTTTTGCATATTCGCTGCGCTCACCTATGCAATTGTCATGTTTCATATTTATTGTCATTAAATCCTCGCTTCTCAAACGGGGGCCCCGTGACAGTACAAAGGCCCTTATGAAATAGTGGCGTGTTGTGTGTGACGAGAGGGAAACATGCGCTCACTCCGTTGTTGGTTTTGCCGCCGTTCGGCGTTGTTGTGTCGTTGCTACCGTTCGTTGGGCCGCTGCGGTCTGGCCGGCGGTCGTTGTTGTGTTGTTGTCGTTGTTTTCGCTGTTGTGTCCTTTTTTAAACTGACGATATCATACGTGAATTATGCGGACGTGTGGCGTTTTATGCTAATCGGTCGGCGTGTGTGCGCTTATGCGTTCGCGGTGCATCTCAAACTGTGGGAAAGTGCATCGTTTAGCGATTGGAAATCTTATGATCGTTAAAAATGGAAAATCCCTCGAATCTTTTCAATATGTATAGCTATATGATATTCATTGCAAGACAAAACATTTTTTAGTTTTTTCGATCCGTATTTTAATTTATTCGTGGTCAGTATTTAAATATTAATACTTACCATTTATGATTTGTGTTTGTATTAAGCGGTCAGTATACAGATGATCAATATTTGAAGTAAATGATTAGTATTTATATTGAATGGTATGTTTTATTATGGCGAATGATCAGTATCGATATTTTTGATTGCACAGGCAAGCGAGAACTTCTTGCATCACAGTTTTTACACTTCAAATTCAACCATCAGAAAGTATTATTAAAACCATCGTCATAGCAATCATTGATTATAGTAATGACTACCTAATAAAATGATACTGATCCGAAAAATATTTAAATACTCACTCAATATTTTGATACGGAATTACTTTTGATAAAATTGATAACGAGAAAAAGGTGACTTTTGATACTAAAAATCATACTTTACCAAATTTTTTTCAACCCAATAACATATGCATCCATGTTATCATCATCATCATTATAAGCAGCCTGCTCACTCTCACTACTGAACAAAGACCTTTCCGATACTTTTCTAATCGCTTCTATTCCAAGCTACTCTCATCCACGCGACACCACACATCTCACACATGATGCATCTACATACTAATCGCATCATATAATATGCCAACCCATTCGTCTTCATATAACTCACATACGCACACACATCATACAAACTCACCATATGACCCTATCCCAAATTCAAAATTTCCCAAACTTCCATTCAAAATTAAAAAAAAATCATCAATTTCACTCCAAAACAAAAATCCCAACCCCCCTCGAACCCCCCGGCGAAATTCCTCGACCATCTGGCGAGAACGATCGATGATTCATCGCCGCTCGGCCGCCGACGTTGATATCGCACGATCGCGTATCTCCATACGAAAAAGGCGGGTCGTGACGCGACATACGCGCTCGCATCACTTAGCATCGCCAATGATGCAACGGTGCAACAGTTGCAGCGGTCGTCCTGCCCGTCGCCGAGGGCCGCCCACCTCGGCGGGCCCTTCGCAGGACACGCCCTGAAGGACGGCCTGTGGATGGCCAGCTGACGGCTGAATGCTCCGGAGGCTTCGATGGTCTTGTTGGATGGTGGCCGGTGCGTGCTATATGATGGTGATGGGTTGTGTTCGACGGCCGGTGATGGTAATTGGCGTACGCGCGGTGGGATGTGAGTTGGGTTGTGGATGGAAAATGGGGTTTTTGGTGGTTGGATTTTGTTGATTTTGATTTTGGGTGTATGTGAGAAAGAATTTGTTTTGGAAAATGTATTTGTATTTGGAAAATTTGGGAAAATTACTTGAGTTTGTGGGTTGCATATGAATACAAGAAATAAATAAGGACCTAAGTGCCATTTTACGATTTTTTAAGATTTTGTTATACAACGGTTTTATCAAAAAAATCCTATAAGGAATACCATTTGGAATACCAGGAATAGAAGTTGATCCATGTCATATCCAATCATACAACTAACACAAGTTCGCTGTTGATTTACACTATTAAAAACCGATTTTGGGAACTTCGACCATATTTAAAAATATGGACTTTGTTTAAGGAACGTATTTCTGGCATAAAACCGATTTTGGATTTTTTGATATTCAGGTCCTTTTTTTATTTCCGGTATTCATATGATTTTTACAATAATTTCAATTTAAAAATAGTTGAAAAGCTCTATAGCAAAATTTTCTCAAAAGTATTTTCTTGTTTTGTGCAATTGTTTTACATACATTCAGCTTAATTTTCATCGACGATTTAAAAAATTCAACGATATTTTCAATGATTTCAAATTCATTTTCTTCAAAAAACCTTCAAAATTTAATTTGCACAACATACAATATTTCAACACTCCGATTCCACAAAAACCCAAACGTCAATAAAATCCAACCACCACCCATCCCCTCGCTCTCGAAACACGTCCATCAACGCATCTTCCACCGAAAAATTAAAAACTGCAATACTCACCCAAATCCCCAAAACCACAAACCTCGCATCCCGAACACCCAAACCTTAACATATTCCGATCGAAACCCATCCGACACCGAACACCCTCGCACCGGCTCCCTATAAAACACGCACGCACGACACGATCGCACGGCCGCATGCAAATCTTCGAAAAAGATCGTCCCCGTCTCATTTCCATAGTGATTCGAGCGATGCGTGGCCGCACCACAATTTCCGATCTCGCCGAGATCGGTATGCGTATCCCAGCTCGCACCGGACAGAACAAAACCGGCTGAAAAACGACAAGCTTGGCCGTCGTGTTGGCCGCTGAAGCCAGAGCGGGACGGCCGCAGCAACAATGGGACAATGGACGCATAAATCAGTATAATTAGTTTGCTCCACCGGCGAAATCATTGGTCAAAACGTTAAGTTTCACTCCGCCTCCCGGTGCTCTCGATATGGCCAGAGGTCCGTCCCGGGGACCTCCTCGCCGTCTGTTGCTTGAGAGGTTGTTGTTTTGTTGCGGTGTTGCGAGTGGAAGCGCGTGTTTTTTGCGCTTCGTTTTGTGCGTGCTTGGGATGCGTTGACGATGGCGGATTCGCGGGTTTCCATGCGATTGCGGTATGCAAAGTGGAATTCTTCGGGTGATCGATGTATGCGTTGTCGCTTAAGTACGAAATGTTGGGTTGCGTTTTTTTTTGGATCGATCAGATCGTGGAAATGGTTTGGATTTTTTTTGAAAATTATGTTGTCATTATGCAGTTTATTCACACTCGCTACCGAATAAAGACCTCGCTAATGCTTGTACGAAATTTTAAGATTACGTATAAAAGTTTTTTGAAACGATCGGATCGTGAAAATATTTTGGTTCTTTTGAAAATCATAATTTTACCGTTTATTCACACTTATACTAGACAAAGGCCTCCGCAATACTTAAATACGAAATATTAGATTACGTATGATGTTTTTTTGAATCAATCGGATCGTTTAAATGTAGGTACGTTAGATTTCTATTGAAATTCATATCATCATCGTTATACAACTTGCTCACACTTACTATTGAACAAAGGTCTCCCCAATACTTAAGTACGATATCGTAGATTACATCACATTTTTTTTAATCGATCAGATCGTAAAAATGTTATCATCATCATTATGCAGTTTTCTCACAATCACAACGAGACAAAATCTTCCCCAATACGTTTCCATTCACTTCTGTTCTAAAGCACTTTCAACCACGCGTTGCTTCAAAAAAAATAATCCAAAAATTAAAAGAAAACATATACTTTAAATATCTATTATATATTCGGATCATTTTCTAACAAAAGCGCCAAAGCGAATTTCTAATCCAAAGCCCACACATCCAAAAAGTTTATATACACGCATATTAGCATATCTGCAGATCACTATGAAAAAAGGCGTCGCCCGAAGACGTCGAGAGACTTTCTTTGGCCGGGGCTTCATTAAACGAAAATATCAGAACACCCACCCGCACCAGCTCCCTCAGGAGCCTCAGTGGGACGGGCCAGAGGTTCGCCAATAGTGTCGGCAATCTGGAGCCCCGGGGCCCTCCGGAGCCCGATCCCACCCACTCCACGTACAAAACACAAGAGACACCCACCCCGCCGGCCGAGAGATAAGGGGAAGTTTTGAAGTCGCGTGAAGGAAAGTTGAAAGACGCTGTCCTTTGTTTCACAAAGAATGCGATAAGAATAATTTATAGGAGCCGATCTTAATGAAGCGCCCGCCGATCCTCGGGGGGAGGGCCGAGTGCACCGAGGCCCACCCACTCGTGACCACCCGCTTTCCTATGGAAGTTTCCTTTTGAGGGACCCGCTTTCTAATCAGGGATCCGCCGTTTTCGCTAATTGGCGCTTTGCTTGTACACATTGTAGGTTTTTGTGCGGAAATTGCATATTGAACGATTTCGAGATACGTTTTTTGGATCGATAAATCTAATGATGGAATTCGTCTGACGCAATCGCTTTATTAGGAAACGTGTATATCATTCATTCAAATTGTGAAAGGCATCAAACATAAATTATAAATATTAGGGTTGCCATACTCTATAATATTTGAAGGGAGTACACATCCTCTTTATTCTATTAAAAATAAAACGTCTTCCTTTGATGATATTATAATTTTTTTTATTAAAAACAGATAGTTCTAAAAAAATGTAACTGAATTATAAATACGTCTACAATTTTATAAAAAAAAAATTAATGCCAATCAATCATTTATTAATATTAGAAAAAACTGTTTTGAAATATCGTTATTTCATTAAAAAAACTCGTCTTCTTTTTGTTCAAATTTAACAACTTGTCTTCCTTTTGTAATATTCCATTTGGTATCCCTGCTTATAATATTCGAATCGTTATCTTTACACTAATAAATCTCGAATCGAAACAATCTGTCAAAAAAGCCTTGCACAATAATTATAATAAGCATAATAAATTATACTAAATGCCATACATCCATACACAATTTTTTTCAAAAAATCGTGATGATTCATGAACGAATAATAAACATCTAATCGTGATCTCTCACTGAAATGCCACGCCTAAACCATACCTAAACAAGCCGGCGTTATTTCGAAATTCGAATCCGATCTGTACAAAGGGATAAATCAACGTCGATGGCATTTGAGCATGTCCTGCACCTTGCACTCGGAATGCACCTACACCAGAAATGCAATCGAAGACAATGCGCGAAACGACTACACTTTACTTACAAGCGATGTATTCGAAGTTAATGTCGTTCATAAAGAACGTTTAACGAACGTGGACGTTCTAATCGGCCGATTGGAGTTTTCAGCATCAATTTTTTTTTCTCAAAAACTATCCATGTAATTTAAACAAAATTTATACTCATAAAAGATGAAAGTTTAAACTATATATGCAATTTTTTCAAAAAAGATTTGAGTAAATTTAGTGGATTTAGGATATCTCAGAATTGAGACGTCCAAAAAATATCGTTTTTCAAGTTCGAAGGATGTTTTATAAGTTATTGATGATGTAAATATCGTTTTTAAAATATTTTTATCGTTCAAAAAACTTATCAGTGTTTTAAAATGTATTTGGTCGAATCTATTGGAGGAAGATTGTATTTTTTTTAATAATAAATGTATTGCATGTGACGCGTCGCGTGTGCGCCTTCTCGACTTGGGTGGCGACGTCGGGCTCGTGCTTGTTGTCCTCTCTTCGCGACACACTCAAAAGGATTCTTTTTCTGAGCGAAAGTCGCAAATAAATC
Source organism: Hydropsyche tenuis (assembly GCA_009617725.1). NCBI lineage: Eukaryota > Metazoa > Arthropoda > Insecta > Trichoptera > Hydropsychidae > Hydropsyche > Hydropsyche tenuis. The sequence goes on from VTON01000009.1 coordinate 2,691,908, forward strand.
TCGACGACGTTGACGAAGTCGCTCTCCTTTGCGGCCAGATGATTTTCGTGACCGTTCCTTTGAGGTGCTTCATAATAAGAAATGTGCTGTGCGAGATTAATGTGTGCGAAACTATTTTTTTCTTTCTAAAACAACATATAGTTATGTCGTATAGGTTATAAATAATATTGAAAATTATCTATATTTTATAGTATCTTTAGTATTTTATAGCGTCAGTTCATTGTCATTGAAAATTTAACGACGATTCAAAACAATATATTATATTATAACTACTTGCATTACAATATTACGATATTAAAATTATCTTTCGTAGTTTTATGCCAAAATTACTTAATCGTATCTTTTATAAATTGCATTAAAGGTTATTTAGTTTCAGTTTTTGTATGAATTGTGCATTTGATAAAAATAATTCATTGTCTATTGATATAAAAAAACATTTAAATAAAAACCGTTTTCTATATAGTTTTTTTTTTTTTTTTAAGATTCGTGTAACAATTTTTTTATTTAAAAATGAAAATAGATTGATGGATGGATAGGTAGATTGGATGGATGGATTGGTTAAAGGAAATCCTTTTACTAATCCATCAATAACACATTTATTAATACAATTTAGAGTCTTGTGGACAATATGAAATGCATTTAAAAAAAATTTATATGATGTAAAACAATTCAATGAATGACAACAGTCATTTGAATTTGAATTTCAAAAGAAATTTGAAAGTTTCCCTCCGTCTTTAACAATATCGCAACTTTCTATTTCGTCCGCAACAATCTCACACCACATACGAGTTATTTCATGATCTTATTATTCAACGTTTTTTCTTATATTTATTTATTTTGTTAGAACTGGTTACTCGTACATCAAACCCCATATCCACCCTCGCCCGAATCTTCCTCAACTCCCATTTAAAACATTACATCACAATGATCGACAACATCGATCCCGCAAAGAACGTCGATCGCCATCGATAAACCCCACCATACATTCCAATACGAAAACTCCTCCGTAGCGAATCGCTCACGTCCGACTTTTCCAATTATAAATCAAACAGCCGGCTGCGAGACCGGCGCCGAAGAAAGATGGTTAACATAAACACGTGTGATCGGACGAGATTACGGGATATAAGGTTTCGCTCGTCCCGCGGGACACGAAAGCGGGCCACGGGACTAATGGCCCCGGGACGAGCCGGGGCCCCGGGTCCCGCGGGACCCCTGACTGATGAGGGGCCCCCGTGACTTAATCAAACGGGACCCGGACTTTCGGGAGACCCACCTAGGAAGAGGGGTCTGTGCGTTGAATTAGCACGTTTTTTACGCGCTAAGAGCGGATGAAAAATCGCGGGATCTTCGTGATGGATGCGCGGGTCCGCGTTTTTTTCGCTTATTTATCTTATTGGCGAGGCGTATTTGTCACTGGTCGGCGAAGGGTTAGAACGTAATTACCCCATCGGCTTGTAGGTGCCGGGTGAAGACCGCAAGTTAGGGCCGTTTTTGGAGAATGATGCGTTCGTTCGGTCAGACGTCAGCCTTTGTTTTTGTTTTTATTTTTTTTGTATCGAGTTGGGTTAGTGATTTGATCTTTTTTTTAATGAATATCGGAAATTAAAAGGATCTGATTGTAAGTGCCGTTTTTTTATTTAAAATATTACCATAGTGACACATATAATACAAACTTGTTGATATATTGTACACTATTCAAAAAACAATTTTGGGATTTTAAACGATATTTAAAAACGTTGACATATAAAACGTATTTTTGACATAAAACCAATTTTGTATTTTTTTACATTTGTTAGTAATATACTGTTAAGTTAGAATAATCGAAAAAATAAAATTTACTCATAATTCACTTTAGAAGTCACTTTAAACCGGAAAAATCGCATAGAAACGAAAAATGGTTTTTTCCCATAATGCTGTTCTTGTTATAATAGAAAATTTTGTAATTAAAATTTTTGCCCCTCTCAAGAAATAATATTTTCTGTAATTTTAAAGTAGTTTCGGATATAAATTGTATTGAAAAACTTGGGATTTTCAACAAAGTAACGACGAGCATACCTTTGGCCCCCGGTGTAGGTCCCTTTTTATTTTCAGTATTCGATTTATGAAAATCATAGAACTTTTTGAGTCTGACAAACGTAAAATTTCTTTAGTGAATAAAATATAATATAATTTCCAACGAAAAATGTCTACCTATCAATGATTTCAATATCATCAACATTTCAAAAACGACTCAACAAACCCCCAATTCAAAAATTAACCCCCATATCTCCTCAATCTCATTTTCGAACTCCCATCAAAGCGGAAAATATTAAACCACCCCTCCCACCCCAAAAACACACACACAACACCTAGACCCACCAATAAACATAACAACCGATCCGCGAAATAAATAATATTCGGTCGCGATACCGCGAGATAAAACTCTCATCTAACAACCCCGCGAGATTTATGAACGCATCCTCTCGTCGGATCTCCACCCCCATCTTCATCTTAAGGGTGGCTGGAGACGTTGGTGTATTCGTAAATAAACTTTTCACTATAATTTCCTTCTGTCAGTCGGCACGTAAGCCGTGATATGGTAAGGCGTTAACGATTGCCCTCGATATCGAAAGACAAACTTGGGATTTGTACGTATCGCTCCGTCGCACAACATTAACGCTCCGACGGTCGTAAATACGGGTTCGGTTTAATTTATTTAATCTCATAACGTGTATTGTAGGGGGTGGGTGGGCGTTTGCGAGTTCGGTTGATATCCGGTGTGATGAGTTTGTTCGCGATTTCGGTTTTTTATATTTTAGTATGACGGGTTTTGAGTTTGAAAAATTTTGTTTGGTGGGGGTTTTCTTTGGAGTTTTTGTGTGGTGGAGTTTGGAGGTTGGTGATTTTTGAGTTTTGATGATGAATGCTAATATTTTTTCATAGTAAGATTGTAACAGTTTAAAAAAAGTCTATAAGTATTTTTATGATAACATATATAACTTCCATGACATAACAAATCGGATTTGTAAATTAATTGTTTTTATTATTATTAGAAAAATAGACTTTGTTTTAATAATTTAATTTAAAATTGATTATTATAAATTCGTCTAATACAAATTTCGAAACAAATAATCAAAGAATAATAATAAAAAAATACAGTCAAACAAAATTTTTGCCAATTAGTATTGCAGCATTCGTGAAAATAGTTTGTAACACATTTTGAGCTCTTATCGTCTCACTATGGCAAATACTAATAATTTATCAATCTTAATATTACAGTAACGTATATATTTTGCATTTTCAAATTAAGCATGTATAATATTAAGCCATTTCGATTTCGTACGCACGTGTAAAAAAAAACTAATCAACACGCACGTTTATGAATTGAATATTATAATTTTTCGTTAATTAATTGTCTATAAAATTATATAATAGAAACAAAATCGGTACTTTCATACGGCCAAATAAAATTGGTTCCGTATTGAAATAATCAATTAATATTTTGCCGCGAACGATTCGGTTTCTAAAAAACTACCCATTAACCTTAACATCCTTATAAAAATTATATCCAATCGATACAATATTAAAGGTTCATTTGCAAAAATCACATGAATAATTTAAAAAATCACTCGATTATGCGCAATATAATATATTTCTCCTATTAATTTATGCGTATTCGATTAAATTAACGTCCAAGCATACAGACATCACCGAACAACATCCCAATTAGAAATCCAACATAAAATTTTCAAAACACACCGAATTTTTATATCGAAAACACAGCCTTTCTGTCTTCGGAAAATCTCCTATATTAGCACGCAGTAGGCAATAGAAGCATGTTCGGTGTCAAAAGACGGTACGCGCCGCTAACGAAACCGTCAGATCCACAACGGCGATATGAAGTTTGAATCGCGATCCGGCGAAGACAGGAAACGTTTCCATTTAGCGTCATGGTCGTTTTTTGAATGTCGGTGGCCTCCAGTTTAGAATATCAAAGGGATTCTTCGGGGCGGGCCGTTTAAAATTTTGCAAGTTTTGCATGTCGATAGGTACATGGAAATTTTTTTGTATGGCGGAATTTTTTTTTATTCGTCGTCATTATGTAATATCTTTATTTGAATATTTACATATAAATTTTATATTAAAATTATAATATATCCGTTTCAAGATTGTGCTATTTGTTGTTTAACTTTCGTGATGATTGGAAAATGAATAGTCTTATGAATCTGTTCTAGAAAATAGCTGTTTGAGAATTTGATAATGAACCAATCTTATGATTGATTACATCTAAATACTACATATTTTAATTATGATCGCTGTTGGAAAATAGTGTTTTAAGAATGTATTAGGCTGTACAGTATATGGTGTTGATGATTTTTGTTTGTGGCTTCATATTTTCTATATTTTAACAAAAAAAATCCTAAAATGCATTCAGTTCCTTTTCGGACATCTCAATATTTTTTTCTGAGAAAAATTTCGTTTTTTAAATTATATTTTAAATTTTTAATAAAAAAAATAACTGGAAAAAATCTTATTTCATTTCACCTATAGTCACTGATAGCATATTAAATGATAGCCTAATTATATGTATCGATAAAATTAATCAATCATACAAATATTTAATGTATTTCAAAAAATATTCCCAATTTTTCAATTCATCTTCATCAAATCTACAATGATTATATTTAAAAAAAATGATACTAAAACACCCCATATAAATAACATGCATTCAAATCCATCTCCTGACCGTTCCACCCATCAAACACCTCCACAACCAAAACTCACCCCAAACAACCGAATTAATTAAACAATTATGCAACCATTGAAGACACATGTTAATTAGGCGACGTCGGAAACGCACTTTCCCACAAACACCAACTTTTCTCTACACAATCCCGCCGAAGAACACCCATTAAACACACACACCACCGTTCGAATACGTCTAATTAAGTGAGGCGTCTGGCTGCGTCAAAGCGATTGCCTCATTTCCTGGATATCGGGACACATCCAGGAACGGGACTCGAATGACGGCCGGGAACCAACAAAGGTGTAATGAGAGAGCGCCGCCGAAGTGTCGGTGTGTTCCCGAAGGTGTTGTGTTGTAATGTCGGGATATGTGTGTGTGTGTTGTGGGGGAAAGTGTACCGAGCGTTTCCCTAAGAAGAAAATCTCGTTTAATTAATACGGCGGGTAAGTGGCCCGCGGGCCACGAATTCAATTAACATGTCTCGCGCTTTTCTCTATACGTCTCGGCGGGGGTTTTTATCGGATGGGGTTGGATGATGGGGGGTTATCGGAATTTTGTGGTTTTGGAGGGTTTTTTTTTGGGAATAGGTTTAGTTTTGTTGAGGAGAAGGAATTGTTTTGACTTTTGTGATTATCGTTGAAAATTTGGATGATTGTGGCTCGAGAGAGATCGAGAACGATACGACATCTATTCTTTGTTTTAGGAAAATCTTTTCATGAATTAATTTTGGAAATTTTCGTAATGATGTATTTATTTTTATAGATAATAGTTTCATCATTATACAAAACTGTGTAACGAGCATTAAAATTTATATAATTTTCAAAGTTTTGATGCAATTTCTTACAGTTGAAGATCAAAATCTTTTCTCAGTAAATTTCTATAGTAAAGTAATAACTTTTGTTTCTTTTGTATCTTTTTGTTTTTTTTATACTGAAATTACGTCATCGTCCAATAAAAAACTAAAAAATTTTGAATAAAACATTCATGAATTGAATATTTCATCTATATATAATTCATCCAATAATTTCAAAAAAATTACGCAAAATTATATTGAATCAATTCGAATCAATCCCAAGTACCCAAAAATCATCAAAAAACGAAACCCATTAACAATTTCCAAAAGCGCAACCACCTCACGCATCCCAAACCGAACCAACCTCTCTTTAGAAGTCCTCCTTAATTAAGCGACACCCATTAAAATCACAATGGTTTACCGATCGGTAGACTCACCCGTAACAGAAAACAAACCCAAACACTTTTCATACAGAGATAAGTAAATCCCGGCTTTGTTCAGCGCCGCCGTTGATAGACAAACAAGATAAGGCCTGTAGCGGCGGCTACAGAGATCGTTGTTCAATTTAACTCCGTAATTAATTTATGATATGCTTATCCCGGTCAATATTGCTACAGTTCGGCTCGTTATCGCTCCACGGCAAATAGTGGCGCAATTTCACGCAGTGTGTGCTCACCTTTGTGTGCTTTTCTTTGCAGAGGAAGAAGGCAGCCCCGAGGAGGGTAGTCCCAGGGAAGGAGAAGGTCCTGCTGAAGGGGAGGGGGAGGAAGGCGAGGGCGAGGGGGGCGAACAGGAGGGGGAAGTCGAAGGGGCTCAGCCCCCGGCGCCCCACGATGCTGACCACGACATAGAGCATAGTATTCCCGCTACGCTCATACAGGACCCCAATGCTGACAGGTGAATAACTTTTGATTTTGTTCTGTTTATTTTTTTCATATTTGTGTTTTGGAAAGTTTTTTTTATTTGGGGATTGAGTTGTGTGTTCTTTTGAATGATGGGAGCTGGGGATTTTGAGATTGTCGCGTTGCTTGTAATTTGTTTTGTATGGTGTTTTTTTATGGTTCTGTTTTTTATTTTATAATAAAAATGTTATTTTTTATATTGAATTAAATATATCAATAACGAAATCTTTAAAAGGAATTCGTAAGATTGTTTTTGATTAATCAGAGAATTTCTGAAAATTAATGAACCGTTCCATTTAGTATTAAAATAGTTTTTAAAATAACATTTTTCTGAAATTGAATGCGATTGTTTTGATTTTAAAACGAAATATTTAGTTAAATTTTATTTTGAGATAAAATATATTTGGAATTCAACAAATCGAACGATTAAAGCTCAATGTTTAAGAATGAGTGTGAATTTATATAAAACAAAGTACCCGATGCATAAGTTTCTCAAACAATTTAATTAAATACATTACGGAATCATAATCGAATATTTTTGAAAAGTATCTTTGTTTTAGGAAAGTATTTTTGGTTTTACGATTTATTCAGTTTAAAGTTTTTTTTTTCAAAATTTAATTTACCGTTAAACCAGTAATAAGAAAAAAATATCGAATTACCGATAAATGAAATTTTCGATAAATCTGACATTCCTAATTCAGTAGTTATAACTAGAACATTTTTTTTTATTTTTATTTTTTAAAGATCATTCAAAATTAATCAAAAACGAAATTTAAAAAACTTCACATTCAAAATTCAATCAAACCTCAAACCAAATCAACTTTAAACAATCGATTATAAAAATACACACAAAAAACAAAATCGATTCCCAACCACAAGAACATTTCAATCAACATCATTCCGAAACGAACCGTCAGATCTTCACACACACACACACGACTCCTCCGAACAAATAAGTGTACGGCCATTGCATTATGTCACTCATCGTGACTGGCACTTGCACTTTTCGTCCTGTCACTTACAATAGTGACACGATAGCCGCAACCGACGTCGATGATTTACAACATAATTTCGATGCGGTCGTGCGGCTCGATTGTGCTCGAAAATGTGTGCTCAAAAAAACGATCGAGAAAAAAAATCGAGGAAAAAAATTTTGAGAACCTTCCTGTGTATTGTTTTATGATTTTGGGTAATTGATGCTTTACGAGTTGATTGTTTGAAATTTGGATGTTTCTGATTGTGTTTTATGTGAGTTGTAAATTGAAATAATTTTTTTTTAAATAAAAGTTTGAGAAGTTGTGGTCGGTATAGCTTGGAGTGTTTTCACGGCATGTCAAAATGACGGATTGACGTGATTGACAGGCAAAATAATTCGATGCACGAGACTTTGACGAACGTTCGCGTTGACAAGTGCGGCTTATTTTCGAAATCGGTGCACCTCACCACTACACGGTGATCAGAATATCGCGGTCGCTGTTTTTCGTTTATTTAAATCGAAACGTTTTTTTCGTTTTCGTTTTATTTGTGTGGAAGTTTGGTTTTTGAGAGTTTTTTTGGTTGAAGTGAGTTTGGAATGTTTTTGATAAGTATCTTTTGTAGAGTTGTTGATGATTGGATGAAAATGATTACTTTTTAAGATTATGATTGTTGTTGTTGATTAAAAATGGGATATTATTTAACATGAAAATGCTTGATGTGAAACGATTAAAAAATAATATGAACTGCGATTCTGACAAAATACTATAATCACGTTTAATATGAAATTTTTTTAACACGAAAATATATTTTGGTTCCTTCAGTTTTTGTTAAAATATTTTCCACTAAAATAAAAAAAATGTATTTATTAATTGAATGATAAGGAATTTATTTTCTAATATGAGAGATCGATATCATGATTGTTTTTATTTGTTTATTAAAACGCAAACTTAAAATTAGATTGATAATTATAAATTTTGTACTGAATCAAACTTACTTTTAAATATATTCATATCATTGAATAATTTATTCATAATATTGATTATCTGTAAACAAAAAAACGAACATAAGCTTTTAAATAGATTAAATCTACCACACGATTTTTTCAAATATTAAAATCACACATTTTATGAAGGGACCTTTTCCTGTAATACATAACTAACGGGCCGATATTGATGATTAAAATCATGACGAAATAATTTATATATCAACTGATTAAAAATTGCACAAATATAAAACGAAACAACGGAAATAAAAAAATATCGCTTAATCACACAAAAAATAATTTCATTCTATATATCACCGCTTAATAATCGGGAACGCCATTCATAAATCAAATCTCACCACTTCCACGTACATTTCGAGATTTCGATTTGTGGGTCAAGATTGATATTTGGCCCAAGGGCGCCGATAAACACCCTTTAAGATCGATTTTCGAAAAGCCACCGTTTTCCGAAACAAAAACACGCCTTTTTTGAAACGTGGGCGTTGCACATATATCATGAATAAACATTATGTACGGGCGCGTCATAATAATTCATTTTCGTGTTGGGTTTATCGATCCTAGATCGTAATTATTAATCACGACTGTGTCAGATTGTAATTATTGTGGTTGTGTGCATTTTTTCGATTTTTTGACGTGGATTTGCTTTGTGTGTTATTAATAGGGATGGATAATTAAAGCCTTTTTGTATGAATAATGATGGAGTTGTAATTATGATTTGCAAAGGGTTGGATTTTTTGGAGAATTTTTGGTATTTGATAATTGTATGGGATGGAAGTAATTTATAGATTTTTATTAATAAGTGTTTGTTGCCGTTAATAGTTGATTTATTTATGGATTGTTTCGATTAATAATCTTCAGGATTCATTGTGTGAAAAAGTTAATTCTGAAGAATGTTATGGTTTTTGAAGTATCATTTTTGAATTTATAGGCGTTTGAAAAGTTTCTATGTAACTGGAATCTTTTGTTATTTTTAAATGTATAACAATTATACCGTTTTATTTGTTACAAAAAAAAATCTGGCATTTCATGTATTACAGCCTAATATAATGCGTTTTCGATATATTTTTAAATTAATTATAGATATTTTTATAAATCGATAGATTAAAATTTAAATAAAAAAAAGAACCATACCAACACTACTGAAATTTTCCAAATTATGAAAATAAAACAAAAAATTGACATAATTTTTAACAAAATATAAGGTTATGATTCTAGCGATGGACCGTTTTATTTTTTGCAAAAACTATGATAAATATTAGATATTTTAATTGAGTTAGTGAGACATCATACATTAACACGTAGACAGAACTTCCTAGATTATGTGATAAAGCTTACTTTTCAATATTTGCATTTTCAATATTTTATGAAAAACGTGTACTTCTGAACTTTTTAAAATATTATATTACAGAAACAGTATTATGTATTCATATGTTTAATTGCGTTATAAAGTTTCAATTCACTCATTTTTTTCGATCAGAAATTTTTTATCATTTAAAAATTTAAATTTTTTTGAACTTACATTAAAAAAATATCACACATCCCATCACCAATCTCATCCTAAATTTTTCCCCAAATTCGACAAACTCCCCAAACACCCAAATTTCCCAAAAAAACTTCCGAACTTGCAAAGGCTTCAAACACGAAAACACCTAGAACCTAAACGGGGGCGAAAGGGGGGGAGGCTCGCACACGGCGCGACGATAAATAAACACGAGACTATCGCGAGGGGCGCGGGGGGGGGGAGGCGATGCACCCTCCCCCCCCCCACTCCGCGCACGCGCCCTCCCCCTCCTCAGACCTCTCTCTCCCTCTCATGCCACATCGCAATGCTTCCCTCTCGCTCCCCCCCCCGCTGCACCGCCGCGTGATCGCTCGCCTCACTCGGTGCTGAGCGTCCGCGGCGCGAGCACGCCGTTCTCGCGCACGCGGTGTACCCCTCGCGCTGGCCTGCGCGCGCAACGCGTGTCATGATCGTCGAGTGCGACCGGAGGCTCAGGGCACACCAACACAGGTAACCGGCCGGACGTGACGTCAGAGCTGCTGTCGGGGTCGAGGGTCACATGTGCGTGGTTGTGCTTTTCGCGGACTCGAAGCGCTAATGTCAGATTCGAATTTTCCGGGCGAGGCGCAATAGACGGCGGCGACATCTGTCGGCGGGAGACGCGCGGTCGCTCAGCGGGGATGCGAACCGGTTTTTATTATTTTTTCGGGCGGTTTTGACGTTTCGATTTTGTGTTTTGGTTTATCGGTTTTTTTGTTGTTGTGTTTTTTTAATTTTTTTTTTTCGTTTGTGCTATTTTTTTTCTTTTCGAAAGTGAACTGTTTTCCTTATTGCAAAAAAACTTATTCGAAAATTTTCGTATGTTTTTATTTTTTAAATGATTTAAACAATCCTTCATACATTTCCTAACGTCTTTCTTCATGTTTCGTTTCTCTTTTTCAAGCTTTTTATTTTTATTGTACGATCGTAACTATTTTGAATAATTGACATGATACTATACACTTTTTCTTACATTGAAATTATTTGTACAAGCTTTCATTATACAAATATATATATTATATTTATATTATATATTATATTATATTTTAATCTACAAATTGAAGCATACATATGAATTTAAATGTTTTATATCAAAATTTATAAATATCATGGATGTCATAGATACTCTGGTTTCCCTTCAAAACGTATAAATCTTTCGCCTTTTACTAAAGATTTCCGTGGAGGGGAACACTATGAGTCTATAGATATCATAGATATTAAAAAAATTTAAAATCTTACTATGATATTATATTATTACAATGAAATATATTTTTGTATAAAACATATTTTTACATACCCCATGGATATTTTTAATATTTTTATATCCGATAACAATTATGATAGAGCGCATATTTATTATAATGTATTTTATTTTGTAATTTACAATGAGTCGATTAGTATTAATCTAGTATGTTTTTTCGTCTTTCAGGGAGCTGAGTCCCAGATGTTTGTCGCGGGATTCTTCAGGAGTGCCAAGATGCCCCTCTAGCGAATCTGCATATTCAGGAGGCCGAGGACTGTCGGGACTTTTGCCCGGTTCTTTGCCTCCGCTTCCGGCTCCAGCCGCCATGGCCGCCTACCTGGGGGCGGCGGCTGCAGCCGCCCACCAGGCTCATCGTAGGCTGTTAGTTTCGCCCTTGGCTGCCGTATCACCCCTTTTGGCCGCCTCTGGCTCCCCACCCCCACCGCCCTTGTTGCCCCTTTTGACGGGCCGGCTACCGGCTTCACCCTCGCCGTCGCCGTCCCCTCAAGATGACACAGATGCCCTGGACTTCAGCACGAAGAGGTGCGAGAACAAGTCGGACGATGCCGATATGGATGCCGTCAATCTCAGCAGCAAGCCCTCCGAAAACAGTCCCCTCGATCTGTCGGTGACGAGCAGAAAACGTGGTCCAGAAGACTCCATTACTCCTCCGCCGGCCAGGAAGAGCTCGAGGCCTTTAGATTATAAGCCAGTAGTCTCACCGTGGACGTCCCCGGTCGCGTCCCATTTGCCTTATTTTGCCGCCGCCGTGGCGGCAGCTAGTCTCTCGCCCAAAAACAACAACGCTGCTGATTGGAATGGTAAATTGAAGCACATGGTGCCGACGCCAAGCGACGCTACTAAGGCTCTGGAAAAAATGAGCGAGCTGAGCCGCCTCGGAGGTGAGGAATTGTTCAGGTCCGTAGCACAGAGCGCCGCTCTCGGCACCAATCTTCAGGGTTCGGCTGCTGGAAGACACAGCGCTTGGCAATCGCACTGGTTGAACAAGGGAGCCGAACAAGCTAAGGACGTGCTCAAGTGCGTCTGGTGTAAGAAGAGCTTCCCAACTCTCGCCGATATGACCATACACATGAAAGAAGCTAAACACTGTGGCGTCAACGTACCTGTGCCACCATCGCAAGCTCCGAATCTCCCACCGCCTCAGTTGCAACCGCCGACTTCGTCTCCGTCCGCCTCGGCGATCAACAGTTCCGGTGGTGGATCCGCCAAACCTACTCAGAACGATCTCAATTTGCTCATCAAAGAGACAATGCCTCTGCCGAGAAAACTCGTGAGAGGCCAAGATGTGTGGCTTGGCAAAGGCGCCGAACAAACACGACAGATTTTGAAATGCATGTGGTGTGGACAAAGCTTCAGATCATTAGCCGAAATGACAAGCCACATGCAGCAAACGCAACATTATACCAATATCATATCTCAGGAGCAAATAATCTCTTGGAAGTCGTCAGATGAAAATAAAGGAGCGGCGGGACCACCTGGAAACAACAATACTGGTTCAACCGCGACGGGAACGAGCAGTCACGTTAGCGCTGTGCTAACATGCAAAGTTTGCGACCAAGCTTTTAGCTCATTGAAAGAGCTTAGCAATCACATGGTGAAGAATTCACATTATAAAGAGCATATAATGCGTTCGATTACCGAAAGTGGTGGAAGGCGCAGACAAACTCGTGAAAAGAGGAAAAAATCCTTACCCGTGAGAAAGTTGCTTGAGTTAGAAAGAGCTCAACACGAATTCAAAAATGGCGATGGAGTTGGACTCGGTCCCGTAAAACCAATAAGGGACATGAGCGCTAGCAGCCGCATAACTTGCGAAAAATGCGGTGATAAGATAGAAACAGCTGTTTTTGTAGAACACATCAGACAATGCGTTGGAGGTCCTATAACAACCAGTCAAAGGAACCTCTTGAAAAATGCATTGATGTCGAATAATATATTACCACCTGAAAATTCTTTGATGGTTGGTCATCTGACTCCATCAAGCAGGGAAGGTAGAAAGAGCATCAACGATGATATGCCATCGCCAGGCTCTAGACATCATAGATCTCCGTCGTCTGTTACGGATCTTTCTCCAAATCCCAAAGATTCTGGAGGCGGCGGTGGAGGTGAAAAGAGCTCTTCACCTTCGGTATTGAACGCAATCGAACAACTTATCGAAAAAAGTTTCGATTCTCGTTCTCGTCACGGATCAATTCCTGGAATGCCCGGAACAACTACACATGCTCCTATTGGTTCTAGCATTTTGAAAAGATTGGGCATCGATGAGAGCGTTGACTATACAAAACCATTAGTTGATGCTCAGACGATGAACATACTTAGAAATTATCACCATCATCAACAGGTGCAAGTCCAGAACTTTGCGAGACGAGAACGTAGCGGAAGCGAATCTAGTTCAATGTCGGAAAGGGGAAGCAGTAGAGTTGAGTCGCTGACGCCAGACAGAAAAATGGATCCACCGTCTTATCATATTACGCCAAGGACTACACCAGATACTAAACGGGGCCAAACTCCATTGTCTGATAGGGCTAATTCCCACGAGGACCAACCGACTGAAGTGAGGATCAAAAAAGAGATCCCAGACGAGGACGAAAGGGAGGATGGCATGAATCTCACAAAAGGTGTGATACACATTAAAAAGGAAATCGAAGATGACGACGAAAATCGATCTTCGCGTCCGGCAAGCAGGCACGCAAATGATACAGAAGAAAATCGTTTGCCCACGAATCTGATAAAAAGACGAGACAGTAGCGCTAGTCCAAGACCGCGTCCCAGTCCTCAAAGCGGTACGAACCAACACAGTCCGTCAAGGAACAGCACCAGTCCTGCTAGCGATCGCTCTGCCACACCACGCAGCACACCAGGAGCCGAAAGGAAGCCATCAGGTAGCTTAGGAGCTCTATCATCCATGTTCGATAGCCTCTCTGGAGGGAGCGGCACTAATGACAACGCATCCAGTTCCAGCAAACGAGGCAGCAGCCACCCTTTAGCCGCCTTGCAGAAACTCTGCGACAAGACTGAAAACCATCATCCGAACCACAGAAACTCTCAATCGGTCGGCAACAACACACCAGCCGGATCCGCACCGTCTCCAGCAGCCACATCGGGTCCAGCTCCGGGAGCGATCCTCGCTTTCAGCTGGGCATGCAACGACGCCGTGATGACCGCCGACTCCATAATGAAATGCGCCTTCTGCGACACTCCCTTCATATCGAAAGGTGCTTATCGTCATCACTTGTCCAAGATGCATTTCGTCAAAGACGGAGTCATCCCCGATCCCGTTGCCATTAAGGCAACCCAGCAGTCGAGCGGATCTTCGGCTTCTCCGACCAGCAAGGGCGGAGTGTCCAGCAGCGTCAATTCTTCGGCCACTTCCAGCTCGGTGAACGCAGATCCCAGAAGCCCACCACAACCCACCAATTTTGAGGAGAGTCCTCACTCCAAGTTTCTCAAATATACCGAGCTCGCCAAGCAGCTGTCGAGCAAATACGTGTGAATATGTATACTAGTTTTGTTGTTCAGAGGACATTATTGTCGTGTCCCACTATTAATATTTTTTGGTTGTTTTTTAAATGTCATGAATCAAATTCGTCGTTCATTCCTACCTGCTGTATATGTGTACATATTGTAGTCGTAGTTAGTATGGATGGGTGCCGAAAAAGGCGCATGTGATGCTACCATATCTCGCTACATCAACTATTCAAAAAAAAAGAATCATGTATGCCATAGTCTTGTAAGCTTTAGATTGATAAATTTTGAAAATTTTTTAACTCCAAGCGTGAACGTATTCGATGGGCTTAAGTCTCGTTTAACCAGGACAGCATTTCTTTTCTTCCGTTCTCGCGAGACAAGACTCAAAACGGTTAGTTTTTAAGTTTTCATTTTGTCTTTTTACACTTTTGTCATTGCGAGGTCCATTGTGGAATCTTGATGATCTTCGCGATCGAGTCATTGTCGGGTTAGTTCCGTTA
The DNA here is from genome assembly GCA_009617725.1 of Hydropsyche tenuis. NCBI lineage: Eukaryota > Metazoa > Arthropoda > Insecta > Trichoptera > Hydropsychidae > Hydropsyche > Hydropsyche tenuis. Next base: position 2,707,079 of record VTON01000009.1, read on the forward strand.
TTTATAATTTTTTTTTGTATCTAATAAAGATATGCCGTCTTTTAGATAGTGTAGTTAATAGTTGATCCATTTGGATTGTCTCGTTTCGAGCGGGTTCGATGCAAGCCCAATCGAGGGACTTCAAATTATACTTAGCGAGTATACGTGTTAAAAAATAATAGTCAAAATTATTATTCTGGTTCTATACATAAATATATTTACATAAATTAATCAAAAAAAAAGTTAAAATTAAGATTTCGGAAGTGTTGATAAAATATTTGGCATATAGTAAAAAAATACATTTGGCGGCTGAAATTATCGCTTTTTATTTTTTTAAAATATTGACAAAATCATTAAGTGTGACCTGTGAGTGTCGCGTGTTGTGCGATGGGCGTAGTACTTAAAAAAAATATTTAAAAAAGGGCCTTTTGCCCCTTGCTGATATGTGATCGAATCTGAACTAACGATTCTATTTATTAAACTTAAGTCCAGTTCATTTTTATTGTATAGCGTTAACTATTATTTTTTTTCAATCCCAGTTGTAGTGATAATTTATATAATTATGTATACATCATATAGGCGGTAATTAGTCAATTGATTAACATTTACAAGACTTGATGAAGCTTCTGAAGTATTTTTCTCCCGCGAGATGCCGATATCGAATGAGATTTATCTGTATATATTAGCGAGTAAGATAAGCTTAAACGAGTATACTTATTTCTTATTATATTAAAAGAAACTTGATATTTATTGAGATGAAATTACTCTGTATACCACATTTAAAAATAAAATGAAAGAGAAAAATAGTGAATGAAAGTATGATAAATGATTAAATAATATAAACATTGAAACATTCGTATACGTATCCCTCATAATCTATGATTCTTCCATGGTGAATTTTTAAACTGACAAAAGAATAATGTATTTTATCTGAGTAATAGTGAAATAATAAATAAAATTGGATTTAAAAAAAAACAATAACAATTATTATTCTACGATATATACCTTTATCGATCGATAGATTTGATCCAACAAAATCAATTTACAAAACATCATGTATACGCTAGGCTCTGATCAAGACGATTTTGCTCACTCTTGATAATTATAATTATTGATTTTACCAAAATTATTATATTATTTAAATATTTTGTTGTATATTAAAAATGCAATTAAAAGCTCAAAAGAATATGTATGTTACAAACTTAATATGGACTTTTATTTATATATTTGATAATACCCATGTACCTCCAAATACACAAAATACATTTTCAAATTACACAATGAATTGAAATACAATACAATATTTTTTATAAAGAAAAAAATACAAAAGATGTTATAATATCTAATACAAAGATAAGTAAGTAATTGGAAATGAAAAAATCTTTACACCTGAAAAGAAAACATAAAAGTAAGATCAACACATCAACCGACTTAACACAAAATACGGAGCCGTAGCAATATTTTTGGCGCTCTTGGCAGGTGTACATATGATTTAAGAAAGTATAATATAAATGGTTAATCAAACTTTTTAATTTTAATTTCGAATTTTTGAATAGTGCAGTTCGAACGAAATTACCAGGAGTACATATGATTTAAGAAAGTATAATATAAATAGTTACACCAATTGATTTTTTAATTTTAATTTCGAATTTTTGAATAGTGCAGTTCGAACGAAATTACCAGGAGTACATATGATTTAAGAAAGTATAATATAAATGGTTAATCATACTTTTTAATTTTAATTTTGAATTCTTGGATGGTGCAGTTCGAACGAAATTACCAGGAGTGCATATGATTTAAGAAAGTATAATATAACCAATTGATTTTTTTTTAATTTTAATTTCGAATTTTTGAATAGTGCAGTTCGAACAAAATTACCAGGAGTACATATGATTTAAGAAAGTATAATATAAAATACACCAATTGATTTTTTAATTTTAATTTCGAATTTTTTACACCAATTGATTTTTTAATTTTAATTTCGAATTTTTGAATAGTGCAGTTCGAACAAAATTACCAGGAGTACATATGATTTAAGAAAGTATAATATAAATAGTTACACCAATTGATTTTTTAATTTTAATTTCGAATTTTTGAATGGTGTCATTTGAACAAAACTACCAGGAGTACATATGATTTAAGAAAGTATAATATAAATGGTTACACCAATTGATTTTTTAATTTTAATTTATAATTTTTGAATAGTGCAGTTCGAACGAAATTACCAGAAGTGCATGTAATTTATGAAAGTAAATATCGTTACTTCATTTATTTTTTAAAATCTTAAATCTTGCGCTCTTCGCGCTTGCTCATTTGCCAACAGATTTAGGTGCTAACAACGTATTCACTCTCAAACAAAACCAAGCACAACCTCAACCCCAATCTCAACCGTATTCAAACCACCCACCGCCCACTAAAAAAGCCTACAACCCACACCCCAAAAAACGAGAAATCGAGCAGAAAACGTGATGCAAATTTAGCGCCTCTCGGCAGGGCGATTAACGCGAACCATCCAACGTACACCTCCATCCGAAGACTCCAGCGAACTTTCGAGATAAGTGGCAGCATCCGAGATGGCTCGTCTAATCTAGCCTGCAGCCGAGGCTTTGGGTACCTCATGGCAGCCCATGGGAAGCATTCGGCACCATGGAAGGAGGATCAGATTCGTCCCGCCAACAAAGGGCCCCATTCTCGGGAACGACGCAAGGAAGCCCTCCGCGCGGGAAGCGAGGGTTTGTATATTCGTTTTTCCTTTATTTTCTGGACGAGCGGGATGGTCTCGCTAGGACGTATTTCGCCGTTTTTGAATGGATTAATTCGGCGGGATTAATTATTTTCGGCGGGAGATTGTTCCCTTTGTGCGTCGAGGTTTCGCTTTTTATCGGGCGGTTTGCGCCGGTTAATGTGTGCTGTTCGGGGTAATTTGTGTGTAATTGGGTATATTTTGTATTTTATCAATTGGTGAGGATATAAATGTATATTTTGAATATAATTTGAACATATACACACTTCCATTTAAAAATATTTGACCATTCAATATAAAAAAAAGTATATTTACTTTGAAATAAACCTCGACTTATCTAATACTCGATTTGATATAATTTATAAATAAATAAGAATAGATTTGATAATATTTTTCTATTAAAATATTTGCCTACTCATTATAAAAAGACTTTGAAAATATACAAACCTTGGCTAATGTATCTAAAATAATCAATTTGATATAACTTTTGAATGAATAATAATAAATTTGATCATATTTTAAATGAAAATAACAAAATTATTTGCTTATCAATATCAAACAATTTTCTGAAACACTCGTCATATTACCATGTTTTCATTGTAACGTTTTTAGAACTTCATCGGAAGTATCCTCAGTGGTGATTTCAAGAGGTTCGGGAATATTTTGTTGTACATTGACAAGCTTGTCGATTAAAATTAGCGTCAAATCGCGACGTGGAAACTCCAACAGACTTGACCTGAACCCTCTTCCTCGTATATAGGACGATGGTGGAAAAAAATTCAAGCCCACGCACGTTATCCAATCAGTGTGAAGGATTTACGTACTTTGTCGTTTCATGGTCGCACATCTTGTTATGACAGTCTGAAAAAATGACAAAAATATGAATAGAAAGACACGTTCGGTACATTTCGTTAATAATTTCAACAAAGACGGCATAATTTTTAAGTAAAATATGATAATTTTGTTCATTCAAAGAAATGTTTTTAAAAAATATAAATTGATTGAATTTGAATTGTATCATTTTCAATATAGTTTAAAAATAAAATAAATAATACCTAATCACATATTGGTTTTTTCAGCTCATTTCAGTCACAGCATCGAACCGCTTCCGCGATAATTCGACGCCGTAAATCTGCTCCCCCATAAATCTGAAGCGCGTTTTTTTCGGGCCCGCACTTGTGTACTTTTTTCGCAGATTTTTTGCAATTCAAATCCAGCCGATTTTTCAGAACATCGGCCGGACAGCCGTGTATACACACACACCATATAAAACCCCATACAAAGCGAACGGGAGCGAGGGAAACGGGGAAAGGTGAAAGGTTGGGCGCGCCACTTGTTGCTCGTTCGCGGAAAATTCGCGTATGGAAAATCTTGACGGCGGAAAATTCGCGGGCTTTCCTTTTCTCGAACGGTGTTTGTTTTGATAATGCGATGTTAAATCGTTTAGTTCCATATTGTATTATGGGGATTTGCGAGAGTTTTCCGTACATTTTCATGGAAAAATTCGCTCGAATCGTGAGTGACATGTCGAAGCGCTATCCGACATACTAATAAGCCACTTTTGAATATTTCCCCCCATATGACATAATATAATGTGGGATATGTATAAAATATATACATACTAACGAAAGTACCTACACTAGTAAGTGACGTTGGCGGCAGCTGTCGCACCTTGATGGATAGCTGAGACACATGTCTGTTAGCCGTACCTTGTACACCCCTTTTACCACCCACCACCCACTTTTTCAACCACCCTTTCATACCGCTTCCTCTTTATACCTATTACCTTTTACAAACCGAGCAGGGTTGTGAATTGGATTCAGTCACGAATTTATCGCTGATAGAAATTACCATTAATCTTTATAATCGCTGAATAGAAATTAATATTTGAAACAATTTTTAAATATTAGAATTTAAAAAAAATCATTATAAAATTATTTTTTTATATAAGTAAAATATATGTATTTATATAAAAAAAATTATTTATCTTAAAATTTTATCAAATTTAACATTTATGTAAGCCATAATAATTGAGTTACAATCCAAGTCATAAAAAGCATAAATCTGATACTAAGTAAATAATTTCTTCAGCCCTAATACCGTCTACCACCCACTTTTTAGCCTTCCACCCATTTCGCCATCCATATATCGTCCACCGCCCACTTTTCCACCCGTTTGGACGGCGACCTCTTCAACCCCCGAGACGCCTATCCATCAAGGCGACGCTGGCCTCGCTTAGTGGTCAGGGTTGTCTGAAAATGCTGAAATTGTTGTTGTATTTTAATAATGTGCCGTGTACTTGTAATACGGTGACGCATTTTGCGATCGTGACTCATTCGAATGTACCTAATGCGAATTTTGTGTACCGTTCTTATTTATGCGAATAGTTTATTTGGAATGTGTTGTGCAGTTTTAATTTTTTTTTGTTTTCAAATTGTAACTTGAACTCTGATATATCTAAAATTTCACTGTTAGTCATTTTTATGATTGATTCAGATTTTTTTGGATCGAATTTTCAATAAAAATTCCAAGATTTCATTTCTTCCATTGACCCGTATAGTTAATGCAATATCATATAAATCATAATCGCGATAAATTGATTTATTAACACTTTCATATTTATGGGTTAATAAATAATTTATCGTGTTATCTAAAACGAGTAATAAATCTAACACGCAAAAATGTATTTCATCTTCAAACTTCCATCAATCAGACACATCGAAAATTTTCAATTACGCATCAGCGCACCCCAAAAGCGCAAATTTATATCGAAACTGCATAATTCCACCATAAAAAGCTTCGACCAATGGGAAAAAAATACGAAATCAGTATTGATCTCCATCGGTGCCGCCATTGCGACCATAATAATTATATACGACATTGTGTCGAGTCGGCGTTGCCCCCCTCCGGTAACGTTATCCCATTATTGCCCACTCTTTGATTTATTGGTTATGAATCAACGTCATAATGCGTATCTACATAGCCATGTGGATACTATCACTCCCTTTTTAACGTGGAAAGTGACTGTGGGTGGATGTGGAGGGAGCCGATCCGTCCGATTCTGCAAAATGTTTGCAGAAATTGTTGGGTGTCGTGAATCGATTTTTTTTAATTTTAATATTTTTTGAAAAGTTAGTTAATTTTGATAGTGAAAGAAATTTTTGTTTGATATTTTTTAGTAGAATTTAATTGTGATTAGTTGTTATTAAATGAAGAGAAGTTATTTGATTTGTATTGATTGATATGATCGACTATTTTAGTAGTTAGAATCGAGTGAAAGAAAATTTTAATGGTGTGTTTATAACTCAAATATACTACTAAAAAAATTTCATACCAAATGTATACAATCACATATAATTATTGATCGTGTTAACTATTTTCATCTAACTTTGAAACTGATAGATTTTAAACAACTATATCGCTGTACTGAATAATCGATCGTATCAATCAATCAACACAAATCAAATAATTTCCCTTCATTTCATAATATCTAATTACAATTAAATTTTACAAAAACACACCTATAAAATATCAAACAAAAATTTTCTTTCACTCGATTCTAACTACTAAAAGGATCGACCATATCAATCATTACAAGTCAAGTAATTTCCCTTAATTTTATAATTTTGATCATTGCATAAAATGGATACAAAATCAAGAAAAAAATGTGGAAATTTCGATGATAACATATGTATATTTTTAATTCATCACTCGCCTTAATTAAGCAATAAATGAAATTATCTATACATATAATTATCTAACTAACTTGAAAATATTTAGTAAGGGATGATTTTTATCATTCAAACTCAACAGAATAATTGAAGAATTAAATCAATAAAGACTTGCTTAATTTTCATCCATACGTATGGTACGAAAAAAGTACTCAAACTTCAGATAATATTCTAAACTAAAAAGCCTGCATTCTGCACCAAAATTTTTAGATAATGATGATATAAACTTCATATGATGATAATAATAAAAAAATATTTTAACTCAATCGATTCAACATTATGTAAAATATTTAAAATTCGGTTTTATGTCAACTGCGCTCGTTTTATCACGAAATTTCGTCAAAGACCCCCAAAAACTTTCAACAAAAATTCAAAAAATTCCAAATAAAAACCGAAAAGCCATCAAAACTTTCACTCAAACCCACCACCACATCCCGAATCCTTCGAAACCCCTGTTCGTTTTTGTCGGACGCGCGAGTTGATTTATACGCGAGCCGTTTGATGCGTTTCGCCGGCTTTGAAAGCAGATGGTCGTTAAGATGATTTATAAAAAGTTTATTGTGCCCGTGTGCGTGAGTTTTTATTTATTTATATTTATAATGCATGGCGAAAATATGGTACAATGTGTTGCGTTATTTTTTTTCATTCAAAATTAGAAACGCGTAATTTATTATTGACGTTTTTATTTGTGCGTGCGCCGCGGAGTTTCGTGAATAGTTTTTCGCGCTTTGATGGATTTATTTGGAAAATGGTTGACGGGCTCGATGTTTGTTCTCGTAGACAAAATAGCGATAAATTATCGTTAGATGTGTTCATTATTATTATCGGTTGAATGGATGCTTTTTTTTTTAACCATAATGTACTCCTACATGACTTTTTTCTTGTAAAATGTTAATTTGTAAAAAATGTTTAAACTTGAGTTCTTTTGAAAATCGTTAAATCAATTCATTTTGGACACATTCTTTCTTTGATTTATGATGGAAAAAAATCATGCGAATTTTACGTTCACGTTACAAAAATTGATACGACACCTTTGAAAACCGGATGCAATCTCATAGACATATGCAACTGAATTTCGTCAACCGATTCCATCAGAAAAAAATACATTTATTTATATTCACATACATACAAAAATGCATTTCCAAAGTCTGGAGCAGAACTGATAGTCTGATTTATGTGCCAGTCCAAAAACTACTCCCCACAACATAGGCGCTCAACAACTAGTCCGCAGCCATAATAGGGTATTGAAATAAACTTACATTGACACTCACTGCGTATTTTTTTTTATTTAAAATTATTTTCAATTTCAATTGAATTGGTTTGAATATATTTTTAGTCTGATCATGAATCATACATTTTTGATTTATCATAATGTGATCAATTTTTATCTTATTCAAAATCAAGATACATGTGAAAATTTGGATTAAAATTTCAAAAAATTGCACAATTCATCATACTTTTGATCAGTTATAAATAATTTTGGTCTATTTACATCTGAACCATATTAATCACCGTTCAGATATCATGTATTCTTAATCTTAAAAAATTAGCTTAGATATGTTAGATATACAGTTTTTACAGTTCGAATTCAACCTTTTAAACCTCAAATTCAATCTTTAAACTTAAAATTAAACCTTTTATATTTCAAATTTTACCATTGGTAAGTATTATCAATATCGTTTCCCGTAAAATCAACCGTTATCAATAAAATATTGCATTGGTCTTAAAAACACTTTCTGATGGTTAAATTTGGAGGTTTAAAAAATTTAACCTGAAGAGTAAAAACTGTGTGAGTTTCAATTTCTAATAAAGTAGAGTGTATTAGAATAAGATTATAAAAAAAATTATCCAAATTAATTTCCATACATACATACTATTAATTGCCATACATACAACAGTACATCACACACCATTAAACCACGAAGTTACAATCTTCTCATTTTATTAAGAAAAATTAAAAAAAAATCTGAAAACTCACATCCAGATAATAATGACATCTACCATGATCAGTATTAGACAAACGAACCTTTAAATTTACAAAAAATTAAAATAAAATAAAAACATCCACAAAAATTACATTCAAATCACATTGAACCACCATAACTGAACAATCTCGATAATTTCCAACCCAAAACATCTCAAAACATAAACACATTCAAAAAGCAAGACACTACTCTCACCCCCATCGAATTGTTCACCACTGTCCATGGAGAAAGGGGCCGGGGTTTCGCAAAACGCCACATCCCGTCCCGCTCCCGCGCGATATAATGACGATAATATTTCCAGCATTCGTCACATAGAAGCAGTAAATTATCATACATATGACCGGTGATATGACGGGGCCCCGGCCCATTAAAACGCGTTTGATTTAGATGCGCCCATAAAATTAATTTATGCGTTGACGCTGCACAACGAGTATAATAACACGGCAACAACGACGCAGTTATGCACTCGACCTGTCCGTCGCGTTTTGCCGTTTTTTCGCTATTTTTATTTTTTTTTTGGGTGATTTTTTATCGTTTCGTAGTCGAAGTTGCGAGTGGAAGCTCGCTGTGTGATGCGCGCCTATTGACGCTTTCGACTGTGTGGTTGTTTGTGATTGGGTTTTAATTTGGTGTTCAAAGTGTTTTGGAATCGATGAAAATATGATTGAATTGAATGATATTTTATTTTATTTTAATTTTATAAAGATAGGCAAAAGCAGAAAAGGATTCGAAATTTTTTTGTCAAGGACGTCATTTCCCAAAAATTATTCGAACCCCAAAAATTTTTTACCTATAAAAAAAAGGTCAACGCTTTTTTAAATTATTCGACAATTCTCAAAATTATTCGAACCTCAAAATTTTAGGGGGGGGTGACAGCCCCCCATGCCACCCCTAAATGACGTCCCTGGTTTTTGTTCAGTAGTAGATATTGTGTGACTGCACATAATGATGATGATTTATAAATCGAAAGTTTTCATTTGGTAGTAGATACATATTGTGTGATTGCAAATGATGGTGATTTACAAATAAAAATATTGATTTATATATATTTTGTATGGTTATTTGTGATTGGTTTTTAATTTTAAGTTCAAAGTGTTTTGAAATTTATGAAAACATGATGAATTAACGAATTGAATGAAATTTAATTAAATTTGAATTTTATAAAGATAGACAATACTGTAAAGGATTGGAAAAGGTTTTGTTCAGTAGTAGGTAATGATGATGATTTATAAATCAAAAGTTTTTTTCAGTAGAAAAGTATGTATTGTATGATTGCACATGATTGTCATGATTTATTAATCGAAATATTGAGTTATATATATTTTTCTTTGAAGTATTTAAAAAAATAATGACGAATCAGATGTTTTTCGTATAAAATTTTGTGTATTAAAGTGTTGAGTCAACGATCATAATTTAAAAGATGAATTGACTCAATTCAAAATAATTTGTCGTACAGAATTCTTAGTCATATTTTTAAATAGAATGACATTTTGTGATTCAAAATGCAAATTTTTGATGCAAAATAATTTTTTATATGTCAACTGGTTGATTGATTGATATGTGGAAGTATTAAAATGGTCAGCGACAGAAAATAAAATTATTGAAATTTTTTCATAAATAAAATGGAAAATATCTTTATTCAGAAATGACTTTGATATTCTGCATTTAAAAAAAATCAACATTTACTGCTATATAAAATATATCCAATTTTCCAGAAATTTACAAACGAACATTCCAAATATCGAACACCAATAGAGTCACCAACCGTCATTAGCACCGGAAACTAGAATACACATTAAAATCATCATACTTTTTTTTAATTTACAGAAACGCCACACTCCTCCGATACATCAAAATGATTTATCTGGATAGGTTTTAAAGCTCGCACGATTTATGGCCCAACCGACGAGACAGAGTCCGTCTAAAGGGCCGCAAAACCTTTCACCGAAAAAATTCAAACCACACTCCATTACACCTCAATTTTTATGAACCATTTCATTCATTACAACATACAGTTTGTTATCAAACCGAATTTCCATCAAAAAGAACCCCCGAAAATCCACGCGCGCCACACTTTCCGAAACACCACACACGATCGTCCGTATCGTTCGCATATTTATGCCGGTACGTGCGCGATAAGTTACCGAAAATAGCGCTTTTGTTTTGTTATATTGACACCGTTCCGTGCAAATCACTCGCGTTATGCAAAATCGATAGATGTTGGTAGCCGTGCGCGGAGCGTGAGTGCCGCCATATTATACCGTATCTGCTTTTGCGATATGTCCAGTGCTGATGCGGTTTTTTTTATTTTTTAGTTTGGTGCATTTGAGTTTTTTTTGTGTTGAATTTATAGCGAATTGTTTTTGTTTTTGGTGTTTTTTTTTTGTATATGGATTGGTTAGTGTTGTTGTTTTTTTTGGTTGATCATATTCATTGAAATTAATTGACATAGAGTGACTATTATATAGATTTCACCATTTTAACCTGTAGTTTTATGGAAATTATAAAAAATAAATAAATAATGAATTTAAAGAACTATCCTCTTTTTATCAATATATTCTAAATCTATTTGATACAAAAAAACCTGAAATTTTAATGGTTATTGTTCCTGCAGTGGACAATGAATAATTTGTCACGTTAGTTTTGAAATCAAATTTATGTAAGAATTTTAGTACGATAGGAAAATAAAATAATTTTTAAAACATCTTTTTAGTATTTTAATAACGATAAAATATTTTTTTAATTTATAAAATGATTTTGTTTTGTAAAAAATAGCAAAATAGACCTCAATTGAATTTATTTAACAATTTTTCAGTCTAAATACAAAGAATATAATGAAATTTAAAATATAAAAAAATCAATGTTTTTTTTTTTTTAATCGATATTGATGAAAATGATTAAAAATATTTTCAAAAAGAGTAATTGTTAATTTCTTCTTTGCAATGAAGAATACAATAAACGAAATAATTTTATAAAATGTATTTTATTTTCAAAAAAAATTTATATTTTAAAAAAAATTAACTCCACTAAAAAAATATATATTATTGTGAAAAAATCCAATTTGTGCCCACATAAACGCACCACCCCTTAAAAACGAGACGATCTCTCCGACGTAAATTATTACCAAATATTTTATAGACACTTTATGAAAATTCCCCCGCCGTTTTTACCAAATATTTTATAGACACTTTATGAAAATTCCCCCGCCGTTTTTCAGACGGCCGACCCCATAAGACACTCTGGACCTGTCGCCGGAAAAAAATCGAATTAACATGCCATCCCATTTTGGCCAAAATTTATTTTTGATGTAATGCACTTTACGATGCAACTTTGACCGCGCGTGCATCAATCAGTCGCGCGTCAACAGTTCGATGCGGCATACAATGTTGTGTGGAACGAGTCCTGTTCGATTTATGGGTGTGTCGTAAAACTGCGATGACGATGTGTTATGGAGACCGGATCGTTGGGTTTTTCAGGTAGTTGAAATGAGTCGATGTTAGATTTGAGAAGTGTGGGTTTATCGGTAGATCGTTTGTGAATATTGAAAAGATTTCGTTTATTGAATTAAACTTATTTATCTAGGAATTAGTTTAATTTCAATAAACGAAATCTATTATAATCATTACCATATGAATTGTTTATTGTTAAGAACATGTTTTATTTTCTTATCAATATCGAAAGATTAAGTCGATATTAGATTGGAGAAGTATTGTACAGGGAAGTCATTTGGGGGGGGGGCCTCGGGGGGGGCAATTTCCCCTAATTTTTTGTAAATAGTATGAATTTATATAATAAGGTGATGCACCAAAAACGGGTCATGAATCTAAAGTGGGCCACCCGTCAGAAAAACGCAAAAAAAATGGTTTCCAAAACGGTAATAAAATTATCGCTGCAAAGCTTATCACCCCCACTTGGAAAAATCTGAAACGACGTCCCTGCTTACGTTAAATAATTAATATTGTCGCAGCGAAATTGACCAAACATTGAAATAATTTTGTCCGTTTGTAACTTGACATAATCCAACCAAACAGTGAACACCGAATATTGTCGCCACGAAATTGACGGTACCTTTCGAAATAATTTTTCGCGTTCCTACCCCAACCTAATCCAACCTATCGTCGAACAATAAATATTGTCGCTGTGAAATTGGCCCAACCTTTGAATTAATATAGCTCGTTTGTAACCTAACTTGACCCAACCTACCGTTGAACATCGAATATTGTCGCTGCGAAATTGACGGCACCTTTCGAAATAATTTCTTGCGTTTCTGCTTCAACCTAACCCAACCTATCATCGTACACAGAATATTGTCGCTACGAAACTGACCCAACCTTTCGAAAAACATTCGTGCGTTTGTGCCCCAACCTAACCTTTTTTTGGGAAAAAATTTTATGGTTCGAATAATTTTAAAAATGTTATGAAAATTTTTTTTTGAAAATTTAAATTTTTTAATAATATAATAATAAAATATTTTATAATTAATAAACTATTTTATAATAATAAACTATTTTTGGTTTACTCCCTCCTTGGAAAAATCTGAAATGACTTCCCTGGTGGGATATGTGGGATTTTCGTTAGGTCGATTGTGAATATTGAAAAAAATTCATTTATTGAAATTAAACTAATTCATATAATTCGTTACTAAAATCATTATCATATGTGTATCTTGTTAAAAATGTCTTGTTTATTTTCTTATCACAATCAAAAAAAAGGCTTAGTCGATGTTAAATTTGTGAAGTGTTGCAAGTGTGGGTTTACAGTGGATCGATTGTGAATAACGAAAAGTTTTCGTTTATTTAAATCAAACTAATTCATAGAGTACGTTATTATAATCATTATCATAAATATTATATATTGTTAAAATATGGTTTATTTTCTTAGCGCTATCAAGAGACTGCATTTTTTTATGTACTGTAGCAAAAATAACTTTCAAGAAACTATACACGAAAACTATCCCTTACCGAAATAATTTTAGATCAACCGCATACAGTCTCATTCATCTACTGACCTTGTCACATGTCACTTAACTTCAGTGATCGATGGGAACGATTCGACAAGAATAAACCATTCAATTTTAGAACAGACAAATAATCAAATCGAATTCCTCAAATGAAATTGAAAAATTATACAAACCAAACTGTATCAATCTTCAAATTATATACTATCATCAAATTCCAATTACCCAACAAACTCAATTGACATTTCAACACTCACATACACACACACACACCAAAGACATCTCGGTTTAATTTGGCCGAAGAGCGTCCATACGTATCGCGAACTCGAGATATGCAAGAGAGCGCGCAAACAAACGGCCTCATACATACATTCTGCGGATATTTGAATAAATCAAACATAAAAAAGCCCGGGTCTGAGCCACCCCCCACCCCCTCGCACCCCCGCCGGTGGGTGGTTCCACCCGCCGCCCACTTCTATCGCGTTTGCCACCCCCTCAAATAATTACGGAGTAGGCGGGAGGACTCCTTCTCTTCGGCTTCTGAACGGGGATGTGCACAAGTGGAGGTCCTCTTGCAACGTGTGTGCTTCGGATCTGTGTTTCTCAAATGTTTTTTCGTTCAATTGAAGGGTTTGTAGATAGGTTTTTTGTACGTGATAGAAGATTTGTTATGTTTTTAGGTGATTTAAGTAATTAAATTGGAGTTGGATTGTTGTTTTTTTGAATAGGAATGAAGTTTAAGTTGAAATTATTTTGATGGGAGGTAAAATGTTAATTTTCTTATCAATGTGGATAGAAAATTTTATATTTGTATATAAATTTTTTATTCAAAATTTTGAAAAATATTGATATTATTCATTTCTAGTAAAAGGTAAATAAAAATATGCATGTTGTTTTTAAAATAAAAACTTTTATTTTTCGAAAAAACCTTCATTAAAATTATAATTTTTTTGATCTGTTACTGGCTTATTTTATAATAAATTTTAAAATTAATGCATTTCGAAAATTTTTGAAAAATAATTTTATTAATTTTAAAATAATTTTATTTGAGTCATTTTTTAGTATCATGATTTTTTTAGAATGACCACCATAACTGTTCGAAAAAACCGTTATATTATACTATATTTATTAAGTTACCAATTTTGCTTACATATTTTAATTTTTAAACAATTAATAATCTAAAAATCAATTTTTCGATCGATCTCACATAGTATAATATAATACGTAAACCTCCCTCATTAAAAAATAGACACGATTTTTTCAATATCAATCATTATAAAATCAGAAGAATTCAATGTTAATATACAGAGTTAGTTACAGAGCTTAAGTTTATATTTAGATTTTCTTTATTATCAAAAAATCATACGATCAAATAATTTTTTCAATAAAATTGAAATGATTCTATCGGTATAACATATCTATTCCTATACAAATTGTAAATTTTGAAATCGAAGACATGTTATATGACTTGTAAGAAATATACATTTTTTATGGCAAATAATTATTTGGCTGGTTAATAATAACAACTAAAATGATCAGTAAAAAATTGTTAAATGATCAGTTAGGTTAGGTTAGCTTAGCTTACTGCTACGTGTGACTACATTGAGACTTGATCCAACAAGTTCAAACAGGTTTCCACGTGCACAGAACCGAATAATAACCAAGTACTTTATTTTTACTGATCAAAATAGTATTTTTTTTACTGATCAATTAAATACAGGCCATTTTTTTATTAAATCAAATCTACACTACCCCCAACTTCTTAAGAATCATAAAAAAAATACATTTTTTAATTAATCAAATCAACACCACACCTAAAAACCCGATGATAACTCAAAAAAATCATCATCGCCCGCGCAAGCGCCCTACACCTGAAACACAATACAGAAAGCGCAAAGGCGGCAATGGGGGGTGGTGGGCGGCCGTTTCCACCCTCCGATGGGCGGCCGCTCCGTAATAACTATAAAGCAGGCCCATTACACGCCTCGGAACGACCAATTCAACAGCGCTAAAACTTGAGTGAATTCTGTCATAAACTGCACGTCCGCCGCCCACCCGCCCACCGGTCCGACTCGGGGGGCGGCCTTTTCAAAGATTTATAAGAATCTTGCGCAATTACCGACTGGCTGTATCGGGGCGATAAAAGCGGGATTGTTTTCGCCTTTTTTACCTCTGTTTTGTGTTTTTTTTGGTGTGCAATTTTTGCTCGGCGAAGTTGGCCGCCCTTCTCGGCGTAATCAAATTCTGTTTGCGTTTTTTTTAAATATGTGAGTGTCGCAGCGTTTCGACGATTGGATGAGCTTTTCGGGAAAGGTGCTTTCGGATTCTGTACGGTTGTTTTAAAGTTGGGGAATTATTGTTTTAATTTGGGACGATATTAGTGTTGTGTAGTTGGTGTTGGTGTTGGATTTCGAAATGTTATCTAAATCGTTATTATTGTTAATTAAAATTATTTTTTTTAATAAGTGCGTTTTTGAGTGGGGATTTTTTGGTTATAATGATCATCATCATTACCAGCCTATTAGTTATCCACTGTGGGACAAGGCCTTACCAGAAATTATATAAGTATATGTAGATTTTTTTTAGAAAAAAAATGTATAAAATTTTTTTTAAGAACGGTAGAAAACTAAAAAAGATTTTAAGATTCTAGAAATATATAATGATGATAACGATAATTATTAATAAAATATATTTTTCATAATTTTATAGAATCTATTTCATCAATATCAGATTCACTTTCATGATGAACATGTCAAATATTATTTTTTTTAATTTAACTCAAATTTCTTGAGTTTATTGATATTTTTTTTAAATAGAATCAATTCAAATCTATACGAAGAAGAATCTACTCATTAACTTAAAACCGTCATTAAATCTATTTATCGCATTAAAACCATCGCAGTAAATCTATTCAAATCAATAATCTGTACTAAAAACTCAAAATTAGTTCAATGGATAAAATAAAACTCAACTTTAACTACACATATGTTTTCAAGATATAAACCATACAAAGCCGAATCTACTTAAATAATCAACCTTGATCGAAACTATACAAAAAAACTTCAATCAACAATCCGCACTAACAAAACGACTCAAAACTCAAAATTTCGTCCCCCACCAAAACTCCCATCACACATGCAACATCCACAAAACTCAAACAAGCGAAAAGGGGGTAGGGGTCAGAGGTGTAGAGGCTGTGCAAAATTCTTTGTCCCGCATCCGCAGTTCCACGTTCTCAGCATACGATAACTCAGCCGGATCCAGCGGGAGAGTGGGAGGCGCACCACCGCCCGCCGAACCCGCTAATCTCAAATCCCAATCGGCAGTAATTTTCGCCGAGGAAAATGTCTCTGGCCCAACATCGGGCCCGGGATAACGCCCTGAGTTATGTCCGTCTGCGACGGGTGGCCGGGGGGTGGGCGAGGTGAGACTGACGGGTGGAAAGTGGGTGGTGAAGTGGGCGAAGAAAGAAGGGTGCTGAACACGGTCACGGAGCGATAGGAGGCTGCGTCGATGGCTCGACAGGGATGTAGTCTGGATGGAAGGGTTGCTTGATTTGAGATGGATTTTTTTCATCATATGATTTTCTTTGTTGAGATCAGTTAACGATTTTGTTGTGATGAATATATTTAATTGATGTTAGTCTAAGTCCAATATAAAAAGGGTAGTTTCAATATCTTAAATCAAAAATATCAAAAATATCAAAAATCTTAAAACTTATGAAAGTCTTGTATACAATATTGATAATAAGAGAAAATCTTCAAACTTTATTTTTCAATACAAAATATCGATCAAGATCGTTTAATGATTTGTTTCAAGGTATAATAAAATTTGAATGTGTTAATTGTTGTAACAAAGTTTAATGGTTTTGTCGTGAAACGCTTTAAAACTATCGTCAAATTTAAAAGAAAGTAAATCTGAGTGGTTGGCTAAACACGAACTCACAGTTACACTTTTTACGACAAAGCAGATCATAAAAAAAACATAGACCGTTTTAGAACTTAAGTATATGTAAAAAGCATCGTTAAATTCGTATAAAGAACAGTTTGAAACAAATGATCTTTGATACAAAAACGGGTCAAATTTTCCCTTAAAAAAATATACATTATGAGCTGGTTAACATATCAGAATTTCCTAATTACGATTGAGTTGTATTGAAATTATTTTTTGACAAAATAAATAATAGTTATGTCCATACATTTGCCTCTTTAATAATAAATATAAAGCCTTGTTGAAACAGTTGAATATTCTGAAACGAAAAAAATATCCAAAAAGAAAATTCAAACACTTTCCTACAGCGAAACCCATTTTCTTTCAAACGAAGCGAAATAAAGTATACGAAAAGTCAAAGAAATAGTATCCAGGGTGTCGACTCCGCCCGTGGGCCATAATTTTTAACGTGAGTTTTGCGATCAGCAAAAGGAAGTGACAGGCCAAAGATGGACGGCCCCTAGTACACATCCACACGTACGGACTTAGCAAGGACATGAACCAAACGCTGCCAGAGACACACAGCGACATCTATACGCGCCACATTTGTTACACTTTACGTGTCCTCGCCGTTTTCAGCACTTTTATATCTCATACGAATGATTTTTTTTCAATTTTATATCTGAAAATATTCTGATTATATTATGTGTTCGTACGATTGTATTATAAATAGGAATACCATAGGAAATATGTATTACAAAAGGAGGACATCTTTAATGTCTTTAAATTTTTTTCACAAGGAAATATTAACAAAATTAATCAAAATCCCCTTATCAATACATATTGGACTAATTCAATAAGGTACAGCTCAAACTTTCAATAGTTAACCCAATAAATATTTACTAGTTGATGAGATCTTATCCAGCAGTGGATAACTAATAGGTTTTAGAGTTACACATTTTAGATGAAACATTTTCATTTCAAAACGGATAATAAGGAGAAAAAAATCATCAAAAGTAATATAATTGTATCAGATCCAGATAATCACCTTTTAGATTCAAAGGATGACATTTTATTTTATTCAAAATATCCTACCATATCAAGTCACTCATTACCAATCAATGCAATCAAAAAACTTGCAGAATTGAGTGCCGTGAGAAAACATGCGAATTTCCAAACATTTGACAAATGAAAAAGATCTTTATACTTTTTATATTAAAAGGACGCCTTAACCGTCGACCTGTTTATAAAAAGCGGGTCGCAATTTGTCCGAGTCGATAAGATTCTTATAAGCTTCTCGTTTATATCGTGCGAAGATTTTCAAATTCCTCCGATCCAATTTTCGCGAGACGGAGAGCGTATCGATAAGATTATTTCGTCGCATTTTCGAAAAGTTATATTGGCATTATCCTACAATAAACAATCGCGTCCGAGGAGCGGATGAGATAAGGAGGCGCGGAGCGATCTCTCTTTCGGGATCCTTGCGCAAATATGTTGAAATGTTTAATGAATATACACGGAAAAAAGATACACGAAAAAATCCACCACAAGAGGGACGGAAAGAGGTCGTAAAGTAAGCGAGAGGTCATAAAATCCAGTGTTTTCCTTTGTATCTCGGCAAATAGCGCTGATGAAAGGAGCGGACCGCTCTCGCTGTGTTAAGTCTACTATTTACTCATCGGCTACCTTGACGAGGATGTTTTCTCAAAAATGAAGAAGAGGATCGGGATTCGTCAGTTTTTTACGTTCTCATATTTATTTTTAATGGACTAGTTCTGTGAACGCTCCGGCGGACAATTAACGCGCTTTTGACATGCCGAGTCAAACGAGTTTTCGCGTTCGATCATTTATTTTTGAAATCTATAACGAAGAGATCATCTTTTCAATCTTACAACAATGTTGCTGTGTACGATTTGCGATCGTTATCAATTCTCGGAAACGAATCGCCTTAAAAGTCATGAACGGATCACGAGAAGTTTTCACAATACGATAATTAAATTTTCAACATGTTTAAAGACTTTTGTATAATGTTCAATGAAGAACGAGATTTTTACTTACAATTAGTCTTATATCAGTGATACATATTATACATCCAAGTATAAACCGTGAAATTTTTCGCTCAACATCAATTAATATTGCGTTGAACAATACTTAATAAATTTGTAGATCATAAAAAGCTTTTGCAATACAATAATTAAATTTTGAACATGTTTAAATTTTTTTGTATATAATAATATATATGATCTTATACATTTTTTGTATAATAACTAAATGAAAGATATTATCTTTATATAGTCTTATAATGATACATATTATACATCCAAGTAAAAATTGCGCCGCTTTCGGTTAACTTCAATGATCGTTGCGTTAAACAATACTCAACAAATGTACAGATAACAAGAAGCTTTCGAAATACATACGATAATTCATTTTTAAACATTTTTAAAGAATTTTGTATAAAGTTCAATGAAAGAGAAGATTTTTACATAATCTCATATCAACGATATAATATTATACATCCAAGTATTAACCACACCATTTTCGCTTAACATCATGGCGGTTACGTTGAACAATATTCAACAAATTTACAGATCACAAAAAGGTTTCGAAATACGATAATTAAATTTGAAAAAAAAATTATATAATGTTGAATAAAGGACAAGTCTTTACATAGTCTTATTTTTTATCGATAAAAATTCTTATCGATACATAGTCTTATATTAATGATCCATATTTTGCATCCAAGTATAAACTAAACAATTTTCGCTTAACATCAAACATCATTGCGATGAATAATACTACCAAAAATTTATAGATTACAAGAAGCTTTCGCAATACGATAATAAAATTTTAAAGAATTTTGTATAATGTTCAATGAAAGACAACATCTTTACATAGTTTCATAATGATCATACATCCAAGTACAAACCGCACCACTTTCGCCCAACTTCAAAGATCATCGCGTTGAACAATACTCAACAAATATACACAGCTCCACAAAACAAAGTGGATTACCGATATTTACGACAAATTAGCTCAAGGCATCATCAGCCTCAGCACACACAGATCCGAAGATAACAGCTTGTGCCGCTTGTTTTCCATCTTTTATTGTTAACAGGAAAAAAGAGCGCCGACGAGCAGATCAAACAGTGCACACGTACGGCGACATCCTGCTTTATGAGCAGGTGCGAAATTGTTTGTCCAAGTATACTGTTGGAGAGCGCTCCGTTAGACCATAATCAAGTTTTATTGCCGTTTGGCGCTATTGCGATGCCACCGTTGTTGGAAAAGCAACGAATAAGCCAATGATGACAATGGCCGATCGCTGAGCAAACATATTCAAAACAAAGGATGCGAAAAGAACGGATTAGAGCTTATCGCGTTAAGGTAAACTGTGCGGAGTGTTTACGTGTTCTTATCTCGCGCGAGGGAAAAATTTGGATTGTGGTCTTTAAAATAATTAATATGTTGTTTGTTTGTGCAACTGCTTTTGCGTCTTTATTAATAGTTTGTATTTGTTGAAGATTCTTAATTGTCATTGAAGTCGAGTGGTAAATTCGTGAATTTGTAATGAGGTCATTTAGATGGGATAATTTTTAGTTCCTGAACTCTGATAGTTCGAATTTTATATGATATAGTTTTAATATGTATTAATTTTATCATAAAATATCTTATTTCTAATATAATATGAATTCAAGAATAATATACGACTATTTTTCTAGATATCTGTTAAAAAATTACAGAAACTTCATTGAAATTAGTTAGATTTTCAAAGTATAATATGTTCAAACAAGTATCATTACTATTATATGTACCATAAGGATATATTTGTATAATTTGTTTTTTTTTTGTCATTTTTATCTAGTGACAGAAAGAACTTATTCAACAGACGCAAAATATACGATGACGATAATCTTATTTCGTCGAATCTATTGTAAAATCAAATCCTGTTTCAAAAATGACCCGCAAATTCAACGAGACCATCTTCCGCGTGACAAACGCACAAATCATCCGAAAACCGTTATTGATCCCTACGCATATTAATCATGGATCCTTCGACATATTTCGGCCATAAATTACCACACGTCGAGGATACGGGCAATGTAGTATTTGCACAAAATCTGATACATTTTTATGGCGTTTTCGAAGCGACCCTTCCCACGAGGAGCAACGTTCAAAGGTCTTGTAAACTTTTTGCAGATCATTATAAAAGGAAGCAATAAATCAGGACATCATCCTTTTCAAAATCCAATACGTATGCGTGCGAACATGTTGACTGACGTGATATATATGACGCATTCTCGACGTGTTGTTGTTGATTTTTTTTTGGTTTTCGGGATTTATGTCGATTTGCGTAATTCGATTGGTTTGTATTATACAAAAAAGCTTGAAATACAGGAAAGCGTTTGTCTTTTGGAAAAAAGTGATCGCAGGAAGAGAAATCGTTATTTATCGATTTTTGAATGTGGAAGATGTTCGTATGGATTTATATGCATTGTTGAAATTACGATGATGTTGATTTTTTTATGTTATTGTTATCTGTGAAAATAGTTGATTTTGTTTTTTTTTTATGGAATTTACTTAAAATATTTATCTTTCTATTGTAAGTTGTTTTTAATTCTTCAATTAACAGCGACAACATTTATTTTAGATATTTTGTTCACATGCCATATTATTGTGGGCGACTTTAAATTTCTATTGTAAAAATAAGATCATTTACATTCCATATAATATATTGATTTAACAAAAATATTATCATTTTAAGATTCAATCTTTGTACATATCGATAAAATCAAACGGTACCGATTCCCAACGATTATGAAGTGTTAAGCGATAACTAATATGTTCAGCATTTGGATGAAATCACGCACCATTAAATTGTAAATAATTTTTAGTAATAATACATATATGCTGATCAAAAAATTTCATATTAAATTAATGTTTAATCTTTAAATGAATGATCAAATCTTTCTCCTTCCTTCCTTCCTTCCAAATTCTTTTTTGTTGAGCAAATTTCTTTCGATATTAACGAATATCATTTCAAATATTATAAATCGATTATCAATAACGTAAAAATAACCATTTACATTCAAAATACTTTCCATTTTCAAAAATCCATACTATAAAAAACCCAATCCATCAAAAATCAACACAACAACACCGAAACCAAGAGGAAACCCCTCATCCACCGCGATAACCGCGACATCGCATTCCTGCCCATCAAAACCTCATTCACCTGCTTTTCAGACCCCGAAAACACGTGTCGGTTGGCAGTACTTTATTTTTTCACACACACACATACACATTTTATTTTTTCACATCGCGACAGCCGAGTTATAAGGAGGGCGCCATATATCTCTCAGCCGTCCCATAACTCACGGCCGCTTAACTAAGTAACATTGTGTGGCTTTTGTGCCCGGGAATATTTATGTTATTTATACGTGGTAATGTGCTCTTGAAACGCATTTGATGTTTGAAATGCCGCAGCAAGCGCGAATGTTCGAGCGGGCACCCCTTGTGGCTCCCACGCGTGCATATGTTAAGTTTTCGCGTATAGTATATGGTTGTTGTGGATTTTTATTTTTTTTAGTGCGAATTTTGATTGAAATTGATATTGTGGGGCTTCTGGGCTTTTAATGTTATCATCGTTTCGTATAAAATGTATTAAGAGATTTTTTTTAAAATAAATTTTGAAAGCTTGATGGTTTTTCTTTATATGATATAATTTTCTTAAGAAAATGAGTATGAAAAGTATTTATTTTCAAATAGTTTCAATCAAATTTAGTTTCAATAGTTTCTATAGTAATCACAATACATATCGCTTAACTTCGGCAATTGATTAAAGGGTACATTCGCTAATATTAAATTAATAATTGGTATTAGTTGAGCACGTTTTTTATGTATGTTTTATTATGAACAAGTTATGATGAATTTTATCATTATGGCGACTATGAAAAAATGATTTGATTATTATTTTATTATTTCTGCAATCATCGTAAACGAATTATTATTTTAATATGAAATTGAAAATTTAAATATATTCGTAAAATAAAATATGGTTTTTAGACAAGATTTATCAAACCGTTTCAAAATATTGCCATTAAAATACATACTAAATTTATTTCATTAAAAAAAAAACAGGATACATATTTTAAGATTTTTTTAAAAATTCAGAAAAAAGCTTCAAGTTCACATCGAGCAATATTTTTTTCAATTTGAAATAGTTGATCGCCTGACTTTATAACATAATACATTTTCGAATTATAATATATTTGGTTAATGATGAATCATTTATTTATAAACCAATTATTGATATTACTCAGCCATTTTTCAAGTGGTAAATCAATCAACATTGATTGATTAATAACATTAAAATCAATATTTTAGATTCAATGAATCATAAATCATTCACTATGAAAATGAAAACTGCAATGTTGATATAACTACAATATCATCATCACACACAATCAAAAAAACTTTAAGCCCCAAAAAAACCATTTAATTATTCTCAATTGATTAAAATAACAAGGCGAAAACCGAACTGACTGAAAATATAATAACGTCGCATTAAATTCAAGTCGCGAGGTAATCTCGGCAACAACACAATGTAACGCTTTTACAACAATGCCTTGCCGGGGGAGGCTGAAAAGAGTGGTGTTGCCGACAACGGCCGCGACTTTTTGCAAATCCCATTCCTGCGGAGATATTTCACCAACACATATATAAATTACACCTAAAATAACATAATACATATATAAGTGGTGATTTATTGTCTCCGATGTGCATAGAAAGTCCGATCCTTGAATGTCCTGCCAGGTTTCAGGAGGGCTGAAAATGGTCAGCCTCTCCCCGGGATCACGTCTGAATAATCAGCTCTTTCTCTTTCGCTTTTATGTTTATTTTAATTACTTTTTTGTTAAGGTACGTTTCATTGTTGTTCGATACGGAGGAGTGCCGCTTTCAGGTCAAAGTTTTTCGAATGTATTCTCCGATTGTTGAGGCGGTTGTATGTTAATTTTTTCGCGTTTGATATTTAAATTCGGACGGAGGGTGTTACCTCGGATTTTAGTATAGAATATTTATCATTTTATAATGATATGTAGCTTATATAACAAAGTAAACTATAATCGAAAATTTGAAATTTTTTCTTTATCATATTTGAAAACTAAAAGCTATTATTTCACAATTACATTCAAAGAGTAGCCATAGAAAGACTGAATATTTGGAAAAGTCATAACTTGTTCATTTTCAAACTTTTTTTATTTTATTTTTTAACAGATTATAGAGCATCTTTTTGAAATCAAAATATTTACATGTGATGTTCAGCAACAATTAAAATTCATTAGATTTTTCTATTCTAATGAAAGATCAATTTTTTTAGAGAAAATACCAGCAATATTTTAAAACTTTCAATAATTGATTTTTCACTTGAATAAAAATTCTAATAAGTTTTATTCTCTACTGGACATCATATGTATTCATTTTAATTTCCAAGGATTTTTCTATAGCCTATAAAAAAATAGATTGAAAATGAGAAACTTATAACTTTTCAAACCCTTCATTCTTTCAGTAACTATATTTTATAAGCAGCACTACTTAACTTCAACAATCGATATCCTAGACAATGATACATACATTTAAATCAACCCATAATTGAAATTTCGTCCATCATTCCAAATTATTTCGTTTCGCATAGATCTGTATTATTTCTGGCCGGACCTCGTGCGTATAACTACCGCACTTTAATACGGTATAAACGGCGCGCAATGTTTGATATTAAAAAGATGGGCTACAAATTACGATTATAATTCGAGGGTGACATTAATGGCCTCGGGATCCGCTGATGCCTCGTTCGTTACAATCCCGACCACCCCCTGGGTGGGTGTATTGTTCGGCAGGGGTGTCTTCTACAACCTCCTGAATATTGCAATTTTGTGCTTTCGAATGCCGTCCCATTACGAAAGTTTTTAGAATTTTTGATTTTAGGAATTCTTTGATGATTTTTGGAAGAATTGTTTATTTTTGAATTTAGTTTTGATGCTTGATTTGTATACAGGATATATATTATTGAGTTTTGAACTAATACTTTTATGAAAAAAATTATTGTGTCGTTCATTTTTGAGTTCCTTAAATTGTGATATTTTAAATTTATATAGTGAACAAAGAAATGTGTATTTTTATAAAATATTGATTTATAAATACAAAAAAAAATAAATGAAATTAGGTGTAATAAATAATGGATGGAACATGATTTGGCCGATTGAAAAGCATATTTTTTAATCTAAGTTCGACACTGTCGTTTTCGAATAAAAAATCAATACACTCTTTCCAGATAAATATCCACGAATAATTGAAAATAATAGCTTCTGCAAAAGAATATTCACATAAAATTTCTGACAGGCTGAACCGCGTAAATCACTTTTCAATTATACGTTTAGCCGGAGAGTTCAGTGGCGTCGCGCGACGAAAACCATTAACGATTTTATTTACTCGTTTCGATAAAGAACGAAAATATTAGACGTAATAAACTCACTGTTTTACATACACAAGAATATCGGTTGAATTGTTCCGTTAAAAAATATTTATCATTCTTATCGGAAATTTATTTCATGAAATATTTGTTATTAATCACATCAAATTCTAATCAGTGGCTTAACCTATTTCAAAGCACTACTTTTGACCGATTAAATTAAGTCATAATTAGCATGATCTATAGATGGATTTTTAATAATTATTTGACCAAATATGAATTTCAATATGAATTTTTTTGAGAGTTCATTTAAAAAAAAGAAGGTCATTTTTTCTGTATCCTTTTTGTATATATTGATCAATTTTGATTGGCTCAATTTTTTAAATTTAAAAATTTTTCCAAAATTAGTATAAAATATAAAAAAAAACTAAAAAAATAAAATAAAAAAAATTAGCACAGGCCACCATTTAGATAATAAAGGAGTGTTTATTATTGCCGTCCCCGCTAAAGATGGCGGCCGCTAAAGGGCGAGGGGGACGGATGGGTGCACGAAGGAGAGGGTGACATTCGGGGGGTGGCGGGGGGCCACGACAAAGGGGCTGCGGGGTGGGGTAAATGGGTGCAGGGGACGACGACGGGCCGGTCCGGGCCGAGAGCGGGGCGGGGGGGAGCGGGACGTCGGTGAAATGGCCTTTTTTGTTATCATACCCCCAAGATTTATGTACACCACAGGCAGTCACAATTTAGAATTATGGTAAATTATATTTGTTCTTATGCTCTTTTTTCATCGGCCATTTTTAATCACCGAAATATATTATTGCCGGGGATGGAGTCGTCCGGACGAGTTGTTTGTTAAAAAGTTGCGTGTCGTGTGAGCGGTTTCGGTATTGTGTTTTTTTAAGATTTCTGTTTTTAAAAGTTGCTTTGTTTGTATTTTATTAAATTTATAATGTTTTTCGATCAATCAGTTTTTTTTAATTGGAAAATGTAGACTTTGAATGATTTTTTTTTAGTACCCTCAAAAAAGTAAGTGAAAAGAAGAGATAGGTAAAAAGTAAGCCCAAAGTGACAATGAAGTTAGTAAGTCGAATAAAGAAACTGAAAAGTAGTTGTACTGTCCCATGGTGAAATGTATGAATGGTAAATGGAAGTACTGGAATGGCACTCGAGAGACTTAAAGAAAATAAGGAAGACCTAGTAGATGTTGAATGGATTAAATCTTGGAGTGTATTGGATGAGAATTTGAATCAAGATAAGAATGGAAGTAGTGTTGGATTGAAAAGATCTTCCTTTATCTAGAAGTGGAAAATGTTTGAGATTCAAAAATGTTTGAATAATTTTATAGAATTGAATTCATGAAAAATTATAGTTTTAAATCAAATTACCTATAGATATAATATATTTAATTAAAAAAAAAGATTTTTTTTATTTATTTTTATTCTATCAATCTTTCGGCTGCACTGGCCAATTGTCAAATCAAACATCTACAACACAAAAAAAAACAACATCCACATCTTATTCATTCACTTCATTCACGCACGAAATCCATCAAGCCACCATTCTTCGAACAATATTTTGCATATACATTTCGGCCATCGCGAAATTATTTATAGCCCACATAAATATTCTTTTCAATCAAGTTTTTCCGGTTGCATAGCGCGCTTTTGGCAACGGCTAAAATCGCAACTTTGTGTGCAACCATAACCTTCTATGCGCAAAACTACGCACAAACACCATCCAAGACGCCATGGCAAAAATTCGGCCGAAACCCCAACAAAGGCGGCCATCGTTTTCAGGTGGGCCGGATAATAATACACGCACAATACGTCCCGTACAAAATAATGCGGCGAAAATTTTTGTCCGGCAATAACCGGCGGCAAGTTATTCTGTACATTACGTTCTGTAAAACCTGAAAAGATAGCCATCATATCTTTCCGGGTCACAAAACACATTCGGCCATATGATCCCCTTTTCCAGCGGTGGCCACGCACAGTAATCTCACTCCTACGCTTTCACAAAAGATCAGATTTATTCATTATACCACACTCGCGTATATATCACGTGATATAGTGGACGTTTCGTTTACGTTATGTATCATTCGGGGGTGTTTTAGGATCGAAACCCGACGCTGATCTGAAATGAGACTTTGGAGTTCTTCTATTTTTTTTTACCTATCATCAATCAAGATTAATTACATACTACTTGAAGTGAATTTGATATGCGATTTTTTTTTCTTTCATTTTTTTTTATGAATTTTGAATAAGTTCATTCATTACTAAAGTATTGAATAAGTTCATTCATTACTAAAGTATTGAATAAGTTCATTCATTACTAAAGTATTGAATAAGTTCATTCATTACTTGCTAAATGTAAGACTTACATTTCGCAAGTCTCTTAAATTTCATGTATTTTTATTTGATAATTTTATATTTAAGAAATTTTTGATTGGCAAAATGCCAAAGAATTTCATTCAAGAAAAATAATACATTTTAAGGCGATTTTTATTATTTTATTTTATTTTTTTCGTAATCATATTAAAAATTTTGTAATTTATTGATATCGAACATATTTAGTGATATGAAAAGCCGAATTTATCAACATATATTGATGATGAAAATTTTCACTTCAATACGCAAAAATTCCACACAGTATATTTTTTTATTTCATATTCCTTCATACAAACTTTTAATACATTTTTATTACATTACAAACCCATCCACCATCGACTATCATTCATACAAATTACATCGAAACATCTAACTTTTCTATAATTTTGCACAAATCCCTCTAGCTCAAATTGTAACATTTGATTCTAAACCCCTCGTACAGAGACTATGTATCTTGAGGACGCATAATATACGGCTAGGTTAATGGGATTTAATTATATTTGGCTTTCATTTCGCGGAAGGATCTGTCCGTCCGTCGCGGACGAATCCCTCCACTCCTGCGTCCGTGATAAAAGCACCCCTCAGCTGTTGGCTTTGTAATTTTATGGCGACATAAATTTGAACGTGTACAGGAGGCCTGCACACTTGATTTAGTGTCCGGTACCCTCTGGGATCCGCGCGGACAAACAGCAATCAACCCCACTGTGGAGCAAAGTAACCCCCGCGCCTTCACTATCTCGTCAGACCCTTCATCTATGCTCAGTGCAATAAGACTCCCTAAAAACTTGAATAGTGAAAAATTTTTTGATTGAAAATCACATTATTTTGTTGGTGCGATTTAAAAATATAGTTTGTTCCTTAAAACGAATTATTTGTGCATTAGAATAATATACAATTTGCATTATTTATGGTGCATTTGATTATCTTATATTGAGTATAATTTTGTTTGTAGTATGCAATTAAAAAAATGTTTGTGCATTATAAAGTGAGCGTTAAAAAAATGGGCAATAGAAAGAATATTTTGTGCATTGAAATGATCAAGAGTTAGCAACGTCAACAGAATAAAGTCTAACTTCACAGACAATACAATACAACTGTCAACGTTTATTTTTGTTAAAATTTTAATATCATTTTATTTTAATCAATTTTTAACAATTTGATCCTATTATGATAGTTATAAATAATGGTCCAACGATTGGTATTTCATCCCGTTCACGTTTGCGGCGCTGCCATTTTTTTATTCACATTCATTATAATGCACATTTTATTCGTTTTAAAGCACAGATATTTTTTCAATAAATATTATAATTTTTCGAATGCACACATTTCAACGCTCGTGCTTAATGCAAACATTATTTTTTTAATGCACACTAATTTTATTAAATGCTCAATTTCAATGCAAATTTCATATAATATACATTTAAATTGCCCCCTAATTTTATTAACACTCCCCAAAAATTAAAAAAATAAATAATAATTCCAATAAAAAAAATCCAAATTATGCACCCAAAAAAAACGAATACACCCGTCAATCGTTCGCTTTCTGAACACATTATTTTTTTTAATGCACACTAATTTTATTAAATGTTCACGTTCAATACACATTTTATATAATATACGTTTAAATTGCCTTCTTTATATTATTAACACTCCCCAAAAAAAAAAAAATCCAAATTATGCACCTAAAAAACCGAATGCACCCGTCAATCGCCCGCTTTCGAACTCCCGCTCGAAAATTCGCACTCACTCACAGCAAAAGGACAGCCGCGCCGAAAGTTGGCTCATTGCGAAAGTTCACGTCAGAACTGTGTGTCACAAGTGGCGTTAATTGGCGAAAAACGCTTTGATTTCGCCAACGGAGAGTACACGGTCCTCGGCGACCGGGTGAAAAACCCCGTTACGTCTCCGACCCGTCTGCGAGGGATGGAAAAGATGGGAGGAAGAGTTCGTTGGATGTATGTAGGTGTGTTTTTCGTTTGGAAGTTTGGAGCGAGTCTAATCATTTGAGTGAATCGTCATGTGAAAGGTTTTGAAAAGTTGGATAGTGAAAGCGTCTAATTAAACGGTGTTATTGTTGGGTCGGTGAGTGGTAGTTTGTTTTTATTTTTTTCTGTTTGATTTGGGTAGTTGTAGAAAGATTTTGATAGTGGAAATGAGTGAGATAGGAATAGAGTGAGGTTAATGCATGAGTTTCATCGTATTTATTCGATGTTCAAATATTTTTCAGTTTTTCCGAAATAATGATGGATATGAGTGCAATATATTACGTCAGTGCATAAGTTTCTTCGTATCTTCGTATCGTAGTATTCATCGGATCAAAAAATTTTCTCTTATCTTCTAACTGATGAAAAACATGTATGTATATTCAAGCTATTTAACAGAGGATACTTAATTTTCAGTATCTCAGTTTCTTTTCAGTTTCAGTATAAGTCTTGGCCTAACTAGTCAACAATAAACAACCTGAAAATTGTTTTAAAACGTCTAATAAAACAGTGTATCTATAGCATTTTTCACTATATAAATAGCGTGACAGCCAAAAATATTTATAATGTATATAGTAGGGATATTATTACCAGTAAACCGGTTTATCGATAAATGACTCAAATAACAGTTCGGTAATTTACCGGTAAATCATTTTTTTCGTATCAAATATTTTTGAAAAATGATGTTTTATTTCTTAGAAAATATATTTTAGGAAAATTCGATTTTGTAAGTGTACGTTTTTTTGAAAATTTAATTTACCGGTAAATCAGTAATTAGAAGAAAAAAACAGATTATCGGTAAATTAGATTTTCCGTAAATCTTACATCCCTAGTGTATAGTAGAGATGCAATTAAAGTTAGAATAATTTAGTTGTGGTTTTCAAAATTCTTATCTAGTGATTTTTCATTAATTGATAAGCCATTAACCAAGTGGCTTTTGGAGACTGATTATGATATATTACTGACCATAATTAACACTGGTACACGTCAAAATATCAGAGAGATCGAATTGAAGACAAAATCAATCGATAAAAAGTGCAATATTTGCATCGCATTGGATTTATTCCAAAATAAAAGAAATACGACAAAACTTTTACATCGACCTAACATAAATAAAACGCATCAACAGGCTAAAAACAAACTATTTTTAAAAATAATATAAAAATCGATAAAAACCCCGAGCACTAACCACCCAACAGTTTCCGAACAATCTCCGTTTGTTCCTCGGCCATACGCTCTCAACGACCACACCGAACAGTGATGTTGAAGTGTGTTGACAGGGGGCCATCGTCGCACACTCTCCGCTTCAAAATCCAATATTTATGTGTTGTCCACAGCAGCCAGCAGTCTGAGGAGTGGTGATGAGGAGCAGACGCTCGCTGACCGGAATCGATTGGTCCACTCGAAGAATGCGACGACTCCGTGCCAAATGCACCCCATGTATATGGAAAAGTGGTGCACTTTGAGCGGAATCGAATATTTCATGATTTTTGGAATTGAGATATTTTTTGATTGAAAAAAGTAGTGAGGAACAGATGGATCTAAAGGCTATAGGCGTATTGAGGGTGGGAAGGGAGGGTTGGGGGTTGAAACGGTGTCGAGGGGGTTCGGAGACAATGTGAAGAAACAGAGTAAAAACAAAACGTGGCCCGCTAACTCTTACAGTTCTGCTCTCGAGCAATATGAAGGTTTCAGATCGGCCGGGATGTTTGTTATTGAAACATGTTGTTCTTCGGATAGCGAAAGGCGGCGCGTGGTGTTTCGGATAATGGATATTTGAAATTGTTTTTTTTTTAATATAAATTTCAAATAATTATTTAGTTCAATTGATGAATAATCAATAAGTTCGATATTGATTGACAATGAGACAAAATGATTTTTTTCAATTTTTTATCCGAATTAATTTGAAAAATATATTCTTATTTCATATAGATTTTTTTTTAAATCACTAAACACATATTGAATACACCATCTACTTTCATAATAATTTCAATCATCTTCTTATTAAGTACGAGGAATAAAGACAAAATAATGCCGTATCTAAGAAAATATCAGTGACAAACTGACTTTTAATATGAAGTTTGATATTGTGGTTCTTAAAAAAACGGCGAAAGCTTCATGTCAATTAGAGATTAGTAAAAAAAAAAATTACATGGTCAAAGGTAGCTTGAAACAATTTTTAGTAAATACATACCTCATTAACTATCACTTTTACAAAAAAATATTGAAGTTCAAATTTGTAAATTTTCTACAAAAAATATATTCTACCTATAATATCATATTTATTCATAAGAGTAACTGTTTTTGGAGATAATTCAATTGAAATAATTGATACTATGTTTACGTTACATTTACTTTTAAAAAACATTTTATTCGTAAATAGAATAACTTATTAAAAAAAAAACAATGCAATTATAAACTTTTGATACCTAGTTTATGTAGTACTATTACCAAAAATATCTTTATTCCCCGAACTAATTATGACGATCCAACACACACAATCACATACCCTTCCCAAAAACCCATAATTTTTCCGAATTTCAAACCCGGCACCACATAGCTTTGAACCTTGAGCTTTAAGTCTAGAACCACATACATAACAACCAAAGCTTAAAACAATACAAAAAATCCACCACCACCACCCAAACGCAACCCTCGACAACCGCTCAATTTAATCCGAAACTTTTTCACCGCAATAACAACCCGAGGAACGCCTCTGCTCCGAAATGTCCAGCGTCCGTCGTTTCCAAAGTTGGCACTGTCTCGGCTGAAATGAACGACAGCTTGCTCCAAAGCACACAAACTCCCATACAGACGTCCACAAAGACGTCCTCAGCGTCGGTGCGATGTCGCAGATGTATAAATGGCGTGGTGGTGCACGCCCACTGAGTGCCCGTGTACTCACGTACGGCCTCCGTGTGGGTTAGTGCCGATGAATTGTCGGTAATTAACAATGATGTGGTTAGTGTAGTTGGGTTGTGTGGATGTTAAGTTGGAGGGATCGTGTGTTGGATGTTAGTTGAAAATGTGATTGATTTGATAAGATCTTGTTTTGTAGTGGATTACTAATTGGTTGTTGATGATGATGATGATTATAGGATTTGAAAAATTTCAGAAAAATTTGTTAATATCATTGTATATATGAAGTTAATTTTAGAATATACAAAATAAAAATTTTAAGAATTTTTTTTCAATGGAAAATATGCCTCTCACAGAATCTTACAATTAGTATTGAATAATTAGGGTATGTCCCCATGAGTGTTAATATAAGAAAATGTATGAATGTGCGATGAAAGTCATCTGATTGCGTTCACTTTAGTGATCTACAAAATCGTTCATATGACTATACTAATAGAGATAAAGAAAATAATTGAAATTATAATAGTCGTAATTGTATGAAAAAAAAGTTAATGTCTATATATCACGGTATGAAAGTAAGTTTTTTCATGAAAATGTGTTAATTTACAATAAAAAAAAGATGTATATTTTGTGTTAATTAACAGTGAAATTTCTTATGATGTATTTGAAAACAAAAAAATGAATAGTATTTTTATGGCGGATAACAATAAAATATGTTAAGCAACAATAAATCTTCGATACACACAATTCAAAATATAATGTTCTTTAACGTATTTTATTGTTGTTCATCATAAAAATATTGTTTTTTTTGTGTTAATTTGCTTATTTCATATCAAAATTTAAATCGTCAGTTCTAAAAAAAAATTACATGATTTCAACGTAAAAAAACTTTTCATTTCCTCCAATACATTTTAATGATATAACACTACATTTATTATAACCAAATACTTACACCTACAATATTCATATTCAACAAACACCACCACAACAATCAATCTCAACATTCATTAACATTAACCCAACCAACTTTAATTCACATATCCCCAAAAAATAAACTCAACGAAACGCAATTAAGTCTAACATATCGAATTTTATATATCGAAACCGAGACGATTCTGAGGGTCGAAGTGGCGACTGGACGACGTCAAACTATTTTGATGTCTTCGTTTCTTCTTTGCCGCCTCTGCTGAAGCACAAGAAGAAGAAGAAACTGATATAACGAGACATAAACCCGACCGTCTATATCTTCCTTATAACAAACGGAACTGTCGACATCTGGCCACTATTGGCGACCGCTCGTTTTCCGCGACTATTGCCACCGCACCGAAATTATCGAAAGATCTCAATTATTATTATTCATTTTATATATTTGATCTGATTTTGTTGTCATTTTGGTCTTGGATTATTAAGAATTTCATATAAATTGTATGTTATATATTTGATTTTTTTGTAAATTGAAAATCGGTACATTGATTGTATGATAGATTCCATATTCTTATAACAATAATTGAGTTTGACAAATTTATAAAATAAATTCTTTTAATAAAAAAAAAACAAGATCATTATCGTTATATGCGTTTAATACAAGATCTATTGCATACTTTAGCTTTTTAAAATAATCAAATGACCACGTTCTATATTATAATACTTAACTTCGCGGATCAAACAAAATCGATAAGTTCAACAAAAATAAACTATCTACAATAAAAAATAATAAAATGTGTAAATTAGAACTTTAATTACAATTTATATATACCAATCAATTCTTTTAAATTTAAAATTCGTTATTTATTATTAAAAAAAATCATCAAATTGATATTTAACTAAATCTTCTAATGTAAGTATTAAACGTGAAAATAAAATGAAGTCCGAACCCAATTTTTTCCTTGATTTATTACATATATCTTCATTATAAAAAATTCTAGAGTATCTAATACTTAAATATATATTAAAAGCATATTATTTTTTCTAATATAACACAAAAAATCGACAATACTTAAAAATATTCAAATCAAAAAACACAAACAAAAAATTTACGTTCCGCGCCGCATTTTCGCAAACACACACCGAAACTCCAACGAAATACATCTAAAATTACATACGTATTATAAAATACACGTCTAGTCGAGTCCGAGTGCATATCGAAGTGCATCCTTGCGTTGAATATTTCAGATCGAAGGATAGGTGGACGCGACACATCCGACTCGTATATCGCCCCCATATCGGCCCATTCCGTTTTACTTATGGATGGGGATAATGTCCTGCGATCCTCACAAGTCGTCGTTTCAGAAAATTGAGAACGTTCCAATGCTGCAAATGCACTTGAGCATACTGCAGTTCTACGGTAGTCTTTGTTAATTTTTGTATTTGTGTTTTATGATGAGATTCGATTGATTGTTCGTTAATGGGAGATGTGATTACGATGATGATTTGTATATTTTGTTATGTTTAGAAGATATTTTGTTTAAAATATATGGCAATATCGATAAATGTTATATTATTATAATAGATATATAATATTGTGTATTAGTTATTGATAAAGTATGCCTTCATTATTCAATTATTTTTATTCTATTGAAAAAAAAATGTTACGTAAGACAATAATATTATAGCATATTTTCAAAATAATGAATAGATAAAATCAATAATATAAAGTTATAATATACTAAGTGAGAATTGTTCTAAATAAACAATAGAAAAAAATTCGAATTATGAATCTGTTGAGATCAATTTGTATGTTGATTTTCATAGAAGTATTATAGAAACATTGTATGTATATGTTAAATAATTGATTATGATATATCAACAAAATAAATTCCATGAACTTTCATAGCAAATAAATCGAATATAAGATCCTCATAAATGCCACATATGAATATCAAATTTTGATTCGGATTATATCAAACAAACTGCACGGTACACGGTGACACTTTATTGCGAACAAACTTCACAATAATACACATCACCATATTGTATTATTTATATTGAAACGTGTCGCTTGTAAATAACGCGAAAAAAAAGTCACCGAGCACGAAAGTCCTCATTTCGCACACACAATATGCGTACGTGAGCGTTTATTGCGTAATTTTTTTTCCATCATTTTTTGATTCGCAATATTTCAAATATTTTATGGCGCCTTAATGGTTGTCTCGTCGCTCGCGTTTTATTATGGGAATCGAATTTTTTCGATTACTATTCAAACGTAAAGTGGTTTATTTATGCGACGAAAGTTGCCCGGTCGAAAATTTATCTTTTAATCGCGTTATTTATATTGTTAATTTGCGTCGAGTTTCCGAAAGCGTCTCGCGACGTCATTGTTATGGTTTTTCCCGATCGGTCAATCATACTGTGGGGGTGTATTAATTTAATCCCTTTGACGTTATCGATGACACCCGTTAAAATCCGAGTTTTATGGGACATCATTGAAGATGACCCGGTGGGGATTATGAATGGGACACCGCAGCATGGGTCAGGAATGCACCCAGACAGGACTCTTGATCATCGTGTTATTACAACAACTCACCTACACAAAACACGCTCCTTCGATACGAAACTGTTACAACTTTACGTTGAGGCTCTATTGATGCTTCATACCTCGTATAATCTATGACAAAACGAGGATTATGATTATTTAATATATTGATATGTTTTCAGTTATAAAACGGACCAATTAAGTTATAAAATATGAGTGATAGTCAGTACTAAGAAGTTTGATCGATTATCTCTGATTTTAGAATGTTAAAAAAGGGATTTCAAAACATTATCTCGTGATGACTATGTTTATAAATTTCTGAATAAAATCTTTACGGTGACTAGAAATTAAGATTTTTTTTATATATCATGATGAAATTAATTCTTGATTAGTTTAATAATGAAATAAAATTATTTTTAAATAGTCTCAATATAATGAAACAATCATATTCATCGATTGATTGATTCAAACTTTTTTCAACTTCAAAACCTAAAATTTTGATTGCAACACTACAAAAACTGCTCAAAATGATGGCAAATGTTATTGAAGTATAATTAGAACAAAAAAAACAACTCAACCAATCCTTCAATATAGAAAAACGTTGAAATTTCGACTCGTTCTTCGGAAAAAACTTTCGAATCCAGAATCACTTACGGACGCAAGGTGTTGCAGTAGTGCAGTCGGGCTGCGATCGCGCGCCCGAGAAATAATTTGTCCGCTTCATTTAATATACGAAACTTGTGAAAAATTTATGCAGTCCGTAATAATTTAGCAGGCAGTTGCATAAATCTCGGCAGCGCATGCGAAGTGCATAATAAAATCCGCTAGCGTGTCGGGAGATTTTTATTATTTGAAAATCTTAGATTTACGCGCGACGACAGGCGTTTGTGAAAAGCTCTCCTGCTTTTTCGGGACGTCCTGAAATTATTTTTCAGGTGTTTATTTATTTAGTTTGGTGGTGGAAGGTTTTCGGGGTTTTTATGGATGCGCTTGCGCAGTTTGGTAACTACATCTGGCGGTCATATAAATAAACAATTGAGCTTTTTGTGTTTTGTTATAGGTGGCGCTTACATTGTTCAATATTTTTTTTTATTATAACAATAAAAACAAATATTAAATTATTATGATTTTTAGAATCATTAGTGAAATATAAGATTATTTTCGTTCCGGATAGATATCGTTTAAAAAATAAAAAAACAATCTAAATGAATAAAAGAATATGATGATACATAAATACAATGTACAGAAATACCATTTACGATTTCATTTTAAGCAACGGTTCATTTTATTATTGTCAGATGCATTGTCAAATTATCAGACATGATCAAAGGGTCGACTAAAAACCAATTTTCAATCAAAATTGCGTATTCGTTCATTTTCATATTGGAGAATTTGGTAAATATTTCTAGAATACTGATTATTTATAAACGAATTATAAATCAAAAATTGTCCAAAACTTTTACTTTGACACTAAATGTTTAAAAAAAAATTTCACAGGCATAAAAAAAAATGGGTACTGTACTTTTTAACATAATTTTGATTCCTAACGACTTTCATCATCCAATCAACACATAAATATCCCAAAACTACCATTCCTTCGTCTACCCTTATGTCACGCGTTCTTTTTTGCGTTTAACGCTTCTCGGATATATTGATTCCTAACGACTTTTATCATTCAATCAACACATAAACATCCCCAAACCAAAAATTTCTTCAATCATCCCAAAAATATTTCGTCTTATGTCTATTTTGCAGGCGTTTAATGCCTCTCGGATATATTGATTCCTAACGACTTTCATCATCCAATCAACATCCCAAAACCACCATTCCTTCGTCTACCCATATGTCAAGCGGCCTTTTTTGCGTTTAAGGCCGGTTTTAGAGTCACGCTGACGGTCGGCGCTAACAGGCCAATATGTATGTTTTCTAGGCAGCATTTTAGAATAACGCCGACCGCTCAGCGTTGACAGTCGTCAGCGCTGAGCCATACGCGACCATACGCGCCCCGCGTCAGCGCCACTGAGCGCGCGGCGCGAAGCGCTACCGAGCTCAGTTATCGTTACTGTGTCACGTAAAACGCACGCGTCGATGAGTATGAGCTGTCAGCGCTAATTATCAGCGCGACTCTAAAGCATAAAACGAGTTGCCACTGACAGCTACGCACTAAGCTGTCAACGCTGACGATCAGCGCGACTCTAAAATCAGCCTAACGCCTCTCTGATATATTGATTCCGAATAACTTTCATCATTCAATCAACACATAAACATCCCCAAACCAAAAATTTCTTCAATCATCCCAAAAATATTTCGTCTTATTGTTAGTCTATTTTGCAGGCGTTTAACTCCTCTCGGATATATTGATTCCTAACGACTTACCATCATTCAATCAACACATAAACATCCCAAAACCACCATTCCTTCAATCCAAAAAAACCCTCCCACCCCACACCCTCCAAACCGGACAATCCCCCCGACTTACCAACAGCCATCTTCCTCGACACCAATGACGCAACCCATCAACCACCCCCAACACCAACCAACACCGGGCAGTCCAGAGGGTGGCATCGCCGAGACTGGCACAGGACACATCCCATTAAAGCAGATGTCGAGCCGTGAAGATTTAGTGCCGGACGGCGTCTCCACCGGGCAGATTCCTCCCCCATCCCACCCTCTGGTCCTCCGGAGCCTCTGTCCAGAGGGATGTGTTTGTTTCGCGGCCTCCCGGACGTGATATACTGACGGCGCGCCTAAACATCTGAAGCATTCCGTGCGGCCGAGACCGCCCACCCGTGCCCACCCCGTTGGTTTTATATTATGCGTGTGGGCCGCACGCACTGTCCGAGGAATGATAATTAATTGCGTAAATATTTATTGTCGCTTTGCGAAATTGTTATTCGTGTTTCGCGGGGTCGGTCCGAATCTGGGGAATTATGCGATGAATTTGTGGCGTTTCGATTCTGCGAGGGGGGCGGGGGGTTTTGATGGGTGGGGTTTTTTTTTATTTGTTTGTTATGATCTTGTGATGGTTTTTTTGATGTTTCTTCTTAAAGTTAAACGATAGTTGGTGCAGTTAAAAATGAAAACATGTACCGTTTCCATTTAACAAAAAATTTGTAAAGACTCATAAAAAGTTAATGTTCTTTTATCGTGAAATAGGTATAATCTTTCGATTCCATCTTTTGAACACCAAATTCATTCTTATAAAAATCAAATTTAATCATTTTGATTTCAAATTCAACATTTTGAATTTCAAATTAAACCATTTAAATAAAAATCAAATTCTACCATCGCCAATTTATTTTATTCATTTATAATTTTTTTATGATTTCACAAAAAATATAAAAGAAACATATCCATGGTATTTATTTTCAGATTAATTTATAAAAAATTGTAAATAATTATGTATGTAAATATTTGCGAAAATCGCCAAATGAGATCACCAAAGTCAAATTGTAGGATCGATCGTATCTCATTGATCGCTATGACAACGATCTTAATAATTCTTTCCAATGGTTGAATTTAATTTGAATAACATTAAACTTGAATTTGATTTGAAAAGGTTTAAATTTATTTTATAAGATTGAATTTGGAGCGTAAAAGCTGTTTATTTAGTAAAGATTTTGATTTGAAGCTGTCATTGGGTAATTTGATATTGTTTAAAATACATACATATGTATGTATTGTATGTCAATAATTTAATTTAATCGGTTTTTTTCCGAAAGATGAAAAGCTTCAAATTTATGTCAAGGAAAATCATACAAATTAAATTAACATTATCAGTTCATCTTTTCACATCCCACCGCTAAATAAAGACATTTCCAATTATTTTTTATTCAATTTTATAATTAACGAAATCGTATGCTTAAATCATAATAAAAATTTGGTACACGTTTAACCATTTTTCATGATTACACAATAAAAAAATACATAAACAAAAACACAATCCGATTTTAAAAAACACCCATGTCATCATAAATACCCACCTCATCGAATCGTCAAATTTTCCTCCCCATTCAAAAAAAAGGCGCGAAATGATCGACGACAATTCGACGACAGACGCGTCCGCAACGCGGCCGTTTAACCCGTTAACCGACAACCTGTCAGCTTTCCGCTTTTTTATATTCGGAAAGGATTACCGTCTCTCGCAACCCGTTATCCGCCGCACTTCGATTACGTCGTCGGACGAAAGATGATTAACGACCGCGCGATTTTACACGTGTCCGAAAAAAAAAAAATTATACGGGTCGGTAAGCAGATTTGTCAAAATAAAATATCAAAAAAATGCTGAAAAAAATCGCGAAAACTGAAAAAAAAGAAAAATAGGCTAACAAGCGCGGCGGCGGAACGTAAGCCGCGCGCGGAGAGAGATTTATACGTTAATACAAACTTGACAGTTAGGGAAAAGTTTGCTCGAAATGTCCACTTCCAATTTTATGAATGACCCTTCGCTTATACGCTCTCGGGCACGTATAGTATCGATACGACGCTGTGTACAGGGTGTTCGAGAAAAAAGGTTGGGGTTTTTCAATTGGGGAGGTGCCGTTGAATGAGTTGGGCGATGCATTTTGAGTTCGCTCGATGAAATGCTTCAATTTTTTATGAGAATAATTTGTGTGAATGCATGAAAAAGTTTTTATGTAACAGTAGATTATGATTTTGTTTTATTTTTTGCAGCTTTTACATTCCAAATTCAACATTCTTATCATAAAATTAAACATTTTACAAATAAAAATCAACCATCACAAATTAATTTTATTAATTTTTCAATGTTTTTATGATTATGTGAAAAATATAAAAAAACGTTAGGCACATACCTATGTATGTATGGTAATTATTTTTAGATTAATTTATTAGAAAAATGTAATTAATTATGTATCTAAAAGTTCCCAACTAAGATTATTAAAGTCAAATTGAAGAATTGATCGTATTTCATTGATTACTATGACAACGTTCTTAACAATAATATTTTATACTTTCCGATGATTGAGTTTGATTTGTAAAAGGTTTAATTTGAAGTTTAAAAGGTTGGATTTGAATTGAAAAATGTTGAATTTGTATTCCAAAAACTATATAATCTATATTACAATAACATGACATTTGTGTCACTTCCTCTTTGTGTTCTGCGAAGAAGAAGTTTACAACTAACAATGAATAAAGAGATATGATGAAGAAGAAGCCAAGCATGAAAAAGTCTATATCTAACAATGAACGATCCAATCTTTAATTTTTCTCATCACACACAACAATTTTTCCACACTAAATTATTCCACCAACCCACCCAAACCAAAAAACAATCCCACCACGATTCTCATCAAAATCCCCCCTAGGGTTTCTGGACTCGACCCGACCCGGACCCGAACCCGCCGGGTAATGGACCTAAAACCCGGATCCGAGACCCGGGACTAAAAACCATCGGGTCCGGGTAACAAGAAATAATTTTTTTTATTTAAAAATATTTTTTTTTTAAATCAAAATGCGTTATAAAATTTAATTTTTTAACAAAATATAGGCGAAAAACAAAAATGGAATAAGCAATTCGAAATATTTGAAGTTTAAATTTTCTTGCCTTTTAAAGTACATACAAATGTAAAACGTTATTTTCGTAAGCAAATAATTTCTTGTCAGAATACCGCTAAGGATAATAAAATTCAATGGGGC
This sequence comes from Hydropsyche tenuis, assembly GCA_009617725.1. Taxonomy (NCBI): domain Eukaryota; kingdom Metazoa; phylum Arthropoda; class Insecta; order Trichoptera; family Hydropsychidae; genus Hydropsyche; species Hydropsyche tenuis. The sequence goes on from VTON01000009.1 coordinate 2,749,232, forward strand.
ATATATGGATGCACGTCCGTCTTCCGAAATACAATGCATTTTTGAATGGGTCATGTATTTCAATTTGAGAAATACCTGCCTAAGTGCTTTCGTTTCACGGAAGGTTCACAGTTGCGATCTTTCGTCTGCAGTATGTATTTTGATTTTTCAAATTTTAAAACATTTTATTTTGGACCCGGACCCGACCCGGACTCGTCGGGTATCTAAAATATTGGACCCGGACCCGACGGGTTTTGAAAACCCGGGTTTTCAGAAACCCTAAATTCCCCCCCAATCAACACCATCAACCCAAATCCCCACCAAACACCTCAACCCTTACAAAATTTCCGAACCACCCTACCCGTATATATATTTTTTTATTATTTATCGTCGGCTCCCGTGGAACTCATGTTCGCGTAATATCCCCAGCATCGAGCATAACGTACACTCGTGTCCGAAGCTTACTTACGTCAAAACTTTCGGCTGTAAATCATGGGCGGCGCAGGAGACGGCGGCTGCTATCTGAAAACTGCAGACCCCGGGGGCCCCTGGGACCCCCGCGGGACCGGAGCCCCCACCTCGGCCTGCGCCCCCAACAACGGGACATGTTTATGTCCATTGTTGTGACCTCTTAGCGGGCGCCCCCGTCTCCGCGTCTATGCGATGTATAATGTCGCGTTTGAGAGGTGGGCGGAATCAAAAGTCGCAGTGGTGTTTGGTGGATGTTGAATGGGTTGGATGGTTTTGGGTGGTTAGATTGTTTGGTTTTCATATAATTTTTTTTTTATTATTATCATCTTTAGTATTATTCACAGTGGCGGCTCTTCCTAATGGGCTGCGGGGCTGCAGCCCTCCCTGTATAGTGTTTTTTTATTTTTTTATTCCTATATTCGTCTTGTACCGATGTATAAATGCAATACATATTTTGATTCTTGTATGTGTTGATGATGACGTTTTCGTATTTTTTACATGAAAACATACATATTATTTTTATTTTCATTGTTGCGGCCCCCCCAATACAAATTATTTATTCATGATTGAGAATGTTTGTTGATGATATGATGTTTTTGGATCATTATCATCTTCAGTATTGTTTATGATTGAATATTGTTGTTTCAAGTACATATTCTTATGTAGACTGTACGACTTTTTTACGGCCTGTATTTAATTGATCAGTAAAAAAATACTATTTTGATCAGTAAAAACAAAGTATATGGTTATTATTCGGTTCTGTGCACGTGGAAGCCTGTTTGAACTTGTTGGATCAAGTCTCAGTGTAGTCACACGTAGTAGTAAGCTAACCTAACCTAACCTAAACCTAACCTAACCTTACCTAACCTAACTGATCATTTAACAATTTTTTACTGATCATTTCAGTTACTATTAACCAGCCAAATAGTATATTAGTTGCCCTTTTTACTTATGAAGTTAACCTAAGTCAAGTCATTTTTTTTTTTTGAATAATTTTAAATTGTCCATTTAAAATGCTTATGCACTTATTTCGTTAAGTTTTGCTTAACTTTGGTGTTAAGTGAAAATGGTGGTATTCAATAAGATTGAAACTTCCGTTCTTGTATTTTATGTAATTTTTTTTATTTTTTCTCACAAAACTTCGTATTTTATGGTCGAAGTTCATCATAATTTAATTATTCTAACTTCTACTTATTATTAAAATATAATACTGCAAATTTATCTAATTAAAAAGAAAATAACCCTATTTCTATTTTATGTACATATATAGATTTGTATTACTAAGTAGATATAGTCAATGAATTTTCAGAGATTGTAAATAAAGTGATGGATGAAATTTTCGTGTTTGTCAGGAAAATCTAAAAAACATCAAATTTCAGTTATTTTGACCATATTTTAAAGCTTGTTAAAAATGCTATTTTCGATTATTTTCTGATTAAAAAAATATTTTTTATGATGACGTCTTTTATTAACACAATTTTAAAGTTTTCAAAATTTTTTCAACTCAATATTTGAATCATTATCATGAAAGTACTAGAAGAACAAATCAATTTAATATACTAATGGAATGTATATATAATTCGAATGTACATATGTACATATATACTAATTTGAATCCAAGTATTGCGTTTCTTACAGGAAGGCACGAAGTCGATCTTTCGATTTTAGATGTAATTTATTTTGAGTATAGATTAAAATTATTGTATCATATAAATAAATAGATCAAAAACCATTAAAAAAATTTCACAAAACATTCAATAACTTGCGAATTTTGAATCTACTCACCTAATATTATATTTCATCGGTTATACACAGCGTCCGAAAGACTCAATTCCAATCGCGATTTCCCCCCCAAAAAAAAATCACAAAACACTCCACAAAATTCCAATACAAAAATTTATACCAAAACAAAATTTAAAAAAAATCCAAACCACCCTACCCCACACAAACACAAAACCTCCAACCCTTCCCCGATCCGGAAATCACTCGCGATCACGCACGAGTCCGCGGCCCGAGATTTGCGGCCCCTGGCCCGGGGATTAGCGGCCGTCGATCGGCCATCGGGCCAGGAGTTATGGCCCTTCAGGCCCCGACGTCCGCGTCGACGACGAACGGTTAACAGCTCTCGGGCCGGAGATAGTGGTGAAAGTGCGGGATTCGGGATTACCGCCGACCCGGGATTAGCAACGTGTGACGAGGTCCAGAGATTTATATTCGACGTTGCAATGGTTGAGGATCGATATCTCTTTTTCGTTCGGGAGATGTGTGGATGTTGTGTGGGTGTTATGTGATCGCGTTTTTTGTGGAAAATTTTGAGTATTTTTTTTTAATTTAATGATGTTTGTTAGTGTGTTGTTCCTTTTTGTTGGGGTTGTCCAGCGGTGGGCGTGAGCGGGCTGCTTATGATGATGATGATGATTATAAAACATTAATGGTTAATGTCGTCTGTCAAATATGACGGTTGACGTGTTTTATGATATGTCTATGGAAGGCTGGGAAAGACTTGTGTTGCTGGCACTAGAATGTAATGTGGTTAAAAAGGGCGTTAAGGACTCCTTAGTTCTTAACGCCCTTTTTAACCTAAATGAAAATTGAGGTGAATCTGAGGTAAACCTCAATTTTCATTTACCGATAACCTGGTAATTTTTTACTAATTACTGGTAAATTAAATTTTAAATAAAACCAGAAAAATAACGAAAAGTCGAAGAAACCGTAAAACCAAAAATACTTTCCCGAAAAATAGCAAAAATTTTCAAAAAAATTGTACACTTATAAAAACCGACTTTCCTAAAAAAAAAAAAAAAAAAACAACACTTTGCAAAAAAATTCGAAACACAAAAAAAATCATCTACCGGTTAGTTATCGAACTGTGATTTTGGTCATTTACCTGTAATGAGATCTCTATTAAGGTCCACAAATACAACGCATGGTTTTATAAATCTCATAGAGCATAGATCCAGAAGATGAAAGTCGGAAAGTCATCAGTTGAAAAAATAATTCGATATGGACGTCAAATGTTGCTTCAATCTTGTTTCAATTGTATTCGTATTAAAAGTCTGATACTTTTAGAGAATATAATTATATAAATTGTATTTGATTGATCAAAATATTTTGGTATCGAATTTTCGACCAGTTTTCGAATCCAGGTATTGTGTTTCTTAGTTATAATTGACCGCCCGAGTGCCGCAATTGTGACGAAGCAACGTATCCTTTATCAGCGGCACCTTCGCGAAATAAAAATAAATCTCCTTGATTAAATCAAGAGAAACAGAAAAGAAGACACATAAATTTTGTATAATAATAAAAGCTCACAAAGGGTATCCTCCCCGTCCTCGTCCGCTTTTCCAACGCTCCGACATTTTCTGCCGTACATATCTATTCTACATTATTTTTTTTCTCGTCGACCGTTTTTTTCCCGTATTTATTTCGACGCTATCCCCGTACATTTTAATATATAAATATATTATTATATTTATAAAACGTTATATATTTTCCTTCTGGGCGTCCACCACTTGCGGCCCGAGGCCGAAAAAAAAAAAAACATAAATTTATTAAGCTTAAACCCCTAATCCAGTTCAACACATCCCGTGCCATAAATTCAACGGTCATACTTCATAAATCAATCATAAAACAAAGAGGCCGCTTTTGATTGGGCCTGCCTACCCGTTTTGCCCTGCCCGCGAATTTAGTCAAACGTTATTTATTTTCGGGTTCAAAAATTTAATTTGAAAACGAAATACGATAATTAAATGTATTTTTAATTAGTATTTTTTTAAATTATACTCCTTATAAGAGATAAATTTTATGTGAGTGCTTTGTATAATACAGTGAAACCTCGTTTTTACGTTTTTGAAGGGACCGTCAAAACATAAAGTAATTAGAGGAAAATGTAGATTTGTTTCAAAACAAAAAAAAAATAGTTGATAATAATAATATAATAGAATAATGCATTTAATTGAAAAAAACCACACTTGGCATATATTTTTGGATTTATACAAGTTCTTTCTATGACATACATGGATTTGAATTTACGATGTCATCATATTGAAGACAAGATCAGTAAACTATTTGACCGAAGGTAAATAAAACAATAAAAAGAACATAAAAATTATAAAAATCAAATGTCTTAAAAATATTCAATTTAAAGATTCTTAATCGCCACGAATTCAATTAAATATTTTTATAAAATTAATTAAATTTCAAATATTTCAAACGTAAATTGTGGTAAATAAGAACTGGCATTAAATACACTAAAATGAAACGGACTGCAGAAATCAAACGTAAATAGTAGGAAAATTTGAATATCGGGTACGTAAAAACAGGGTTTCACTGTATAGCGAAGAAAATCAAATATCCAAATATTTAATTTGGAAAATAATAACAATTTGAATAATAAACAGATACGTACGCTAATGCGCACTTATCTGCCATACATCACAATTGCGCACCACGAAACATCCCATCCAATCAATACCCATCGGCCTCACGAATTATTCACCTTCTTATTTGCATCTCTAACGATTAAATATCCAAGACACGGGCATCATTCCATGTCCAACAACATTGTCGTGTGATTTAATGCGACGCGACACATTGTGCGATGCACTTTATTGCGACGCACAACGCAGGAATGCACCTTTCCGGTTTTCGCCGCGATTAATCAGCAAGGATGGATTTATTGCCGCTGAAAAACAAATCGGCCACGCAATATAATATCGTTATATCGATCCGGAACGGTTCTTGATTGAGTCGGAATCGCGCACTTTAACAATCGTACCGATTCGGATCGTTTAGCCCGAGGTGGCGAATGTACCAAAGACGTCTCGAATAATTACCATTTTCTTGGCGCGAGCACGTCGCTCAAAGCGTTCGTGCTTCTCGATGCTGAAAAATAAGTTGTTACACACGAGGAGGAGCGGTTTTATCTTTTGCCGATGGGCCCAAAGCCTTCTTTGTACTTGCGGTTTATCTTAAGTAACGCTCTAATCGCACACTGCACGTCGACGTTCAAGAAACGTGCGATTGGAATGTGAATTCTTGCAATTTTTTAACACTGAAAATCATATGATTTTCAAATGTTTATTAAGACATTATCATTATAATTAATTTGAAAGTGAATTGTTTTATTCATAACGACACTTTTACTTCATTTAATTAAAATAAATTTAACATTTATATGCATTATTAATTCACAACAAAAAAACCGACAATTACCGGTAAGGTGTTCATCATCGCTCCGCGCATTCATCATCGTTCTTTTATTAAACAATCCAACACTGGCCATCTTCAACCTTAAATCAAAAAGCGATATCTCGGCAGCAGAGGTCGCGTAAATCACAAACGTCAATGCCACAATTTACGACGAGGCTCTTGTTAATTTTTTCGTGGATCCTGGATCCAGCTGGATCCATGATGTATGGTAGATCCGAATGATAGATAGGTGGATCGTATGGGCGTTACGGTCCCACGGAATCGTTCCACGTACATGCCAATTAATCTTGAATTACTTTCGATGATGATTGCCTTTCGGTTGATATATATTTGTAAGTAATTAATGCGATCCGTCGATTTGTTACAGTTTTTTTTTTCGATATCCGTTCTAATTGTGATAGACACATAAAGGTACTATTGTATTCCTTTTTAAATTTAAAATATTTCATGTTGAATAATAAGAAATACCACAAGAATTTATCGAATCCCGTTTCTGAGAATAATCAGTATGAATGTCATTTCAAAATGATTTAATAAGGAAAATTTTGAATTCTACGAAGCATCAAGTCAAAAGACGGAATCATCACTCATTTTCATACAAATACATTTCGACCCACTATCGAATCATCAGATCGGTACATCCACATAATATAAATCTATATATATATGAATTAGAACCTTCGGAGGACATATAAATCAGGGCAGTGTCCGTCTGTCGGTCTCGGTGCATGATTTGTGCGAGGGCAGGTTCGCTCCACCCACCGAATAAAACACACCCATCAATAAATACTTGATGCGAGCCTCAGGCTTCAAGGGAACCCATACAGGTCCGACAGGGATTCGTGCCTGTGTATATGTGTGTGTGGTTTTAATTGTTACGCCTCTGATGATGAGGGTTCGTTTGTGTGGAGAAGTCGTGGAAGAATTGTCTTGAATTATTTATAGTTTTTTCGGAGGAATATACTTTTGATCGGATCAATCAACGTTGAGAAATATATGAAATAAAATAAAATGGCGATTCAATACGCTATTGCAAATCGACATGGGAAAAAAATATGACCCACATCGGAGCCAAATTCGACGTTATTCAACCGACAAAACGACCCTACCATACAGCGCGAGGGTCGGAAAAATTCCTACTGAGATTTTCCTCAACCCCTAATTTCCACCTTAACCTTCCCTCAGCTCAGATTTCTTTACCAGTATTTTTTCCAGCGACAATAATAGACAGCGAGTTCATACGGGCTCGCTTTTCCACAAGATGACGAGCCTTTGGGGTTAAAGCTTTAGATGGCCCGAACGAAAATGTATGAGGGGCATAGAACCAAAATTCGCAATCAGCGAAAATTCTTTGGTCTTATAAGATTAAGTATATATGTTAAAATTCATGATCTGTATTTATTTTTATGAATCTTTTGTATTATAATATTATTTTTTTTTGGTTTAACTGGATTAATTTTCATTTATCATCGAAGTTATAGTTCTCAAACTTACAATTGGACATTTTATACTTCAAATTCAAATATTTACATTTCAAATTGGACATTTTATAATTCAATTTAGACTTTTTACACTACAAATTAAAAAAAATCAAAACATAGTAATTAATGTCATTGATTATTATGATAACGGTTTTGATAATACATACTTTCTTATAGTTGAATTTGAAATGTAAAACGTCCAATTTGAAGTGTAAAATATCCAATTTGAAATATAAATCGTTGAATTTGAAGTTTAAAATGTCCAATTTGAAGTTTAAAAATTGTAAACGTCACATGTTCAACAAATGTATAAGTAACTGCTATTTTTCAAGCTTTTTATTTAACTTCAAATAATTTGACAAATATTGATTTCTTTATTAATTTAAATTGTGATTTACTTCCTATAAAAAAAACTTAAGATTTCTGAAAGTACTGAAAACACCTTCCTCACAAAAACGATATCATACAGATCGCATAAAACCATTAAAAAAAATCAATCAAACCCACCTCACATTCCACAAAACCCAAAACTGCGAATTTTGATCCAACGCCCCCCCCCCCTCTACATAACACAACATAAAAAATAAAATGAAATACCTCAAAAACGCCCAAAGGGGCGGCGGCGGCGGCGGGGGGGGACATTCGCGTAAATCTCCTAGATTTCATTTCGCTTTCATTGTGGCGAATTGATTTATTCGCGCGGTGTATCGTCGCGCCTTTTTAAAAAGAGGCGACAAAAGGCGCGCGGTCGGAATTCGCGCGGCCACTATATCAAATTCCTTGAAGGGTTCCTCGGGGTGGTCTGAGGGGGTGGTTCGGGGGGTGGATATATCCGTTATGGAATGCGAGATGGGAAGCGAACGCGGCCGCGTGACACTCCGTGTATGGTATCGATAAAATTAATGGCTCCACTTTTCTCCTATTTCTTTCGTATCTATGCCGAATGCGGTTCGGTCTTCGTCAGCGGATGGGTGGTTTTTTTTTTTTGGAATTTTTGGGATTGTTTGATTTTTTTTGAGGTTATTTTTGGTTTTGTGTTGGTTTTGTGTGATTTGAAATTTAAATGAAAATTTTATGATTGTTTTTATTTTATGAAGTCTATTACTTTTTATATGACTTTCAGGAATTTGAATACATACAGTTATTACATTCCAAATTCAACTTTTTAAACATGAAATTAAACCTTTTAAACTTGAAATTAAACTTTTTACAATAATTTGTACGAATACATGAAGAAGTTTACATATATCAGTATTATATCTAAAGGTGAATGATGATTTTTTTTTAATTTTTATAGCTTTGCACTCCTAATTCAATCTTTAAACTTCAAATTAAAACTTTTTAAAATAAAATTCAACCATCTCAAATTTATTTTCGCATTTTCATATTTTTTATTATTTCATAAAAAAATTTAAAGAAACATCCATGGTACATATTTTCATATTGATTCATTGAAAAATGTAATTAATTATGTATGTAAAAATTTGTAAAAATCATTAATTGAGATTATCAAAGTCAAATTGTAGAATATTTTGTGTTTCATTGATTATTATGTCTATGTTAAAGGTCTTAAAACACTATTCTTACCGACATGGTCAATTTGACCGTAATACTTTCAAATGATTGAATGTGATTTGATTTCTAAACGGTTTAATTTTTTTGAAACGTTGAATTTGATTTGTTTAATGTAGAATTTGGAGCCTAAAAGCTATATAATTTGTACAAATGCATGAAGAAGTCTATATCTAACAATAAATGATTAATTCTTCACTTTTTTTTTGGTTTTTCTCATAATGCAAAATATTTTTTTCGCACTAAAGCATTCCACCAACTCAATCAATTTATAATTTAAAAAAATCTCACTACACTATCATAAAAAACATCAGAATCATCTACCAATCAACACCATTAACCCAAATCCGTAAAAAGTTTAAAAAATTGAATTTTGAAGTATAAAAACTGTATGAAATCTATTAATTTTTATGTGACTTCCATGAATTTGAATATCAAAATTACTTTTTATCAAATAACAACATTTAATCTTTATACTATCACAATCTTATTATTATATTATATTTCATTCGAAACTTCAATATTCGAATACAAAAAATAATTTAATCCAACACCACCGACAAGAACGTTCGTCTCCGAGACGGCGACGATTCTTCGACGACTTCCTATGAGAAATTCCACCACTTTGAATTCCATCTTCGGAAAATTCATGCGACGATGATAGTCGCCATAAGTTACCTGCTTTGCGGTCGGATTGTGTGTCACTCGCATATGAGAACATGACAAAAAATGAAAAGTAAACATAAAAAATCGCGGTAAGTTATTATGTTTGATTCGGCGCTCGGTCCCTGGGGAGAGTGCGCAAATTTTTCCCGAGGAAGGTGAAGCCATTGAAAGCGACATTCTTTTTAGATAGTGACGTGGCTACATTCATAATGGTGGGATGTGGTTTTTTTCGGGTGTGGATTATGGTTTTTTTTGGTTGGGTTAATGGGTTTTCCATTTGATGAAATTTAGAGAAAGTCGAGGTTGGATGGTTGATCTGTTCGTTTTTGTGTGTGGATTTGAGGTTTGATTGATTCGAATGAGTTTTGTTTTAATGTTGAAGTCTATTAAAATTATAGTATAATGGTTTCATAATGGTCTAATCGTAATGGAAATATCGGATTGAATTTAAATATGTAATGAAATATATTATCGTATGGTCGATAGGTAATCTTAATTTATTGTTACGCATCGAGATTGTTGATTGATTTACTCATTGATTTTTTTCGTAAAATAGATTTGAATGTTTCAATATTATATTTTTATTCATTTTATCTAACAATTCATATACCTAGGTATATAAAAATAAAAATAAATAGATAAGTATGTACTTACTATTAATTTTTTCGCAAACTTAGTTGACAAACGTGCTTAATTATTTGCCAACTAGTAAACTTTCTCGATTACATTAATCACTTTATTTTATTGAACTATAAAAAATATATAACTTTTTCAATAACAATAAATTTAAACAAAGTAATTCCATAAAAAATTACGAGCACTTATTATTTATTTATTTATCATCCAACAGATGCCGCCGTACCGAAATCAAATAAACATAACTCAAAAACTATTCATCAATCGATATTAACAGTTAATTAAAAAAAAAAAATTTTCAAATCATTAATCATCATTTTATGATTCATCCACTTTTTCAAGCTTTTTATTTTCAGTTTCAACACATAAAAATTCAATTTTCAATCGATTCACAAAACTTATTCAAATTTTTATCAACACATCAACTTCCACATTCAACCAACATTCACATTCAGCCAACTCGAACACAATTAAATTAAATCATCCATTGAAAAACTCTAACAATCGCCAAACTCCCCATCCCCCAAAACCTCCACACAATACAAACATATAAATAACACACGTCGCATTACAGGCTTGCGCGGCGTCGATAAAGCATTAGCCTTCCTTATATTAGAGCAATATTTCGGCATTATGTATTGACCCTTTGCCGTACCTTTGAGGGCCCGAGGCTTTTATCTGGTCGCGGATTGTATCTGCGGCGTCGCGAAACCAGATTTACGGGGACGTCCCTTGACCTGCGACCGAGCCTACACCCTTCGATCTCGTGGTGTGCGTGAGGCTTTGGAAAGTGACGAAATTGGGGGTTGCTTTTGGATTTTTGAGCGTTCGAATGTTATTGTGATGGATCTGCTTTCTGGAAATGGGTGGGTGTGGTGTTTCGGTTTTCTGAGAATTGTAGGTCGATGTGGTTCGAGGAATTCGTTTTTCGTGGGAAAGTTTGGTTTTCTGGGAAATGACCGTACCGAGGTCGTATTGGATGTGATAAATTATGTGAATATTTATTATTAAATCAATTGTTGTTTATTTCTAAAAGTTTAGTTTTTTTGATTTTATTGGTTTGTATTGAACAAGTTGAGCTGTATTTAATATTGTGATTAATAGATTAATTCAATGTATGCTATCGATCTTCAACAATTTTATTTTTAGTATATAAATTTTTTGAGAATACGTTTTTTTATAAAATGGATATTTAAAATTATGAAAAATGATTTTTTTATTATGTACAGAGGAACCTAGAGCACGCATACTGGAGAAAATTTGGCTAACACGTGAAGGATTTATATTTATTTTTTCAATTATTAGTTTAATTTAATCGAGAAAGAACCAATGGATATTTTTAGAATTATTAAATTTATTCGGCGTACAATAATTTACTTTTGTACAAAATTGTGCAATAGCTAATTTTAAGTCGTGGAAAAACTTTTCAAACATTTGTAACGTATTATTGCAATCAGGCTTTTCTCAAATATGAAAACGCTATTGAAAAATAGTCAGTTAATAATGAAATCAAAATTTGTGAAGAATCAACAATACAATGATTGTGATGTTTATTTTGATCAAAGCAAATAAAAAAAAATCAAACTACCTTTTTATCGATCAAAGTTTTGAGACTTTTTCTTTTAGTCATTTAAATTTCTTTGGCAAGTATGACACTTAAAAAATATTTTAAAATTTTGGCAAGTGAACGAAAAGAGGTTCATAATCACTAAATAAAAATGGTCTTATTTTGTAGTAGACATCGACGGATCCAGGAATTTTTTACAGGGGGGGAGATTTTTCAGAATTATTTTTATTTGTTAAATTTTAAGGATTTTTTTCGTCAATACAAAATCTTTATAAATCTATAACAGTGGTTCATAAACTTTTTGCTTAATATGCCAATAATTTTCTTATTTCCAAATAATTCGTGGGCCTCGATGAAAATTAAAAAAACCGATTGGTTTCAAATTAATCATTTCAATATTTTATAATAATTGTTATTTTCTAATTATAAAAAAAAACCTTTATGTGTTTAAGATTATTGGAAAAATTGTAATAAACGACAAGTTGGGTTAGGTTGGCTGAGAAATTAGCACAAATAATTCCCATAATTGGGTTAGATTCATGCGAATTTATTCATCTTGCAATGACAGGTTGGGTTAGGTTTAGTCAGAAATTCGCAAAAATATTTGCAATACTTGGTTTAGGTTTACGCGAGTTTATTCAAATTGCGACGACAGGTTGGGTTACGTTTAGTGAGAAATTCGCAAAAATATTTTCGAAACAACTAAGGTTCACGCAAGTTTATTCATCTTGCGACGACAGGTTGGGTTAGGTTGGGTGAGAAATGCGCAATAATATACCGATACTTGGGTTAGGTTCACGCGAATTTATTCATCATACAATGACAGGTTGGGTTAGGTTGGGTGAGAAATTCGTAAAAATATTTCCGAAACTTAGGTTAGGGTTAGGTTCACGGTTCACAGGTTCGAATGACAGATGAAATTTTTGATAAAAACTTTATTTATTAATTATTAATTTAAAATATAATTTCTACCGTTATAGAACATTTCTGTCCACCTTTCTATCAAATTTTCGATAACATTTTTGTAAAATTATGTCGGTTAAGAATTAAAATATTCGAAAAGTCCCTATTTCACCACCTCTGCATTTTTTGAATTTTCATATTTAAATAATTTTGTAATGACCTGAAACTTTGGTAATCTGATGTGTAAAATCTGGAGAGTAAGTACAAGATAAGCTAATGTATAAATATAGAAGTTTTTCCATCTTTTTTGGAAAATCAGGGTTACAATATGAAAAATTTTTTTTTTGAAAGAGCGTTTTTCGTGTTTATTTTGCAAAAAATAATGATTTTATGGTCGATAATAATTTTCTAGTCGAAAACGCGTGATTTTAGAAATTTTTTCTTCCATCCGCAGGGGGGTGCGGTTGCCCCTACCGTCCCACCCCGCTGGATCTGTCCCTGGTAATGGATATTATATTATATGTATGTTGCATATGACAATGATTATGATGATCATAATAGAAAAAATTATAAGCGGCACTCAAATGTTAATTTTCCTAAAACTGAAATTAATTTTAATTTCGTTTTATACTTACAATAGCATAAAAATTTTATTTCAAAATCACTTTTATTATAAACCAATTTAAAAATTTACATTCCCTAGAACAATCGCCGAAACAAACGGATCTCCACAATCCGAAACAATCTTTCGAATCTACCCCCCAACATCCAAACCGCCCAATTTCAAGGCCGAATCCAAGTTCGGACCGCGATAATCTTCGCCCGAAAAGCGGGCGACAACCGCCCACCCCACCCGCCCACCATAAATATCGGCAACAAAACATCACGCTCGCGGGCGGGGTGGGCGGTAATTGTTACTGATCCCGTCCCTTCCCCGCCCCCCGGCAACAATTTATTGGTCCATTACGACTCCCGCCTTTAAATCATCACCCGACAACATTAAATATTTTCGCCGCGCTTCCATTTTGCGCCCGCGACGTTAAAGAGGGCCGTAATTTATGCCGCATTTGCGGGCGGCTGGGCGACCCTCGCCCGCCCACTCGCCGCCCACCGCGGGACGCCATTTGCGACCCGTCTCTCGGCTCTAGGATGATTTTTGAACTCTTCATTTCGCAAATGGTCCGATGATTGCGTTTCGATTGGGCCGAGCGGTGGGCGGGAGGTTTCTGTGTGCCGAGTTTGTATTATCTTTTTGATTCATGAGTGGTTTTGTGTGGTTGTCGTTTTTATTCAATATATTTTTTATATATAAAAATTTGGATGTTTATTATGATTTTTTTTTGATCGATAGATTTTGGAATGTTAAATAGTTGAATGTTTATATGGTTTTATATAAGATGGCCACTGGAAAATTGAAGGGTTTGAAAAAGTAAATTTTTTTTTTACATTGTTATGTAAATCTTACGAATATTAAAATGTCTGAACATTACGTCCAGTAAAAATTAAAACTCATTGGGTTTTAATATTTTAGTGAAAGGTCAATAAATGAAAGTAGAAAAACACCACACCAAATATTATAGTATGTTTTTCGGGATGCAATTAATGCTGATGTGTTTTTCTGGGATTTTTAGTACCCCAATATAAGCAGTTTTATTTTAATGAAATATTTTCAATTAATATTGCATAAAAATATTGCCTGTATTTTTTTATAATTTATTAATTATTTTCACTGGAATAGAGAAACTCGATAAGTTTTATTTTTGTTGAACATCATATAAAACCATTGTAATTTCCAAGAGTTTTTCTATGATTTGTTAAAAAATAAAATAAAAAAGACTGAAAATGAAAAAGTTATGATTTTTTTAAGCCACCAGTCTTTCAGTGGGCACTTTGTATAATATTTTCATTGAAAACATATTGTATTTAGGAAATTTCTAGAATTTTCGTTTACGAATGAACGAATAAAATGTATTCATATTCAGCATTAATTTTATGAAATATATTTTTAAATACATATTCACTAGCTGAATCAGTGGAAATAAATTTTCATCAGTAAAAATATAGATTTTCTACAACACATAATGATCAAGAATAGATTTTTTTTTGCATTTCGTTACATAAAAAAAAAAAAAAATTAAACTAATCCATTGACAATTTAAACAAAAAAAAACAATAATTCATCCCAAAACACGAACAGATCGAAATCTTCAAACCACAAATTTCCATAATGGACATCACAACAGTCATCCGGCGCGAAATGATTGAGCACCGGTGGTTTCGGCCCGCGTCGCTAATATTGACAATCGCCCTCTTTATTTCTACCAGTGCCCCCCCACACCGCGGCCGTAATTTATTGGTAATATAAATGGTATGAGGAAGAAGCGGCCGTGATCGCATAAAGAGCGCGCGGATATATTTTTGATTTACGATTCGCTTCCATTTATCCCTTTTCCAAAGTCTCATTATTGCTCTCAAACCCGTCTCCTCCGCCCCGCGGTAATGTCGCCTCTTTATTGCGCGAAAGTGCGACAGACGTACTTTCCATTTGGGTTTTCGGTGTGTTTGTTTGTTTTTTAATAAATATGTTTCTGTGTATATGCGATAATTTATTAAAAAATCGATGTATTATATTTTCAAATTATTTCATAAAAATGTGAATGATTTTTTTCAGATGAATTTCTAAATATAATTTTATTGAAAATATTTATTTTGTCAATCATTAGTATTAGTATGGTTCATAAATATAATAGATGTATTATAATTGTATATAAAGTGGAAATCGTTTAATATGAAAACGCTTGACGCAAAAAATCGGCAAACATAAACTAATATTGAGGTACTAACAAAATCTATTATGATATATGTGATTTTATACAGTTTTTACTTTTAACATGAAAAAAATCGTTCAATATGAAAAAAAAATTATTTTCAAACGAATAAAACGTGTCTACTATTGTCAGCTACAGATGTTTTCGATATTTTTTTTCACTGCAATTTTTAAACAATAATTCCTGTGTATCTTTTGTCTTTAAATTATTTTGTAAATCGAATTGAAAATTGAATTCCGAAATTTTACAAAATTGAAAACATTGGTGAGTATTTTTTTTGCATATGACTTTTAACATGAAAAAATATTATATTCCATGTTCAACGATTTCAACCGTATTTTTCTTATACGATTTGGAAGGAATAATTTTTACTAGGAAGTAAAAATCTGGGATTATTTTCATAAATTCGATCCCGAAATCTTTAAATTAGCTAAAAAATTGACATAATAAATGAAATTATATACATAATATGAAATTATATAACAATGTATACACAATTCATTAGTATCAAAATTTTGATGTAATCAATCCAAATATTATGAAATCAAATTTTTGTTCTGAATCCCAGGATTGTATAATAGTTTCTAATCTTTACTATTTAAATCACTAATATAACACAATACTAAAATACAAAGATTTTGATTTCACTTATCTAATAATTAATCAAAATTTTTCCAAAACTTCAAGATTACATTTCCTAGTTTCCATTATTCAAATTTTTTATCACAAAACAAAAAAAAACCCAAACATCCACGCATCTAAATTTTTCATCCATCACCGACCACTACACGACGATTCAATAACATCGAATCACGAAAACAACTCCACACACCGAAATCACTCCCGCAAAATTTAAAACATTCGCCAACTTTTCAATACACCCCCAACGAGCATGAATCATTGTGTCAATACAGTCTTAATCGCCTTTAGCGGGGTCGTCACATACAAGCACACACACACGCAGCACTCGCAGCAGAAAATTATCCTTTTCTCATTGGGGGTGGCGAAGTTGCCTTTTCCACCCGCCCACCCGCCCACCGGCCACCCGCCCGCCGGCGAACCGATCCGCCCATAAATAATAAACAGCACCGAATGTCTGCAGATAATGGTAATTTACGACGCCCGGCGCCCACCTAGGGGTAACATTTAGAAGCAATCAAGTGATATGACGATGTACCAGTTTTACATGCGATGCATCCCTTCTTCGAACGGGAGAGGGGGGATGAACGACCCCCGCGTAAGTAATGTCTGATTTTCAATTGATGGATGGGTGCATTAGGGTGTGTTTGGGCCGAATTCGGAATTATTGACTTTTGAGTAATCTGATGGTTGGGGTAGGGTTTTGGATTGTGGGGAATGTTTTGGTAGTTTTGGTGAATGTTGTCAATTGTTTGGTTGGAATAGTCATGATGATGATCTTGACGATGATGATGAAAGTCTTGATGGATGGGTGGATTAGGGTGTGTTTGGGTCGGATTCGGAATTATGGATTTTTGAGTAATCTGATGGTTGGGGTAGGGTTTTGGACTGTTGGGAATGTTTTGGTAGTTTTGGTGAATGTTGTCAATTACTGGGATGGAATAGTCTTGATGATGATCTTGACGATGGTGACGATGATGATGATGAAAGTCTTGATGGATGGGTGGATTAGGGTGTGTTTGGGTCGGATTCAGAATTATTGATTTTTGAGTAATCTGATGGTTGGGGTAGGGTTTTGGACTGTTGGGCATTATGTTTGATAGTTTCGGTGAATGTTGTCGATTGTATGGTTGAAATAGTCATGATGATGATGATGATAGTCATGGTGGATGGTTAAGTGTTATCACTCACTCACTCATATTTGAATGATGAATTTTTTAATTGATTTTTTGAATTGTCATGATTTGACTGGATCAATTAAAAAATATTGTATTAAAATGTCCCTTTTTTGTTTTTTGACTGGAATTATTATTTTTTTCATATAAATTTTGAAGATATTTGTTAATTATAAATGAGATACCTATAATTTTGTTTGATATAATATTAATAAAACCTGATAGGGTCGGCCCAGCAATATTATGCAAAATAAAAATTATTAAGATGAAAAATAATTGAGAAATGTTTTAATTATAAAACTTACTAGTTTAATAATGAATCATATAATATATTTACGCAAAAATAATATAATTCTAATTAAACATCCACATAAATTTCTTTAATTTTATTTATGATGAACGAATCAAAATATTCATATTTCACAGCTCAACGTGAAAAAAAAAAATTAATTAATGAGCCCAACTATTTTACATACGAAACGAATTAAATCGGCATGAAAATCGCGAAACAATGTCGAAAAAAAAAATTCATAATAAAAATGAAACGCACATAATTGACGTAGACTCGCCCCTCGGAATGATCCCGTCACGTCCCACGAGTAACACAAATTATTTACATTTAATGAACGACCCCGAGCACACTGACATTACGAAAATATTATACTATTTTAATATTTATTCGTCCCGGGGGCGCGAGACGACCTTTTAGAACGACTGGAACCAGAATTATCATAAAACAAATACGCCACGTGCGCAACTAAACGCACGCGAAAAAAGTCTTGCGCGGTATTAACACCCTCATTTCGGGTGGTTGGAAATTTATTCATTATCGTTTTGGGTTTATGCAAAGATTTCTTATGTTTTGATTGATATTTAATGTAAATGAAAAAAATATGGAAAATTATGTTTTATTTAATGTCTAGAAAAACTTGTAAAAGTCTATTTCGGTTAACTAAAATATCTAACTATTATGTCAGTTTGAGAGAATTTTTTTCCAAATTTATCATGTGTACAAACAAATAGTCATTGAAAAATTATATGGATAATATTACGTATCGTTTGTGTATTTGTATTTTCCATGCAAAACGCACAAAATCTGGCGTTTTTTGTGAAATTTAAACGAAATTTGACATCCTAATAAAAATATTTTTTTCAATTGGCAACTTTCCTACTCTTATTTTCTAAAATGAGATCTTTTTGATTTACAAAGTCGAGCCTAACGTCCCTTTTAACCACATTGCGATACTCTATTATCAGCAATACAAGTCTTTCCCAGTCTTCCATAGGTAAATCGTAAGACACGTCAACTTTGACAGTTGACGTTAAATGTGGAGCCTAGTATCAATTCCTCCCAAATCCGTTTTGGTAAATTTTTGGCAAACAACAAAAAACTTCTTATTTATATACCATCGTTTTTAACTATGACTTTTATTTTTTAAATTATTCTTTGGATTGTTTGGAGCAAATTGGCATATATATTTTCATGTAAATTTCAATACACTACGCAAAAAAAGGGAAATAAATATGGAGATAGGAGATATTGATTCTAAGGATCAGGATTTTCCAGCGATTAGGCTGCTTTTTCCTTTTCCTGGTTAAATTCTTAACTGGTTCCTCCTGTTGGATCCTGTCTTCGTCCATTTTAAATCGCCAGAAACAAAAAAAAGTGACTCTGACTTCACTCTGACTTCACTCTGACGACGGCCAACAAACTACTAAATGGTCGCAGCTTTGAATGCTGCGTTCCTATTGGTGGATTCGACCGGTTGATCTGGCTGATTGCGCGTGCGTGAGGATTTGGGAGATATTGGTCTTAAAATGTTAAAAATCTACCAAATTTCAAGGGATTTTGTAGATTTTTATATAAAAGAATTGTTCATTTCAATGGATACTTGTATCTGCGTTAAAATCTCAACTTTGAAAAAAAGTAGATTTGGGAGGGATTGATAATGGGTCACACAAATATTTATTTTTTTACTATCATCAATAAAAGGGGACAACACACGTCAACAGATCAGGCTTAATTTCACCAAAAAGGCAAATGTTTTTTGCGTTTTTCGTGGGAAATGCAATTTTTTAAACGTTGCGAAACATTAATGCTAAGCATGCACATATCTTTAATTTTTGAGGATTTTTATCACTTTCGTCAAGTATCCCATTGCCTAGTCGTCATCCATTGCCCAATTGATATATACCTACAAAAATTAAAGATTATTTTTCAATAATATAATTATAATTATTTATTTCAATTTATATATCTCATTTGCCAAAGCTCCATATTGATCAATCCGTACACGCACAACGAAAAGAGAACGTAGGCTCTAGCAGCCGCATAATATAAAAAAATACTGTAAAATTTTCAGGACATTAAAACTGCCCCTTCTTTCATCCACCATCCCGCACAGGATGTATCCGAAATTACAAAAACTCTTGCGATCATAAAACTGTCCGCCGAATGAGCGAGTGCCTTTGTTATTCCTTGTACGTCTGCGGCCGTTAAGCGGCGACGTTTTCCCATCTCCCATTCGAATTTTTTAATCGCTCAAATGCTCCGGCCGAATGATAAAATTAACTTGAATTACCTCCATCGCTGGATGTGTACTGTTAATGGTCATCGCCTCGAATAAATCTCATAGAAGAAAGTATCGTGTGTACGAGAGAGTCGGTGCCAAATTGAAATAGACTTCGGCTATAATTTCAGCGGTTCCGGACGGAGTTTAACACAAATCATCTTCGCCGAAACGGACGTCGTAATAGAAAAAATAAATATAAAGGACAAACATAATAATGGGCGTCGTGCTTTTTGGCCGCGACGTAAAGAACGCGCGAGTAAACTGTTAAGATGTCGCTGAAACAATGTTATATGGCCGCCGCGAATTTATCGTAGTTATTAATGATAGTTGCAAGGAATTTGCGAAAAAGTTGTATCGCTTTAGCTTTGAGGTCATCGGATCGTCGAGATCTATGTGATTTTCGATTCATAGAAGTTCAAATAAGATTCATTTACTGATGGAACTTATAGCTTTATAATAAATTTGAAGTCATATCAAAAATACCCATCAGTAGATCATATGATAGTTTTTGATTATATTTGAATAAAATTTATATAGAAATGTTTAGTTCGAAATGTTAATTTTTTATGACTCATATATTAAAATCATATAATCAAACATATACAAAGAAAAAAATGAATCGATCAATCAATCAATCAATCAATCATCAATGGTTTTTTTATTTATACGTAATCAATTATTATATACGATTTTTTTATTCTTGAAATTTTTCTAACATTTTTTTTAAATAAAATACTACACATAACATATGAAAAAAATCCGAATACGAAAAGTGAATTATTACGATTAGAATCCGAGATTAGATAAGAACGGAAAGCGGCACAGATGCATACAATAACTAAAGGCCGTCTCGCACGCAACGAATCCAACAAGACAACAACAAGAACAACAGAAGCAACAACAACAATAATACGAATAATATTCCGTGATTTAATGCAAAACGAAAATGCCAGATGCAAACGAGAAGGAAAGGCGCCGAGATGCGCCGTCGTTATGCTCCCGCGCTATACACACTTTTTTTTCAGCGCCGCCATTTTTTCGGTTTCCGAACGAGTGTGCCCCGTTATTTTTATTTGTCGCCCTTTGTTTTCAGCTGAAGGTTTATTGCGAGATTTAAGCCAGCAGTCGACGCAGCAGTCTGCAAGCGGCTAATGGATAAACCTCGACGGTGTTACTTCTGCTTAACGTCTCGCAAAAATCGTATACGTATAAGCGAGTGGCGGGATATTCCTCGAGAGCCTATCCCGGGGTAGTGTTCGGGTCTTTAACACGGGACTGGGCTAATTTTCAGGGATGCATGCTGAAAAGGGCGCCGTTCGAGGAGCGCGTTTGTGCTGAAGTGTCGTCGCTTTTATGTTATTGTCGGCGGCACGGGTACCATCTTCAGATGCGGATGGAAGTTTTGTGTTTCTGTGAGAGTCTGAAAAATTGTAAATTTCGGGTTTCGGAGATATATTTCAGGACTATAATAAACAGAAATACTAAGGAAAATCTTGTAATTACTTTAAATGACTAATCATAGAATTTTAGAATACGTTCAAGGAAGATGAACCGATTATTTTTTTACACGATTTTTCACTTCAACACGGTATAAAAAAAGTATTATTATGTTACAATAGTAATATTCGGTGAAGACAGTACACTGTTATAATAATATCTGTATGTAGTTATTAAATAAAAAATTTTGATGTTTTTGGATGATTTCACATGGCAAAATTTTTTCACATTACACATTTTTTAGAAAGTACATTTGGATCGAAGTTCTATCTAAATATGCTGATGGAACCTATTTCCAATTTTTACATGATCACCATACATTTTTACACCATATACCACACAGTAGTCTCTAGAAAGTATCCCCCGTGTAAAAAGAAGATGGAATGTATATTTCAGGTCAAAAATCTAAGATTCTGAATTTAAAAAATCTGCTTAGTATAATAAATGATAAAATTTATCGATAAAACCTAAAATTTATTAATATATAACAAATATAATAATTCAATAATCTTATTTTCAAGTATGATCCCTCAAAAAAAACCTATATAATTTATCGCGGATCGAAAACAATTCGACAAGCCGAAAAAAGCGAACAAACGAGCGCGCGGATAAATAAAACAAAAGCGGCACACGTAACGGCCGTTTTGACGTTGGCCGGCTGAAAAACGGCTGAAAAACGAACCACAATCGAAATCAGATTTGGCTGTTATTTATTTTTTGACGTACGAACAAGGTACAAGAATGAAGATGGGCGTGTTGCGGGCCAAAGGGGCGTACTTCGGACCACTGATTTGTGTTCTACGGGTGTACAAGTCGTAGTCTCACAAAGGCATCGTTTCAGCTGCACGAATGCTGAAAAATGAGGAAAAAATATATTCGGGTCGATCGGGAAATATTCAATATTGCTTATATGTGATGTGTGGTTTCGATTGGATGTACGCGTAGAGTTAATATTTACGTAATGAATCGAGATTTTCGATTATTTAATTATTTAATTTTGAATGAAAAATGTAATGATATATGTAATTATATTTTTATTAAATATCACAAATATTAAATTTAAAAAATAAAATTATTACAATAATTTCATATTCATCTACAAAAAAAAAAATAAACGGACCATAATCTATTCAAAAGTATTACACTGAACATACTCATATTTATACGCGATCTTATCAAAATAAAACTATCAAATAAACACATACATACATTATTTTTTTTTAAACTACAATCAAACATCATACTATTTTCAAATGAAAAATATTAAAAAAAAACTTTTACGATCTTATCAAAAATATAATACCCTAAACCCATCCTGCCTAGTTTCGGGCTTGCACCGAAATCTTCAAAACGATCATACGTACATGTGCGATATCCAAAAACATATACGGCATACAGGTGATGTAATTTACACCGACCCAACCCATTCGGTATCATTTTTGAGATCTGCGAGCCCGTCTGGTCGTTTCATCCGTTATTTAGTGGTTCTCGGCAGACAAGTCGGATAACCACCCCTATTCCATCGTCCCGCGAATGGACGCTTGTTTATATTCATGCGCCGCTTGAATTTCTGCGAAAAAGTCGATCCGTGTATATACGTTGCGATATTGTATTTGAAATAAAATTAAAAAATTAAGTAACAAAACAAAAACACACACCAAATTGGAAAAATGCCACGACTGTGCGAAGCGTGAGAGCGCACTTAATCATCGAGCTTTCCACTCATACGCGCACACACTGCGACAACACAATACTTTTTTTTTCAATATTTATTACATCTCAGTTTATTTAATATTGTCACGGTCTCCGAAACACACGAGACCTCAAAAAATATATCATATCATATACGAAAACATAAACTATCGCGAAAAAGGCCCGTCCTCGCAAGACGAAGTGAACTACAATAAAAGGCACGTTGGATCAAAGCTCGCAATTGAAAATAATCCGGTTGATTTAATGGAATTTAATTATTGAATAATGTGTTAAAATTAGAATTTTTTGTCATTATATGCTGATAACTAGATCGGCCTAGTTGAAAATTCATGCAATAAAGGAATTTCAATAACCCTAAGCAAATTTATATATGTTGTTTAACAAAAAGGTTTTTTTAATATTTTTTTAAAATAAAAGATATTTTTCTAGAGAGCATATAAAAATAAATTCATATTCAAATAATTTGGGGAAAAAAAATTACAAAAAAGATTTTTTATAATATTTTATTTCATGGTTTCTGGGTCGGCCCAGTTGAATTTTAAAAATATCAAGTAAATTTATTACATAACATATTATATAAGCATTTTTTGAAATAATAGTTGGATTATAAAAACAGCATAGCTTTTAAACTTCAAATTCAACCTTTTAAACATCAAATTTTATCTTTTGCAAATCAAAATAAACTATCGAAAAATATAATATTATTAAGACTGCTGTCATATTTAGTAATCGATGAAATACATACAATCTTATTTTAATAATTTATTGATTACAGCAGTTTTTACATTTCAAATTCAATAAATCAACAAGAATTCATAGCAATGAATTTCATTGATTACTATAATAACGGTTTTAATAATACTTTCCTAAGGTCTAATTTGAAGTACAAAACGTTTAATTCGAAGTGTAAAACGTTGAATTTTAAATCTAAAAAGTTGAATTTGAAATATAAAATATTTAATTTTAAGTGTAAAAACTGCATGACAACGATCTTAATGATATTTTCCGATGGTTAGATTTTATTTGTAAAAGATTATACTTGAAGTTTAACCTTTCCCTTACGGTGCTAAAAAAATCCCGCGCGTTCCCATGATGTGTATTTACTACACATTATTAAAAAGTGATTTTAAAAGGTTGAATTTGAAGTTTGAAAGTTTGAATTTAAAGTTTAAAGGGTTGAATTTGGAGTGTAAAAGATGTAAATAATGCTTAAAGTCAATAATAATTCTAATTAAAAACGACGAAATGAATACAAATCCCAAATTAGCGAATTTCGAATCTGCACCCCCCATAGGAGATTCGCGATTCGAACCGCCCCAACTTTGCCGCGCTCGACAATTTTTCCCGCGCAAATCCGCAGCCCGCCTTATTTACGACCATCGTCGCGGACTTTAGTCCGGGGAGGACGAAATGATTTGTGGATGTTGTTCGCAAAGCGAAATCGGACTCCTGCTAGTCGTCATACGACCGTCGCAACACACCCGCCCGCCCACCGTCTCGTTAATGCGCCGCCCACCGGCCACTTTTTCCAGCTCACCCTGATTAAGGTCGAACTGATTTATTGTTATTGCTCTTTGTCTAATTGTTAATGGTCAGACGTTGGCGTGTACACATAGTTCATTTCTTGTTATGGCAGCTTAACGGCGGATGTTTGTCGTCTAGGGCCGGGGGGTGGTTCTTGTCCCACCCCCCCGGCGGCGGATGGATGTAAGGGTGGCGGTTGTTGTGTGTGTGTAAAGGCTCTGATTTATAAAGGACGGAAACGACGGCCGACTTCCGCAACGGAACGAAAAATTTTTACGCTAAAATCGGTCAAATCCCGATTGTGTTGTGTTCGGTTTAATTTACGACTATGGGGCGAACGTGTCCGTGCTTTCTGATTTGTGCGAATTTGTCTAATTGTGAACGTTTCCTCGATATTTTATTTCTTATGGTTTATGTAATGTATAAATAATAATTTATTTTTTTAATATCAAAATTTTGTTTTATCAAAATATTTTTATCGATAAAAACTGAATCTTTTATGGATTGATTCATTGAGTCACAAAAAAATACGTAAAATTTTTACATAATAATATCCGCGTAGGGATATCATTACCGGTGTACCGGTTTAGAAAATTTTTTTTGGAATTTTTGGAAAAGTTGATTTCCGTTAGTGTACGTTTTTTTTTTTGAAAATGTTATTTTTTGGGAAACAGTTTTTTCGGTTTTACGTTATTGTTTTTCAAAATTTAACTTACCGATAATCCGGTAAATAGAAAAAAATATTACCGGATTATCGGTAAATAAAATTTCCGATAAATCTCACATCCCTATTATTCAGTGTGCGAGTATATTGCCTTATAAAAGACAAGGCTTCTTTGATCATTATTTTTTCATAGACTCAATAGTCTACTCATAAAGAAATCCTCAATGATTTTAAATAAATATTATGAACCAACAATACATACCCAAACGATCTTAAATCAATGATCCGTGCATCCATGTATTAATCAAATAAATTTTTGCTTAACATCAGCGTAACAAAGAAAAAACCATTAATAATACAATACTTATTAAATAAATAATTTATAATTCGAATCGAATTTTATTTTAAGCAATCCTAAACAACTTTTACGCATCATTCCAACAAAAATAACAAACTCCACATTAACGACAAAAACAACAATTTCTTCATACTCAATCCACAACAAACTACCCTAACAATCCTTACCCAAAAAAATCATATAAATTACAAACCAAAACATACAAATTACCATCTCGCATTACAAACCCCCCGCACAAGCTAATAACCCGAACTGATGTTCCAGCCATCGAAGGCTATCTCAACCCAATCGGCACTGTTCCCAACAAGCACCACCCCTTAACCCACCCTTGTTCCGTTCACAATACACCCCCAATGGGGTGTAAATTCCGAGCGCGAGCACACCGCAACTCGAATATTTTATCACACTTCGTTCGCGGGGGTATCGG
Source organism: Hydropsyche tenuis (assembly GCA_009617725.1). NCBI lineage: Eukaryota > Metazoa > Arthropoda > Insecta > Trichoptera > Hydropsychidae > Hydropsyche > Hydropsyche tenuis. The sequence goes on from VTON01000009.1 coordinate 2,775,116, forward strand.
CAACCGGGATGGAAGTTTCGAACCGAAGCACAATCAAAGGCATTAAATCATCCGTCGACTTCCTGTAGCCACCTCTGGATGGGGCTCGCCGTTTGTGCTTGTGCAGGTGGAGACGACTTGTCGGTGGGTGGGGAGATGTGTACATGTGTGTCGTGGCTTATTTTGCCTATTGAGGTGATACGTGTTTTTAGGTGGGGTGGGTATCGGTTTTTGGGAATGTGGGTCTTTGGTTTTTTTTTTTTGGAAGTTGGAGGTTTTTTTCGTAGTGTGGAATTTGTGAAATGTTAGGATGAGGTCTTTTGGAAATTCGTTAGATTTTTGCAGGCTGTTGAGAGGGGGTAAATTTCTAAAGGATGGGCTATTTGAGGAGACGTGACTGATTTCGAAATTTTTTGTCTTTCAAATACTTATGGAAACTGTTGTTTTTTTTTTTTTACAGAAAAAAATCCGAATTATTTTCCAGGGCCCGGAATTTCTCTCTACAGCCTTGGATGTTCAAGATTTTTTTTTTATCATTTGATAAAAAAAAACTTTGAATTAATCCATAATTGTAATTTGTTTTAGAAACATCAAAATTTTGATAAAATTATCGTGTCTCTGAAAATAAGACCCGGTCTTATATTAATTTCGTATCTGCATTGTACTAGGGCTTACATTTGGGTGATGTCTCATATTTTGGCGAAAATAAATCTAAAACGATGAGAAATCTGATGTTCTCAAGTAAAAGGAAGTAATTACAGAAATCCATGTTTAAAGTATTCTACTTTAAGTATTTCTAATACATTATCAAAGTTTTCTATTATTTTTCGAGATTTCTCGAAAATATTTAACAAATTTTTTTAATTCTCGAAATTGACAATATTACTAAAATAGTGAGAATGACCCATTGACCCCAGCCACGCAATTTAGTAACATTTTTTTTTAATTCAAATTTTTGACTAGATCTTATTTTCGGGGTAGGTCATATTTTCAGAGAAACATAATCGAAATATGAAAATATAAAAAATAATAATTAATATCCATCAAACAGCAAAGCATGGACAGCCCACGAAACGTTTACGTCGGCGTCTGTCGAACACCTTTTACCTGCTGAACTCCCCCATGGCCGATTTCTCAACCCTCTCCCATACGGGGAGGGTGTCGAATTCGCGGTTCGCACCTCACCCGCTCGGGGACTTAACCCGCACCCACCGCGGGGATGGGTCCGTTCAGATTCGGCCGCATTAAAAATGAATAATACTTTCGAACGTGACGCACACCGGGAATTGCGCTCCGTTTTGCGGTATCGTCGCTCTGTACATGTTCATTACGGACGAACGTAAATATAGCTGGATTTTTATATATCCTTTGTCACGGGAGCATACGCTTCCTCACATTATCGCGCCAATATAAAACGCTAAAGTATAACCTTTCTTCTCGCACCTATGGGAGTTAACCACCTTTCAGACCAGCACTCCACCTCGCAGACTACACCACTCCACGAAGGAGGCCGGGTGTCAAAGCGCATCCAATCTGCGGGTTTCATTAGGTCCCCAATCGATGGCAGACAAAGCGTATTGGGTGCCCACTAGAGATAACCCGACGAACTCCTCCTCCCGCTCCAGGTGTCTGCTGGCAAAGGGACGGGTCGGTATCCTTTCTCCGGCCGTTAATACTCCTTGACCTGCGACTCCTGGCACATAAACTGGGTGTTGGATGTTGGCCGTGCGGTCCCCGTACTCCGTTATCGAGATCCTGCTGGAAGTCCGGAAGGCTTTCACCGGGCCGGATCCGGGGCCGGATCTGATCGAGGCGATGTTGCGAAATGGGATGGGCGAGCTTTTGAATTAGCGCGAATTGATAAACCACTTCAATCACGAGTATATTTGCGGAAAAATATTAATCCGATCGATTTCCTCAAACGTGAATATCTATAGCGATCGAGTCTACCGAAGTCGAAGCCGCTTTATCACTCGGAACGCAACGGTAGGTAATGTGGCTGTGCGAATAGTAAGACTGAGGGCGACGAAGGGCAAAGAGCTGATAATGACCGACATTAAATTATTGTTATAATTCAAACGGCCAAGTTTTGAATTTATCGCCCGCCCCGAAGGGGGAGCGGGACGCCTTGTGGGAGGACCCTCGTGGAGCGACAAGGACAGGACCTGGAGGATATATTGTATGTGCGCATTTGTTCCCGAGCTGGAAGAGAGTGGGATCCTCGACCGCTCCACGCAACCGACACACCCTGACTGATTTATGTGCTCCCGGTAATGTGATTTTAAATTCATATTAAGAAGAAGAACGGGCCGACGTTTCGGACGAGGGGTGAGGCGAGCCGAAACGCGACCCTTCCCACGCCGTGATTATTATTTGCTTTTTAATGAATTTTAAATATTTTAATATACATATACGTGTAGGATGTATCGCGTTTAAGCAGAGTTATTTAGCGGAATCAAAAAGCATGAACGTCCATAAAATACTTCACACCGGGCAATTTTGTCTGAGCTTCCCTCCTCAACGAGCAACAGTAGTAGTGGCAGGGTGAAAAATCTCGCTCTCTCACCCATTCCATATTTAACGTTGATCCTTTCATCCGTGGCCCCCTTAGCCACCCTCAGGACCCGACTGGACCTCTGAAGTTCTATCTTCAGAGGTGTATAATACGTATTCAAAACCATTTTCATCGTATAAATTTTAAATATTTTTTTTTTGTTTAAATGAAAAATGAAATTTATACAAACTTAATATTATATGATGAAATATTTATTAATTGAAAATATTTTTTGATTAAATTTGTCTGCGGGTATAAAGTTGAACTTATATGTCCAGCAAGAACCAAATTGAGATGGAAATGGTGCTGGGAGCATGGGACCAAGCGACGCGATTGATGGGGGGGTCCTTCATCTCACCGCGTCCCATGGGTCCTGAAATGGTGGTCACCCCACTGTCCGACCATCCTACTTCGTCTCGTGAGCTTACCTGTATACTTCACTCCCAATGTGAATGTGCCGTGAAGATTAAGCAGTTTATTAAAAGCTATTTTTATTGCATAGAAAGATCAATATAATCACACATCCACAAACATCGAAGATCCCCATTCCATGCTCACAAATACTTCAAACACACACATCACAATCAATCTTCCCAAACGCGGACAATACGTCCAAATTGTAATTGACGAGTGCGTGATCGGTGGGTGTCCGAACCGAAAGACTCCCTCAAAACGGACGTCCCAGGGGCGGATCAAGGGGTTGAGTCTGGGTGGCTCGTAAATAAATGTTGCGTAATAAAGTGTGACCGGTGACTAAATCTTCATTTTTGAGCCGGAGGTATCGCCCGGTGGACAATATGCATCGGTCCCGCGGGTCGAGTCCATCTTACCGGCTAATGTCCGTCCGTCCCGACGGGGAACGAGTCGCTTTTTTGGTCTGGAAAGTCGACGGTTGTATGTGGGCAGATGTTGGGAACCATCTTTGGTACGTGCTTTATGGTAATCGTCGAAAAAATTTAACAATTCATCGTTTTTTCAATGAATATCGATAAAAAATCGGATGAGATTGTTGGATGTGTTGGACTGTGTTATCGTTTATTAGATTAAAAATGTTGACGATTTCTTCTTGGGGTGTGTTGAAGGGGGTGCCTTTTAAGGGGTACTTATGACCGGCGTCCAGCGTACGGGCTTAGCGTTACTTATGTGAGATGAGTCAACGTACAACCGCGAAAATATATACCCTTTTCATGTGCGAGGTTATTCGAGTATCATTTCAAATAAATTAAATATTTAATATATCGTAAATACTGAAATTTGATGGTTTATTATTTTTAAATATATTATATTAGTTCACATCGATAATTAGAATTTGAATGACGAATGGTAGTGTTAAAATATGGATAAATCTAATTGTAAAAATGATCAAATCAATGAAAAAATAATTAAAAAAAATTAATATTATAAAAAAAACGCAATAACTCAATAACGCAACCCCATAAAAAATATAAAATCATCCCGGCCAAACGACAACATTTTTCCACACCTCCGTCCCTCATCTGTCCACAAATCCCCGCAACTTGTCATCTTGATTAAATAGATGTATCAAAAGGAGGGTTTGAGGCACCAGATAAGGCGAGGATGAAATATGCCGCATTATTAGGACAAATGATTATTAACGGAGTGAGCGACAGCCGACGTACAAAACGCGGTCGATCATCCGCACATATCCTTCGGGATGACGACGGGAGGCCTTCGGGGTGGGTGGGTGGGTGGATGGGTGTGGGCGATGAAATCTCATCAGCGAGGGGCTTTCCTTCGGTAAATGGTCGGATCATGAGATTCGCGTTTGGAGCTTGCGCTTATGAGTTCGTCATTTTCGGCGATTGGGTGCATTTTGTTTTGTATCGGTGCAGTGGTTGTGCGTTTGGGGTTTTTTTTTATTATTTTATGTTTTTATTGTATGATTGACAGTAATTTTCTTTATTTTTTTCGAAATAGCTATTTTTCAATTTGAACAAAATTAAAAATCATAAAAGGTATACGAGTAGTCCTAAACTTATGACGAAGATATGTTTCTAGATCTGAATTGTAAGTCAAAACAGTCGTATCCATAGAAAAAATGAACCAAATTTATTTATATCAAAATTTCGAATGATATAAATGATATAAATAATATAATTCGAATGAGTCCATATTTATTTCCGTAATGCATTGGCAGTAGATAATGGCAGATCGTGATTTAGTATGTAGTTTCTGAAAAATAATTGATTTAAATTTTTTTTTGGTCACAAACATAAACCATTGTAAATCGGAGACTATTTTATATCATACTTAAACCTACTGCTCATACTTATCGTATTATTTTAAAATTATTTATCCAATTTTTAATCCTCATACAGACGGGGAATAAAAATACTTTTATTATATTTGTATCAGAACTTACATCATTTCAGTATTATAATACAAAAAAAAGCGAACATACAAACATATCCGGAAAGTGAAGTTAATAAAATCTTGAAAAAAAAAATACCTTGACTTATGGATTCACCAATTTAATCATGTTCAAAAATTGTCACAAACACCACGAATTTCCGCGAAAATCGCATCTGCATCAAAGCACCAATTAAACAAGTGACACTTTAATCGTCGCATCTCTGAAGCAATCCGCCAGTGGGTTAGACGTGAAATATTTTCGGGTTAAACGTCCCGCAATGAAAACGTCTCGGCTAAGGTTTTCCCCGTAACAAATGTTCCGGTTGACGCGCCGTAAACGTACACGTACTTACACATACATTACGGAGTACATACCGAGCGATACGTAATACAATCTACGTGCTACAATCCACACGATGGGACGTTAGCTTAACGACTCCGCATGCTAAGCGTCCCTCAAAATCTTGGTCTGTTAGATTAGTCCAATTAGTCAGGGCTCGTCACGAAGACGAAACGAGGCTAATCCGGGCCAAACCGGGGGACATCAAGCATCCTGAGTCGTCGGATGACGAGTTCACAACTCGTCGTTTTGATGTTTAGTGGGTCTTGGAGTTTGACGATGGTTTGGTTAAGATGTGATTATGAAATTATTGTGTTGTTGAAAATTAATGGTGCAGCTTTATTAGGTCGATTTTTGATCATCACTGAATTAGTGTTATAATTAAATTTATATATTCTTATACTATTGATATTGGCCATTGAAAGACTGAAGTTTGGAAAAGTCATAGCTTGTTCGTTTATTTTATTTATCTCGTATCCGAGACGAATAATTATTTATAATACATACATGTTCATTTTTGATTTCTTTTCTTTTTTTATAACATCTTTAGAAGATTAAAATGGCTATTTATAATATTATGTACAGTAACAATGAAATTGTAGTGAAAAATCAATAATTGAAAGTCAAAGAAAACACTACACCAAATAGCGCATTTTTGGAAATGCAATTGATGCTTATGTATTTATTTCTCTGGAATTTCCAGTATGTACTTCAAAATCAGCAGTGTTTTTTATTGATGTACCCGTTTAAATTAAAAAAAACTTGAAAAATAGACCTCATCACTCATTATCAATTAATATTAAATTAGAATATTGCCAATATTTTCTCTGAGTTTCGATAATTGAATTTTCACTAGAATAAAAAAAAAAATAATTTTTACTCATTGTCGGATATCATATACAACCATTTTAATCTCCAAAAGTTCCTATATATTGTGCAAAAAAGATTAATAACTAACAAATTATGACTCTTTCAAATCTTTTGTATCAGATCTTGCATCATTCCAGTATCATAATATAATACACTAAATATACTTCAACTCATAGATTCGCCAATTTCTTTCAATAACCACCATGTATAATAATAATTTCTAATATTTTCTATTAAACAATCAATTCAACAAACAAAAAAATCAATTCAACCTCAATCACCAATCAAAATTCACAACTCGCCCGCGGACACGTGTAAGCTCGCCCTCCGTCGGCAAGAGGGCCTCCTCTCATTTGATATTCCCTCGAAGGTGGTGCAGACCCCCAGCTAAACGATGATCGATGTTAATACTTGTATTACACGTCCGGACACTAATCCCCGACCATTTACATATTCATTGTGTCAGTCTCTGAGAGGAGAGTCTTGCGAGTCAACCCCCGGCAATACCTATGTCGCGTTGTTATCAACGCGGCTCTCGTCACATCGCGTTGATTTCGTATATTTGCTTGTGTGTTTGGGTAGTGGTGTTTCGATTTGTGTGGTGATGATGTGGTGAAGGGTTTTGGATGGGGAGGGGTTGTTGATTGTGTGTTTTTTGGGGAATTGGTGTTGATTTGGTTCAGGGATGGCCTACTGAAATCGTTTGGTGGGTAATAAAATAATGTATGTCTTTGAAGGGTCACTCATTAATGTAGTAAAACTTGATAATAAAACGATAGTTTTTATATTATAGATAAAAAAGATTACAACTGACAATGAGATGTCTTATTTAATATATTTAAATTTATTTCTCGAAAGGGCCAATCAAAACCTTTAAATGAACCATATGTTATATGGCCCACGGGCCTTAGTTTGGCTATGTCTGGTTTAGTTAAATGTGAATGTGATTTGTATTCATGTTCATATGTTTTTGGTCTATTGTTGCATTGATGGTTATTATTATTATTTTTTTTTTAATGAAATTTATGATTTTATATATGTTTAGGTGCTTGAAGTTTCTTGGATGTGACGGAATTTTAATAATATTTTTTTCTAATAAAATCACTAAATGTGATATATTATATTTAATTTCTGTGCAATGTTTTATATTTAAATAGATGATATTTTGGATTATTGTTAGTTATCAGTATAAAGTTTACATTTTTGCATTATACTATAAACACTTTATTTAAAAACACTCCGAATATTTAGTTTACACATAGTTTTACTCGGAAAAACAGCGTGTGAGTTTTACACTTTTTACTTTGTTATTTTTTTAATTTCATATCAAATAAAAATGTGAAGAAAAGTAAAAAAAATCATTTTAATATTAATACCAATAAGCAAAAACCATTATATTTTATTTAAATAAAACAAAAATCGTCATCAATTTCACGAACCACCACGTGCTTGTTTATTTACTGTGAAAACACAGTAAATAAGCAAGCACGTGGTGCACATTTTTCTAAACTAACATTTTGCATATATATATTTTTAAATATCAAAACGAAAAAAACAACTGAACTGATATAATATAAAATCGAATAGAAAGTATTTTATATTACTTTGAAAATATATAAATTTCTTAAATTATCTAATTTTCCAAACAAATTTTACCCAATACAACACTCTATCCCGATCATCAACAACAAATTTCTAAAAAACTCAACAAAACACACCATTCCCGCTCAACAAAACCTTTCAAACGTACACTTCACCACCGCGTAGAACCAAACCCACACAAATCCGAGCCCCACTGCACATCAGTATGTCTTTTACGAGCTCGCATAACCGAATCCTCGCATAATCCGGAATTATGCTCGTTACGAAGCGACGGAACGGCTCACCGCTTTCTCGCGCGAGAGCCTTCCTTCGCTCTGCATTATTATTATACGATATTAATATTGCGCGTGCATATTATAATAATATGTACGGCTAATGTGGATGTCACATTCGGCTCTAATTCCCGGTCTGTTTCAGCCCTCGGAGTGCCTCGGCGATAGTTGTCTTCGGAAAATTTCCCGCTGAAAGGTGCGCTCTTAGTTCGCGCTCGTGTTTGAATCGGGTGATTATTCTTGAATGTGTATTTTGGAAGGGTTGTTGATTGTGTTTTCGGGAATTAGGGTGGGTTCGGATGTGTAAGTTTCGAGAGCGGTAAGGGTTTGGATGTAAGTTTCGCGCGGTGCGGATTCGGATCTTAGATTAGGGTTTACGGTTGGTTTATTGTTTTGTGAATTGTTGTAATTTTTTTTTATAATCATTTTTGTAATATGAGATTTTGTTATTATTTTCGAATTAATTTTAATGAGATTATTAGAGACATCTTTCGGTGTCAAATATTAATGTATCATTAGTATAATATAATATTTATTATATGAAAATTTAAATTACCAGATGTAATAACATGTCATTAGAAATCCATATAAAATCTATCTAAATTTCACAAACGAAATATTCAATATAAATCAAAATTTTGAAATCATAATTTAAAATATATGATCATATTTATTTAGCGTCCAAACTAATTATCGTTCAACTTCGGTAGTCAATCAAACGCAGTACATTTAACAAAACTAAATAAATTATTATTATACTTTTAGTTAATACAACAATATATATTTTTTTTTTAGAATGATATCCATAAAAATTGTTTTATGAATAGTAAGAAAATATTTTCAAGTAAAACATAATACATCCAATCCTTTTTTTACACGGGGGATACGTTCAGGAAGCTACCTAAATAACCTACCACTAAATTTAAGGAATAATAAATGTAAGAAAGCACCTATCTAACTTCGTACTAAATGTACGATGATTATATAAAAAAATTGGAGATAGGTTCCATCAGTGTATTTGGATAGAACTTCCATGCTAATATACTTTATAAAAAATGTGTAACGTGGAAAAAATTTGCCATATAAAATCATCAAAAAACATCTAAATATTTTATTCAATAACTTTAATTATATACTGGCCTGTACCGGATTTTACCATTTTTGCATAATAATATTATATATTATTAAAACAAATACCGTACTAAAGTAGAAAAATTGTGTAAAAAAAAATGGTTCTTTTTCATTGAACCACCTAAATTCGAAACCGTCTAAAAAGATCGATTGTATTACGAAAATAATCAAACACATCAACCATTTCATCCTAATACCCAAAACTCCGCCTAAATTCCAAAACTCCAAACAAAACACACAACCCACAAACCGAACCAATCCAAAACCACCCAACAAAACCCCATCAATCCCAATTAAACCAAAAGAAACCGTCTCCGCATCGCATTAGCGGCATTGCGCCATCGAGAGGCCATCACTTCTTTCCTCGACAATCGAGGGGCGGCTTCGAGGATGACGACCCGGTGGGCGGCGGTGGGCGGCCGAGGGGTGGGCGGTTTGAATTGAGATTGAGCCAATTAAAGTAATCGCCGTTACAGCCGGCAGTTATAAGGATTAGAGCTGCAGAACGCCCGGGTCCCCGGCCAAATCCTATTATTTATTGCTCGATATTATTTTGCGGTCGTCGTCGTGTGTATGCAACGATGGATTTATTGGGGTGTGTGGGTTCTTTGGAGTCGCTTGTTGGTTGTTCGTGAGGATGGATTGAGATGTGGTTGAATTTGGAGACAGTTCGATGTAAGTCGGATTTTTGTTGGGTTATTTTTTTTTTGTAATGGGAAGGAGTTTTTTATAAATATTTCTCATTAAATTGATCTTATTTTACTGAAAAGAGATTTTCTATTATAAATATTTCATTTGAGTATAACAAAGAAATATTATCAATCGTATTCGAGTGCTCAAAGAACGAAAAAAGGCTTAAATTAAGATAAAAGTATGTAATAAGTAATGTCAATAGATGGATGTCATCATATATTATACTTATTTACTTGTATCTTACTTGTATCTTACTTGTATCTTACTTGTATCTTAATTAGTATCTTACTAAGTATCTTACTAAGTATCTCACTTAGTATCTTACTTAGTATATTACTTAGTATCTTACTTACAATTAGATCTGAAACAATTTGATAAATAATAGGTTCCAAAATCTTTTCATATTTAATACAATTATTGACCGTGAAATTTAATCGAATGTTATTTGATACATTCATGACATATACAGATATAAATAAGGGCGTTTGTTCAATTTTTAAAATTTTGGGATGCAACGATTTTTGTCAAGAAATTTACAAAGTGTCACATACAACTGATATTATTAAAAACAGTTTTTGGAATTTCGACCATAATTTAAAACATGAGCATTGTTATATAGAACGCATTTCTGACATAAAACCGATATTAGATTTTTTCGGCACTTACGCCCTTATTTATATCCGGTATTCATATGATTCAGCATCTCCACCAAAACTATAACAATAAACCACCAAAAATTATTAATATAAACGCACAAAATCACAATACTTTTACACACACACAACACTACAATACAAAAACGTCAAAAAAACACAATACCCATCCAATCAAACCTCAAACATCCAACCCACTTCTTTCTCCTCCATTCCAGCCCATCCACGCTATAACGCAGACAAGCTCGGAAGCTTCGATCGTTAAAGGCCTTGTCGGTTAGATTTACTGTTTTAACTAAGTGCCGAGGCCTCGAGGAAAAACTGCCGGCGAGATATGCCCTTTGGGGGTCGCTCGTCCGAATCCCGCCCACCCTGGCCCGCCCACCACCCCCAGGGCCATCGACGCCCTCAGCCCACCCATAAATCCGTATGATAACTTCAACTCGTCCGTCCGTGGAGGCCCTTAAGCGACTGACTTATTACGTTACGCGATGCCCGAACGGTAAATCTGATCCGTATATCGAGAGATGAGGGAAATTTTATGTGGGTGGTTGATAAGGTTGATAGTTCCGGAGAGTTATTTGTTCCGAAGATGGAGGTTAATGGGTTGAGAAGTGATATGGTATTGGTGTTGATGAGTCCGATGGTTTTATTTTGATTATTTTGAGTAGTCTCTGATTTATGATACAGATGGCGTTATAAAAAAAAATTGATTTAATTCTAATATGAAAATTAAAATGAATGATGAAATTGATATTTTTTTATTATTTTAAACAATTTGTAGTTCATTTAGTTATAATGTAGATTTCATCGTATATCGTTGATTTGAGACTTGATTTTTTCCAATTTTCAGATCTTCAATAACTGCACATTAATACATATAGAATACATTACTTATGATTTATTTTCTGAAATATCTTGTTCATATGATGCATTTTAAGATGATAAGAATCAAAATATAATTCTACAAGTTTTATACTCGTACTTCAAATTCAATCATTTAAACTTTAAATTCAACCATCGGAAAGCATTATTAAAACCGTTGTCATAGTAAACAAAGATATTTTCCGATGATTGAATTTGAAGTAAAAAAGGTTTAATTTGAAGTTTAAGAAGACTTTGAAGCTTATAAGATTGACTTTGAAATTTAAAAGGTTGAATTTGAAGTGTAAAACCAATATCACAAATTAAAACTAAAAAGAAATTTCTTTAGAAAAAGCTGGTGAAAATTTTAAAAATTTAAATCAAATTGGACTTTATATTATTGTATTCACAAATAATTATGAATTTACATATGTATATGATAAAATTATAAATCATATTATAATAGATCAGGCCTGGGCAGAATTTTTGGCTGGCGGGCTGCATTGAAAATTAAAAATGAGCAAAAGGCCGCCAACATATTTGTTTTATATTTACAAATTTCATTACCGTAAAAAATATAATGGTTTCAAAATGTTTATAAACTCGCATGGAAAATTATAATAATATACATAACAAGTATACGATACAATAAAGATACGCATTATCGTTATTTCAAAACGAAATTGTGTAATAAATCACAAAAAAGCATTCAATGCCTTTTAGATTAAATGATTTGCGATTGTTTCCCTCTTCGCCAGAGTCTAGTTAATCTTCGAGGGGTCGTTGCGATGACGTCGTTGCACCTAGCAAAGGAAAGGGTTAAAGCTGGCGAAGAATTCGATAATGGGTCCGTTGAGCCGTTATTTATGACGCATTTCACACAATGGCTAGGCAAAATATTGTGCTAGGGTCGCCCGTTAATAATCTTTTGTTTAATAAAGGGATATTTTGTGCGAGTGTCGCGATCGGTAAATCTTGATTCTCGCCAGTAACAGCTTGATAGAATTTTCGGTAGTGTATAGCGGTTTTTGTTGGTGGTATGTGTTAGGGTGGTGATTAAAATTTATAAGGATTTAAAATGGTTTTTGATAATATGAAATTTATTATTTTAAAAATAATGGATTTTATTAGTTGGACATTGAAAGTATTTTTTAAATGGAATGTGACCGGTTCAATTATGTAAAAATTTATCTAATCTAACAATAAGTTGTTGGTGGAATTATATACTTTCATTTTTTTATCGTCATCATCATTTGCAACCTATTAATTATCCACTGCAAGACAAGGCTTTATCAAACAAATGCGATTGAATAGGCTATACTTAACCGCGCTAGCCCAAGTCGTATTTTAAGGTGTCATTTTTTATTGAGCATCAAATTTGACTATTTATAAAAAAATAACTTTTTTCTGATAGATGGTATAAAAATATATTTCTCTTCTCTTACCAAAAAAATATTTTAAATTCAACTGGAATAACTATAATATTTTAGATTTTAATTACTTTCACATGGAAACATTTTGAGACATACTCCAAAATCCAAAAAGACCAATATGAAATAATAATACAATATTAAATAATAATTAGATACATTTAAACATCATGATCAATATCATCTAAATAAAGATCCATCCGATAATTTTCCACTGATCTCAATTCTAAACCAAACCCACACATCTTCAACACTTTCAAGCACATTTCAAAATTCTAAAGGCTATAATCTATTAAATAACGATCAGATATACATATGTATGCATTTATGCATCATTATCTAAACAAATACCAACCCAACAATTTCCCACTGACCTCAATTTCAATCAAATCTTCAACACCACCCATCCATCATAATCAAACCCACACTAAACCAAACCAACCTTAGAACAAAATCATCCCCCAAAAGACCCACCCAACTCCCCCATCACCATCCAGCACCCACATCCCTACCGCAAACTCGTCGCACACGAACACGCGAGACAAACTGGCAAATCGGGATTAATTCGAAAACATCAAGGATATACACACCCCGGATAAATATAGAGACATCCCGAGGAGGTTTCCGGGCCTCGGACGGAACGAAGAGCGACGTATCAGCCGCCGTATACATTGTTGGGCGGGTGGGCGGGTGGGCGGCGCGAAGGTGCACAGCCCAACCCCAATAAATCTGCCTAATCATTACAATTGCCCCGGCTAATGCCGGAGACATTTCGAGCCATTTCCCGCAAGATATACGCGAGACGGGAAAATTCGCTGCGGAAGAGAGACGTGCGCATAGGGTGGCCCGGGAAATTCGCGACGTTTCGCGTTGCGGGTGGAGGAAGTTGGGTTGGTTGTTTTTTTATGTATTTTTTTTATTGTAGGTGAAAATTTCACAATTTTTTGTAATATGTGATTGGATTTGTTTATTATGAAAAGGTGATTAAAAATATTGATAGTTTTTCCGACATTGCCAATATCTTGTGTTCAATTTTGGGTTAAAAAAAAATTAAAAAAACTGATATAACTTATTTTAATTTTTTTTTTAATATTTTTTGGATGAACATGATTGTCATTCTTGTATATTGGATATTTAGGTCAAAAAATTACCAGTACCATTACCATTTTCAGTTAAACGTAGTAAAAATACTAATGGGATCTTTTATTTTTAATCCCTCAAATCCCCTTAATCTTAATTCTTTTGATCTTCTCTTAATCCCTTTAATTCTTAGACATAGAAATCATTATTATTTGCCAAATTTCGTCATGATTTTAATTACTCGTTCATAAACTATATTATAAATTATATTTTTCAAAGAAAAGTGGTGATGTTGATCAAGAAATTTATACGGCTCTTTACGCATATTGAAACCAAGTTCAAATTTTTTAATTTTAAATATGATTATGTTATTATATTAAGATCATGATAATATTTTTTTATACCAAACGTACCAATACCAACTAATGTTACAAATTAAGTGACACATAACGTGATCAATAAATATTAAATAGAGAAAACACGCACTATTGAAAATAAATCTTTTTATTTCAAAATTCAAGATATTGAAAATAAATTTATTAGAAAAACTTTCATACTTCAAATGACTACAAAATTGTATATTATTTGCAGCTTATGCATTCAACACAATAGCTTCATTTATTTTACCAAATACAATTACTTCAAAACTAAAATTGGTTAACAATATTCAATGTCTTTAAAGTCAACTTATTAGAAAAATATACGATTTCAGATAACTTTTATTCTACGATAGACATTATATACGACGACAATGATAATTAATCAACGTACATCGATTAAAATAATAATTAAAACCATTCATTTCTGCAACATTCTGTACAAAGATAGAAATGGTCCGGGAATTAGAGGCGCCTCCGTCTCATAGACAACCGAATCGCGAAAGCTCTAAGCCTGACTTACGCGCGCCTCAGCTAAAGTCTCATGACTATCAGGTCTTACGATGATGACTTTACTTTGAAAGCTCGAAATTCTGATTTTCGTTATATATCAGGTATACGCTCACTCTTCAGACGCTTCTACTATTATGAGTGCTGAAATACTGAGCGTGGAACGCTTCGCTGAATCTGAAATGTAGTCTAGAGCTGGAATAATTTTAATGAGTTTGCGCTGTTGATCTTTTAATCGTTCGAATTATTTACGTTTTGAGATTCCGTATTTGTCGCTTGTTATAAGTGGGGTTGTTGGGTTTTCAAGAATATCGTTGAAGGGATTAAAAAAAGTGTTGATTGAGCTCATTAGTTGTGTTTTTTTTTGTGAATTTGCTGAATATATTAATTTTATGAAACGATAGACAAATTAAAAATAATCTTCATAGAAATACTTTGTAAAACTTATGTTATTAATTCTTAAAAATATCTATAATTTTTGCTAGAAAAACAATATTTTTCCGATCAAAAGTTTTTACATTTTTCTTTATGTTTCATAGAAGAGGTAACTCTTAAACAGCTGGATATAAAAATAATATTTTTCTGAAACAATATAACGTAAATTATATTATATTATATTATATTATATTATATTATATTATATTATATTATATTATATTATATTATATTATATTATATTATACATACATATATGTATTAATTACATAAAATAATTATTATATATGGTTACACCTACTTATTATCCTTACCACATTTATCTTAACTTAAATGATTAGAAGTAAACAATGCGTTTGATAAAACTGTCACTGATTGAAAATATAACAATATGAATATAAAAAAATTCTTAATAAAGATTAATTTTAATTTAAAAAAAATCAAATAAACCTATCATTCATAATTTTACTTTCAAAACAAATAAAAAAATTACAAAACCAAAAAAAATCACCATCAAACACAAGTACACCAACAAATAAATCAACCCGACCATTCATCACGGCGCAACTCCCGCCAAATTTTCCCACCGGACCCACACACCTACATCCCGAAAAAAAAGATGACAACCGAAAAAGGGACAAACCACGAATAATCGGTCGGTTAATCAAATCGTCGATCCCGTGACGATTAATCACTTGACGCGAAAGCGCGTCAAATGATCGGCGTCGGCAAGAGGCGACCGTTTAATCCGTTCGTACGTCCGCAAACAATCATCGGGAACCCCGAGGGCTTGGGAGGGGTTGGGAACCTTTTTCCGAAGGGAATTTGGGGTTTTTGATTTTTTTTATTGGGTGTTGTTTAAGGATGTCGTTATTGGTAAGTGATTGGAATAACAGTTCGGTCATTTATTGGTAAATAAAATTATTTTTGTTTCGAATTTTTTTGAAAAGTGTTGTTTTTTTTTAGAAAATATTTTTTTGGAAATGTGGGTTTTTGTAATTCTATTATTTTTTATTTTTTTGGGAAAGTGGTTTTGGTTTTACGATTTTTTTAAAGTTTTATTGATAAAAAAATTATCAGAAAGCCGGTAAATCTGATATATGTAGTGTTACTGGGGTGTTTTTAGATCGGTTTATGATTGGAGCGAGAGTTGATATTATATTTTTGGGTGTTATTTTGAAAATGATAAATTCGAAAAGTTTATTGGAAATTTTTGGTGAGAGATTTTTGATTGGAAGGATATTGATTTTTGATTGTGACCGTTTGGATTATGTATAGTTTTAAAATTGTATAGTTTGATCTATATAGCTTTTACACTCAAAATTCAACTTTTTATAAATCAAATTTAACATTTTAAATATCAAAGTAAGTATTTTATAAATTAAATTCAACCATGAGAAATTCATCTAATTGTAAGTTTCATTTAAAAAAAAAGTTAAAAGGAACGTTTGCTCGTTTGTTTTAATTAATGAAATATTGTACAATCTACATATTTCTGAATTCTACTTTCATAATTTCAGTTGGTGATTTTTACATACAAGATCAATTAAATTTTTAATAGATCAATCTAAAAATAGTTACAATTAATATGTACCTAACTTTTCTTTCATATTTTTCATAAAACCACAAAAAAATTAAAACAAAAAATGAAAAAAAAAAACAAACTTAAGTTTGTTGAATTTGATATGTACAAGGTTGAATTTCGAATATAAAAGCTATACAAAAATCAAACATAATCACATCGAATAATTTTCCAACCATACAAATCAAAAACATAACCCAACTCCCAAAAAAATTAAAAAACCCAAACCTCATCAACCATCAATCAAACTCGCACACCGCCAGTTAACAACCCCATCCGAAATCCCACCCCTCACCTGTTAGCTTCGTCGAAAAGCCACTCAATTACCGAAACCCCGGACCCGTCCCAACTTCCCATCCGGAAGCTGCGGGCCCAATTGAAACGGGCACAGCCGTCACGGGACCCGCCGCCCACCACCCACCGCCCACCCCCGCCCACCGCCCGCGAAGCCTTCGCCCGCTCATCCAGTCGCCTCGGCCTGATGGATTGTGTTGCGATCGTCTGACAAACCACCAGGGGTGAGGGGGTGGGAGTGCGGGGCGACAAGTGATGAATTAACAATTTATTTACTCGGAGGCTTCATCATCGCAGGATGAGGGATAAAAGGTGAACTGTGTCGATCGTGTCGGTGATGAATTGGGGATTGAGTGGTGGTTTTTTTTTTGATGTTGAGTTTGATTTTGTTTGGTTTTTATTCGTATTGTAAGTGAACGAAAAAATTTGAAGGAGAGTTATTTTTTTCTATGGAAGCTGTTTAAAATTGGGGGGTAATTAATTGCAGTTTATTTTTGATCATGTTCACTTTGATAAAATTATTTGCACCTGTAACAATTATGTAAGTTTGGTTTAGTAGTTTGCATTTTAAAATTTAATACTTTTCCTCTTAAAATTTAATACTTTGCACTACAAACTAAAATAGATAAATTTGTACAAATGCATATCAGTGGGAAAAGTTTGAAATAAATATTTTTGAAGAAAAAAAAAGAAAATCCCTCCATTTTTATTCCATCATCACAAGCAAAAGAAAATTTAAATGCAAAAATGATTCATACATATGAAAACTTGTGGAGAGAGAAGATAATGTACATTAAGTTTTAAATTTTAAAGTGCAAACTATTTAAATCAAAGGGCATTTATACCTATATATTCCATTTAAAATTTATTATTTATATGAATTCATTTTCTTTTGTTAGTAAGTTGTCATTTAGTAAGAAAACTCATCTAGAGATTTTTTCTTATTATTCGATGTACAGTGGGAAAATTTTTAAAATTTCTAGATTTTCGGGAAGGCATTTTCATGCAGTAAATATTGTTCAAGATTTTTTTATATACGACGATAAAGTTTTGTAATTTTCATCATTCTTGCTTAAATGAAACTCGATAAAGTTAATAAACGAATATAATTATGTGTCATTGATATGAAACCAATGATATTTTTAATAAGAAAGTTACCTTTCTCTTAAGCACAAAGAAAAGTCAAAAATTTCTAATTAGAAAGATCGTGTCCTGTAGAATACGTTATGTAGGTTGTATATAAATATGATGAGTAATACATGCATTATGTATTTATTATAATGACCACACGTTTTTATTACCATGAAATAAAAATAGACAATCGTTAATGTATCAAAAGAACAATATATTCTTAGACCTTGCTCTCAGCCACAGTCAATGTCAAGAAACTCAATGGTCGGTAGACGCAACAATTTTCTCATTGTTCAATGTATCAGCAAAAACTAACACGATTTTTTACCGCCCTTTGTGGAGTGGGCAATTAGCGAATCAATAGGACGGAAACGATGAATCGGCTCTTTAAGTGCGGTTACACTTTTTCGTCCAACCACCTTTGTGGAACTCGGATATGACTTAATCTTTTATATGTGAACGAGTTTCAAAGCGGAAAATTCTACAATAATTTGTGTCATGGTCGTTGACTTCATATTTGGTATGAAATCTATGAATTTTATAAAATTTTGAAACATAAATTGAAATTATTTAAATATAAATGCATCTTAACTTTATTTTAAACCAAAAGAAAAAAATAGGAAAAACTGAAAATTTTTGACCTCTTTAAAAAAAAAAGCTATATGGTGACCATTGAAAAACTGAAGGTTTTGAAAAAGTTATAACTTGTTTTATTTCCAATCATTTTTTATTTTATTGTTTACAAATTATAGTAATCTATACCCTTTGAGATTAAAATAACTACATATTATGTTCAGTTACCAATAAAACGTATTGGGGTTGATTTTTTTAGTGAAAGAGCAATAATCGAAAGTCTTAGAAAATATTGCAGCAAATAGTGCATTTTTGGAGATACAATTGATGCTGATGTGTTTCTTTGGGATTTTCAGTACCCCAAAATCCACAGTTTTGTTTTTAATGCATCCGTTTAAATGAAAATGGGTCTCATCACACATTATACCATAATTTTACATTCAATATTGTAAATATTTTCTATGTTTCGATAGTTGATTTTTCACTGCAAAAGAAAAATCTAATGAGTTTTAATTATTGCTCGATATAATATGTGACTATTTTAATTTCCAAATATTGATCTATAATCTGCAAAAACACAATTGAAAATTATCAAATATTGTCTTTTTCAAGCCCTTCAGTCTTTCAATGATCACTCTGTAGAAAGAATTGTATTTTTAAAAATCAAAAATAATACACAAAAACAAACAAAATTTTTCTTCCACTATACAAACACATACCAATTTTAAAAATTTCCAACCCAAAAAAACCACCACTAAAAAAAACACTTCAAATCCTTAAACCCCCAAGCGCCTGACAGCCAACAAGCGACGCCTCTAAGCGATACTTAACGTGTTTACATTCGTTACACACACACACACCATCCACATCCACACATGCACCGTCGGATATACACGTACACAGCCATAACTAGGCGAGCCCATCGCGGCCCACGAGTTACGACCTGTTGCGCGGATCGCCGCCCACCGCCGCCCACCCGGTGGGCGGGAAGCGGGCGGGAATCCGAGGGTGTCGGTTCTCTCGCTCGTAAACAAATAACGCGCTGAAGTTGTTTGATCGCGGGACGTCGGGTGGATGGATGTGCGTTTTCAGTTTTTTTTTTAATTCGTTTTGAGGTTTTTTTGATGGTCGTTCAACAGGTTGGTGGGTTGTGATTGAAGATGTGGAATTTTTTTTTTTTTGGAAATTGTGGTTTTTGGGTTGGGGTTGTGTGATTGTAGTGTTGGTTTTTGTGGATGTTTTGATGATTGAATATTTGATAGATTGATTAGGGGTGAAGCTCAATGATGAGTATGAGAAATTATGCTCAATGATGAGTATGGTATCTGAGTATGAGAATTTGAAAATATGTAAGTATAAATATTAGGGATGTCAAATTTACCGAAAATTTCATTCACTGGTAATCCAGAAAAAAATTTAAATTATCGGTGAATTAAATAATAAAAAAAAAAAACGAAAAAAATCGTTAAACCAAAAACATATTCCCAAAAACCCCGTATACTTACAAAAACGAACTTTTCCAAAAATTTCAAAAAATATTTTCCAAACATATTAAATAGAGCTTAAATAAAGTAAATACGTATTTAGTATTTGAGTTTCAATACTGCATAATATACCTACGTATTTAAATAAAAATCATTAAATTAATTAAATAGAAAAAAAATATCCATCTTTAGAAATCATTTGAGTACACAAAGGCATTAAAAAAAAATGAGCAAATTTATAATACAACTTTTCCTAATTATCTAAATGATTTCGCTTCATTCCAAATAACCGAATTTTCAATATTTTTTAATGTTGAAATAATATTAAAACAACAATCACGTATGAAATACGTAAACAACTATTTTCACTTTCATAATCTCTCGAATGAGTATTTGTACAGATTTTCTTATAATAAAAAAAAAATTGTCGTTTCGCGCGAATAAAAATACGTTTGTATCGACGGGGAAAAAATAAATAAACAGAAAACAGCACAAAAGCCGTTAAATTTATTTAAAATTGTGCGAGACGCGCCCGAAGAATCGCTGAATACTTCAGCGGGGAAATGAAAAGTTTCGTCCCGACAATAAACTTTTCCGCGAAGAAAGTTTTTCGTGTAAAGTGCGCTTGGGAAATATGCTCTCGCGAAACTTGCTCCCCGGTAAAATGGAACGGAAAACGATAAAGCAATATGAAATAGTTGTAAAATAGATCAAATAAACTATGGAAAATAAGCTCTGGAAACTCGCTATTTTGCGCAATAATAAGCGACTTTTCCGCGCCGAAAGTTACGAGCATGTCGAATTTTTCAACAACGAAAATATCTTCGAAAATACGATTATATAAACAATCGTTTTCATCGATTTATATCATAGAAACTGTACTAACAGATTTTCAAAATCAAACTGAATAAGATTAGTATTTGAATGAAAAATCAAGATAAAACAACGATTTGAAAATCATTTTCAATTTCATAAAAATTATTGAGATTAAATATGATCGTATTAAAAGATTTTATTTATTTTAAAAAAATTGTAACGATTAAAACATCTGATTATTATTTTTTTAAATACATTAGATAGTTGGCAAATGTTTCTGATTATCACTTTTATTTTTTTGATAAAAATGATGCAATTTATATTTAAATGTAAAATTCTTACAAAATAAACTCTACTTTCACATGTACGAATCAAATTATCTGATCCCACACACAAATTGCTCTAATTTAAACCAACTAAAAAAAATATGCTAATACAATGCAAATCTCATCGAACAAACAGACGTATGAAAACATAAAGAAAAATGAAAACAGATGACGGAAACATGCGTCATATCGGAATACGCTTTATGTGGGAAGAATCGTTTTGTCGGTCGGCTCGAACAATCGAAGTTTCCACTTTTTTCAAAATCGTTCTCCTCGTTCAAATTATCCATTATTGTGGCCATTGTAAAAGTCGTTTTCAAAACGATTCGCACGGGACGCGATTAATAGCCGCTTTTTTTAGCACTCGTCATAATGGCCGCGTAAAATATGACGGGTTTCTGCGCGATTGTTCTGCTTTTTCAAAGGTTGTATTGAACGATTCGATTGTGTGGAGACGAGTGTGTAAATTGGTTTTGGGTGTAAAAAATTGTGGAAATTGCAAATTTGGATCGTGTGCGATGTTTTGTAATATTTTTCGGTTCGAAATTAACAATTCAAATCGGAAAAACTTACGGTAGTTTTTTGGTCGTGTTACGAATCGAGTTTACGATGACTTTCATCGAGATGTTATCGAATGCTTTTAATTATGTATACTTATGAATATTACTGGACCGTGATAACATATTACTTTTTACGCGAGTTTTTGAAATTATTCAAGAATTTAACCTCATTTGGTGATGCGTAATCGCATTGTTGATGCGATGAAATTAGCTATTATGAAATATTTCAATTGTATTTTTTTTATGTAATTAGGTAATTTATTCGTACGCATCTACTTTTCGATTTCATGATTGTAGGTGAAAGCGTTTAGTCAACGTTAAGAGCGTACAATTGTTTCAATCTTTCGTTTTGTATTTTGCAATGTTAAAAATGTCACACGCCATTATTATGATATTACCTACGTGTCATTGTTTGCTTTGTTTGCCTAAGACTGTTTTACATACTTTTTTAGTTCTCGCAATCTTGAATTTGATGCGTGAAAATGATTTATTTAGAGACTTAAACTAATATAATTACAAAAAAACTCATTTAACATAATTTTCCGATTGAACTATTTGCATTGTATGTGGAACATATAATTTTTTGTCATATAATCTGACTCGTGTTTGATTTTCAAAATGTGCGTATCATCACGACGTGCCCTACTTTCACATCACTATCATTCTAGATTTATTTCTTTTCGAAGATTTTAATATAAAAACGACATACAAACAAAAAAGAAAAACATTTGAGTCAATCTGAAAAAATCTTGTTTGTTTTAACATTTGTTTTTTAGTTACTCGTGTTCTTTTTTTATTAGTCTATGTAATAAAATCAAATGAGAATTTGCATAATTGTGTAACAAAAACAAAAGGAAACGTCTCTTATTTATATGCGAATGTTTTTGTCAAACGAAAAGGAAAAAAGTATGTTGCGTATTCGTATAAACACAATCGATACATTTGCGAATGAGAAAACCGTTTTGATTGTAATGAGTATAATGAAAATTTCTCACTGGCTGGAACATTGATAAATATAATCAGAGTTAATGTGAGAAAATTTTAGATGGTTCTAAAAAAAATTATTTATTCGGTGAACGTTCAATTTTGCGGTTATGTACATACGTTCGGTTCGCCTTTCTTAAAAATTAAAGAAAATGTTTTCATATGAATTGAGATTTCTAAAAAAATTATTGAATTAAATTGATAATTTTTATTTCGAAAATATTTAAAAATCTTTCGAAAATGCGTTGTATATTATTAAAAAATCGACGTAATTAAGAGTGCGTTTTCACGACTCGTTCAACAATAGAGCGTTTTATTTGATTCGGTGAAATTTCTACATCAAATAAAAGAAAGACACGTAAACTTTCTTTCCACGAACTTTATATCTCGGATTCTCTATTTTTTTTTTATTTGTCACTCATGCAAATTCTGCGAAACTCGACACATTCAACTTTTTAATTCATAATAATTCCTAGTGATAAATTTAGAAATGCTCAAAGGAATCCGAGAATTTCTATATTATATCCTATTCCTTTCTCGGCTAGGAGAAATTGCTCTTTCATTATCTCGCAGTCATCGGGATTAATGAGTTACGCGCGTCATTATGAAACTGTTCACTAATGACTTTTTCGATGAGAAAATCGTAATGGAATACCATTATCGTATTAGTTTCTTGATTATATATTTTTTGCTTTTTTTTAAGAGGGCGTTTAAATGTGCATTTAATAGTTCGGTCGCTTTTTAACAATGTGCTTACGTAAATGTTATGTTTATGGCATATGTATACTCATATCTCGTTTAATATAATAAATTATTTCACCTTCATACAACACATATTATTGAATATTTATTATTGCGTTTGACCAATTCGATTTATGATTTAATTTTATGATTTTATATAAAATGTATTAAAATTATTTCGAAATCGGTTTATTTTGACCGCAAAATGAAATGGAACCGCAAACATGTTCGAAATATGATAGTACCGATATTGTACGTTGAGCTCGATTCGGATTGTCGCATTTCGTGTTTTTTCCCGCTCGATTTATATAACGTTTTAAATTCAAAACAATAACTATAATTATGTCATAAAAGCGAAGCAACGTTTTTATTGTCTAGACCGCAAATCAGTGTCAAGTTTAATTCGTACTTTCTACGGCAAATTGGACTGCGACACGCGAAAGTAAACGAAAGATGCGCAGACGATGACATAAACCGAAAAAAAGTATTGAATTAATATTAATAATACGATCGATCGTACCACCTGCGAGTGTTGTGTTATTAATAAAAAAAACTACTTTCTAGTTCTCGAAAAGCTCTCTTTTGTGTCCGGTCAATTACGCGTTACGATTTCCTCTCGCGTGCAGGGCCACCTGCAACTGGCCAAAACCAGATCGAAAGTGAAACCAGACGATCGCCTCGAGGTGCGAATAGACGAATGTGTGTATCCAGAAGAATCATTGCCACTCTTCGGCTTCCGATGATGAGCTCATCGGCGACCCCGAAACCCAAAATCGATGGAACAAAACTGGCTCGTTTGTAAAAAAAAGATCATTTATTTACAGAAAATATAAGCATACATATACATGGACTCAGTGTGATGATGAATGACGATGAGCAAAAATGAACGGTGACACTTAATTAATTTTTTAAATTATGTACTAGAATGGGAGAGTTAATGATGTGGCGACCCGTAGCGAGTCGATGGCAATGGTACTCCGTATGATCCGGATGGTAAGGACAGCGTCGTGTAGGAGTGACCTCCGCCTCCTCCTCCTCCGATGCTTCCTAATGAGAATCCACCATGACCTCCTCCTCCTCCTCCTCCGATGCTTCCCAGTGAGATACCACCTCCGTGTCCACCACCTCCCAAGGAATATCCACCGCCGCCACCTCCCAAGGAGATTCCTCCGTGTCCACCTCCTAAGGAGATTCCTCCGTGTCCACCTCCCAAAGAATATCCACCGCCTCCACCTCCCAAGGAGAATCCACCGCCTCCGTGTCCACCGCCCAAAGAATATCCACCGCCTCCACCTCCCAAAGAGTATCCGCCGCCTGAAGAATATCCGCCGGAGTATCCGCTAGCGTATCCACCACCGTGGGATTCTTGTTCGTATTGAGCTACTTGGATGCCTTGTTTGGCGTGTCCCAATTCAATTCCTACAGTGCGTTCTTGGTAATGAGGAACTCCATATCCTGAAGATGGTACACCGTAAGCGGTCGAAATTCCGTGTCCGTGTCCTCCTGACGAGTAAGAAGAGCGGTATTGGTCGTTTTGGATCTCATCCTTGAGCAAAATGTCCTTGATTTTTTCCAAGAGATGAGGGTCGACGTATTGTCCTTCGGAAGTTTGGTATCCAGCTGGCACGGCGTGGTAGGATCCTCCGCCGATCAATCCACCTCCGTCGATGGCCGACAACCCCAAGCTGAGATGTCCTCCACCACCTCCGCTGTAGCCACCTCCGCTGTAGCCACCTCCGCCTCCGCCTCCGCTGTAGCCATGTCCACCTCCACCTCCACCTCCGATAAGGATGGGTTCCGAGTAAGAGTATCCTCCTCCTCCTATTGGTGGTTCAGCTGAAACGCACGCGGTGAACGCCAGAAGCGCCAACTGCAAAGCAAATGAGCACAAATCACACAACACTCTTTTTTTAGATAACACTTAACGTATTCGCGATCTCGGACGCCACTTACGATGGATGCCTTAGCCATGGTGTACGCGCTGGTGGATGCCGATGGTGTGACTTCCGAAAATGTGCCCCCGCCGTTTTATAGCGAGATCCAACGGTCGTTGGAAGGGAGCTGAGGCAACTTTTACTTTGTGCATCGCCGGTCGAGATACGAGAACGAACTCGAAAACTCGGGTCGAAACGCCGATTCGATTCTGGGGAAAAAAAATGATCGATGCGCGTATAGGT
This sequence comes from Hydropsyche tenuis, assembly GCA_009617725.1. Taxonomy (NCBI): domain Eukaryota; kingdom Metazoa; phylum Arthropoda; class Insecta; order Trichoptera; family Hydropsychidae; genus Hydropsyche; species Hydropsyche tenuis. The sequence goes on from VTON01000009.1 coordinate 2,800,947, forward strand.
TGTTTGGTTCATATATCAAAAAAATATTTTCGGACCTAAGAGTGTTATGCGGATTAAATTTTATTGGATGTTAATTGACCCCTTGTGATGAAATGCGTTTAAAAAATGTGAAAGGAATCGAGTGCGTTGCTTCATTACGATGGACCTACCTCAATATTTTAGATGATCTAAATAAATTATATCAATTATTTTGTATGAATTGAAATTTTTATAATTAGAATGCATTTGTTTAAGTCATTCAATATATTATATTATGTATAAAAATATCTGATTTCAAACAAAATAAATCACAGAAAAATTTTAATAATGGTGGAAATATTTATTCGAATATTGACAGGCAATAAATATGTTGAACAATCGTATTCGCAAAATGATAATTATTTTTTTACACATATCCAATACTGTTATTGAAAAGCTAAGGAAAAAAGTCCGTTTTTATTGATTGATATACGAATCAATAGAAGAGAAAGGTAACGTTGATGAGCGTTGCGCCACCGAGAAGTTACACATGTTAACCTTGCCGATACATTTTCGGTACACAACGAGTTGACTTTCTTCGAAAAATTTTTATTTTGTTTGTTTGTTTGTTTTTGTTTGTTTTTTTTTTTGCTAATTTTCGAAAGAGATGTTTCTTTATTGTCGCCAAAAATGTACCGCCCACTACAACGCACTTACTAGAGCACCCACATTCGCATTCGCAACTTTTTGTGGATGATTTACCGAGTGATTTATATGTTTTGATAGTGATAGAAGGATTATTTTATCATTTAAAAAGTTTCGAAAGTGTTTTATATTTTCAAAAGGATCGAGACTGCGAAAAATGATAATGTTGTGTAATTTTTCATTTTTGCTGTGTATGCATGAATAATTTAATAAATGGCGATCTTTGATTCGAAAGTAATTGTACAAATGGGTCTCAGTATAATCCGATGTTTATTATCAATTTTTCACGTATGATTTGTATTGAATGAAAAAAAATATTGAATCAATTTAAAATAATAATTTCAACATTATTCGAATGATCAATATATTAAAACACATTATCTGAACGAAACTAAAGTGTTTAATATACTTATGCAATATTAAGAAATTCATAATCTTCGATCTATATGAGATAATGTATATATGTATACATCATAAAATCATTTAATGGTTTGAATATTCATGAAAAATTTATTGAACTCTTTTATAGGTTAATTACTTCACGGTTCAATAACAATGTAATATATTTTCATATGAATGCATCACGAATTACAAAATTATATTTATGTAATATCAAATCGTTTTTTTTTTGGGTTTATTTTTTTTATATAAAAAGGTTTTCGTTTCTGAAATCTTGCAACTTTCAAGTTGCGCAAAAGCGGTTTTCCATGAAGATGCATTTTTGATTTCGATTTTGTATGTATCTTCTTGACAGTGGATTGTATTGGTTTTTTTTTTTTTAATTTATGGTTCAGATTGGTTGTTAAAAAAGATTTGCTGCTTTTACGATTGTTAAATTTCTATGGATGGATTCAGTTGAATTGTTATGAAATTCAATGTCAAGATTTTTTATGACTTGATACAATCGAATGACCAAAGTGTTGCAATGATGATGGGTTTATTAACATTTGTTTTTCGTATTTTGTATTATAAAAATAGTTTATTTTTAAGCATTTATCACAATATAGTATGCAACAAGCACAGTATTATACATATATATATGTAATCAATATTTTAATGGAAGGTTAAAATATTTTAAGGATGAAAATTTAATTTGCGTATACAAAATCAAGTGACATTTAACTTTTGACAATATTTCTGTCATTATTAAAAAAAAAACAAGTTCGTTGTAAACTCTTATCTTTTTTTTTGACGAACGTATGAGAGGTCGTTTCTCAACGTGACCGTTTAAAGTTAACCCTTTCGCAACTGGTTTCGCATTTAGCCAAATAATTTCGCTGATAATATTGTGATTTTTTTCGAACGTGTGAATATCTTCAATTGAAAAACCAAACACAAACAATGGAATGTTAAGTGTGTAACAAAGTTTCCTAATGCGATATGAAATTGTTTTGATGTGTCGAATGTATGCAATTTTCATTGTTTTTAAAATTTGAATTAATTTTATCAAACATTTTCGGTGTAGCAAACACACAGAGATTCCAGATAAAAAAAATCAACACTTCGTGGATCATCCATCAATTCAACAGGTTAACGAAAACGACGAATTAATCACAATGTAATCTGGCATGCGACCTAACGAATAAGTCACGATTTTTACAAGACGTTCTCTCGAGAACAATTCGTGTCTTTACATTCGTACACGAAAAGAGACTTTCTTTCTAAAGAAACCAAAAAAAAATGCAATTTTGTCGGTGAACGTAAAAACCTTGACGCCCTTGACTGTAGTTAGTTCGTTCACTAAGCCGGTTACTTTAACTTGCATAATAACGCTAACCGAGACCTGTACGGTGTCAAGGATGTGATGCTGCGGTTAATCATCTTTTAATTTTTTTTTATCGAAAAGTACTGCAATCGTAGTAATAATGTTGCTCAATATATCAATTATTGGTTAACCAAATTTTTTGATATAAATTTACACGATTTGCCCTTCGTCCTAAGCGACATAGAAATTATACTTCGACCACAATTTTCAATGACTTCTACCCAAAAAACAGAAATATTTAACATTTGGAAATGATAAATCAATCTTTGATACTATATTTATTATTGTAATAAAACTGTTTCATTTCAAAATTGATAATAATTTATTTATTTCAATGAGATTTTTTTTAAAATAATCCCTGGATTTTTAAAAGGTTATAACTCGTTTTCTTTAATTGCAGTAAATTTATTTAATTTTTTTCCAAAATTACTCAACACTATAAGAAGTGCATACAGAGTTAATTAGATGTTGCTTAGAGGCGAACGAGTTGTTCTGTTAGTAAGGCACTGGCCGAAAAGTGAGCGTGAGAAAAAAAATTAGAATTGCTTTTACAAAAACGGATATATGTCAACTCGGTTTGAGAACCAGTTTGAAAATTGAGTGCACGAACGCGGGCCTAATTAATGATGATGACAACGATGATCGAACGAAACTTATGTCATTTAAAAAAGTACACAAAGCACGAGATTCTATCACGCGATTATTTCCTTATATAATTTTTAATAAGCATTAAAAGGATGTTTTTCCAAATCACACATTATTATATCATCAAAACGATATATGATTATAAATTTCACTATGAGGGCATCCATCTAAAAAAATTACATTCGAATCTAGATTCCTATGCAATTTTCGACAGAGTTATGATTCTACCGTTCATTTTGAAATCGAGAAGAGCAATATAAACATAATAAATTAGCTCTAATTGGCATAATTATAGTGATACGATGACGTGTTGTAATCTCAATATATCACTGTACAAGGTTAAATTTAAGTAAAATTTTCAAAAAAACCTCAGAAGATCCACATTACGAAATATCTCACTCAGTTTGCGCATATTTACGATACGAAACATTCCACCATGCATCAAAAGTGAAATTAAAATGAATTAAAACTCCTTCGTTACCGTTACGCAATATAATATTACATAAAAAAAACAATCTTACGATCATCATCACTTCAAATGATAAATCGTTCAAACGTCACTTTGCGAGATGCGAAATTAAATCGTAAAGATTACTAGGCGCGTACGCATTCGAATTGCTCTTACGTGACTCGAGACTGCATTAGAAAAACCGCGAAATTCAAAAAGAAAATCACGGACAGCCTCGTAATTGAGAAACGATCGTTTTCTGTGCCGCAATCGAAGGTGCTCCGATTTTGATAGTTGGATCTTTTATGTAGAAAAGAGGCCGCTCCCATGCGCTGTTGGTTGGCCAATGTGTTTGACGATTGCGTGCGAATCGATCTTGATTAAGTGCGATTTTCGGTGAAATTGAATTTTGAATTTGGAATTTCGCAATCGGACGATTATGTGATCGTTTGTGATGTGGGATGTTGTTGGGATTCGTTTTGGGATGTTGTGGTGATGGAAGGTGCGGAGTTTGTTGTGTATGGCAGGTGAAATGTTGGTCGTTTCGTTTTGTAAATTTTAGTGGACATTCTTTAGATTTTTTCTGTGAATGTGTAGTAGTTTTAGTTATTGCAAAATAATTACGAAATCTTATAACGTTGATGTAGAATGTTAAGAAGTGGATCGGTAAATTTGCTTGTTCATGACGATTCAATAAATTTTGAATCAAATGTTCTTAATTAAAAAAAAATACATTTTACATTTTATATTCTCTAAATATAATATTAATATCGAACTAATGACTTTGATATGTCAATACAGAAGATAGAATGATAAATTTCCTTTTTATAATTATTTGAAGGTTAAATTCCAACAAATGTAAATTTGAAGTTTCCTTAATATTTTTAAAACTTATAAGATTGCTCATTATATCATATCAGATCAACCTAAAAATTATATTCAATAAAATATATTTGACGAAAGACTTTCTCTTTCATAACAATTTGATATAAATTTTAATGAACAACTTGACATCAATAAATATAAATTCAGAGAATTCACACGAGATGTTACTATTGTAAGATCCAACTAAACCGTCCCAGTAACACTATTACATACAATTTGATATATTATACAAACAACAGTTAAAATAATTATGTATATTTAAATCTCAAAATTTTCTGATAAATGCATATTAGTTGCAGGTTTTATATTTAAAATTCAACCGTTTCATAGTAATCATGTATTGTATAATATTTCATTTATTTCCATGACAACGGTCTTGATAATTGAAAACTTTCCGATGGCCGAATTTAAAGTTTAAAGGTAAAATTTGAAGTTTATAAAAGGTTGTATTTTAAGATTAAAAGTTGAATTCGAAGTGTAAATAAACCTGTATCGGAAATTTTAATGACATCATTCACACGCATATTTCCTCCACAAATCCAAATCGAGTCACAAACGCGACCTTATTACGAAAACATCCAAAACGACACCCACCCGTCATTGATTTATGCGAATTTTCGCATCGATAAATTGTGTCGATCCACTTTCGAATGTTGGTGCATTTAACGCAGATGATTCAGTTTTACGGCCACTTTTACACTCACCTTTCCTAATAATGTTCGCGTGTAATAATCGACAATTGCGCAACACTGCGCGAATCCGATTGTACAACCGGCCGTATTAAAATATTGTTTTATTTTGTTTTTCAGGATTGCCTTTACGTAAAGGAACGTTCACGTAATGGTGTTCGCTTAAAGTATGAGGAGGTTCGTTAAGAATCGATAATAATCTGATTTAATTTGTAAGTAATGAGATGTTGTTTATTGTATGGTCGTGACGTCGAGGAAAATTTTTAATGATATTTCGGTGATGTTTCATGTTTATAGAAGATGTTAAATTTTTGTTTGTAGAAAAAAGTATCACGAAATGAGTATAATAAGCATTTATGATATTCACAAATTTGTATTTTCAATAAAGATAAATCATTGTTTTTTTTTTGCGAACATTCAAATTTTCTTTTATTCCAAATAAAGTTTTTCGCTAATTTAATTTTGATACAACACGAATTTTTGTAATGATGATAAGTCTGATTTATTACAATCAACACAATGATCCAATAAGATTTATAAAGACAAATTTAATAAAAAAAATTATTTTCAATATTCCACAAACAATTTTTCGTTTCAAACATGAAGCTAAAACATCAACAATGAAAATTCATTTAAAAATAATCAAACAATTTTTCCACACAACGCAAATTCTCACTATCATGAAAATTCGAAAAACATCTGAATAAAATTGCATTCATCAAACAAAACAACGTGAACGTATCAAAAACGGTGAAAACACCCGTTGCTTTTCAGCGGACGTCAAAAACGTAACGTTAGCGCAAAACGAGACGGAACAATCGCGCAAAAACGTTAATTTGTTCACTCGGTTAATTAAAATGATTAAATCTCTTTGCCGATTCCACCACCGTCGTTGTTTATGATGTTGTTAATTCGCTTTTGATTTGCATATGAATCCAATTATTGCGAGGGAAAAACGCGCGCCTTTCGTTCCCCGCTAGACGCATAAATTTCGCTCGTCGCTTCGAAATGCAGGCGAATTAATGATTTTTTCAAATGAAAAATCACTGTTATGATCCATTGATCTAATAAGAATGGATCGGAGAACGGAAATCGTCTCTAGACTTGTATCGAGATCTATCAATCAGTTTCGTTAGCGAGGCGAATCGTTACATGCGGCCTCGAGCGGATATTACCGAATTATTCGATTATGTCCGAAATGGAAATTATAGCTTTTATATGAAAGTAGTGCGATGTGAGTTCTACTTTTTGATTTAGATGAAATTTGGGTGTTCTATATGATGGTTTTTGATTGATTGTGTAATTGTTCTTTTACGCTTTCGTCGCTTGTTGGTAGAAAAATTACGATGGGTCAAATGTTTCTATAAGATTAATCGAAAGAATATGACATCATAAACATATTAAGTGATGTGTTAATTTATTTTTTAAACATAAATTAAAGTGCGTTTTTTAACAAATCAAAGTTTGAGAATGCAACAAAATTATATATTTTTTAGATAAAAATCAATCAACTTATTCTAGATTAATTTTTAATTATAAAATATTTAAATTTATTATTATAATAATATTTTATTCAAGGTTTTCTCACTGTTATTTGATTTAAAAACATTTAATAATATGCAAAGGTGACTTACAATTTATTTATAATATAGAATAATAAAAAGCTTGAAAAAACGAGAATCTTTAATTTTATATCGTTTCGAGTTTCGATGTATTGATATGTACGTATTTCCATTCTTTATTCACTCAATATATATAATACATATTATATATTTATTTGGCGATGCAGATTATATGTGTAATTCGTGAACGAAAACATCTCTGATGATGTTTTAAACTTTCATTTTCTCTTTCGGAAAGAGAGAGGAATTGAGAGATATAGGCGTAGCGATGTGTGCGAAATCTCAAAAGTGAGAGCATCCTTTTAAATAATGTAAAAATTTCCCAGTTAAACATTTACAAATTTTAATTCAATTGTGATCATATAATTTAAAAAAATCCAAATATTTTTCACTATTTTAATCGAGCCATTTTTTGAACTTATTTTTTTTAATTTAGATGATAAATCAACTCGTGAAATAGCCTTGTTATAATAATTACTAAAACTAGTTCTAAATCACAATTAAAGAGTCAACGATTTTTGAAAGAAAGATTGTTTCCGAGTTCCAAATCAACAGAGGAAATCATCTTGTTTAGAAATTTTATGTTCATGTCTCGACCAAACACTTCGTAGTATATTTTATTATATGCTAAGCAATAATCAAAAGTGGTATAAAATATACGGTGCAACTAAGAAAGCAAATTCGAACACACAAAAAATGCCCGACTGGAATACCGGTTTAACTATTTCTTTTGTCGAAAAATAGCACTTGCATAACTGTGTTGTAATGCTGTTATTGGATTGGATAATCGATACATTTTTACTCTTAGATTTCGAATGGCTATACATCATTTCGTAGTGTTAATCTTCTCGGAGTGCTTCATGTTCGGTTAAATGTTGTACTAAATTTTTATCGATGAAAAATTGATACAAAAACATTTTAGTATTGAGACACGTATTGATTCTTCAAATTGGATTACTAAATAATAAAGAAGTGATAATAAGACAGATGGTAGATAATTCAATCATCATCATCTTTATAAGGTGCATTATAAGAACAGGTCTTTCTAGTATCATCAAAAATATTTTTTCGAATCAAAGGAAGATAAATCTCAAAAAAGTTTATTTTTAATACAATAGAATTTTATGACAATGATATATGAACATATTCAACTACTGATAAATTCATATATTTTTTTTTTTACTTTGGGGATCGGTGTAATATTGAACTGTCAAGAAATATTGAACATATTTCAGTTACTTTTTAAAATTGAAAGTAAATATGTATATAAAATAAAATTCAATATGGATACAGAACCATAACGTATATTTTAAAATAAGACCTTCTCAATATCATCAGAATTTTCGAAACGAATTTCTCAAGTGAAGTTGAATTCTGATGTCATTTCTTAACATCAATAAATATATGATCATATGTATCCATATACTAAAACTATACATGTTGCTTAACTTCGACGATCAATGGAAATTGATGCTCTCAATATGATATATTAATAAAAAAACAATACATATTCAAATCACACATTGAATATCAAATTCAAATAACCATTGATACAAATAAAAACAGCTTTAACATTGCAAATACAATACGCCCAACATTATCGCCGCCAATCGACTACCGACCACATACGAAGCCGACGCTTTATAAGCGAAACTTTCGACAGATGTACCTCAAAAAAAAAACTGGAATAATTAAATATCCGACAGACAGAATCCGAATTTTTTTCCACGATAGAATAGCGTACGTTCCCCGCCCATGCTAGGAGAAATGACGAAACTCCTCTCGACTGAGGAATCCGCATCTGGCGAAAGTGGTATGCTAAAGTCGCACATATTATAGGAGTGGTGACCGAGGAATTGTGCGATGACATCATACTTAGTGGAAAACTGGTCCGTTGCCGTATGGTGGAAAAAACTCGATCCAGATTCGGGCTCTTCTTTGCTAGACGACTTATCAATTTGGATGATGATGTTGATGTGAAGCGATTTTGTATATTGCTACATTGCGATTGATTTTTTTTCATGTATTTGAATGCATTCGATTGTGTATGTCGTAAAACATGTATATTATAAGTCCATGTATATTATTAGTCCGAGTATATTTGACTCAACCCAATCTCACCTAACCCAATCAAAAACTTCGATCAAAATAAATGAAATTGCCGAAAAAAATCTAACCCAACCCAATCCCCAACGACGTGTGTTTAAGACCGATCCAAATATACTTGGACTGAAATAAACTCGGTCTGTTACATATATTTTTTTTGTGAAGGCAGAAATCTTGATTGGGTTAAGTTTATCTTTGCAATTATCAGATATTGGCAGGTACAATTATCAGGTACATTGTTTTTTTCAAATTAAATGAGTTTCGATTCGAACGTATATAAATCAAAATTGCATCAAACATACTTTGTGTACAAAAATTGAAAAATCGATCTGTATTTGCAATACGTAAAATAACCCAGTTTCGAAGATTATTCTGAGTCATCAATTACGACCAATTAATAACGAACAGACGGGTGATCAATCACCGACTGATGATGCCACCATTACCCTAAAAAAATTTCGAAATTTTCTCAAAAAATCATCATATTTATAACACGGCACAAACTTTAATGCGACATTCAAAATGAGTCGTTACTTAAAAATCGTCATCGATGCAACGTGCAAACACTTTCGATACATAAAACTTTCTCTGGCTGAAATTATGCACAATATTGGTCAGTGTGATGCAAACGCGGGAACTGGTCTTTATTTATAATTTTATATGTAGGCGTCGTTCGTTATTGTGAAGTGAAGGTTTATAATAACCGATAATAAAACATTGTGCATTAGAAGATTTAACGATATTGCGATTCTCCTTTTTCTTTCCGATCGCTGTTGAATAACGATCTCATTTTGTTATAGATCACCATGAGTCATGCTTATCGTATGCTAGAACGTATAGAATGAGGAAATAATATTTTTTTAATATGTACAGTATGAATTCAAGTTTTGAAATTTAATTGTATCATTTTTTACATGTTCTTGTCGGATACGCGAGATATTATCTATTAAGATAAGCAGTAAGAAGATAGATTTAATTAATCTGTGACCATTTTAAAAGGAATGTCTTAAGAAAGATCTATGGAAAATTTTCGATGGTACTATGAAGGTTTCATTCTATAGTAAATGTTATAATGATGACTTTTCAATTTCCTTTAGTAATCGTATTTTATTTCATCAACATCGGATTCGCTTTCTTCATTTAGATTCACGATGACTGCGTCAATTAAATCTTTTGCATTCGTCTCATAATTTCTTAATAACACATGACAAAAACCATTTCGAATCATCAAACATCATAAAACAAACACCACACAAACCAAGAGATTACTGTATATAATACACATATTTTTTTATAAAACACAAAAAATGCGGTTTTATAAACCGAAAAAAATCATAATAAATCACCGTAACCCATTCAAACACTCGAAACGCATAGGCGTCTCCCGAATCCAAAACGAGCGCTTTCATCAATCAATTTTTGAAAATCCGATTTTCAAAATTGCCGCCACTTTCACCGCCGCGCGAAAAACGCTCGACTCGAACAATCGCGATCTTCCGAATATAACATCGTTTATCAATTAAGCCCAAGTGGCTGATCCTCTTCGGCAAACACGCTCGGAGACGTTTCTTCTATGTCAAAACACAATAATAGCGCGGGAAAAAAAGAGTTTCGTTCGTGTGGAAAAAATGGCCGTGCGATGACCGCTTCTGGTCGTTTTTTTGTTGCGTATTCGGATTTTGACGAAAGTCGGTCTGTCGACGGCTAATTGAGTTCGATGGCTAATGGACGTTTTGGTTTTTTCAAGGTCGTTTGATTTTTTAATTGATATATAATGGATTATGCAGTCGGGTTGCTTTTTTTGGTGCTGTGTGTTGATTAGTGTGAAAGTGTAAACGATTTGATCCTAAGACTATATTGTAAAATAAAAATTGTATGAAATTATCATTGATAGAAAAAGTCAAAAAAAAATTGTTTGAACATACATACAGTACATCATTATATAAACATTACATATTTTATCAATGAAAATCATTGAGTCAGCAAACAATTCATCATCACGTCATCAAAACCACCTGTACCCCTATTTTTTTTAGTATCGTCAAAATACACAATGTCGTCCACTTTCTCAACAAACAAACGAAAATAATCAACTAATTATAATGAAAAATATATTGAAATTACGATGATCATATAAAATCTTATATAAGCAACGCGCACCATACATTCTAACATTATAAATCATCAGATCATCATACAATACTCAAACACTTGTAATGCAATTACAAACAATATAAAGCACATATACAAAAACTTAATACAGTAATATCTCAAATTATTTTCGAGAATTAAAATCAAATTTTATTATTATTATTATTGTTATTATTATTATTATTATTATTATTATTATTATTATTATTATTATTATTATTATTATTATTGCTATATATAATACTACTTCAGATATTATAAATAATCAAGAAAATCTTGTGGTATTTTAGATAATCCTGCATTTTACGCGCGTAAATTATTTATTGACGAATTCGTATTTCATCGCAAAAAAATATATTTCAGGCGGTTAATTTAAATTTTTAATGTACTTCAGGCATAATTTATGCATTATAATAATTCATAAATTATGTGTTTTGACGAATTTATCGTACTTTGTAGATGTTGTAGGAAAGTTATGTTTGTCAGTTTCTATTATACAAATCATTTTCCTTTAGATCGTAAGTATAAATTTTCATATGCTAGCAGTTCAGATAGCAAAAAGTGTCACTATATTACACAAGGTTCTAAATTTTAGCATTTATAATGCATTTTTATTCACTTTAAAGTGTAAAATTGTCGATAAATAGTTTACACAGTATTACCGGTATTTTATTTTATTTTGAATATGATTATGAACTATCATCTGAAATTATGGAATATTCATTAAAAATTCAATAAAAAAATCTTAATACAAGCAATTCTCGACTTACAACCAATTCAACTTACGACCGAGGTTCAAAAACGTATATCCATCGTATATCGAAATTACCTGCAATTTGATCAAATCTAAAAAAAATCTTAATACAAACAGTTTTTGACTTACAACCGATTTCACTTCAACCGAGATTCAAAAACGTATCTCCATCGTAAGTCGAAAACTACCTGTAATTCAATCAAAACTAAAAAAAATCTTAATACAAACAGTCCTCGACTTACAACCAAGATTCAAAAACGTCTCTCCCCCATAAATCGAAAACCACCCACAACTCAATCAAAACCAAATCACAATCGACAAATCAATCACATCATCATCAACCAAATCTACGACACCACCCACACAAAAATCATCCATTTACCACCATCCAACCGTACTCCATTACGCAAACGAAACCGCGAATCATCACCAGGTCATCGCACACCAGCCACCTGCGATGCACTCCTTCTTTTCTTCGGCCACCTTCGAAAAGCACATCGCGTCCATCATCATGGCTTTCACCGGACACTCGAAGGTCGGTGGAGCACTTTCACTGTTGTCGATGGGCATGTCGGTTTGCGGTCTTCTTTTCGGCAATTGTGCTTTACATAATCGACGGTGCACCGGTTGCGTCAAAGCCTCCGTTATATCGGCGTTATGGTCGTCCTTTGTGCTTTGTGTCTTCGAGCGACAATGGTGTCGTTTGTCTGATTCGAAAGTTCAACGGTTTGTGGTGGTTAGCGAGTTTTTTGTGTGAGTGGTTTCGTTGTTTTTTGTTGATTTTGTGGTTTAAAATGTGTGATTTTGTTAAGTGAAAATTTTATACTGAAATTTTTGAATTGATAAATAATGATAATAAGTAGAATGTATTTCTAGATTATATTTTTTACGTTATATTGTTATTGTTTACTTTTTGAACGGTGGGATCAAAATTTCAATATTGATTCTCTTAAAACCCCTATCGTGCCATGATTCCCAATCGGGACGCGCTGGAATGCGAAGTATTTGTTGCTTTCAGATGATCGTATTTAGTGAAATATTGCAAATAATAACATATTTAAGTGAAGAAACCTCTATAATATAATTATATAAAAAAATAATATATGTTTGTATTATAAATATTTCAAGTATTAATTGTAAGTGATAAAAGATAAAAATTTTAAGGAAATCGTAAAAAAATTCGGTACCATATGGGTTTATTGATTATCACAGAATATTTTTTTATATATTCAAACTGATAATAATATCATGTTTCATATGTAACTTTTCAAATACATACATAATATATTAGATTTTCAAAAATTTCTGAAAATTGTAACTGATCTTAAATTTGTAGCCAAACCTAAATCAAGCAACTTCAGACTCCTCACATGACTATTTTAAAATTATATAACTATACTTTTTTAATATGAAATAAAACTATGAATAATAATAATAATACTTATTTATTTAATAAGTCATTATCATAATTTTAATTGAGGTTGAAATGAAAAAAAGTAATTATTTTCCTATATCAATCAATTATATATTTATTAGAACGTGTCTAATAAATTTCAGATTTACGCCAATTATTTTCATCATCTAACATGTAAAAGCAAGAAAGGTCAAAAGTTTTTTCATCATCAAATTGTTTTTTCGCGTTGAAAATGACATTTACAAACAAAGCAACATTTCAAAATAATTGTCAATATACATATGATTTTTATATAATAAACAAAATTGCAAATGCATCATAATATATAATTAAATCGATGCATAAAATAAATCATTTTATTTTATTTTTAAAATAAAAAAAAGTTGCAATAATCAAATTTTTTTTATTTTTATACTTAACTTTAGCAATACGTTATAAATCAAGCTCATCATAATAACTAAATATTTAAAAAAAAAAGTGAAATCTTTTACTTTAGTCGTACATACATTATAAATAAGGCCAAACATAATTATTGAATGTTAAAAAAATCGATTTGATTCATCATCCGTTTTATTGGATTATGACTCCGACGATCAAATTAACGCCAGAAACGACAACACGTTTTTACAACCCACCACAATAGCAAACAAACTGCTTAGTTTCAAAATTTACTGCCGCCCAAGTAACCTTTGGCCGAAATTGGCCCACGTAATGGCCATCATCAATTCGCACCACAAAGGCGAAAACGGACGCGATCCGCGCTTAACCACAACACCGTACGCACTCACCAAATAATGAGTGAATAAAATCGAAAACGTATCAAAAACAAGAAAAATGATAAAAATATACCGCGGACTTTCTTGTCGGTCCGAATGTGACATGTCGGACGTGCGGAATGCTTTCCGGACGAAAGAAGTTTCGCGAAAGGTCGTGCGTTTGACATTTCGTACGATGAAAGCTATTTTAATTGATATGCGATTAATACATATTTGAGTGTTTATAAATCACTTTCTTTTCCGGAGGTATTTCGGTTCGGAAGTTTTTTTTTATGGTTTAATTGTTATGTCTTTTGATGTTCCTTGAGCGTTTGAGAGATGGTTATTGATATTCATATTGTTGTATAATGGATATCAATCAAATGTTTTGACAAGTATGTGTAATAACTTTCGAGTTTTTTTTTTCGAAAGAAATTAACAATTAGTTATTTTTGATGTTTTAAAAATTTTAATTTTTTAAAAGTTATTTCAAAAATTAATTATCAATTTGAAATCAAGAATTTTTTGTCATCTGAACATTTTTATAAATAAAATTTATTTAAAAAAATGAATATGCATTATTTTCAATACGGTATAAGGTTAAAATTTAAAGAAATGCAATTTTATTATTAAATTATTAAATACACCCAATTCTCTTTTTACACGGTTCCGAAATAACACGGTTCAAGGAAGAAGAACCGATTATTTTTTAACACGATTTTTTTTTTGCTTTACCACAATATAAAAAAATTAAAAAATATTTTTTATTATGCCGCAATGGTAATATTCGATGCAGGCCAGTATACTATTATAATTATAGTTATTAAATAAAAAAAATTCGATGTTTTTTGATGGTTTGACATGGTGAAAATTTTTCACATTGCACATTTTTTATAAAGTACATTTGGATGGAAGTTCTATTCAAATACACTGATGGAATATATCTCAAATTTTTATATAGCTGCTATACCTTTTTTTATGCGGTAATCTTTGGAATGTATCCCCCGTGCAAAAAGATATCATGTACAATTTATTGAACATAGCAAACAACATAGTATATTTTCACATATGCGTAAGATGATCAGATCTGTACATATCGGATCCAATTTATATCTCATTGTCGTCTTCACAAGGCAACTCAACATTTCAACCTTCTGAACAGTGAAAGAATTAAACACAATTACGAAAACCTGAAACGATCCACAAGGAAAGGTCAACCACATCCTAAAAGAAACACACGTTCACAATTCGCACGAAGATTTTGCATAAGCGAACTTTCGACAGACAAAACTAAATAAATCAACCATTTAACTCATCGGGTGGCTCATAAAAATACGCATATTTGACCAATTTTTCGAAAGTACGACCTTGTTGCGGGGTTCATCCTCGAAAAATCGGGGTCCTCTCACCGGCTAAGGTGAAAGTGCTCGGTCCACTCGCGCACAATAAACGGCGAAATCCATGATCTATAGATCTGATCGTGTGTATGTGTTGCTGTGAAAGTCCGAAGAGTGAGTATGCTTGGGTTTCGTTTGTGAATCATGGCATGCGCGGTTGAATTTGGGTGGGAGTTTGTTAACGTTTTTGTTTTGAACTTGAAAGAATTCAATGAATAATGGCGATTCAAAATATTGATACTAATAAAAATAGTCGTAAAATAATTAATAGGAATTTATTTAGACTGAAATATTCAAAAATTAAAATGAAATTTGGACACAATAAACTTTTATCTATTGACATTGGTAGATTATATAATAGATAAAAAATTACAATTTTAGGATTTCAAAGGAAAATTTGAATATAAATATAATAACAGAAAAAAAACTAATATAATATAATAATATTACCTTAAACTATTAATATCTTTATATCGCTACTCCAGGAATTTTTTGATTAAATTTTCTACACTCCGTTCCTAACTAAAATGCTTTATATATAATATTATAAACATTACAAGATTTTATGAAATTTTAACTAACCATAATTTATTGATGATTAATTTTTGGACTTTCACAGTAACACATCCGCTTGTATGAATTTTGCATTCCATTTGTGTGCGTGTTGGTGATCAATAATGATTGCTTTCTTTCTCGCCTCGATGAGGGACGAGTGATAAAAATCGAGATGGCGTGAGAAGTTTTGGTTAATCGGCGTGTGTCAACTGTTATTATCGCGTTTGTTTATTGCTTTGTGTTGAGATTAGAAGTGTTTATATGGTATATAAATAAATTGATGTATGTAACTATTGGAATGCCCCTCGTGAACAGATTCGAATCTAAGTAGCGGACGGTGAAAGGTCATCTTAGAGCAACACGTGCCCAACAATGAACATCTTCAAATCGATTTCGACAAATCAATTTAGACGTTTTATAAGCATCACGAAATTTTTTCATCACGCACATATCATTTATAAATTACACATAATAAAAAAATATCTATAATCTCTTAAGTGAAATACAGAATCAATATTGTTATATTATAAACAGAATCAAATTGGAAACACAAATATTAAATGATTTTATTTTTTTAAATCTTTCAGAGATATTTAAAAAAGTTTCTTCAAACATTTATCATTGAACTTCATCCTTTCATTTGTAATAAAAAGTAAGGTACTGAGAGTAATATTTTAAATTTTCCTTGATTATTCATCCATAATAATTTCAATCAGATTACGATTCACAATTTAATTTTAATGCAAAAATATCTTGAAGTATTTATAACTATCATTAATAAAAAAGCTTCGCACAAAGAAAACAATTACTTATACACTACACCTTTTCTTTCATACATTATCGGATACTTCAAGCATTTTTTTAATCGACTCAATAAATATTGAAATCATCCATTATAAATTTTTCTTAATTGCAAACCATCGGCAATAAAAAAACTGGTGCACTCGACAAGGCTTTTAAACCCTTGACATACATACCATATAAAGCACAAAATACATGTATATTTCCAAACAGACCATCCTGTACCTAAAAATTTCACGAAAACACCCAGAAAAGACTCCACTAAACATTCACAATCAACCCTCACCCCCTCGACAAGAATCACTCCACACTATAAAACAAGTTAACATACACACACAAGACACAAGGCACTAAGTATAAGCTGAAAGTATCCTTGGCTACTTACCCGGCTAATGCTCTGACAAGATGAGTTACCGTGATGAGAGGCACACGCCCGCTTGTTGAGAAAATTACCACCGCATTTTCCGCGGGAGTGTAAAGTGGAAAGCGAGAGGTTTTCCCGAAAAATAACTAAAAAAAAAAACGGAAAAATTACTCAAACTTTGCCCGCGTCGTGAATATTTCATGATCGTTTAAAAGTTTGATGTACCATTTTTTTTCGCGATCGCAATGGATCGGGTGAAAGGTTGGCCTTTTTGTTCTAGGCTCGATTTTGTTTGTTGTAAATAATCGATTTTTATATAATGATGATAAATCGTTCGGTTGTGGGGTCGCACGATTTCGACTCTAGATTGTGGGTGTTCGGTAGCGGTCGTTTTTATGATTGTTTTTAATAATGCGACTTTTATTGGTCACGATTTGGATTCGCTTTTTTTATGTAATGGATGATGCTCTTACGATTAATTAATTTTAATTTGTTTGAGCGTGTCAAATTTGATGTCTTACTAATTTATGAGTGGCTATAAAAAAGTGTAAAAAAGGTGTTTGCTTAAATTTTTTTGATGGAATGAATGTTTAAATTATCTGAGATATCCGATATACCCTTTCTTATAGATCATTAAAATGGAAAGCGTGTCTGGAAAAAAAGAAAGTACCTTCAAGTGGAATTGTGTAGTTATATATTGAATTAATTCTGTTTATATATTTGGAACTATCGATACTCGCTATAAACGAACGTACTTGGTATGTTTGAAAAAAGATGATAACAATCATTTCAATCAAAAATATGAATACGCATAAATATTTTTATCATTGTAATAATGTTACCTTAATAAGATTCAACATTCAAATTAATTCGACACAAACATTGTAGGACCATTTAAGTTTCTAATCTAAATCAGTAGGAAATATTTTAAATTGAATATGTAATATGTAAAACAACTCTTTAGAAAGTAAAAAAAGTTGATCGATTGAATGATTCATATTGATCATTCTAGAAAAATATAATATTTTAATTAAAAATTATTATAATGATATTAAAAATCTTTGAAATAATAAAAAAAAAAATAGATCAAAGACATTTTCGAAACAACCACCATCTCATAAACCAAAAAAAATCAACAGTACTAACCCGTAAAATATTTCAACAATCGACCCATCACGAAAAGCCACCTCTAGAGCGCCAGCAGGTGTTGTCTCCTAGCAAGAAGTGAAAGCAAATTTACGACTCCACACCGCCGGTATTTCCTCCGAAAGTCAAGCGAGCCACCTATTTAGCACCGCTGAAGGGTAATTACCCGTTGGCGGCGTTGCGAAAATTTTTCGCGCCCCTTAATAATTGATTCGGCGCAAAGTGGGAATGTGGACGCGTTTGCGGATTCCTGCGCGCATTAGCGAAGACGTACTGTTCGCGGTATAGAAGATGAATTTTATATCGGGTTTTAAAGCTGAATAATATTTTCGTTGGCGGTTTATTAAAGAGGGTACACCTGCTTTACTTTGTGCGAGGTGTTTTTTGGCGGGGAGTGTGTCGCAGATTCGTATTTGAATTAGATGTGGGTGTGTTGTGTTGAGGGTTTAGAGGTTTTACACTTCGAATTCAAACTTATAAAAATCATATTCAACCTTTTAATTTTCAAATTCAACCTCGTAAATTTTAAATTTAACCTTTTGAACCTCAAATTCAAACTTTTAAACGTATACTTTCTTCAAATCAAATCCAGCCAATGGAAAGTATTATCAAGACTATTGTCATATTTATCAATAAAATACGATCTATTCTTCTATTGGTGATTTTCACATATTTTTAGTTACATAATTAATAACATTTTCTTAATAAATGAATCTAAAAATAGCTACCTTGGATACATATCCAATAATGGATAAATATGGATACATATCCATATATATCAGATACATATCTGATACATATATTTTTTTTATATTTTTCATGAAATAATTGAAAAAAAATGATAAATGAAGAAAAAAAATTTTCAATGATTGAATTTGAAGTATGATAGGTTTAATTTAAATTGTATTTGAAGTTTGAAATGTTCGAATTGTATTTGTAGTATAAAAGTTCCAATATAATTTGGTATCAGGTATAATTTGGAGTGTAAAAGTTGTACCAAGCATAAAGAATACGCATTTCTTTTTGCGCATTCCTAAACGATTTACCCGTACATTATATATGTATGTTTCCAACACTTTCATGACTTTATTAAAATTTTCAAACTATACTACATAAAAAATAACTCAATTAGAAATTTCAATTAGACAGCAGCGACAATTACAATTCTTCGAATTGAATCAAGTTCAACGCACTAGAAATCGATCGGCATCCAATAAAATCTCGAAAGACTTCGCAAATACCTTCCACAACCCAAGTAATGACATCGTCCGGTAAATCCCACGCGGAAATCAAAATGGCATCACAACGAAACCGGACGATGAACGGAAACCGGAGCTGGTTCATCGTCGGGTGAAAGTGACCCGTCCGCTGACGCAACGGTTCACTTTTTCTTCAATCAACGCTACACGCATCCTTGGATAATTTTTATTGAAAGTGCAATATTATTATCATGGATAATTGAAATTTTGAGGTACTTTGCATAATGGAATATGAAGATAATAGGGAAATTGGAGTTTTATTCAAAAGAAAAATTCAGTCTTTTTGTTTGAGTATTCTTAAAACATTCGTTCAATGTTCATGTGGTTCATGAAAGTTAACTTGAAACGAGATATAAATTTATTTTCATTGAATAAAATATTGTTAATTTGTAAGCTCAGTTTGATCGTTGTGATGAGATTCATTTCATGATAATTTTAATTAAAAACTCTGACTTTATTATAACGTTTTTACTACATTAAAAAAAAATTTTTTTTTCCCCATGGAATAAATTTCTGATTAGTGTTTCATTTATTGAAATACACGTAGGATGTAACTTATATAATATTACATAATCGTCATCATCAAAATTTTAATTTCAAATAAATGAGTCATTATAATATAAAAAAAATATTTATGATACTTTTCATATGTTGCATAGCTGTTTCCAAACGTATGCATACGAGTACCTCGGCAATAATTCTTTTAAATTCGTTTGTGTGATAATTTAAATTAAAATAAATCAAAATATGTTGATAAAACTGTTCTTTTGCAATAATTAATTAAATTTTTAAAAAAATTATTACAAATGGTAATCGTATAATTTGTAATATTTTTACAGTCTCGTTCTCGAGCTGTCATAAATGAAAGTAAGATGTGCTTAAAAAACAACTTTTTTATTTTTATTTTTGGATGCATATCGTAAGTGAATGTTTATGGATATATTAATATTTTTTAATATACCATTAATAGGTATTGGTTAGTAATTATGTTGTCGATTTGATATTAAGATGAAACCATGAGATATTCGAATAGTGTTAATAACTATTGATTTTAGAGTAATAAAATCAAATGTATTTCTAAATAATTAACTATTAAATTTTGTTTCAAATTATAAATAATATTTAATTACAATAATCATCAACAAATACATTAATCAATTGAGTAAACTGAGAAATTTATGAACCTATTCAAACAATAATATTCATATCAATGATGAATTTGAAAAAAAAAACCATATCAAACCTAAACACATCACAATTTGTCAACAAACAGATCTTCAACAATGCTTTTATCGAAATGGAAAAATTTCCAAAAATACTCAAAACACATTTCACATACTTAATTAAGACAATGCTGATATTTCCATTTCGTAATTGGAAAATGCGGAAATCAAACAAAGTCGGATCAATATTTGTCCATCATACTGGTCATCACCAATTAAGGTGTCCGAATGCTAAGTGTGCGCGATCGTTTCGTATATGTAAACCGGATTTTTGGATTTTCCTCGAATTCGAATTGCCAGTCAGATGTTGTAGTGTTGAGGTCGTTGACGTTTAGATGTGAATTTTTAATGCAAGCAAAAAAACTGATTGAATCTGTGTTAATTTATCGACCTCGATTCGAAAGTGATGGGCGCCAATAAAATTTAATATGTGCTTATTTGATATATAATTTTTATTTTTTTAAATTTTTATTTCAATACTCATTTTTTTATTCAGTAAAATTATAAAATCAATGCCAACACACGTATATAATGAGACGGATATGAATTTAATTGGAGTCATTCTATTAAATTGAATGAATATGACATTCATAGTTTTACTTATAATTAGTATCTTTTAGATAACGAGAACTACATATAATATAATATTATCAATATCGACTTATAAGTGATCCCCTGCAGGACAAAGTCTTCCCATCAAATATTGGGGGTCTAGGCTATATCCGAGAGCCAACCTCGTACCGAATAATATAAAATAATCCTGGAAAATCTTAAAATTCCAAAATTACTTGTACATTGTATTATACAATCAGTAACATTAAAAATTCTGATATTTCTAGATTACATTACTCGTTTTTATAACTATTAAAAAAATTAAGATCAAATTTTCATCAAAATCACATTTCTTAATATCTAAATTATATATCATAAAGACCATGAATATCATCAATCAAACTTAACATAACTAACAATAAGCCAATACAATAATATCAACAAAATACTTATTCTTCACTAAAAACCTTCTTTTACCTCTTCTTCATTCATATCACAGAATCTCACAACCCAACCCGACACTTCATCTCCAAAACCAACAGAAACCCATCCACCCTAAACATCAAAACCACACCCGATAGTTTCCCCACAGCGAAAAGTCAACCATGGCGCGGGCATGGCATCGTTACGCGTACGTGAGCCACTCGAAAGCGCGAACTCGAACCGATTATTTATGGTGCATTTTAAGTGCTTGTCTGCAAGTGGTGCCGGCTTCACGTGGAGCGAATAAATACGTATAAGATATCGATAAAGACCCAAACAGAATACGTTATTATGTTGCCGACGACGACCCCCGATTTGCAGCCCCCGACGGACTCCATGGGTTTTTTAACCCTTCCGATGCGGCAGACGGACCTGTGCTTATGTGTTACATTTTTGCGTAGTGCTTGTAATGTTTCGACGTTTTTTTTAAATTATACGTTTATATGAAGGGAAGCGTAGAACTCGCCAAGAATGTATACGTAACAGTCCAAGTGTATTTCAGTCCATGTATATTTGGATCGGTCATAAATACACATTGTTGGGAATTGAGTTGGGTTAGTTAGATTTGGGTAGGTTTTTTTTGCAATTTCGTTTGTTTTGATTGAAGTTTTGGGTTGAGTTAGAGTAGATTGGGTTGAGTCAGATATGGAATCATAATAAACATGTTCTGCGACATGAGTAAGAGCGTGTGCTATTTATTTTTGAAATTACTGAGAGATGCGCGGGTGGAGGGGTGGATAACGTGCAATAAGCAGCTCGGTTCGTGAAAATTTAGTATTACCAATTAATTAAAGGGTGTACAAAAATAAGCTGAGGATATTAACTCAATTAAAGCAGAATATCACAGCAAAAATGCCATCGGTATCTCAGGCTTTGTATCAACGTGTACTGATTGTGAGAAATCTTTGTACAAGATTAGAAAAGTGCCAAGAGAGTAAAGGACGCCATTTAGATAACATAATTTTTCAATGACTTTCAATTGAAAATAAAAACAAAACTTTCTTTGAACATTTTTTATTTTTAATTTATTTTACTTTTAAACTGCATTAATACTTTACGACCACCTATGCATACAACCATTTCGGTACGAATGTACATGATTAACATGATTGTTTGAATACTTGAGTTTGTATAGAGATTAGTTTTATAAATATGTTTTGTATAATATGTAGTTTATTTAGTATTAATAAATTATATGGTTGAAGTATAAAAATCGGATTGATGTTCTTGCCCTTTATAATGCATGTTTTAACTGTTCTAAATTTATATATTTTAGGCGGAAAATGGACCCATTCTGAAGGGATGTGAATTCATGTATTAAAAAAAAGTATATGTGTAAATAATATGTATCCATACACGTGTTTGATACTTGATATCGCGATGTTTTCACAGCGGATACAATACGACATTCGTGTTTTAAACCTGAATATGTCCTAATTCTTTCATATCTGGTGTACTTTGCCTGCGGCGTGTCATTCGCGTCCCGACTGGCTCGTTTCGTGGTAAAAAGGATTTTTCATAAATATTACAAGGATTAAAACATATTTATTTTATTCTATTTAAAAAAAATCAATAAAAAATATATGCAAAATTTTTAATTGACATAATTGCAATGTTCGATATTTGAAGTTGTTTTGCAATTGGGACAAATCGCAAATTGCCAAAAGTCACACGTATATATCGTTGCATCAACGAATTGAAAATAGCAGTAATGAAACAATTCAAATAATGTATCGGAATGACCTGAAATTAACTGAAACGAGAGGTGCGTTTTGTTTGAACATCGTGAGAACGTGCTAGATCGGTTTCAATTTCACAACCAAGTTGACGATATTCAAATTGAATATTTAAAAAATATTTTCGATCAAAAAAACTGTTTGCGCTAACGAACGTCAAAATTTCAGATTTTTATAATAGCCTGTAAAAGAAAGACGATTTTTCACGCGAGTATCAAATGAAAAACTATTCCCATGCAATTGTATTGTCCGGCATTATTCCGACAGCTGTATATGAAAAAAAAATATCCGTAAAAATTTTGTACGATTGCAACAATTGACCTTTCACACTTTCTAAAAAAAACATAATGAAACAAAACAAAATGCGAAAAAATCGCAAATTTCAGCCGAATTTGAATGATGGTCCGAATGCAATTAACAGCAGTCATGAGCTTGGCATTGAACGGCCGAGAATCACTTTCACCGGAATTCGAATCGCGGCGGGAATCTATTTCGAAAAAAATCGAATCTGCAAATCATCGTGTGTCCGAAAACAATATTTATTGTATCCGTAACCGCGAATGTGTGTTATAATAATGGGATTCCGGCGAAACTCGATCGATTGCCATCTGTCACGATTTCTAGGAAACTATCTAATCTGGGTGTATTGTTTCATTTTTATTCGCGAAGTCATTATTGCGTCATGTTTTTGTTGTTCGCAAATTGGATTTATTAACGGATGCTTTTTGC
Organism: Hydropsyche tenuis; assembly: GCA_009617725.1. Classification (NCBI taxonomy): domain Eukaryota; kingdom Metazoa; phylum Arthropoda; class Insecta; order Trichoptera; family Hydropsychidae; genus Hydropsyche; species Hydropsyche tenuis. The sequence continues at coordinate 2,825,089 of VTON01000009.1, forward strand.
ACTTTTGAGAATTTTCTATTTTCGAATACAATAATGTATGTTAAACAGTTCGCGAATTTTATACTTTGTGTCCCCTGCTTTCACTTATGATCAATGTCAAGATTTCTAAGAATATGTAAATCTAAGCGATTGGGTTTTTTTATAGAAATCTTGACATTGATTATGCAAACAGATGCATATAACGCGTTCCACCGAATTTGCATTGTTACGATTTTATGTTTTTAAGATAATAAAAACGAAAGTCAAAGCGTGGGTCGACTAAATAAATCTATAGAATGTTGGCATTTTTATATGAGTTTTGTATCTTCATCATCATCATAATACAAACTATTAAATTATCGTTTTGAAATACTATAGTAAGATACTATCAATATTCAAATTTTCATTTTTCGAAATTATATTTATTAAAAAAAAAAACAATAAAAATGCATATAAATATGCCAACATTATTTTAATACGATAATTAAATAGTTTGTATAATATATTTTAATTTTTAATTATAATAATTAATCTGCAGAATTTTTCGACTTTTCATCTTTTCACATTTACAAAAAGCTTTCATTTAATTTTTCAGAATATTTAGATATCTAGCAGATAGATTTTAAAAATCGATAGTCATTATAGCAATATGGTTAATGAGTTCTTAAACGAGCAGTATTTAATTTAGTTTGTTATTAAAAAAAAATCTTGTAGCAACGTAAAACTTTCATTATTGATTCGATATGCTTTTTGTTACATACTTTTACAGGCAAATTTACAAATTTTAACAAATATTTATGCCTATTATAATAAATAAATTTTATATTAAAATAATTTTGGATATTACCTTTTGAATAATAATAATAATTGCATAAAATCGTTAGCCCAAAACTATTTATTTTTGTTTACTCAATTCAATATTTATTTGTCATCAACTACCCAACAGTAAACATTACATCTTGACGAAATGCATCTATGTATTTACAGACAATTAACAAATTTAATTTTTTTTTGAGTGGTTAACTCACATGAACGTATACTCAATTCTGCACACACTAACTGACCATTCATTAATTTACTTACCAAACAATAAATTTATTTAAAAAAAAATACAAAATTTCTATAAAAAAATTCTGCTGTACAACGACACGAACATGTTAACCCGTTGTGGCTCGGGACGGATAGGCGGACGGACATTAGCGTCAGCCGTTAGTAGCGAGTTACGGACCCCCAGGCGGACAGTGTGCGCACCAGCGAGACCCACAGTTTGACGATATCTGGCGCCCCGTCACCGGCCCTTAATGCAGATCGCCATTGCAGATCTCGCGGACACCTACGCGGAATTGTGTGTGTTTTTTGATGTTCGAAACGGTTTAGAATGAAATGTGTTGATTTGTTTAAAACAATATACATATATATTTATATATATATATATATTTTTTTTTTGAATAATTATGGTGGAAAATATAATAATATTTAATTTATTTTGAGGTATCGAGGTGTTTGGAATGTAGTTTTAAGTTTGTTTGGAGTTGATTGGATTTCTGGATTGGTCAAAATTATTATCAATATGATTTGATTAAGTTATTTGGAAAATGTAAAGATTTTGATTTTGAATTTTTGTATGAGGTTCGGAAATTTCTGGATTTAGTCTTGGGATTGTTTTTTTGTAATTAAATGTGTGTTTAAAGCGTTCATTGTTAAATGTTCTCATGGTAATAATATAATATTAGATTGTGCCTATTTACTTTTTTATATTGTTTTAAGTCTTGCTTGTTATGTACAAGACAGTCTATTTATTTATTGTATCATTTTAGTACATCATTTATCTTCAGTAATTATTAGAAATAAACAAACCATCAAAGTGCAAAAACTCGTTTTTATTGACAAAAAAATACACACAATACAAAGATGGGGTTCATATAATCTTCTCTAGGTCAATGCTAACGGGCAAGCAGTTTGTCTTAGTAACTAATTTAAACATTAGCAACAAAACTACAAATTAACAAAAAAACGATTTTCAATAAAATAAATTAGATATAACAATTAATTAAATATTGTGAAACATGTTTTTTATCCATCAATATGCAAATATTTAACACAATATCAACATATTTTTATATCGAAATACACCATTACCTTTTACTGAATTATTTTAATCGAAAATATAATAATAAAACTTTTCATACAATATAACACAAAAACATAAAACGAAGATAAAACAAGCCCACTCGTTATTTTTTTCTCCGTTTACATCAAACAACCTCAAACGCGCACCGATTTACCTTCCAAACAATTTTCCCTCGGCTATCAGCAAATTCGGAAAACTCTTGAAGACGCGTGATTTGAGCATACGAAACGCGGCGAGCGTTTTTCCTTTTTAAACGTCCAAAATAATAATTGGCCGCCTCTTTTGATATGTACGCCTCCTTTTGAACGTTTTCCCGTAACAAGTTTTTCCCACTTACCTCAGGGGCATCGAGGGCGCGTTCACTCTTTATACCCACCCCCGCGGACAGATATTCGCCGACAGGCTAAACAACAACGAAAAAATTAAATCTTTGTGTATCGCATCAAGAGCGCGTCAGATGTTGCTCTTGTTGTTGTTGTTGTTGGGTTTTTTTTTATCGTGGATTATGTATTAAGTGGACGAGGTGCTTGGTTCGTGCGGTGTTTGGTTTGCGCGGTTTTGCGAGTTGCGCGTTTGAGTTTTTGTTTTGTTTGTATTTTTTTTTGGGAAGATGTTCTTTGTGATTGCTTTATGTATTATAGATTTTTTAATGTTTTGTTGAGTCAGACAATTAATGCTTATATCGAAATGAGTGCGTATTACGCAACGTTTGTGTAATCGTGCTTTTCATGAAAAATACAAAAAATCTTGCATTTTTTGTAAAATTTAAACAAAATTTAAACAAAATTTAAGCAAAATTTGACATCCGACAGCAATGCAAGACTTTCCCAGTCTTTCATAGTTGTATTGTAAGACATGTAAACTGTCATATTTGACAGATTACGTTAAATATTATTTTTTTTAATAACACCCAAGAAAGGGAGACAATTCATCAACAGACGATGTTAAATTCTACAATTTTTTTTATATTTTTCATAGAAAACGCGATTACATAAACGTTGCGCAGCAGATACAATACGAATTGCATTTAATAATTTTAGTTAGTCAGTGAAATAATACTTAAGATTCACAAGTATATTTTTAAATTTCATGATCGTCCTGAAACAAATTTTTCATTGATATTTTTATTAAAATTGAAAATTTCAACTTTATAAACATACCAAATTCTACCGAACACTGAATAGATACTGAACTGATAAAGATACTGAAGATAAGCGACATACGACAAGTATTGAACTGAGATCAGTTCAAAAACAAACTATTTAAACAATCAACTTTTTCTCTCAAAGAAACAACACTACCTGATTATTCCACGTACATTCGCAGAACTGAAAGCCTCCAAAACCCATCGACCACCTTAAACGGTACACAACTGCACCGCGCGTTTCACCTGGCAACATTCTGTAACAAACAAACCTTTGGCCCCACCCACCGAAGCCTCCCGTTACATAATACGCAATATACAACACAATACACCCCGGGAAAGAATCGGCCTCAAAGAATTGCCGCGGCAAAGTGAAATCATTATTAAGCTTAGGAGCAAAGCGAAGTCAGATCAAAGGTTTCTTCACGCGAGTTTCTGTAACAGACACTGATCAAACTCACCCTACCCCACGTGTCCGCCTTAAGCGAATTATTATAAAGCATCCATGTGCGTGTTTTGTTGTAACAATCAATCGGGATTCGTTGTCGAAGATTTTAACGGTGTTGTGTCTCGAAATAGACGGGAGGGTATGAAGGTGCGTCTGGTGCAAGGATGTGATATTTGAAATGTGGGGCTTTGAAGTGTGGTTTAGGTTTCGGGGTGAATTTGGGTTATTGAAATAGTTTTGAGAATGATGGTGGGTTTTCCTTTGATAAGTTTTGAATATGTTTGATTTTTGAAAAATAATTATTTATTTGCATCATTGTGAAAAAAAGTTGGAAATTTTGCAATATGTTGCGTTTTTAGTAGTCAGTAAATAAAGCTTTAATCTCAAGATCTCATTTAAAAAATATCTAGTTCTGAAATAAATAAAAAAAATTCTGGAATTTTAGTTTCTAATCAATAGATCATCGATAATTTGGTGGAAAAATATTTAAAATTCGATCACTAAAGAGTTATCTTCTGCTCAATGTGCGGTTAAGAAAAGTTCAAATACTTGACAATTATATTATATAAACTAACATTAATCAATTAGACACTAATATTTTGAAACTATTAAAGCAAAACAAATTCATGTTAAATTTATTTATTTTTATAAATATGAAAAAAACCCTTTTTCCAATCAGGAATACTACTTTCTGAGACTCACTCTAGGCACTTTTCACGTTTGATCGCTCCGAGGCCAATCTCCCATACCTATGTCAGACAAAATGTTAATCTTGTTATAAGGTTGCCTACTTATTTAAGCGATGAGCCCTCGTCGCCTTTTCATACACCCTTTTCATACAACCGACCCCATTCTCATTCAAGAATACGCCTTCGTTTAGAAACGGAGAGAAAATCTCCTTTCAGCTGAACTACCAACGTAGTTTTGTATCATTTAACGATTGAAATCGTTGAATCAATCGAATCTAAAGAATTTTTTAAGAAAAATTTCAATACAAAATTGATTTTAGTCGTATTTTTTTTAATAATCTATATTCCAATATACGTATATTAAAATAATATGATGCATCATTATTATAATATATGTATCTTCAATATTTTTTTATATACAATAAAAAAATCATTGGTTACGAATACAGATAGATTGATAGAGAAATTTCATACTTTGAAATAAGCTATTAAAACTAGACCTTCTAATTATTATGGGAAATTTTAAATATTATACAGGGTCTTCCCCGGGACTTTTATAACTTCTAATTGGATTTAAAGTGACTTAGAGTGAGTGAGAATGATACCATTCCGAATGAAATCGGCTACAATTTTACAATGTAATATCAATGTAATATCAAATTTCAAATAACTGATTATAAAAAATAAAAAACATCTTTGTTTGAATATAATCAGATTAATGATACATGATTACGTTCATCAATTGAATACACTACATGTCACTTAACAATGATAAAAATGAAAAAAATATGTATTTTATAACAATTTTTAGATTAAAATGTAATTTTATATAGAAGAGTTATTCAGAAAATATGTATATACAATATTTTTGCACAAAATAACGCGAAAATAAATACATTTTCCGCGGATTCCTTACGCGTGCGCACTCCGACATACACATTCGGCGCCCGCGCCATAACGGCCCCGTTATTTATCTTTTTCGCGCCGCTCTCCTTTATATTTCGAGATTTTTTTCCGCCTTTTCGAGACGAGAACAAAAAGAAAATATGTTTCTTAATTCAAAGTCAAAATGAGTGAGGAAAACTCGGGCGGCGGCTGAGGGGCGAACGAAATGGAAAACGTCTAATTTATGACGTCTGGTATTGCGCCGAGAGAAAAGCCTTTTCGCATTCCGGATACGCCCGAAGATAATTCAATAACCGAGAGCTGCACGGGGAGGAGGTCAAAATTGAAACTGGAGAGCGAAAAAAAAAATGTAATTCGGTTTTTGCATGTCGCGAAAACACATCAAACGGTTCGGGCGAATCTCGCAAATGGACATCGGTCCTTCCCGCTGCAATTCGGCGAGTCCTTCTTCGGTCCTTTCGTTGTTTCTTTTCCGTTCTTGCATATACGTTAATCGAATTTTGAACTTGGGCGCCTTTACGTTTTTGCGTAAGTGATTGGTGATTCGTTCGAAAGGGTGTGCGGGGTGAATCACTCGAGAAAAAAATCCTTTTACGCAACGGTTCTCTTAAAACTAATCACTCATGAAACGTGTTGAAAATAACTTTTGTATACAATCGGATGAAAGGATCGTTCTTTGTACATTAACGTTCGATTTGAAAAATGTATCAGAAACAATGGAAAATATGTACAACATAAATAATGCGAAAAATCGGCGAATGGCTCACGCGCGATTTTATTTCGTCAATTTGGCGAATTTATTTCGAAGCATTTCTTGACAAATGCGCTCGCGTCCGTCACCCGTACAATGCGAGGGCCGTTCGAACAGTTCCGATAATCTATCATAATTTTCGTAGTGTTAACGTTTTAAAAATACATGAAAAATATATTATAAGTGATAAAAGATTTTTTTATTATTCTCTTAAAAAATTGTGGGTATTGAACAATGAAAAAAATTCAATAAACTTCGCTGAACTATCGATGCAAGCCGCTCGATTCACAAAACGCGTGAAAAACACTCAAAAGCGAACGTTTCACACAGGACCACCACTCTTCATCCGAAATGACGAAACTATCCGGCATGAAATGGGTCCATCTGCGAACGTCCGATACTACCACCTACTTACCCGTCGAAGAAGAATCCGCTACATAGGCGCTCAACTTCGATATTATTTACAATAGAAAATTTAAAAATAAATTTTACATCTTTTTAGAAAAGATATAATATGTTTAAGTTCTGCCACAAATTTTGTTTTTTCTTTCATCGATGACAATATGAAATAATAATTGGAAAAAAATTGTAACACATAAGTCGATGTCTAAACTATCGTTGTCTTGTTGATCACTGGCTAGTTGGTCACCGTCTAGTTGGTCATTGTCTAGTTGGTCATTATCTAACTGATCATTATCTACCTGGTCATTGTCTAGTTGGTCACCGTCTAGTTGGTCATTGTCTAGTTGGTTATTGTCTAGTTGGTCACCGTCTAGTTGGTCATTGTCTAGTTGGTCATTATCTAACTGATCATAATCCACCTGATCATAATCTAGTTGACAATTGTCTAGTTGGTCATTTTCTAATTGATAATTGTCTAGTTGAACATTGCCAAGTTGGTCATTGTCTAGTTGGTTAGTGTCCAATTGACCAAGCTTTTCCAAGCTATTTTTTCATCTATTGCCTGATTCAATCGATAAATATTAGGGACAGTGTATGGATAGGCGAGTTTACAGTGCAATTGACTCACGAGAATCAGTAGCATTTTAAAAAATGTCATAGTTCTTGAAACAATAAAACGTTTTCCAGTTGATAAATCAATTTTTCATCGGTTGAAAAATGTAATTGAAGTTAATAATTTTAATTTAAGCATGTAAAAGGGTTTTTGATCACCATATAAAACATATGAACATATAAAACATATCAAAACAATATCACAGTCCTAAGAACGATAAATCGTTATCTAATTGACCATTCATTATCTATTATAGTTAACCGGATATATTTCTCATAAACCATTGAATTATATCAATAAATACTAAGATTAACATAACCATCACAGTATATCAGTATAACACATCACAGTATCATCATTATAACCACACAGTATCATCACTACAACACATATACCATCAAACCATCTCACAAAAAACCCCAAAAAACAGCCTTAAAACCGAATTTCCCGCCTTCCCAAGACGTTGACCACCACTGTCCCCGACGCCCAACACACACGAACGCTCCTGTTATCAATCGGCGACGCGACGTCCCAAAAAATATGACCGTCCCGAGTCGAATTGATGTTTGTTGTCTGTTGGACATAACTCACGGCCGATACACTCCGCGGCCGTAGATAAAGCCTCCTCCGAGCACCAGTGGCGGGTCCGCGTAAATCACGCGCCACTCTCGATTTTTATTGCGATCTGCTCGATATGATGTATTTGTGGATGTGACGCTTTTTGTTTTTGTTTTTTTGATGGAAAATTGAAATGTGATGGTTTTTTTGTTGTTTGGGATTTTTTTTCGATTGAATCGATGTGTTGGTAATGAGGATTAATATGGGTTTTATACTCCAAATTTTGTCTTATGTGAATCAAATTCAATCTTTTACTATAAATTTCAAATTTGACCTTTTACACTTCGAATTGAATGTTTTAAATATCAAATTAAGTTTTTAATAAATAAAATTCAATCTTCAGAAAGAATTATATACGGTGTCTAAAAAGGAATAGTGCTATTTGTTTTCATTTTATTTTTAAAATACACTCACCCTTCCTGGACACCCAGTATTAATATCGTTGTCATAGTAATCAATGAAATACAATTTACATATTGTTTGATTTGACTTTAATAAACTCAGTTGATGATTTTTTTAAATTTTTAAATACTTAATAATATTTTTTAATAAATTAATCTGAAAATCGCTACCATGGATATGTAGATATCTAACTTTTCTTTTACATTTTACTTGAAATTACCTAATAAAAAAATTGTAAAATGAAAAAAATAAATTTGCAATAGTTGAATTTTGTTTGTAAAATATTTAATTTAATTCTTAAAAGGTTGAATTTTTGGTGTAACTGTAAGGTATCTGTAAGTGTAGCTATTAAGCTGTAACTGTAGCAGTTAAGCTGTAGTTAAATATATCGGTTTCTATTGTTTAAGTTAAAAGACATATGCAAAAAAAAATAAAAAATATGAACGTATTTCGTTAGCAAAAGAGATTTCTATATTAAACTTTTTGAAAGTATTTTTTTACCATTTTATATAACATATCAAGATTTTTCAACACATAGCGGACATTCAAAAATCCACGCACGATACTTATATAAATCAAGATCAATTTGAAAAAAAAAATACAATATAAACATTAAACGAAAAGCACGCCTCGATCCGAGGATTATTTTCGGCACAAAGCTTATGTTTGGACAACGTTCGCGATTAGGGTCAACGTCAACGCGCACCATCGTCAATTAAGGGCTGGCAAATGAGGGGATCTTCCGTGTTTGTCGGATAATGAAAAACTTTTGTGGGGACGACATGCACAACGAGACATCAAAGAGGTCAACGCCGAGTGGCCCTGAGGCCACGAAAGCGAATCAACCCCGAAAGGTTTCGAGGGGTTGCACATCGACGATGCGTCCGTCCATTGTTTCGCATTCCCATATATAATATATTGAGACTTTTATTAAAATATTATCGATTGTAGCAAATGGCCGTGTTCTTCTACAGTTTGCTCCGAATTAAAAATTCCCGATTTTCCCGCGTAGGTTATCACTAAAAAGGGAGAAACCACTCAAAAATCGTCGTATATGTATATTGAGACTTCTAATATTATATTGTAGCAAAGTTCTTCTAATATTATCGTAGGATTGTAGAAAATGGCCGTGTTCTTCTGCAGTTTGGCCGTGTTCTTCTCCAAATTAAAAATTCCCGATTTTCCCGCGTAGGTTATCACTAAAAAGGGAGAAACCACTCAAAAATCGTCGTATATGTATATTGAGACTTCTAATGTTATCGATTGTAGCAAATGGCCGTGTTCTTCTGCAGTCTGCTCCGAGTTAAAAATGCGCGATTTTCCCGCGTAGGTTATCACTTAAAAGTGAGAAACCACTCAAAAATCGTCGTATGTGTATACTGAGACTTCTAATGTTATCGATTGTAGCAAATGGCCGTGTTCTTCTGGAGTCTGCTCCGAATTGAAAATTCCCGATTTTCCCGCGTAGGTTATCACTAAAAAGGGAGAAACCACTCAAAAATCGCCGAGTCGTGGACGGTGAGGATGTGAGGTTGCCGCCTTTGTCGACTGGCCGCAATTAACCGCAGAAGACGACTTCGAGGAATCGCCAGGCCCGCTCTTTAATCCAATTAAACTTGAATCACGGGGCTGAACCGTGGGCAAGAGCGTTTGGCATTATGTTGCGAGGGTTCTCAATCTTTTTTCATTTGGAAAAAAATCCTGAATTTCACTTATAAAGTATTGATTTGACAAATGTATATGACTATTTCAACTAAATAAAGATGCATTTAACAATCAAGCTAAATTCCTAAAAAATTAATTAAGATAAAACTTTAATTTTATTTAAAAATAATCTATGATTGCTTATTATTGAATTAAATGATGATTTTCAAATATTTCGAAAGACACTTTTCTTCCATCACTAGGTGACAAGAAAAAAAATGCTTGAACTTCCAATAGTATATTATAAATTGAAAATGTATCCTAGAATTCAAACATAGAATGAAAATTTTATCTCAAAGATTCCTGGATAAGTCACATTAGAATCTCGTCATTTAAAAATTATCGAAAATATATTACGAATTAAATTTCTCTTAGAATCTTACAATAAAATATCATATCTCAATGTATTGACCTATATTGAACCATAATATTATATAATAAATTACAATATTTTTAAAAATATTAATCTATTTTTTCCCCAGAATTCCTCATTTGACTTTTTATCGCTAACATGATTTTTTTTCAAATAAAAAATTCATCGGTGGCATTTGCAGAGCAGCGTTTGAGAAACTAGATCATACACGTATACAGAGGGAGTCGCGTACGTGTCCGGGGCCCGGGTCAAGGGGGCCTGCCCGATTAAAAATCAAATCACGCCGCCCCTGGCGGGAATCCGAAGGTGTGGGTCCCTGGAAGAGGTTCGTCTATAAATTAATAAATGTTTTCTCATCCACGACCGCCAATTTCTCGCTGACCTTTCACAAAAGCTCGTCGTCGGTGCAAAGTGTTTAGACGGGAGCCCCGTTCTACTCCCCATACTGGGTACGCCCCTGGTTCGGTCCTCACTGCATACGGCGGTAATTCTTGAAAAGATTCTCTACCAATTTTTTTTGTTGAATAACTATAATTTTTTATATACTCACTATTCAATTATTTACCATTTTTTTAAGATTCGTCATTATATTGTGAAATTTAGTGGTTCTATGTATTATACTATTGAATAATGTATTGTTTTTTTATTTCAAATTATAAAATAAAAAAAAAGTTCAATATTTCAAAATAAATATAAAAATTATTATTTATAATGGGTTAATTTTAAATATTACATTTCAGAACCTACGCAATGGTGTAAAAATTTCATGATTCAGCGGTTTTGTATAATTTAAAAAAAATTGAAAGAACTTGATATTGAAAATTGTGCTATAAATTTTTTATTATTTTATGATTTTTCGAATGATAATTGATTAGTTTTCTAGATAGTTAAGTACACTCAGTAATTTCCCGGTATAGAAATATTAACAATAAGAACCAAAAAAAAATCATATAATTGCACTATTTGATCTTCAATCTGTTAAAGAAATTTTCAATACACAATTCCCACATTTTAATACAAATTAAAACAATAAAAAAATCTTTAAAAAAAATCAAACAGTCGTCCTGTACAGCACCACACTAGAAACAATGATTCCCAGAAATCACATCACCACCTCAAAGGGAGGGGGCAAATTCGAACAAAGACCCACCAACCACCTACATTTTCAACCCCTAAAACTTACCCCCGACCCGCGGGGCACGTGCCCGACGAAAACGGCGAGCATAATTCAATTTCGGTGCGACTGTGCTCCCGCCCACCTGCCGCCGCCCTGTTTAATTACGGGCGGGGACATTAAATTAAGGTGACCCAGGCTGACCGAGCGATTCTTGGTCACCCTGTCCCACCCCGGGGCGGGGAATCTCGTGTGGGCACCCCACGGAAAATCTCCGGTCCGTGTCCGTCCAAGATCCGCAAAGAGATGAGCATGCAGAACATACGGACGGTCCACTTTGCACTTTTTTGCCTTGAAAAGGTCGGTTTTGTTAAGCTGAATCGTATTTTATAATTTCGTTGGTTTTGGGAACATTGATTCGGTCCTAAGAATTTCAGATGTTCGTTGCAGTTTGCGTAATATAATATGTGCTATTTTCATCATGTCGGTTCCGTTATAAAAACGGTTGATTTGAGAATCTTCGAAAAAAATTATATTTTTATAACAATATGAAACAAATGCCAACAGCTAAACAGTTTTTTTTTTCCTGTTATATTATAATAAAAAAAAATTGTTCAACAAGTTTACTCTTTCAGTGTGAGAAAAATGTTCATAAAGCTGATTATTATTATTATTATTATTATTATTGTTGTTGTTGTTGTTGTTGTTGTTGTTGTTGTTGTTGTTGTTGTTGTTGTTGTTGTTGTTCATTAAATTATTATTATTATTATTATTATTATTATTATTATTATTATTATTATTATTATTATTATTATTAAATCAATATCATTCAAATAAAATATGTCTCATTGAACATTCAAAAGGAATCGAAAAAGTTAATAATAATGTTTACTTTATGCCAATACTTTAACTTGATATGTATCATCGGCAAATTTTATCAATTTTATTGCAAAAATTGGATACTGGATATAAAATTCGATCGTTAATTTCATTTTGTGTCTCTTTATATGTATCTTGCGTTGGAATAAGAGGATATCTTAAACCCGATGAGTATTAAAAGATTGGTGTTTGTTTGATCTGTTTGATGAGTTGCGTTTGGGATCGATGCGCGTTGTGTTATTTATGTGGATACATTTCCACACTTTACATTCGGATTGTTTTGGTTTTTTTCCCATTCAAAGAATGACTTGTAAACTTGTTCGATGAGTGGCATTGTTTCTTTTTAGCGTGTGATTAAAATCGATCTTGATTTAAATTCCCTTCTCAGAACGACTTCCCGAATACAGTTAAAAAACTGATAAACCAGCAATTATACCTGTTTTTTATATAATTTTCAAACAAAGCTCATAAATTTATATCAAAATTTTTCCAATTATCGTCAAAACTAGTGTTTCTTCTTGAGAATTTCTCGAGAAAAATACCCAAATTGAGAATTCTTAATTCTCGAGAAATTCTTCATTTTTTTTATTAATTATTCGAGTTCAATCGTCGTTCTGGTTTTTAAATTTTTTTATTATTTTCAATGAATCTTGAAATCCTGATCTTTTTAGAAATCCTTGATCCCGTCAAATGTATAAATGTGCAAAGTGACACATTCCGTGACAAAATGCAAAATTATTTATAACTTATTTCATTAATCCAAAAAAGTTTACTTCTTTTTTTTTTAAGACTGAAATCGAGAATTCTCAATCCTTGAAAAATAAAAATCATCAAGAAATTAGAATCCCAAGTATGTATAAGTACTTTTGATAAATTAATAAATAGCGCAAGTTTGAAATCAAATAATTTATTAAAGGATTGAAAAATAGATAAAACTACATATATTTATTTATATAATTAAGAATCTGTAACTGTTTGATATTCATTAAATATAGCTTGACGTCTCGATCCTGCTTCTATTCTCCTTTCATTTATAGAAGGATGAAAATTATCGTTGTCCAAAATGAATTCGACAACACAATGGCCAATAATCGAACTGACCGGAGGCTAATTGCAGACTGTTGCGTCCAGTATATATCAGCGACACTCTTGTCTCTGAAAAATACACTATTAATGAATATTTCGAGGAAAAAAGTACTTTGACGAGGTTGATTATTTTTCAAATTCAATTAGAAGGAAGTCATTAGTGTGAAACTTCATTATAACCGATCATAAAAAAGTCGGTAATGTTTCTCATACATATGTATATTGTAAATAAAAAGATTAATAAAAAAGCCATTATATTTATTTGAATATCATTAAAACATTGTCATTTATACATTTGATTTGATTCAAGTATGGTTTTTTAATTATTCACAACAATAATTATTTTTTACTTTCAGATTATCAATGAGAGTATGATGTGTGGGTGTGTTCTTGTTACTTCAACAGTTCATTTACAAGAGTTTGACCGTCGTGTTGTCACTTATACCGAAGATGCGTCATATGATACATTGTTTTTAGTAGAAATCGGCTCTTTATCTATCTTGGATAGTAGTTACATATACTCATGATTTTGGAGATAATTCTTAATTATTTAATAATCCGTACTATTTAGTTATATTTCAGTTTTAGCAAATTTGCGTGGACTTTAAATTCGCAATATAATAACTAGTGATTCTTCTCGAGGATTATTTCTCGAAAATTTCTCGAGAAAATACGGAAATCGAGAATTCTCAAAAAATCCAAAATCGGTTTTCGATAGTGTATATCAACAGCGAACTTGTATCGGTTGTATGCGCCATTATGGGAATTTCTTGACAAAAACCATTGCATCTCAAAACCAAAATGGTTCTTCCACCCTAATTTATGTCCGGTATTCATTAATTCTTCCTCTAAACGCGCCCAACATACAACAATCATCATCTCACCGATGAATACTCTTAAGGTGGCCATATACGCTACGAGAAATCGTTACGATCAGACTGTACAGTTCGAACGGTACCGATAAATCGCTACATGTATGTTATAAAACTGTACAGTTTCGTCCGATTTTTTAAAACTGTGCAGTCGAACGGAAAAATACGAAAATTTCAATTGATTAATCGGAATCGAATGAACTGTGCCGACTGATCGTAACGTGTATGCGCTCGTTAACGATTTCTCGTAGCGTATATAGCTTGTATGCCATGTACGATAAACTGTACCGTTCGAACTGTACAGTCTAATCGTAACGATTTCTCGTAGCGTATATAGCTTGTATGCCGTGTACGATAAACTGTACCGTTCGAACTGTACAGTCTGATCGTAACGATTTCTCGTAGCGTATATGGCCACCATTAAATAATTTCTATAATCGCATCTCAAGAAATGCACAAATCTGTTGAACATTAATCCTCGAAACACCACGCAAACTATCCAAATACCAACCGTTCAATCAACACCCATTCTTCCACCATACGAAAATCATCACCATCACCACCCCGCTACCTTACCCCGCTTCCATAATCGCATCTCATGCACAAGTCCCGGTCCGCGGAGCGTGACAACGGCCATTACCTGCTGCACACCGGACTTTTGTCGTGTGTCCATTGTGCCGGCGATAATGTATCGCTTCGGAGGACCTTCCTTCCTGCAGGACTACCGGAGCGTGTCCAGAAGAAGCCCAGCACGGGACGTGTGCCCTGGCTGATTTATGCGGCTTAGATGGCGGCCGGATTTATGCAAATATCGGGGCAATACCGGTGGACAGCGGTCCGCATAATGAATTTCCACTTTCGATTTTTGGCCGCATTGTTCTCGGATGGGCATTGTGCGAATGGCGATTTATAGCCGCATAGGAGATCCGGCGGACAGATAGAGGCTGATTGATGCGGCGTCTTGGATTTTTGGGATTTTCGGTGGTGGGTGTTGCTCGGGTTGGATGTTGTAGTTGTTTATTGTATTATATAATATGTGGATTTGGGGTGGTGGGTGGTGTTTATTAGCAAGGCGTAGTTATAATTTACTGGTAATTCGGTATTTTTTACTATTCTAATTATCGGTTAATGGTAAACTAAATTTTGTATAAAAACTGGAAAAAAAATTTGTGAACTTACAAAAACTGACATTTCTTCGAAAGGTACTTTCCAAAAAATCAACAATATTTTTCGAAAAAAACCGTACACCTTCACGACCCGACATTTTTTTATGAATATTTATCGGTAAATTACCAAATTGAATTACCAATATCTATCCAATGATCATACTTGAGATTTGATATGTAAATTAACTTAATTCGAAGACTTTCGTTGAAAATATTGAAACAGTTCCTACTGATAACAGATTAAAAATTATCACTAATGTGATATTTGACTGTTATATTCTTGGCAGTTTTGGCTTTTTTGTCTTATCAAAAATCAATTTTCGTTGAAATTGTGTGTTTTTTCAAATCAATTTAATTTTTATTTAAATAAAACAAGTAGAAAAACGCATATGTATGTAAAAAAATGGAATCTAAACCATATACTTAAATTTTAATTAATATTTTTGTGATGAATATAGAATGAACTACAATAAGCTTCTTTAGCAACATGTATATTTTTATAACACGAACGAATCGGTTCCAATCGATTAAATGAATCATGCGACACTTATACATAGTTAGATAATAAAAAAATAACAAAAACTTTTTGCTACGAATACCGAAATAATTTTACTTATCTCAAACTTCCCACAATTTCATCATCCAACAATCGAATCCTACCTTGCGATTACTCGAACTAAAATATTGCATTATCGAAACAAAATCAGCCATCTCCATAAAAATTCAACTACACTTCGTCGAAAACCAACACCACGAAAAACCAACGATTCGCACGAACTCGATACGATCTCCTCGGTTGCATTTAATATTTAATTATGGTGTTGCAAAACGTCTTTCGCACCATTTAGCCCCATGCAAGCACCATTGTCCTCGCTGCTTAGGATTGACAAATAGCGTGACAACGATGTCCTGGACAATGGGAACATCGGTCGCGAGTAACGAGTCGAATGCTTGATTTAATGACTCACATGTCGAATGATTTTGTGTGTGTTAGTATTTAATTTTTATATAGATAAACTTAAGATTCGTTGAGACAGTATCAGATTTTTGCTGATTAAAAAAATTCTTCCGAAACTGATTGTCTGATTGATTTGATTGCTGTGTTTTCAGCTATTATATTATTGATTTTGGGGATTTATTTTATCCTATGTTGTCTATTGAATCTTTTTCAAAAAATGATGTGAAAAGGTCATACAAAAAATATGACACATCTGGATCAACTGTTATTTTTCTGAAACATATTTCTTGATGATTGATAAAATCCATTATTTTCTGTATGAGTATAACGGATGTAATTGTTGTTGTGTATTATAACAATAAACTTTATATAAATAGCCAAAAAATCATTCTACATAGATCTTAAATGATCCATCATTTTTTTAAAATTAATTAATTACAATATTATATTAAATTAGCAGTATTCATTAACAATATAAATTAGAAAACAATACAGTACTTAATTTTTCTCAATTTATTTGCCAATATTGTTTCATTGATACCAAACAATAAAAAAATTCGCACAACCAAGGCCATTTAACGATTTCAGTATTCTGCTTCTCGATAGTTATATTATGTGTTATTTTTATACATGTGATAAAGACAAGTAGCTCATATTATTGATATAATCAAACAGCGTCAATAAGTAAAGATAAAATCACAATTTTACATCGATTAAAAAAATATATACATAAATGACATTACAAAAAAATAAGTAATAAAAATTCGAAATGTTCATTACAAGCAACACCTGCAAACACAAAACCTCGACTCATCTATCCGATCCCTTTTTCAGAGAGCACAAACTTGACAGCTTTCAGGCCATTGTCGTCTGCAAGCGTCTACCGCCGCAGATGTTCCGCAACACAAGAAGTTGACACTTTTGTAATTTACCAAAGTTTATATTTATACACACAATAAACGTACACTCGATACAAAGTCGATTGAGACGTCGAACGCCCTCATAAGTCCCGGCCCGGGATAGCGAAGCCTCCCGAAACGGGACGGGACGAAAATCGCCATCAATCAACGGCTGAAAAAAAATCCAGTATATAAACGAGTCCTTTTTCAGGCTGCACGTTTTTTCAGCCCTTTTTCATTCTGCCCACGGCTATCAATTACCGGTTACACGGGCCGGACAAAATGCACTTCGTCGCACTCGATGCACGTCAACGTCGAGTGCATCGGCGGTGCGAAAAAAATATGCAACGCCGAAAAAATTCGGTCCTCTCTATCACTCGTTCTGTTGGAAATTTGTTGCTTTTTTTCGGGATTTTTATTTTCGGTGAGACGTGAAAAAATCACGTCCATTTATCAGCTTTTCGTGTGCGGTGCATTCAATTACGCGCGGGCGCTTTTCGACGCGTCAAAACTTTATGACGGCGCTATTTTGACTCGGTTTTTTCAGCTTTGCAATTACACGTTTGTGTTTGATTGCTTTTTTAAAATCAAATCCATTGATTCTTTGTGTATTTTTATTATTTTTGTTGGATTTTTTAGTGATATCGGAACAACGTCATGATTTTCATACACATTAGTAACATAGAACATAGTTGATGTAACATAGAACAAGATCTTTTCAGATTCAAAATTAGAAGGAAATATTTTCTCTTTACTTTACATATACTCGTAGTATGGATAGTAATCCATATATCAAATCAATTATTTATACAAAAACCGCATCCAATATGTAAATAGTATTTGAAAAAAAAACATTTTGCAAAAACGGTCATACTATCATTTTTTTAAATGTTCTGTTTACTGAGAAAAAATTAATAAAAAACCTAAAATTCAATTAGTATCAAAAACGCATTGTCCTTCAATAAAATTTAAATGAATTTCATTTACCATAACTTAAAAAAAATGATCATTTCCAATTATAGAATGTCATGCAGATTAAACTGAATTTCATGAAATCTTCAAGCGTGTAACACTTGAAGGCGCCGCCTGCGACAGCTTACAATGTAAACTCAAAAATATTGGTTTCCACCACCTCAAAATCAACCCATCCACCCACTGAGCCACCCTAGAGTTCGGCATCCTTTCTTTCCGCGTTCGCTTGTCGCAAATTTATCGATGGGCCGTCTGCAGCCGGCGCTGTAATCTCTCATAGGAAATGAAAGGGCATATTTCCATGTTTATTTATGCGCCGATTTCTTTCGTTTTTTCGTTATTTTTTCCATTCAGATACTCCGTCTGTCTATACTTTCAACATTTTGAATCTTCATTCATTTTCAGTGGAGAATAATGCGTCGGAAACGAAGATCACTCTTTCACACCTCGCACCGTAGTTGACAACCCTTTTCTTTTATTTTTTCGAGATCCCCCCTCGGATTTTTTGCGTTTATTTATTTCTCGTTCGATTCATTTTGTCCTTTTTTTGCTTGTTTATCTTTTTTTCTCTATCTATCCGAAATGTCACGAAGAAAACGTCAGCCGGTGAAATATCGGCGCGAGAGCAGTCCGAAAAAGGCGAACCGCCGGACTGTATCTTCGTCACCGATCTCGAGACTTATTGATTTAATGGTTTTAAATTCGAAAAACGGTCGCCGAATTTTTGCGTATTTTTAAGGCGTAAACGTCGAAAAAAAAAAACGAAAGAAGATTCAAAAATAAATCTCGGTCCGAGTTGTTAAGCGACGCTGATTGCGCTAGACATATAAATCTTTCGAAGCTTCGACTTTCTTTAGTTATTGAGAAAATTTTATGTATTTTCAAAGTTATTTGTACAAATGACAAATTTCGCCAATCGATTATTATTTTTTAACATGATTAGTTGATTATTATAATATATTATAGTAGAAAGTTTCGCTGTTTAATTATGTTGTTTCATAAATGAAACAAACGACATGTCCATATTCATTTGACATAACGATCAATCCTAAAATCCATTTTATTCAAATTCTCCAATATGTTTAATTTGTAATACAAGTAAAATTATTCAATTAAAATTATTTTACTTGTAAACAAAAGGTAAAATAATAAACTAATTTCCAACCACAGTAATTTAGTGGTCCGTAACCTTTTTTCTTCGGCGGCACGCTAATGCTATCTCCAAAACTCACTATCCCGTCCAAAATTTGACATTTGGTCACACATCAAAAATTTAAATATTTTTGAAATATGCATTTTTGAATAGAATTTGTTAATTTTATATGAAAGGTAAGTTATTTGATTTTTTTGTATTGGAGAAATGCGCCATGGTACACCCAGCATCATCTTTCGGCACAATAATTGCGGAGCACTTCAGTAATTGACCAGTTTGCAGAAAATCGTAATAAAACAAATTATTTATATGTGATGATCTTTCATGTAATATCCACTAATGCAACAATTTCAAATGAATTCAGTTGTATCGAAACAATGATTAATTGATTTCATCAATGTCAACCGTATGCCTCCATACCAATAACGGCTCTTCCTAAAGGGTTGTGGGGCTGCAACCCTCCCTAATTTTAGTATTTTTTTTTAATTCATAAATTTGTCTTGCACAGACGTATAAATGCAATACATATTTTGATTCTCGTATGTGACAATGACGACGTACTCGTATTTCGTTACTATTTTAATTTTATTTGCCGCAGCCTTTCCACTACAAATCCTCACGAACCACCACTGCTCCATACTATAATTTTCTCAACATTTCAACAATCAAAAGATCGTTTCGTTGCATACGATGATCTGACACCTTCTTCGTTTATTTTACCCCATCTGCTCCAAATACCGGCTGGTGCACACGTCCTTCCCGAAATAAGTACCAACACCCGGGCCGTTGCTAACGTCATCGGCCACCGACAACAACAACAACGATCCCGTCAACGGGGACGGATCTCCGTCGACGAAATGGCCATCGTCGACTCGCCGAAGTCAGCCAGTTATGAATCTGTCGTCGGCGCCATCAAGTTGTCAATAGCCACCGAATGCTTCGACTCGTTCGTTGCCTTCATCTGTTTTTGTCCGTCGTCGCCGAAGAGATTGAGGCAATTAAAAGCTTTATTTTTTGCTTTTCTGATATTTTTTGGTATGGAGATGTTGGTGTTGAGCTAGGATTGATTTGATTTTGCGTTAGATTACTTTCAATGTATTATAAACGGTGAAATTAAAATAACATTGTCTAGGGTGTTCGGAAAGGGTGAGTGCACTTTAGTGAGTGAGTGCTTTTAAATTACACTCACTTTTTTTTCCTATTTACCAGCTCAAAAAGGCGATCACCGAAATCCTTCGGATTTTTGATAACGGTTTCAAAATCGTTCATTTTGGCAATTGATGGAAGGTGTCTGCTTAGGATACGAATCAAACTGAAACTGTTTCTCGTTTTGTATCATGTTTTTTAACCGCAGTGTTATTTCATATAAGATAATTTTAATAATCATGGTTAACTAACCTCAATCTTAATAATAACAATGAAAAACATATGTTATATATTTTTAAATAAGTTGTGGGTTTTGTTTCTTTTCGTGTGCAAAAATTTAAAATATTCTTTTTCTATATAAATCTGGAAAAAATTGTTTTCAATACATTTCAGTTATTTATTCCTTCAACTTTGAGAATATATTGTAACGTATAGTAGTACAGTAGTCGATAATTTCTACATATTCATTTATTTAATAGTAGAACAAAAAAATTATAAATTCTACCTTTGATTGTATTTAAACGGCACGTATTCTCTTATCTACTATAGTAAAAATAATAACCGAACTTTCAACTGTGAAGCGTCATCGCATTTCCATCTATTTGAATCGTAATACTCAGTACTTGTATTATTTTCAACCTTCAGTATTCGATTAATATACATATATTATATTTATCAAAATGAAATGATCGACTTCAATACTTCAATTAAAATCAACCACTTATCCCATCTACTTATGTCAATTGAATATAATATGCAACATCTACAAATTCACAACTAATTGACGTAACGGTACAGCACACGAAGGTTCCTCATTCCTAATGTGGATGACATGTAGTTGCGGTTGCATACACTTCTGCTCATGATACAACACATATTGTGTAGGTGTTGCTATTAAAACTAAGTTTGTCTGTCTGTCAAACATGCACTCGCTTTTGAAGTACCGTGCACCGAAGGCGGACTTGCTTTTGACTGACGGCTAATCCTGTCTGACAGATAACAAAACTACCAATTTGCTTATTGCAATGTTTCTTGGGTATCATGTTGGTGAAGTATTTGTGCGTCGATTGTGCATGATATTTATATACATATATCAAATGAACAGTATAATTTATTCAAAATTTGAGTTGTTGGCTTTTATATGAAATTATTATTTTAAAAAAATGTAAATATAGGCAGTGACGGATTTAATTATAAACCGAGAAGGCTCTCGCTCTTGCCTCAAGGTCCCCGGTTGGAAGGGATCCTGAAAAAAGGCCTACCATTTTTGAACAATTGTTTGATCAAATTTGAATCACTTTCTGAATAAAAGAAGTCGTTTGTTTTGTACAAAAGTAATTTGATTTTCTAAAATCACCCATTTGTCATATGTATATTTTATGAAATCGACTTTATATATTTTCATAATACTAAATGATAAAATTCTTACCTGTGGCACTATTTTTTTCTAATTTTAATGTTTTATGTATAATCAGGGTAAGTAATTATAAATTTTCCTATGCATATAGTGTAGGATGGAGATGATCAAGTAGGCGAAAGCTAAGTGGGCGAAGGCTAACTTAGCGTAAACTAACTGGGAAAAATCCAAATGGGCTAAGGCTAGCTGGGTGTAAACTAACTGAGCAAAAGCCAACTGGGTGAATAAACCTGAAAAAATCCAAATGGGCCAAGGCTAATTGTGTAAACTAACCAGGCGTAAACTAACTGAGCGAAAGTCGACTGTGTGAATACAACCAGGTAAAATCCAATTAAGTGACAGCCAACTATACAAGAGCCCCCAATTTTTTTTAAAACTTCGACCGAAATAAATTCGCCACTGAATACAGATCATATTAAAGAAAATATTCAAAAAATTTCCAATTTGAAAAAATTCAATACAAACTTAAAAGTCTTACACCCTATCCTATCATTACCATCATAGTCAAACCAAAAACCATTCACACCAAAAAAGCAGCACCCACCAACGCCATAAAACAATCGGCGCACAGCCCCATCCGCTCGCAACTCCTCAGGCATAGCGGCACGCACTGGCCGTTGAGCCGCTTATCCTCTGGATCAGGAGTCGGCAAACTTTTTCCGGAGCGGGCCGGATCGCGAAAATTTTTGACACGGCGGGCCGGATAGTGGACTCGAAAATATTGTTTTGCATGAGTAAAAAAAAAAATAAGATCGAAAATTAAATTCTTTTATTTGAAACAATGATATTTATAGTGATATTTTTAGAAAATATATATTTATATATTTTTTGCTGACACTTAAAAAAAATAAAAAATAATAATAAATAATAATATACATACTAGCGTATTAATAAACTTATCATAGAAAGGATAGTTTTTTACTAATGCGATGGATGAAATTGTTTTTTCTGAGATATTATTTCATTATACTGAAGTTCGAAGTTAGTGCTTCCTATCATTAAAGTTGTCTGTAAATGTTCATCTAATAATAATGATCTGTATTGTGATTTCCCATACTTCATTTTTGAAAATGTCTTTTTCACATACGTAAGTACTCGAATACAGATATAAATCCCTGTGCATATGATTTTAACTGAGATATTTATAGAATTTAATTAAATCCATTTCCTTAAATTTAATTTTCAGCATATCATCATTTTGCAAATCAATTACTTCTAATTGAAGGTTTGATGGTAACTCTTCAATTGTGCAATCAAAAGGATATTGCAACACAGAAATTTCTTTTTACAAGCATCAAGATCCGAAAACGCTTTTTTTTAACTGTATTTGAAGTTGAGAAAATATATCTGCCGCGAATTTTTTTTTGGGAATATGAATTTCGTTAATATTTGAAATTTTTTTTGCAGCACGTAAAATGATCAAACTTGTTTAGTGTGATTTGTTTTTTCAAATAAATCAAACTTTGATGAGCTATTCGTAGGCTGACTCTAGTTGCTGCTTCATTATCGTCTTTTATTCTTAAGAATAAATCGTATTATGATGAAGAATTCCTTTTTAAACATTCCAATTTTAGTGATCGTTCGTTTCCAATGAATTGTGAATATTGGATATATATGTAAATAGAACGATGACTAATAGCCGCACGTGCGTTATTATTCAAAAATTTTCAACTCGATCGTCAGCCCGTTGCATTATGGCGCATGAAATTTAATTTTTAGATTCAATTTTTATTTAAAATTAATAAAATATAATAAAAGTAGAAGTTACTCAATTGTACAATTAAATGAATTTTGAAATATGAAAATGTTTTTTGCACATTTACCAAGACCAGAAAAACGCTTTTGTAACTGTAGTTTAACAATATGTATGTTGATGAGAATTTTAAAATTTTTTTAAAACGAAAAACAAATTATTTATTTTAGCTCGGATCGAAACCATCGGGCTGGATCCACCCGCGGGCCGGATTGAACACGGCGGGCCAAATCCGGCCCGCGGGCCGGAGTTTGCCGATAGCTGCTCTGGATGACCACTCCCGAGACGATGATGATGAGACGACATTAGCGAGAAGGAGGTGCCGTTAATGAGGTGTCTCGGGGGCGTACGTAACGGCATAACGGCCGGCCGCTAATAGCAATTATGGCTGGTCGCTTTGAGAACCGCTCTCGTATTCCTCGCGAGGAGAATTCGAATAATGTAAGATCGTGAATGCTGATTTTTTTTAATGAAAGTTATATTTTTTGGGTCGTACGGTTGTTATTTTTGGAAATGAGTGTGGGATGAAAAAGGAATGTCGCGTGATCGTATGACCGAAGTGTTGAAGCGAGTGACGGATGACGTTCGGTGGAGGACTGTTTGCGAATGATAGGTGTTATCGATTTTTTTTGTATGGTCTATTATTGTTGTTATTGTATAAAAAATGTTATTTAATCAAATATCTTCTATTTTGAAAGTTCGTTTTAGGTATGTTTTATGTGCAAAGTATAAAAAAATTTTGGTTCATTTCAATTTTTTTTATATGCAGTCTTGTATAGTTTCCTCGACTTAACAGATTCGATATAACAGACTTTAGATATAACGAACTTCGGATATAACAGACAAAATATCCGGTCATATTTAAAAAAAATTAAAAACATCCTTTTAATGTTATACATGTTTAATTTAAGCTAACGCTCGAAAAAAATTCACGCTTGTAAACAATGTTGAGTACCTATGTATATACAAATAAAGTATATTTTCGATAAAAAAAATTTTTGTTTATTAATTTCTATTTGATAGCAGACTTGTTTCATGAATTAATGTTTTAATTATTGTTTAAAATTACATAATCTTTATTTTAAATCCGTTGATTGAAATTTTATTGTGCCATTTATATTCCTACTAAAAAAACGCATTCGGAAAACTCACCTTTATATAATTTTATATTTCACAATATAACGGACTTTCGGCATTATCTCACCAGTATTAATCCATTATATCGAGATTTGACTATATCTCAAAATTATAATATAATATTCTTCACCCTATTTGCACTCACATAAATAATTATTCAACCTTTAAAACATCAAAAATTCACCAACCAAAAAAAAACAAAAACTAAAAAAATTCACACACTCTCAATTCGGAAAATCAACGACCGCCCACCGAGCATCCCCGGCATGATTTTCCTAATTTTCCACGATCCCAGCACACCATCAGCAGGATTTTCCGGAGACGGGCATGGATTTATTTATATAAGATGGTGGCACGTCTATCTAGCACCGGGATCGAGGTCCTCCGGATCGGAAAACAAGCGAGCTGTCCGCCGCCGAGTAATTTGTTGCTGATCAGACGCGATGCGATGTCGCCGCGCCTCCGCCCCCTGAAAGCCTTCAATGGGGGCTCCATTCAGTGTTGAGGGATGCAGGATCGAAAGCCACAATCACTGTTGCATTGGAAATCATGATTTTTTTTATTAATTGTCAATATGAGAAGTGTTAATTGATATAAGGCACATAGGGAATTTTTTTTTATGAAATGCTATAATTATCATTTTGGTAAAGGTAGAAATTAGCTTGAGAACGGTATTTATGTAGGCGCATTTGGAGGCTACTATGCTATCACCCTACACTATGTCAATATAGCGACAATTATAAAATAATCTCGATCTGAATATCTGATCGAATAAGTTGTGTTCAGTAATATTCGTTCAACTTTACCCATCAATACGCTCAGTAATAAATACGTTCAATCTTTTGACTAACTAAGGTTAAGCGCAACCTATAGAGTTTTGTCGACCAATAGTTTGATCGGGTTCTTAATCAGTATGGAGATGTATGCAAGTGCGCAAATTTCAACCACTCGTCATAATTTGCGCACTCGCATACATCTCCATACTGATTAAGAACCCGATCGAACTATTGGCCGATAGAAAGTCTGTAGTTTGCGCTTGGTCTAAGACATGCGGCATTGAATAAATGCTTTTAGTTTTATTGATTGAGAAATGCGGCTTTTCTCAATCAACCCCCACGTTCAGTTTTTCTGAAAGAAAGTGGGAGAGAAACACGTCTAGATGTCGCTAATATAATTTAGTGCGGGGTGACGCTATAGATTACCCGATTTGTATGTATGTGTTTCAGGTACGCCCACTTAAACACTGTCTTAAGCTAATCGTCATCATTATCCAATTTTTTTGAGAGTTGTAATGACTTTTTATCATGATCTGCAATGTATCCAGTGGAAAGTTTAGACAATGTTTGATATTTGTTAGAAGAGGTTGCGCCTTTTGATCCTGTGCCATCGACAAACGTTTCAGGAGGGCATACCACCCTCTGGCCCACTCGGGCCTAGCTAGGGACGGGCGGGTTCCGCACAATAGATCACTCTTTGCCGGTTGTGCCGCCTCCTACGTTCTTATCTCACAGAGTTACTTTGCGGACATCTCTCCACTGGGTCGCCGATGTCGCTCTTCCGCTCCATAATTAAATGCCTTTGCCGTTATTGTTATGAAATTTGTTCTTTATTAATTTTTTTATTGGATTATGTTTGGGTTTATTTGCAGAGCGGTTCATTTTGTTGATTTTTTTTTTTGATAAGTAAAGTGTGATAATGTATACATATGTTGCATGTTAAGTACCGATGGATGTGTGTTCGAAAAATTGTTTGAAGAAAAATATGATATTTTACGAATACGAAATATTGATGACTTATTTTTTATTGTAGCAACGGTTTTCTATGAGCGACATCATAGACAAAAAGATGGAAATTATTTGTTCTTGTATAGAGAAGATATTCATTATATTTGGAAATCGTAATAGTAACATGACCGTAGCTAGGATTTTTCTGAGGAGGGGAGGGGGAGAAACAACTTTGTATATGTAAGCGATTACGAGCAATAGAAATATGCTGTTTTTTTTCATTTGAAGTACAATATGCGTAAAGTTAAACATTCAAAGAATCGATTTAGATCTAGTAATAAATATATCTCTTCCCATAATTTAAGTATAATTTGTAAATATTTTTGAAATTCAAGGGGGGGGCCTTACCTCCTGGCTACGGCCAAAAGTATACGATACTGTAAATCTTTATTTTATTTAAAGTTTTTTTATTATTGTAATTTTTTTTAGAAAAAACCATAATAATTTAATAAATATAAAGTTATAACTATGTAAAAAAAAATCAATTGAGGATTTAATGTCTCGAGTAATTTAATAAACTACTATTAAATATGACCAAAAGATCAGCGTATATAATTTTCCACCCGGCTGTATTTCATTCGAAACCTCCGTCCCGCCCGACCCTCCCGCGAAAAAGGCAAACAACCATATATAAGAGCGCGTATCTCGCACATCTCGCACATACACACAATCTCAACAGCAACAACGCGAAAATCTAGGTACACAGCAAGAGCTAGACCTGATATCGCCAAGAGGAAAACGTAGCGTATTTCGGGGCGTCGCTGGCGTCGGCACTAAATCAGCGGATGGGCGTCAACAGCGCGCCATGTATCAATCAGCGGCCGCTAGATTTATGGCCACCGAGGCAGCCAACGCGGCCCAACCCGGCCCAGTCCGGCCCAAACCCCGGCCCGGACTAGGGACCGACCATTGCCGAACACCCCCCGACACCCCCGCCCCGCGTTAAGTCTAGGAGCCCGAACGAACGAGGGCTGGGTCTATGGGGGAGGTTAGAGCTCGCTTATTGAGCAGCGTCGTATTGTTGTTTTGGGTGGCCGCCAGCCGCTCGCTGATTAACATAAAAACGAGACCGTGTTTAAAATTGCGGATTGCTCTCTGTTTTCGGTGGGTGGGTTTATAAATCAATGCGTGTTGACTTTTTTGTCTGGGAGTGTGTTGAGTAAGATGCGGGGAAAAATTTAGGGTTTTCGACGGGCGGGTTTTGTTGAATAAAATATTTCGGAGGAGTCGAATCGCTGGGTGTGCTGCTTGTCGATTGTGTTTGAATGTGGATTTTGTTTAATTCTATATTTAAAATTTGTTTAAGTACCTATTGATGTTATTCGGTTGATTAAATAATAAATAAATCGGTGGTTAAGTCGTTTTTTTAGAGAATTGTTTTATTTTAAGTTTTGCTTGTTACGTACAAGGTTCGTCGTATTGCAGCAACTCACTCCCACCAATTATTAAAGTTAAGTGAAAATTGATGTAATCAGTAGATGAATTTAATCATATACTTTATGTTAAAGACCATTTGGCAAAAGATAGGTTTTAAATTGTCCATATATTAAGCAAATTTGTGAAGAAATTCAATTACATATGTATATTGAGAACGAAAATCCTGATCATTCATTATTTTTAATTGCTTTTTCAATATTTTAAAATAATTTATTTAATTTACAGTTCTGTATGAAAGTGCACCGTGTAAAATCGTTACGAAAGTAACAGACTTCAAAAGTTTCCTTTTAAAAAATTCAAGCTTATATTCTCCAACAAGTTTCAGTGCGAAATCAAGTCGCTTCATATGCCACTTTCGGTCTTCATTTTCTCAAAGAAGAGACGCTAATTGCGAATATTTCTTTTGTACATCAAACTTGAAATCTACATAACTACCCAACCGAACATACAGCCTCACTTAAATTCCTTCACTAATTAAAAAAAAAATACAAACCAACATTCGAAAACGAAAAAAAAAATCAGACCAACTTAACAATTCTCGTCTCGATTCCCCAAAGAACAAATCGTACGGTGTCAAAATGGGGAAAAGCGTCCGATTCGAACGAGTTACGACAGTCCGTGGCATAAACGTTAATGGTCCAATACTGGAGGCGCAAACATGTCCATATGGATGTTCCATGGGGGTGGATGGTCGTCGCTGGGGGTGTGGGAGGTGTACCTCTATTAAATTTTATCGCGATACCTCGAGCGCGAGGCATCCCCTTTCATATCGCCTCCAATATGATATTGCAATATTTCAGAAATGTCTTATAATGATGGCTTCCATACGTGTCCGCGGATGGATGATGGTGCAAATGTTAGAGATGCGGATTGATTTTTGTCAAATAGCTGAAACAGTTTGAATTTATCTGAAGGATTTTGAAAAGTCGTGACTTTTATGTTTCCAATACTTTTTATAGGTTATAAAAAACTCTAGAAAGTAAAATAGTTATGTATGATGTCCTGTAACGAGTAAAACTCGTTGGAGTTTTCTATTTCGGATAAAAATCGATTATTGAAACAAGGGCAATGCTTTAATGCAACATTAATTGATAATGACTGACGAGGCCCATTTTCATTTAAACGAATATATCAACGAATAAAATTACTGAAAATTCCAGGGAAATACGTCAGCATCAATCGCATCCCTAAAATTGCACTATTTGGTACGGTGTTTTTTTGCTGATAATTAATTATTCATTGGAGTAGAAAAACCGAATGAGTTTTGAGTGTTAATGGACAACATATACACTCATTTTATTTTCCAATAGTTCTATGCAAAAATGCTCTTAAAGCAATCTTTTTCAGCTGTGGGTCAGAAATAACCAAAATGTGGTTCTTATGAAGTGTTTTGGGTCAATTGATATTATTTTAAAACCTTTTTTTAGTGAAAAATATTATAAATTTTATTGAGAAAACAATTAATAATTAATCCAGTGGGTCCCTTGAAATTGTCATATGAGCCAATCAATGGTCCGCAGATCATAGATTGTTGATGATTGCTCTATAAAAAAAAAACAGATCGAAAATGAACAAATAATAACTTTTTCAAAACCTTCAGTCTTTCATTGGCCATCATCATCATCATCATCATCATTAGCAGCCTGTTAGTTATCCACTAAAAAAAAAACACACTAAGGGCCGATCTTTCAATTGTCGGTTAAGAGTTATTCTCGGAATAAGCCTTTTAGTTTTTATGGTTATTCGCGGCCGGTCACGAATAAAGTCAAGTATAAAGTCACGGATAAAGTCACGGACAACTAGCTTATAGTTGTCCGTGACTTTATACGTGACTTTATCCGTGACCGGCCGCGAATAACCATAAAAACTAAAAGGCTTATTCCGAGAATAACTCTTAACCGACGATTGAAAGATCGGCCCTAACACTAACACTATCACTATCACTATCCACTTTTTTTTTTTTTTTTATCCACTGCAGGACAAAGCCTTACCAGACAAATTCGGCAGTCTAGGCTATACCTCACCGCGCTAGCCCAAGTCGTATTTCGGCGAGGGCATTGGCCATCATGAACATAAAATTATATTCGATTTTTATTTTTCAACTCATTTTCATTAAAATTTCAAACTTACCAACGTCAAATTTACAAAACATCCCATATCAACAACGATCTTTACAAAAAAAGTCATAAACTTAAAAAAACTTCAGTTTGCATCCGCTCGCTCCCTCGTCGCCCACCCTACCCTAATCACGGCCGATGAGCATGCACGTCACGCGTCACTCACCGCCAGGATTCCGACACACGTCCAGGGGCGGCTGACCGTCACCATGGCGACGGCGGCCAAGACACGACGTCCACACCGGCGTCTTCATCAACACACCGACAACTGTCCCGCTCGCTCCCGCCCTCACCCCCCCTTTGCTTTTACCCCCCCCCCCTCCTGCTCCCCGTCGCTCTCTTGTCGCACGGCTGCCAATCGATTGTCACCAGACGGACACGCGCTGCCACCCTGCGCCCGGCACAAGGTCGTCGATTTTGGTGTTTGAAGGATTGTTGGTGGATTTTGAGGTTCGGGTTGTTGATGGGTTGGTAGGTTTGTTTTTTTTGGAGTTTGGAAATTTTGAGGTTTTTGTGGTGGTAATATGTTGATGGGGAGTGGGGGTTTTTATGATAAGATCGTGTGTGGAAAAAAGTTATAGGAGAAAATCAACTAATGTGACTTTGTTGAGTTATGAAATAAAGATATTTTGGAAGTTTGATATAAAATATGATATTATATGAAAATATTAGTTTTGATTTTTTTTAATTATTTATTTATATTTTTTTTAAATAGTATGTACAAGAAAAGCTTCTGTTTTAGGTTTTTACCGAAATGATGAGATTAATGAAATATCTATTATTATCAGGTCCGCAAAAAGAAATTCTGAGCCCAAAGAAAAAAGTTCGAAATTTTTTTTTTGTAAGTGTCCAATATTTTTCAAAAAAAAAATTTACAAAATAAAACGACTTTTTCAAAAAAACCACAATATTTTTTAAAACAATTCGAAAGACAAAAATTTTCAAAGTCGGTCACGGGCCCTCAAAATAAATAAAGCCAGGAACCTGAGAAATTATCTCCTCTCAAAGGCCCCGATTAATATGTAATGAGAGTTAAAAATAATTTTTCAAATCACATAATATTGAAAATTGAAGTATATTTAATATTCAAAATAGACTTTTTAAATCCTTTGGTATTTCATGTCAATCAAAACGTTCGCTGTCTCAAAAAAAAACAACTGACTTTCAAAAATAAATTCGTCTTTTGAAAACACGTCCGTTATATAAATATTGAAGGTACGTATCCGAGAAAAAAGAATATACGAAATGCAATTTTTAATAATTAATTCCACTCTTGAGTTCGGAGTGTCGTCCCGCTCGAACTATTAATTTTTACAGCGAATTTTCGCACATTTTCATTTTTTTCGCTCGCTTTACATAAATATCAACGCTAGTCATTTTAACGTGCCGGGGAGCTTTTAAATAATTTTAATACTTCCCTTGGCGTCGATGAAAAAAGACATTCCGAGAAGCGTTTTCAAAGAGAAATGTCTACATTAAGAAATTTCCCGACGACTCGGTCGCACTGCTATATTATGGAAAACATACTCGCTCGCTGAGAATTGTATCAGTTGCATACATTTATGCTTTTCATTTAACCCCTCAAGTACCCTGTGTTTCAAAGTACCTTAGCTTTATGAATTATTTGCATTTTTCATAAAATTCCATTTTTGTTTTCTCTGTGAAGATTCTTTGAAGTGCTGTAGAAAATTTCCTTTAGTTAATTATAATAATTAATTTTTAACTTACTAGTATAAATTTTATTATGTAACTTGTAGGAAATTCTATCTTGAGTTTTGAACGAAAAATTGATCCCAAAACATCATACTTTTATTGATCTAATTATTAGTCATCAATACAAATTTTAGACAAAGGTTTCGTTTTTGTACCCTAATTTTGAAAATTGGTTAAATATCTTTATGTTTGATACATCATTCAAAAGATCTTAAAACAGAGATATTTTTTTAAGTATTTGCAAAATTTGGTCTTCGTTTTTTTTAAACAAAAAATATAAAAAAATACTCTAGTCTCCTTTTACTTCAGTAATTTTTTGATAACTAATCATGTATTTCTAATAGTTTTTAGTTGATATATAATAGATTTTTGTATTTCTATTTAAGGATTAAATATATGTAAACTACCAAAAAAATAAGATTTGTTTGACATATTATTTTTTATTTGGGAATTATTAGTGTGCAAATGTGAAATTTTGAATATTTTTTTAAAATAATAAAATAATAATAACAACTCAAAAACTATGATACTTTGTACTAAGGTGTGTTTAGTTTAAAATATTTCAAATAACATGACCTATCACCTCTTTAAGCCTTTTCCTAAACTTTTGGAACACTGTATAAAAGCTGCATAAAACAGTGATTTTAGAACCGAATCTTCGACTAAAATACCAGAATCATATTTTTTAGTAAATCATATACATCATCGCCGATATAGCACGCAATTTCCGCTGAGATGCAAGTGCATGAAATAAATTATTAATTAAATCGAAGCTTTCAACTCCACTCGCCCTTCGCCCTCATGAGTGCGCGGGGTCGTCCGTTTGACTGAAAGTAGAAGACTGCACTTCTGAAGATGCTGATGCATTTATCGTCCAATCAACTTACCCGGCGGAGAAAGATCTCCATTGAAAACGTATACGTACGTAGGAATGTGCGAGGTTCTCGGCCAATTTACTAAATTAAAAGAAAAGAAAATACGCTGGAAACTTCGGCAGCTAAGGATTGCTATCGCGCAAGATAGCCACCCCATACCGTGTTTTATTCGAGTGCATAAAAATTTATTTATATGTGCAATTTTGATGCGAAAGTGGACTGAGACTCGTAGCGGAAATCGAGAGATGTTTTTATATTAAATTTTTAAATTTTTCATCTAATTAAAGATAAATTTTCCGATGAGGAAAAAATCAGATTCTTCTTCCATATGATGTAATTAATTTCGTTGCTATTTGCGCATATATAACGAAAATATTTTGTTTGGTTATTGGAAAGGATGTCGCAATATCAAATGAATATTTTCAATAGTGTATCGCAAGGTACACTTTATTAAATTTTCCCATGCCAAATGTTCTTCAATAAGAGTGGCGTCGAAATCTTTTTCCTCATATGCCGATATCGGCGAGAGTTTTTCCTTGGACGAGGAAAACTCTCATATGCCTCAAAGTAGTTTGAGCTTTTCTCAACGCTGAGAGGCCTAGATATGCCTAATCGAAACAAATATCTTCTTGATTGTATTTTCAAGTATTGCCAGCACTGCAGTTTTCTTCTGAAATCGGAAAATATGAATATATTTCGAAAATCATTTCAAAATCGAAAATCTTGAATAAACTAGTTGAATTGACGGAGCACTAACAATGTAATTATAGATTTTTGTAAGTATATGTCTTAGCAATATTATTTTTAAATACTACATACGTAAAAACAATCGGAAACCGTTCCCGAACACCCTGTACGTATCGGCGTGTTGCAATGAGCTCAATCGTCACGGGATGCAGTCGCGTCCGGTAAACGGTCGCATAAAAATGCACCGTAAAACTGCATTTTTATCGTTTCAATAAATTCGCATTAAACGCCGGCCACCACCATTGACGTACATTCCCCCTTTTCCCCTCCGAATAGTACGCGATTCGAACCGGGGCTTTTCCCGCCATCCGATTTATGGCCGCAATCGCGCCCGCTGCGACCGCAAGAATCGGCTTTGCCAACAATAAAACGAAACGAATTAAAATTATTACGTCCGAATATCGATTTTGTTTAGTTTTATTGTCGAAGACGAGTCAATGGTCCAGTCTTGTCGGACGCATCAATTTTTATGTTTGAAATTATGTAATTACTGCAATCTGTCATGATATTACCGGTGATGATTTTTTTTTTGTTTTTCGTATGGTCAATCAATCAGGTATTTAATTAATTCAATTCAATCAATTTGGTTTCAAATAGGTGTTCGTTAATTTATTCCTAAATACGCGTATCTGAGAGTTGAAAATTAAAAATTACCGTCATCTCAAATCGTTGACGTTACCATGATGATTTTTCTTCTTTTTCGTATGGTCAATTTGTTTAATTCAATCGTTTAAGTATCAAATCAGAATTCGGTATTATCGATATTCTTTTTCCATAATATCAGTAATGCTGAAGATAGGTTAAAATGTCATTATATGTACATAAGTGTTGCTGGTACTATCAGTAATAGAATTCCTAAACCTAAAATAATTTGGCGAAAAAAATTTTTTAATAATCAAACTTATGAAGAGATATGTTTTTCCTTATCACTTTGTTAAAAATTTACTTGAATATTGATATAATAAATTGAGAAATCCAGAGATTTTAATACTAGAATTGAAATAATTTATATATTATATTTTATTAAAAAAAATCTTATTTAACCAACGCGGAAAATTTAGATTCAAATTTTCAACAACAATCCAGAATCGAATTTTTCTAAACACCACACAAAACACCCACTAAAACGACCATTACCTCCGAACCACGAAAACCTTCAACGATCGATTAGCACCACTACACAAATCAAACTATCCATTACCACGCACAGATCTAATAAATTCAGACGCCCAATAAATCAAATAACAGAACATGTGTTCGAGCAGACATAATACGCCGATTGCGGCAATTGAGGACTGTCGTCCAGGTGAGCTTGACCGGAAACGCAGGCCACTGTTGTGAACCGGAAGTGACCGGAAGTGCAGACGTGTCGGGAAATGGCAACGGATGTTGCGTCACCTGTGTCCCGCGGGACAAGCGTCCCAGTGCTTTGTCCGATGCACTTCTTATCCAATGTATTGTGTGGTGGTTGGGTATTGGTGATTTTTGTTAATTTTATTTTAGATAATTTTTTTTAGATAGGCGATGATCAGTGGCGGATTTAACTATAGGTGGTGAAGGTGATTGTCTCAAGGCCCGTAGAATTTTTCAAAATAATTTTTTTTTTTATGAATTATTATAGTTTTTTTTTCCAATCCATTAGAAATCATAAAAATTAAATCATTTTTTAAAGAAAAAATGCATTCGTTTAAATAAAAGCTAGCTTTATTTTTATAAAATCAATCATTTGTTCTTTATTTTGTGAAATCGAGTACATATTACTACGAAGACCGAATATATCGTAATTTTCATTTATAAATTATCCGATATTTTTTTTACTAATTACCGACTTACAGGTACATTATCGATAAATTAAATTTTGAATTAAAAAACGGGAAAAGCTTGAAAAATAATGGAAAACCAAAAAAAACGTAAGACCAAAAATATTTTAAAAACAACAATATTAAAAAAAAACCATTCACCAACACAGACTAACATTTTTTCAAAAAAATAATATTTAATATTTACAAAAAAACTACCGAACTGTTATTTGGATCATTTACCTAATGATAAATGACCTCCCTACATATTAAATATCAACAATAAATGACAAAAATTTCGCCTCCGGTTCTACTTTTTTTAAATTTTATGTATAAATGAAGAAAAGATAAGTTGATATGTTTATAAGTTTGGATCCATTCCTGCGTAAGGGCACCCAAAAATTCGTGACGTTCCAAAGTGAATCCGCCACTGTCGAATATGTAGGATCAGTTATTAGCGATGATTCTAAGTAACATAAAAACAACCCATACCGTTTCACTAAAAAAAATTACAAAAAATCACCATATCAACATCAAAATCAACACGAATTCCCAATCAACCCCCACGTCCCCCACCTTCCACCAAATTATCGCGAATTTCGAAACTCAATAGTGTGCATTCGACGTGACAGTTTTGCGGCCGCGCCCAGATAAAACGGCAAACGATCGCGGACATGTCGGCCGATAAATCGGACGTATCAAAAGCGACGTGCTCAAAAACAGAAACGAATAATATCCTTTATACCGAGTCATGAGCGTTCGTTTGTGTTTGCGCCGAGGACTGTGCGAAAAGCGCAAAACGCTAAATCGTTGCGTTCGCATGGCGGAGCGCTCACCTGTCGAATAATCGAATTTCAGGGGTGTGCTGTATGATTTCGAAGTTATTTCTTTGGTTTTATATCTTCTAGGGAACGTAGAGTATATTTGACATACAGTATTAAACTTCAAATTGAACATTTTACTCATCAAATTTGACATCGCATATAAATTTTCTTCAATTTTTTTTATTTATTTATAATTTTGTTAAAATATATATGGTTAAATTACTGTATGGATATTTTAGTCGTAGTTTTAGATTGAAGGCGTTTTTGGGTGTAGAATGAATTTAAAGATTTTTTTATAAGTGAAAATAAACGTTGAATTTGAAGTACAAAAAAATTGTATCTAAATGATGATTTCGGTGCGTTGTTATGTAAAAATTTGGGTATTTAGTGCTTGGGTGGGATATACGTTTGAAAATAGGAGTAGTTAGGGTAGTTTCGAGGTGACGGTGATTTTGGATTTGAATATGAGTTTGAAGATGGTATTGAAGATAAGTATAGGATAGTTTAGTAAGTGAAGGTGAGTTTTACTGATGGAAATAGTTTAGATATAGAAGTGATTTAAAAATTTAAGTAGTCTCAAATTAAGGGTAATTGAAGTATAATACAACTTCCAACGTACGTGAAAACTACAAATTCAATTATTTTCCATTGTAAATTCGATTAAAATCTATAAATAAAGTCTAAAATATTAACGTTGCTTTCGGTAACGAACGTTACCGCAGATAGAAATCGATTATTATAATACATAAAAAGATTACACCCGATTAAAAAAAAAATTAAAAAATAATAATAACAATATTCACCATCCCTGAGTGCACTCGTGAGTCGCTTTGACTGCAGTGCATGCAGATTATTAGTCAAAGCGCTGCACAGGTCCAAACCAAAAATTTTCAAAAACCGCGCAAAGTGAAAGCCTGTCACTGGCATTAGTTCGCTAATGCACTTTCCCGACACGTATTCGTTCGCACGAATAGATAACATACACGGCGAATAAAACGAATGCAATTTTTCACAATGACGCACCGTTGTGGCTTAATCGAGCTTTCCGAATCAATCTGAGTTATTTTTGTGTTTACGTATTTGATTCGATTGCAAAAAAAGGTTTTAACTTTGATTGTGTGTCGTTTATCGTATGCCAGTTCTGTTGATGATCAAAAGAGTTTTAATATACAATAAAGTAATACAATAATGTCTAAACTATTATTTAATTCTGTATATGAAAAAAACACGCTGAATTTTAAGCTGAAAAGATTCAAACACGTATCCGAGCTTTTCTCGAAAGCGGGACAAGTGTCAGTCGATACGCGAGCGGGGTCACCATCCCACGAGCGGGATTGCGAAAGTGGTATGGGTGGAGGCTTCGGGGGTGCTCTAGGAATGCACCTTGCACCGATGCGGGTGCACCAAGCCGAGGGAGATGGTCTGATGCCTTTCAGTCTCGCGTCAGAGCCTCCACTCGTCCCACTTTACCTGCCCCTCACGCCTAGGTGCGGCCCTGTCTTCTGTGGGGGTAGAACACCTTATAGAGGGTGAAAGGTGTATGCGCCGATCGGTTTGGAATTTTTTCGCTGAAGTGTATGTTATGTAAAAATTAATAATAAGTATATTGTTTCTGTTGATGTTTAATTTGCGAATTATATGGGATTGATTATATGAAATTGAATAATTGAAAATTTGCGATTGAGTGATTTTTTTTTATTTTGTTTAATATTTTGATGTGAAGATTTGAATTTTTTTATAATAAATTTCATTTTAAGAATATTGAATTGTTTTAATCCAAAATAAAATGGTTTATAAACATGTTATGAATTTTTTTTCTCATCATGAAAAATGCTCAAGTCTAGATGTAAAACTGAAAAATTCATCAATTTTTTTCCGACAATTATTCCAAGCAATTTATATATTTGAATATCGACACAATACAACCTTCAACAAACACCCCCTCGAGCGATCCAATTCCATCGAACACACACAACACAACGCAACATTCTCACTCATACGCCGCCCAGTCCGAGTGGGCGGCAGTGGGCGGCCCTCGACATCTGCGACGACAGAAGACGAGACGCGACGACTGACAGCTCTCTCTCTGCAACCTCGGTCCAGTGCAGTCGATGCATCCGCAGCTGCTGAAGTCGCAGCCGACTGCTAATCGATAGCAGCCGGCCCCAGTGACGTCACGACCCCCGCCCACTCCAAAAACCGAAGAAATGCTCGAAGTTGTCACATGTCGATCGTGAACCGTGAAGATTAGATTTAAATTTTATTAAAACTGAAATTCTAGAACGGCGACGAATTATTTGGTTAGTTTATAATTCCAAAAGTGGTCAATAAAAAAATGAAAATTTATCAGTAATTAATTATAAACTTGATCAGTAATTTGCTCTAAATGATCAGTCAACTATTCATTTTTTATCAGTAAATTATTGATTTTTTTATCAGTAAATTATTCATTTTTTATAGGTAAAAAAATTTTTTTGATCAGTAAATAAATCCTTTTTGATCAGTATTTAATTTTAAAATGGTAAGGTTAAGTTAGATTAGATTAGATTTACGTTAGGTTAGGTTAGGTTCGATTTAGGATAGTATAACAACGGTATCCAAACTTGCCTCCTGAGGCCATTAATAGCCCCTTGAAAGAGGTCCGAAAAAACGTAAAATATAAAAAAAATAAACGAAAACGTCAACATACACGCGAGAATTGACATGCGATATGACAACACTGACGATTTTCTGACTATCAAAATGAAATGATCATTTTAAAATTATATTACTGAACATTTAGTGTAATAACTGAGTATATGACAACTGATCACAGCGTACTGATCATTTAGAATACTCACTGATAATTTCGAAATATTTTCAGATAATTTAGTTATTTTTACCGATCAAAAGTTGAACAAGTTACTGATCAATTAAACACACACCTTCTACACCCAATTACCGCCCAAATACGTTCGGCGTTCGCAACAACAAAAACGCATCAATCCGCCGCCCATAAAACGGAATTGGTCCAAAAAAGCCCAGAAATAATAATATCCCGAGTCTCACACAATTTGGCAATTCCGAAACGAAATATTGGGGGTTGCTTCACTCACCCGAAATCGGCGGGCCGAGATTAAAGGGTGCGGTTGAAGCTCTCCCGAGACGCTCGTTTCGCGGGTCGGTTCCGCGAACCGGACACTGACGTTGCCGCAAAACGGTATACGAGATTCCATCTTCTGTTCGTTGAGATGGACTCGTTGGTTGCTGTGGATGGTGTGGTCAGGGGTGGCCGATCGGGGGATGTGGGGCGGGATGAGGAATTTTGGGATTTCGATGATGGATTTTGGGATTGAGGTTCGATTTTGATATCAGAAGGATGCTGATGTGAAGGAATGTGTTTTTGTTTAGATTGTGGTTTATAATTTGTTATGTTAAACATTTGAGAATTAATAAGGGATTACAAATGTTTGCCCAAATGATACTGGCATTTACGATACTAGTGCAGATCAAGAGTAGCGCACACAATCTTACAACACCGAGCATAGAATACAATCTGCAAAAAATCGAAATAGTATGATTAATATTACATAAATTATAAATTATTAATATTATATAAATTATAAAATATATTCGTTGGATCATTTAACCTTTAGTTAATCCTCCAATTGTCTTCAAACGTGTCGTGTGTGCTAATGTCGCTCGGGCAAATGTCTGATCACTAGTAATTCGAATCTATCTTAGGATTTGGATGAAAATTATATATGAAAATTCTTGGACTGATAAAATTTTTGAATACTTTTATAAAAACTAAATCATCACTAATAGGAAATACAATTTCGATATTCAAATCCTGGGATCTTGAAAGAAAAATTCAATTCCGAAATTTTTTTTATGCCGTATCAGGTAACGCTGAAATGGGCGATCACTTTTCAGTGATTATACTGAGAAAAGTTGGAACTGGAATGGTTTCTCGTTGCCTTCTTCGGTGATCAGAAACTTTGAATTGATCATAGAAAGAACTTATGCAATATATGATAATGAAAATGTCAAAATTTAAATTCCAGTTGTACACCAAAGGTTTCGGGCCGCTTCGAAGGCCTTCTCTCCCCTCCGCCCGATGAAAGATCTGAAGAGCGCTGGAGATTTAAAATTGCACGGTCCGAGATTGCTGGTACTAGTGGTTGAGGTCTTTCGGTCTTTTGGTTCTATCTTGGCGCTGTTAATTTCGGGGAAAAGACAATTTCGCTGCTTTCGCTTGCAATTCGTTAAAACGGCCCTAGTCCCGGCGCTGAGCGTCGATTGTTTAATTTAAACGGTCGACTTCATATTTTACAATATATTTCGGTTTGTATAAGAAAAAAAACGGGGAATGAAACGAAAAATACCAGCAAACATACATAATTCGAGCACGACCTTGCCGTCGTTGAATTTTCCAGATTTTAATACAATCAAAACGCGGCCCAACCGCCTTCGGGGCCCTCCGGCGGGCCTGATGAAATAAGACACGTGTTTATGGAATTCATTTTCCGCGAAACCTTCCCACCGACCACCCCTCGATATAGCCCAACCTTATTCTATATGAGGGGCGTAGGTTCAAAACTGACAGCGAATATTATTAGCTGAATACGCCGAATACTGGATATAGAAACTATTGAAAAGTGTTATTCAATATGGAGTTTTCATTAGTTTCAATATGGTAAAATAAAAAATACTAATTAATAAATTATTTTTAAAAAAATTGACGATTTTTACTCGTCTCTTTAGTAATTATAAAAATAAAATGTTAATGTTTAAAACTTAAATTTCGAATGAAATTTTGAGGCAACATACACTTTTTGCATTCTAAATTCAATCATAAATAAATATAATTCAACAATCGCTGATTTATTTTCTTCATTTTTCAATTTTTTTAAGATCTCATTGAAAATATATAAGAAATTTTAAGTACAAATTCATGGTACATACGTATTTTCAAATTGATTTATTACCAACTGAGCTTATCAAAGTCAAATTGAAGAATAGATTTTATTTCAATAATTACAGCAAATTATATTATACGTTTCTTTTAATGAAATTTTGATAAAATTTTGATGATTGAATTAAATTTGTAAAAAGTTGACTTTAAAGTTTCAAAGGGTGAATTTGATTTGAAAAAAGTTCAATTTGCAGTGTAAAAGCTATATATAATATATTTACTATTTCACATACCACATTGATACTTTACGAATATGAGCAAGATAAAAAATATATATAAAACCTAAAATTTAATACAAAACTTTCAAAGAAAATTAAAAAAAAATATATTCATCTTCAAAACAATCTCACATCAAAAAAAAAAATCAAATCACAATCCATCAATAATCTAATCATCCCGAACCACTTCCTTCCGCAAACCCTCGACTGCAACATTTGATCCGACACCCCCACATTACGCCGACAAAAAGCGCAGCCCCCTCTCACCCTTCCGGGGTATTTTTAAATACGTATCGGGGGGAGGGTCCTGCGCCCCCGGGGCCCCCATCCCGGGGGGCGCAGCACCGGCAGATAAGTGCTCGGCAGTGGGAGTCGAGGAGGAGACTCATGAAACCTGTCAGACTCATGATGGACGGCATCACATAAAACTGACGAGTTGACTCCGGCTAGAATGGCTCTGTGGAGCCCACTATATCACTTTTATTACACACCATCTTCATTTTCATATTTCATATTTGCATTTTCTCTTCGGATCTCGAGTCGTCCCTCGCCTCGTTGCGAGCGGGCGTGCGTACCCGCGTTATGTTTTATTGTGCGCTTGATATATTGTGAGTACGTGTCGTTTCGGAGGCATTGATGATGATGGCGGAATGGATTTTGAGTTTTTTTTTAGAGTTTTTGTATTTTTGGTTGGTTGAGTGTTTGATTTTGTCGCGAGAGGTCTGTGTAAAAACTGTTCCGGGGTTAAAAATTGGATTGTGAAATCTTTTGATTGGGCATTTCGTGGAATTGTATTATAGAATCTTGGATGAAAATTTTATAAAAATATCTTTATTTTAATTATATCAGATTCTTAGAATTTAAGAATCACATTATAATATTCATTTTATAATTCCAAATTTGAATACCGCTTGAACATAAAAAAAATTTCAGTAAAAATGAATAAACGATTCTAGAACCTTGGACGAAAATTTGATACCAAAATCTTATGATAAGTTTAATCAGATTCCCGTTATTTAATAATAACAAAAAAACATTCATTTTATTAATCCAAATTCAAAACTAAATAATAATAACTATAAAGTTAAAAATTATTTTTTGAGCAAAAGTGAAAGAAGTATATTTTTAAAATATTCAAACATTTTGCTTATCAAATTTAATTGGATGATGTGTTTAGATAAAGTATCAAATTGTTTAGATTGAATTTTCAATAACAGATTCAAAATTTATATAATTTCATAATATTATAATCAAAACATTGTTTTCTTCAAAATAATGTAACTTTTTTTCATGTATTGATAAATCCTGTGATAATAAAATATTGATAAATACTGCAATAAATAATGTTATTAATACTCTGTGAATACTGTGGTAATCATGTGTGAATAACACAACTTTTCTTTTTAAAACAACATACATTCAAAAAAATACGATATCAATTAAAAAAATATCCATTGAAAATCTCATACGCACATTTAACACTAAAAAAAAATCAATGGCAAACCTCCACTCTTTCACTACCCCTACAAACACGCGCATCCAAAAAAATAAGCACACACACAAATTTTTCAACCAGATAAAATAAATATTCAAACCGCCCTTTGGGGGGGCGGCCCGTTTTGAAAATA
The DNA here is from genome assembly GCA_009617725.1 of Hydropsyche tenuis. Taxonomy (NCBI): domain Eukaryota; kingdom Metazoa; phylum Arthropoda; class Insecta; order Trichoptera; family Hydropsychidae; genus Hydropsyche; species Hydropsyche tenuis. The sequence continues at coordinate 2,867,900 of VTON01000009.1, forward strand.
ATTTCGCAAAGCTGCTGTCTTTTTCTTCGGGCCCCTGCCGCCCACCTACACCGCCATTCCCGTTATAAATCAGCCGGTTTATGGCTAATTAGGCCTTTGTGCCTCGGATGTTTTGGGCGGCGGGGACTGGGCGGGATGTGCGCCCTAGAAGCCCCTCCGGGACAGGGGTGCTCAATTCCGGGCCTTTGACGTTTCAGGATGACGAAAACGGACGTTAAAGTCGTACAAAAATATTATTGAAATACGCCTGATCTTCTTTTATTAACGGTTTCGAAATAACGCGGTTCAAAGAAAAAGAACCGATTATTTTTTTTACACTGTTTTTTCATTTTAGAACGGTATAAAATTTAAAAAAATATGTATTATTGTGTCACAATGGTAACATCCTGAGTCAGCCTGTATACAATTGTAGTTATTATATAAGAAAATTCGATGTTTTTCGTTAATTTTATGTGACAAAATTTTTCCAAACTTTTTTATAAAGTATATTTGGATGAAATTTTCATCCAAATATACTTATGGAACCTATCTTTAATTTTTATACAATCATACATTTTTTACACTGTAGTATCTGGAACGTATAAAATACGATTGGGTTCATAATAAGTAACTCAGATTTTTTTATTGTGAAAAAAATTTTCATATGATTGAAATAGTAATTAATAGTTTTTCTTTGTTAATAATGCATCTATCGTTGCTTTAGTTTAGTTGATGGGTATAGTTTATTATTTTTATAGAAAATTTAGTTCTTTGATATGATGTTTTATATTTTTATAGATGGATATTTTTAGTAGATGTTGAAAACCACTGGTAGCCTTCTATATATGGGGGGTGGGCGGCTAGGGCGGAAAAGAGCGGATCATATCGGGACGGGAGTATCGTAAAAACCCTTCTCTCGCGTTCGAGGAGTTGCGCCTACGTATTTTTGTCGCTCCCTTTTTTATCTATGTGTTTCCTCTTTTTTGTTGAGTTTTTTTTTGATTAAATATTCGTTTTATAAGCAGGAATTGACGTTTTAAGATATCATTCAAAAGCATTTTTTTTTGTCTAAACCAAAACACACAGCACTAAAAGTACGTAACCCTTAATTGGTCCACCTTCTACGGCTATTTGTTAATTAACCGCACTTTCGCCGCAAAGATAAGGAAAAGCTCACAGCCGAGAGCGAAAAGCCAACGGAAAATTGCGACTAGAAAAAATTAAAATTCCGGCGGGAAAATCGAAAAGTTTCCCGCGCTCCAATTTTGGGCCGAGATGGAAGGAAAGCGAGTCACTTTACCTCAATTGATATTGTTAAGTAGTCGGCGGGGGAATTCGGCGAACTTCGGACGGCGCGCGGACGGAATTAATAAATTGCGAAACAATCAAGTCCAAATTTGTTTTAAGAAAAATTATCTTTTTAAATACGAATTATCGCTGTTGGGAGCCATGTGGTGTGAGTTTTCGGAGTACGAGGTTTACAATAGGTGTTCGGTGCATGTAAAAATAAAGGTAAAGAATGGTGTTACTTTTCAGCAAACAAAGCAGTGCTGCGATGCCTGAAAACTGTTAGTCGTTTAGTATCAACTCGGACGTTACCTGTAATAAGCATGTATGGTGCGCTGCAGTGTTTTCTTAGATACAGTTGATTCACGATCATGCGGAATTTTCACATTTAAAGTAATTTTCATATTAAAATTTTATAATAGATAAAAATTGATTTTCTTATATCATATACATATACCATAGATGGTAGATTATTCAAATGATTATTAAAATCGAACCAAAATAAATTTAATTAAAAATCAACAACCTATTTCCGCCAAAACCATAAAAAAAAAGATTGTTTTAAAATTTTATAATACACAAAAAAGTATTTTGTGAGTATACCTACTCATTTTTTAAATTTACATATACCATAGAAGGTAAATTCTTTAAAATTATTTTCAAATTCAAATTAAAAAAGAGACTGAATTAAAAATCAATTCACTTGGGAGGCCATTATCGGAAAATGATCCGAATAACATCTCGATAATTTACCGGTAAATTTTAATTTTTACTAGTAAAAAAATACATATATTTTTATCATTGAGCGTGATCTGTTTATTTCGTTACATTCTGAATATTTTGAAAAAATGCCGGGTCGTGCAGGTTTACGATTGTTTTTAGATTTTTCATTATTTTTTCCGGTTTTTTACGATATTTTAATCTACCGGTAAACCTGTAAAAAAAATACTGGATAAATGAAAATTACAGTAAAATTGGCCTCCCTAATATCCATCGACACTAAAATTCTAAAATCCAAAACATTCAATCCCAACACCTAGTCCATTCTTGTCCGCTTAAAATCACACACACGCAAAAACACACATATACACACACACATCTCCCGCATAATTCCGCACGGCAATATTACACTTGCTAATATGTATCTACTGCCTTTGTACGTACCTTATTCTAAAATTGCAGACTTCAGCTGCAACCGGGCAGGGCGGCGATGGGCGGCGGTGGGCGCCGCCCAAGTGGGGTGTTTAACGCCCGGCACTCTTTGTAAAGTGATGCAGGACGTAAAAAGGATGTGCAAGTGCATTTTTTTTTTGCAACACGTGCGCATTTACGTGTGCAGGTGACGTCTGGTCTTTTGACGGTTGTCGACACTTTGTGCGCTCTCAATGGGGCGAATTTATGGCGTAATCCGCATTTTTTAATTAGTTTGTTTAATGATACATTTTGAATTTGTTTTTATTTTTATTTTTGGTTGTTTCGAAAGTGATGTGATATGGGATGAATTTCGTCATTTTATTAATTATGTTTCGAAAATATTTGTAAAGGTTTTTTTTGGTTATGATAGTTGGTGATACTGTACATTTTCAATCGAGTAATTTTATAGTATAATATTTTTTTATGAATCTCTTATTGAATTATATAAATAATTGTGGATTTTGATATGTTTATTTTAAAAATATTCATTGTAACTTAAATTTCAATTTGAAATAAATTGCGCCAATTTCGCAATTATACTTTTGACAGTTGTCAATACTTTTCTTCACTCACAATAGAATAACTTCATGGCATAATCCCTTTTTAATTGTATTGGTTAAGAAATGTATTGATTTCTTAATTATTTTGTATACTCACATATTGAAACACGGTGAATAATATTGAAAAAATCATTCTAATCGAAATACTCGAATAAAACATTTATGAATCAATAACAACTTTGACGTTTTCTAAAAAAAAAAATTACATGTCCTTCTATGGATTATTGGTGAACAAAATATTTAAATATGCATAAATAATTGTATGAAGTTTTATTATATTTAATAGTATTTTGCATAAGGATGTCAAATGAATCGTTTCGACGTATTGCATCAAAACTATATGTATAATGATGTATGTATGTACAATGACTCAGTTGATAATTTGCAATAACCGATTGCTGATTTTCATTGACAATTTCGCGTATTTTGACATAAAACATAAATAATTATATTTAACCTTTGACAAAAAATTATTAACGAATCCAAAATAATATAATTATAATAGTTAAGTGCAGTAAATTTTAAAATATTTATAATCTAAGTGAGTAGATATTTTATCAAAACAAACAAATAAATAAATATAAAATCATTAAAAATAATAAATTTTGATTAAAAAAATCAATATTTTAAATAAAAATAAAAATAAAATAATTCGAATAAATGTGACAAAACTAATCGGACATTTGTGCGGCTCGCACACGTTCGACAGCGAGCGCGCTTTAAAAAGTGATTGTGCGACACGATAACCGGCCACGAAATGGATATTTTAAATTTATTGGCAATAAATCAGCGATCGGCGTCCATTGCAAGCTAATCATTTTCATATTCGCATCGCGAATCGTGCACGCGTGAACAGTTTTCAAACTGCGCGAAAGAGATCGATTTTGACGTCTCGCGCTCGCAACCTGTCAAATTCAATTACGCTTTTTTCCGTTTCGTATCGAAAAAATTGTATTTTTTTTTATATTTGAAGTGATTTATTGTTAGTTTTGATTTGTTTTCACTATTTTGTTTCGTAGTTAGTATGAATAAATAGTTATATAGATATAAATTCGATTTTTGTAGGAATGTTATTGATATTGATTATACGATTTTATACTATAATATTAATGTTTAATATAATATAATAAAATCTTTGAATATCAAAATTAAAAAATAACAATAATACTTTTCTGTTAAGTCATCATCATCATCATCATTAGCAGCGTCGCAAAAATAGTCAATTTTTAAATAGTCAAATCGCCATCTGTCAATCACTGGTTTACAGTGAAATTGTAAAGTATACCTACACTATATTGAAATTCTCTATAATGTTTATCACTTATAATGACAATTTAAAGGGTATGCGTTTAAATTATAATTCAAAAAATAAAAATTAACTGATTTGTGAATGCAACATTATCGATGCCGTTTGAATCCTCGATTCAAATGCCCAAGTGAATACGTTGTAATATGTTTAGTAAATGTCACAGAAAATAAAACTTTCTTTACTCAACCCACTCATGTTCAATAATATAAATAAATACTTTCAAAATTTTTGACTGAGAAATGCGGCAATAAATAATTAATATTAAAATTATGTTTAGTGTTTTTGATTGAGAAATATGGAATTTATTCAACTCCATACATTTGCGCCACTCTAATAAAAAAATATCAAAGAAACTTACAATAAATCTTATAACTGATTAATTTTTTATCAAATTTTGAATAAAAATTGATATATATATACATGTTTAAAATAAAATACATAATTCAATACATCCTAGTTAATTAAACAAATTTTCCCAATAATCAACCCAATCAAATCAGACACCCAATTTTCAAAAACACTCAAAGCGAACACGCATAAACACCAATCCTAAAAAAAAAACAGAAACACGCACAGCCGCCAATAAATCACGCACAACACTCAAAACGAGAATAATAAAAAAAAAATGGAAACGCACGTGCGAACGTGTACGGGCGAATTTATAATGCGCGCGCGAACGATCGGTCCGATCGCGCTGAATCGTCAAACGAGCCGCATAGGTCGTAATTCATCGCGCGATGGCCAAAACGAGCTGTTAACCCCGAAATGGCCGGACGGGGTTATTTAAACCGTCGTCGTTCATGTGCGCGGGAAAAAAAAACGGGAGCTTTCGCGGAAAATTCGGGGAAAACTGATGGAAATCGGATCCGTGTGCTTTGATTTGGATGGTTTTTTATGGCTTTTTTGATTTTTTGTGTTAGGGAAATTGGATGTTAGTGTTTTATGGTTGTGATGGAAATTTGAGTTTGGGGAAATTCGCGGGAAATTGATGGGAGTTTGAATTGGTATTCTTATTATAGCTTTTTGATTTTTTTTTAAATCGAACTATTTATTATTAAGTCAAATAATTAACATTGTTTGTATTGACATAAATGGAAATTTGATTGTTTTTAGATTTTCATGAAATTGATTCCTTGAATTTTAATTTTTTTTATCGAATTTGGTAAATTAAAAGTTACTTGCATTTGAATGAATGTTTTTTTGTTCGGAAAAGTATATGAAAATTCGATTTAATTTGATGTTTCATTTTTTTTTAATTATTTTAGAAAGATATTTTATTTGCATTATCTATTGAATTACACAAATTTAGTATGGAAAATAAATTATATTTTACTTTAGTGAACATTTTTAGTTTTTTGAGAATTTGAGAAACCTAGATGGGAAAGTAGAGACTGGTTGCTTAATTCGAACGTTTTGGAAAATTGAATTTTCGTTCGCTCATAACTAATTGGTTACTAACAAATTGATAAAATTCCAGTTCTTTTAACATCGAAACTTTAATGAGTTGGTTTCAATTTATATTTTATCCAAAAAAACTCTCATATTATGAGAGATTATTTTGTCACGTTAGAATATTATAATAAAATATATTATGTTTTAAGTACGTGTAACATAAATCATTAATATATTTATCCCATAATTTCAATGTTAATTGTAGTAATTACATTAATCAAATATTTATCCGATCTAAATAAAAATTATTGTTGAAAATAATCTATTTGACGGACATTTTCAATACATACAACTTTCAAGCAACTAACTACTGAGGATGCGAGCGCGAATATCAAAATCGATTTCAAACCCTAAAATTCAAAATTTTCAGTTTATTTTCAATCGACAACTCATTTCGAAAACTTAAAAAATGATGCTCAGACAAAGAATAAAAAACATAATATGCCCACTAAGACACCTATCCGACGACATCCCTGAAGAAATTTACGTGGCGAACTACAAATATAAACCGCCGAAAAATAGCCGATGGGTGAGTGATATTTTCGCAATTTTTCCAAAAACCTGCACACAAAACTACACAAAAATATAATCCAACCACATTTTCGCTACCGGCCCGATATTTCAGCGATATTTCAGGCTAGTTTCCGTATCGACGTTGCACCATTATAAATTAGCGAGCGTTCGCGTCACTCTGCATTTGACGGGCGAAATAGTGCGTTCGCAGATATAAATAATCGCTTTTTTGATGGAATTGAAATGCAGTACGTTGCAAAATGCTAATTTTCGTAATGGGCGTTTTGTTATTGTTTTTGGGTGGACGATAATCGTGTTTTATAATATCGGATAAATCACAGATTAAAGTGATGCGTTTGCGATTTTAATCGTAGGTTGTTTTGTGATGCGTGTGTTGGTTTGACGACCGCATGTTTGGTTTTGTATGAAATGTGGTTTTGTTGTGAAAATATGAATTGTTTTTCGAATTTATTTTTAGTTAATGAATTAATTAATTTTTGAGTTTATATAATTTTTTTATAACTGTATTGTTTCCGTTGTAATTTTAAACATTTTTAATTAAGGAACTTTCTCTAGTGAAAGATATTTTTATTTTTATGTACCAGTATTTTCCAACCTTATTTGTGAAATACCTCAATTCAATGCTTTGAAAATCTCCATACTCCCCTTTCAATATTTCAAAGTTACTTAAAAAATTCTAAAAAAAACTACACATAACAATCTACAATGACAAGTACGGCTGAATTAGTTACCTCACATTTAATATTATATATTCAGTCAATAGATTTACTTCAATTTTTTATCTGAATTTTTTTTATATAAATATAAGAGCGTCGCTTTATTTGCCGAAAATTCAGGGTTGCAATTTCAATAAAATATTTTTGAAAAAAATCATTTTTTAACAAAAAAAAATTTATAAAAAATATAAATGATTTGAGTATTGCCCTCCAAAATCATAGACATAAATCATGGACCTCATATATAAACATGAGAAAAACTATTCTATACAAATTCTTCAAGCACCCTTCTAAAAATTCACCAAAAAAATCCCAAAAAACCCCAAATCGCCCCCAAACACCCATCACCATCGCCCAAACCTTCTCAAAAGCGCATCCTCGTCCAAAACAGCCCGAAATACAATCGCGAGTTTTCAATAAGCGAGCCCCGCATGAAATATGCACAGAATTAATGTCGGCCCCATAAATAAGGATAATTAGCGGGGGGCCCGCGCGATGGCCGCTCATTGTTCGCATTACACGACTGACCCGCCCCTGGCCGCCCTTGCCCGCCCCTGCTAATATCGGGGCTAATGAGAAATTATTTTTGATTTGTGCGCCATTGCGGCGGCGCAACGAATGCGCAAATGTGCCGATATTATGAATAATGGCCGTCAGACGTGGATGCGTTCCGATAGGAATTTTGGTATGTCGTTTCGATGGGTGTGATTCATGTTATTGCCGTTTGGATGGGTTTTGTTTTTGGGTTCTTTTGAATGATGCGATTTTTTTTGTTGTTAATTTTCTGATGTTAATTTATAGGGTAGCTACTGAAAGATTGAAGGGTTTGAAAAAGTCATTATTTGTTGTTTTTTTTTACGGGTTATTGAACAACCCATAGATATTAAAATGGTTATATACGAGTATAATGTCCACCAACGAGTATAATTGGGTGTTGATATTTCAGTGAAAAATTAATTATTGAAAATCAGATAATATTGGCAATATTAATTGATAAAAAGTGTATGTGTATTTTAAATTGATGGGTACATCAATAAACAAAATTTCTGATTTTGAGGTTCAAAAAATCCCAGAAAAACATATCAGAATCAATTACTACATCCCCAAAAAATTTTCTCTTACTTTCAATTATTGACCTTTCCCAAGAATAAAAAAACTCAATAAATTTTAATTGTTATTAAACATACATAATATGTAGCCAATTTAACCCTTCGTTACTCGTGTGGCTTTTTTCAGGCACCAGTGGGTGAAAAAACAAAAATATATTATTACAACCAGAAAATTTAAAAATATCTCGTTCCACATACATATCTCTTATTAATCAATGATTCATTAAAAAAAATCTTTAGTCTTAATTAATATTTGATTAAACTAAAAACGGATAGGAATTTTAATAAGTATTATACATAATATTTTTCACTTTTCTTTCCAATTAGTCTTCATAATTTAGTTCACAAGATATCTTTATGCACGGTGCATTCGTTTTCATTTTATAATCGGTTTTGTCAACGCATATTTTTAGCCTATGTGATTATGAAGGTGAATGAAATTGAAAAAAAAACAGCACCTGGGCCTTTTGCCATACTCAGTTTCAGAAATATATCTATAAACTCATATTTTATCACTTAAATTATTTAATAATAATATTTTTTTACGGATTTATCACCAAAATTATAATTACTTGGGTCCAATAGATACTACGCGAGTAATAGTGTCACAAAATACCACACGAGTAACCAAGCGTTAAATCTTCAAAAGATGCTCTATAACACGTAAAAAAAATGACAAATTATTACTTTTCCACATTATTCAATCTTTCAATAACCATCCTAACAAAACCAATTCACTATACCCATCATCAACAACATCCAACACCAACCACAACCCATATTCCCATCAACGACAACTCCGACACGCAAACCCTTCCTCAGACAATTTCCTCGACTTCTCGGAAGCAACACCGTCTCGATTTCACAGTCGTCTTTCGCCCGAACGATAATGCATATGAATATGCATGCCGGTGCATTAGACGACGTCATTTTAGATGACGCGATAAATCAACGCGTTTGATTTGCATGCGAAGTGGGGCGGACAGGTGGCCGACGCTAAATCACCGTGTGCACGTTTATAACTATCGCTCGTGTATGGGGCGCTGTTTGAATTCTTATTTATGTATTGGGTATATTGGAAAATAATTTTTGGATGTAGGGTTATATTAAAAAAAATTGAATGTTTCAAATTTTGAATGAAATTTTAGTATAAATTTGAATTTTTCGATTTTTATTCGAATTTAATTTGTTTTATTATAATGGAATATTATTTTTAATTTAAATTTATATCGAATTAATTAAAATATTATATAATAAATTGATTGCACCTTGTTCAAGCGGTAAATGCAGCAACGTAGTGTCCGGCACTAGCAAGATGTTCTCGACTACACATAGACACCGATTTACGACCCCAACGATTTAATAGCCTGTGACAATCACTAAATGCATACCATTATCTAATATCTGAAAATATTTTCGATTTTGTTATATAGAATTTCAAAGTGGCGTAGTAACAACATAAAAATTAATCGTTAGATGGCTCTAAAAAAGATTTGAGTGACAATTTTTATTATTATTTTATTGTAGACTTAATCATAAATTTTGAAAAAATCAGTAAATTTAAAAAGTTAAGCAACCAATGATGAGGTTAAAAGATGAATTTGATCTCGGTTCATTTGATAAAGTATAGTTTTCCATACTCAAATTTTCAATAATAAATTTTTAATAATTCCCCTTTCTACACCGTTCCGAATTAGCACAGTTCAAGTGAGGAGAACCGATTATTTTTTTCACTTTAACACAGTATGAAAAAAGTATTATTATGTCATAATGGTAAGATTCGATGCAGGCCAGTATACTGTTATAATTATATGTATAATATGTAATTACAATTATTAAATAAAAAAGTTCGATGTTTATTGATGATTTTACATGGCGAAATTTTGTCGCATTACACATTTTTTTTTTAAACATTTGTATGGAAGTTCTTTCCAAATATACTGATGGAACCTGTCTTCAATTTTTATATGATCACCATACATTTTTTTATATGGTAGTATCTGGAACGTATAAAAGTATAAAAGAGAATTTGTGTATATTATAATAGTGAGATTTTTTATCTGCAATAAAATTTTATAATCTTCATATGTTAAAGATAATTAAAAGAAATACAGTTCGAGGATTTCAAATAAAAACTTGAATCTAAAATTCTTGGATTAAGTACCAAAAATATTAAATTTATCTGATAATATAATAAAAAAATCTTTGATAACTCAACTAAGAATTTCTATACAAAATTTCCTAACATAAACTCCTTACCAATTTAAAAAACATCCAACACCCCATTTCGACATTTCGACAAACCCAAACACCCTAAAACCTCAAAAACCCACAACACCACATCCATAAACACCCATCACCATCTTTCAACCCGCTGAAAAATCCAGTCCACACACCCGAAGCTTCCACTCGATAAACCCCGAGAAGAATCCGGCATTCGTACCCAGGCGATATTTATCGTTAGCCCGCATTTAATCCGAGGACACTGTTTTGCACTATTTGTTCTTCGGCGATGCATCCGGAGCGTGTCTGGTACTTGAGCGGTGTGTTTTCAGCGCGGCCAACAGTGCTGAAAACTCTCGGCGATTTATCGCGGGAACACTTCGCATCTCGCGAAAGATTTATGTCAACGGCGTTGATATCCGATACTTCGGTGCATTCGTGTTTATTGTGTGAGCTTTCAGCTGAAAGGAAGCGTGTTTAGTCGTGGATGTGTGATGGTATTTGAATGATGTCGAGTGAGTTATTTAGTTCGAGATTTTTAGAGATGAAATGTTTATGGTTTGTTTTGGAAATGAATTTTGAAATATACTTCTATTGGGATAACGAATAATTTATTATTTATATAACGATTCTTATATATCAACAAAAATTGATACAGTGAAAATAATAATTTTTTTTGTAACTAAATGATATGTTGTCGATAAAAGATTTGCGTGTAATTTGCTTGTGTGAGTCAAGTCTAAATACAACACAACAAAGGTATATTATTACATTCATATGAGCCGTTCATAGCACAAATCGATTAATTCCATAAATCAAAAATTGTAGAAATGCGATGAAATAATGTACATTGTTTTTTAAAATTCCTTTATAATATAAATTTAAATAAATATTTCAAAATGCAAAAATACAGATGTAGTGCATTTGAGTTGCATTATTGCAACGATTTACATTACAGTATAGAATTAATCAAAATGGCCTCTGAAATAAATTATGGCTATACCAAGTGCGTTGACACTTAAATTTAAGATTTTTCAAAAAGTATAGTTAATCGACTTGTGCAGTGAACAGCTCATATGATCTTTTTCTGATTTCATAGCTCAAGAAAACTGTATAAATCTAACCAATTTAATACTATATGAAACTAACTTAAGTTGATCTTTTTTTTTAATTTAGTGATTTACGTGCTAAATACATATGTTTATGGTCTGCAAATAAAATCAAGCAGCGGTGGAGGTCCGGCCTTAGAAATCGGACGTGCTTTAGTGGTGTTTTCCTTCCGGTTTGCGTATTGTGTCATGTCTAATGTTCGGTACATGTTCATGAGGAAATTCAAAGGACAAAACCATTGTTTTACAAATTACACACTCCTCTGAGTCAGGTGAATAGAAGTGCATTCAAAATTTTCGAATAAATCTGATGCATTCGTTTGGACAAAAGATTTGAATACACACAATTCTCTTGATTTAATTGTGTCGCTTAAAATTATTTTTATTATATACTATAATATATGAAACAAATTGTTATTTCGACCCAATAGTTTTAAAAATTCGTGATTTGAAAAAATATATTGATCATAATTGACTTTTTTCTAGTGTATTTTGTATTTATAACATGAATCGATACTTATTTATTCGAATTTAATTGATTCGACTAACCCAAGTTGTTTATTTATACTTCAAAAACTTATTCAAACTTTAGTTCAAAACTTTGAGTCAACAAGCGCACCAACTAGAGACATCTATGAAAGAAAAGCTTTACTATTCATAGAAAATTATCAGAAAAATATTAAAATTCCAACTAAAACACAATACAATTTAAACAAACATATATTTTATTGAAATTTCAAACCTTTCAATAAAAAAAAAATCACCAAAACCACCATACACAAACCCATTAACTTCGCACCCAAACCTCCCTACACACGATTTACACCCACCAAACGGCCTTACACACCCAAATTAACATGGCCCACCACCGACCCCATCTTAGGGCAAATGATGGTGTCGATGGTGCATCTGCATAACGATATTATGAGGCCGCAGCCGATAACTCAGCGGCCGGACCGTGCTAATATAACGTTGCGAAAACGTGCGCTTGGCCGTAAATTGTGCATCCGTTGCACCGCACTTGCAACGGTTAACTTTTGGGCAAGAGGCCCGCGCCGTGTTACCACTATTACTGCTGGCGATGGAGGCTGTGGAGGGCCTCGATTTGGACGTTATGGCCGTTAAGCGGAGTTATTGGGGGCTGTGGGTGGGATGTGTCTTCGTGCGGGTGGGTGTTTTTAATTTGGGGGTGGGTGTCGGGGTTTGATGGTTGGTGGATAGAGTTGGTCGATGGATGTGATTTTGATGTTGTTGGTTGTTGGATGATCTTGAAATTATGTGTGTTGAGTTTTTTATTGAAATTTTTAGTGTAGTTGACGTTGTTGGTTTGAGTTGATGCTTTAGGTGTTATTTGTGTGTGGTTGGATGTGTTGCTTGTTGAAAGATCTTTAATTGGTGTATTGTTGAATTATTTCTTCAAATTCTAAATTTGTTATTCAACTTTAATTATTTATTATACAATTCATCGATCGTTATTGATAAGTAAACATTTCAAAGAACGTTCTATGTTTTTGACTTTTATTGATAGAAAGGTATGAAAATTATCCATTTTATCCGATTATGAAAATGTCAATTCAAATATTTTCATTCTATGAAAATTTATATTTATTATTTCCTTAAAATACATTTTATGATTCTAATCAAAATCATTATATCCTAACGATACATAATTTCTCACATTAATACATAATAATATGTAATCGAATTTTATGTAAATCATGATATAATCTATCTGATCGTAGATCATGGAGAAATGGTCAACACAATAGTGTGTCTAGAAAAATTAAAATAAATTAATTAGCTTCATAGCTTCAAGTTTGATTTTAAGTTTAGTTAAGTTCTTAACAATCACAAAAAAAATTCTAAAAAAAGTACAAAACACATTTTCACACTAAAACAATTTAAATATTGACAATTTGAATACGACACAAAACATACTTAATACATTTATTTTAACGACACAATAAACGAACCCAGTTTCAACCACCAACCAAATTTCAACCACCAACAATAAACCCCGATCTAAACCCCATAAAAAAAGCCCAACTCGACGAATAAAAAACAACAATTCACATCGCAAAAACCTCATACAAACCCAACAAATAACCAAACACATACGTTTCACTTTACCAAGTGACGGATAGTTGAAGTTGGCGCAGTACCCGAGTATTTAATGCCCCTACCCACTATTAGGGTATGAGCGGGGGCCCTATACGGGATGGCAGGTCAGGCCAGTCCAACATACGAGCCTCGGTGTCCTCTGGCTTCGTGTCTGCATGTAATATAAGGACCAAGTTGGTTAAACACCCCCTAATGGCCCCTTCTTGCGGGTCCCGAATAACGAAAACTTCATCTCTGCCGCTATGCCGGGCGAGTGTCGTCGTATTTCATGCATTATGGGTGAAGGTGTTATGGTTTTGATACTTTTTTTAAACGTATTGATTTTATTTTGTTTTAATTTTGATGTTATTCGATTGAAATTTTGTGTTAAGATTTTTCAAGTTTTGTGTTAGATTTGTATTTGTATTAGATTGATTGAAAATGTGAGAATTTTCAATGTTTTTAGCACAATTTGATTCGTTTATGAAGAAAAATTCTAATGAAAATAAACTTTTCACATATAGACATCTATCGGTTCAGAATGCAAACTTTTTTTATCATACATATTTTTCAATATTTGAAAAAATCATTTCATTATTTTTTTATAATCAACATATACAGTTAAACCCGTTTTTGCGTACCCGGATTTCACATTTTCTCGGAACTCCTGGATTTTACGTTCAATTTCTGTACTCGTTAAATTTTTGTACATTTAATTGCCGCTTATATTTCTATTACCTGAAAATTAACGTGAAAATTATTTTTAATTCAATTATTATTATAAAAAGTATTTAATAAAATTCGCAGTGATTGTCAATCTTTGTTCAAATTAATCAATCGCTTATTGCTGAAATTTGTTAATTTTGGATTTTTCTATTCTTTTTATTTTTTGTTTACCCCCATTCAAAAGATTTTTTGATCATATTTTTAATGTTATCACATCGAAAGTTCAAGTCCATTTATATCGTTAAAATAGCTTGTATAATATAAATCCAAAAGTATGTGCCAAATACGTGATTTTTTCAATAAAATGCACTATTCGCTTGATTATTCTCAGTTTAAAATCATTTTTAACTGTTTTACAATATTTGACACCCTTGATTTAAATTTTTCTCTCTAATTACATTTAAAAACGGGATTTTTCTGTGATATAATACACTCACATAAACTTTCACCGGATGAAAAATAAACACGGAAAACAAAATACATTTCTCTCAAATCCCACACGCCACAACTAACAGTTCAATCGCATTTTTTCCACCATTGATCCCGATGCCCACAGGTTACCGAGACGTACCTGAAATTTCCCCCCGACAAAAAAGGAAAGGGCCACCAAACGAAAAGTTTGCCGGGCAATAAGGAAGGTTTAGCTCAGCCCCGACGACTTACCTTATACCGGGGAGAGGAGAGAGAGTATTTTTCAATAACGTCCGATACGATTCTTTACGTAAGCAATTTTCCACGTGGAACTTTTTCCGGTAACGAAGATCCCCAAATTATTATAGATATCCCCGGCGCGGACGAGGCGTCTTTCTTTGGCCCTCCTTGCCGTTGTTGTTGGTGCTTTTTTCGTGGTTTTTTATTGTATGGACGGTCCGTATAGATGGGTTGTTGCGAGTTACTCTGGCGTACCGCTTGTCCCATTTATTGGAGTACAATATTGGTGGTGCGTCTCGCGGGTATACACATATCGGACAATGCCTCCGATGTCCATAAGTTACCATTCGAGGTACGTAATGGTCGCGATTCGATAAGAATCGCATACGGGACTGTGCGTTGACTTTTTTATAATAAAATATTATAATAAATGTGCTATATCACTCAAAAATTTTTCTTGGATTAATAATTACAATTGAATACAGGTTCAACACTATAAATTTATGCTTTTAAATTTCAAATTCAGCCATCGGAAAATATTATGAAGAGAGTTGTCATCGGAATTAATGAAAATTTCATTGATAATCATGACAGCGGTGTTTATAATAACATTTTCCTATGGTTGAATTTGTAGTTTAAATAGTTGAATTTTAAGTATAAAACCTGTAAAATGAAAAATTTTAGATTTTCAATAGCGCGAACAATAAATTTAAAGGGAAATTCTTCCAATCCCATTTTTTACACGGCTCCGAAATAATACGGTTCAAAGAAGAACCGAATATTTTTTTACACTATTTTGTCACTTTAAAATGTTTTAAAAAATATATATATTATAATATAATATTATGCCACAATAGTAAAATTTGGTGCAGACCAGTATACAATTATAATTATTAAGTAAAAAATTTCGATGTATTTTGATGATTTCACATGGCGAAATTTTTCCACATTACACAATTTTTATGAAGTATGTTATATTTAGATAGAATTTGCATCCAAATATTCTGATGGAACCTATCTTCAATTTTTATATGGTCACCATAAATTTTTAACGCGTTTTTTTTACACTGTAGTCTCTGGAATGTATCTTTCGTATAAAAAAAGAAGAATAGGTATATTTTCACTCTAATAAAATGTATCAAAAATGCAATTTTAACTACTACAAAAATAAAAAAAATGTGTAGCATTTTTTCATAGACTATTTTCAGAATTAATCACTTGTAATATTGATTAATACTACTGCAATTGAATCGTTTACAAAATATTCATTTTATCAAAACCATTTAACCTTAACCTTGTCCGAATTTCCCAAACAATCGGCGCACGCTTCCGAAAAACAACGCAAGTTGCAAGTAGATGCACGGAAGTTTTCCGCTTACAAACACGCACACACATACAAAAAATTGATATGTTTTATCCGTGTGTATGTGCTCCGGTTAACGTATATTCGTGCACGCGACGCAATCGGGACATAAATACAAAAGAGATATAGTCGGTCAGGTAATAAGAACGCAGAAAACGATAATAGAGTCGTGGGTTTATGGGAGGCCGGCCGCGGTCGCGCTGGGGTCATCTTCAACCCCATGATACGTATATATTTGTATCAGAAAAATACCATTGTGATAAAAGAACGTTTCTTCGACAAAACCAAAGAAGATTTGTATTCAATTTTTATTAATCGGATCCAATTTGAACTCAATTACGCAATTAATAAATCAGTGAATCTCTAAAGCCGTCAACACGATTTGCGAATAGAGACGACCATCAAAAACCTCCCTTAAAGCAAGCCGTCAACCGCCAATCAATTAACGAGCGATTTAGCTCCCGCCTCATCCGCCCTCGAAAACCGCCCACTTATCCCGCGAAGACGACTACGGCCATCCTTCAGCAGACGGAGGATCGTCTCCTCCATTAATCATCGGCCCTTTGAGGAGGAGGAACCTCCTCGAACACCTTGTCCCGAGGTGTTAGTCTGTCGGCGCCCAGTAATGATTTGATGGGCCGCGTTTGACAAATGACGCGAGATCCTTCAGGGCCCGTCCCGGGATTATCCCGGTTCCGATTTTCTTCTGGTGTGTAGGGGATAAAAAGGGAAAGTTTCCGCCGCGGTTTCGTGGGGAGATATATAAATGTGTGCGGATTAGCGGGGAGGAAATAGAATAGATGACACCGAAATTAATGGTATGTTTAACGGCGTTTTAATGCTGAGGCTTTTTGTCACGTCTGTCGCGCGTCAAACGTCTCCGCCTCGAGGATTATGTGAATATTTTTTTTGTACGAAGGTTCATAAAAACTGAAATGGGACAGTCTAGGGAATGGAATATGAACAAGTGATGTACTGAAATTGCACCCGAGAGAATGTAAGAGAAACAAAAAGAACGGTATATAAATAAAATCAAAAGATAAACAGAAAGATCTTCCACGATGAAAAAAAAAATACTATAATTTTTCAATCAATCACATCCACTTATAACAATTCTATGAAGTTCCGTCCCAAAAAAAAATACAATGAACACTAATATTTCTATAGTCATTCAATCGGCCATTATCGCCCGAAATCCTTCAGCTGAAATCCGAAAGCGGTTACTCCGAGCCTGCCATCACCGACAGTCTGCGCCCGTTAACTATCAACGGCAATAAATAAGTGCGGATCAATTCCGTTGGATAGTTAGACCCGAAGGGTGAACTCGTCGCCCACTCTCCACCCACCGAGGGGTGGCCAAAGTTCGGCCCGCTCTTTCGGCGGGCCCAAAGTCTCAACATTACGACATTATATCTGTAATAAATCTAGTTTATTGTCATCGCGCAGGGGGAGGCCGAGAGGGGTGTGGGGCGAACGGGTGGTATTAAGGGGGTGGGACCCGTAATAATTCTTAACGACGACGTGGACGGGTGGAAGACGGCGACACTGCGCTGAGGCATTATTATTATGCGAATAAATACTGGAAATGTCAAGACTAAATGTTCTTCTTCGGGAGAGAAAGACCGTCTTGAGTTGCCGGGGGTGGTGAGTGGGTGGCGGGGGGTGGAAAGGACGGCGCGTGACGGAAAACTTGCCAGAAACTTATATCAAATAAAATATAGTGGCGCGTATAATGTCTATATTTATTCTCTGATTGTTTCGGCGCGTTTTCGTTGCTTTTTTATTTTTTTGTGTATATAAAAATAAATAAAATTAAACAAAGAAGCGTATTGACATATAAAATATGATTAAAAAAGTTTGTCTAGTTTTATTTATCGAAAATTAAAGCAGATAAATTTTATAAAAATATATTCAATGAAGTAATCATTTATGTATTTAAATCTACAATAATTTAGTTGGTCGACACGTTCAAATAGTTTAATTTGAAAATAATAATAAATCTGATTTCTAAAGATATTTGAAATATTAAAAAATGAAACAATTTAAATGGAAATCTTTTGATTCAAATTCAAAATCAGACGATGACCGTATGTTAAAAACATCACATTCGCCTTTATACGCGATCCAGTCTTGCGCTTGTCTGAAATACGACCACAATCTCCAAATGGAATCTGAATTTTTACCACCGCAGCGTTAGACTACTACTTTTCCGATATTACTGTATTATAAAATGGGGGCACAGAATTATACATCGTATCACTCATAAAAATCCTCGAATGGACATAACTCATATTCATATCGACCGAATTATCGATAGAGATACCATTTCAAATAATCACATTTAATCAAACTCATATAATTCAGTTATTAAATCTTAAACTGATCTTATTTTCAATCAAACAAACACATCAAATATTTGATTCCTTATAATAAAAAAACTCATATAATAAAATTGATTCATCGCATTGTATCAGAGGGAAAGATCAACGAAATTCCCGGAACGCACGATTCCCTGTAAACCACCCACAAAGTCTCACATTTAGAAACCCACCCCCCATATTCTTAATATCTTCCTATGGCGATCATAATTCAAAACGAGGACACCAGTCTCGGCTAATGGGGCGGCTGGGAGAGGTCCATGGCATGGGTTTTTTAACTAATGCAAAGAGTGCGCGAAAGCCTCTCCGAATATGAGTAATAATTCATCGCGGTTCGCTCTTTTCGTGTTTTTCGGTTTTTCTTAATGTTTGATAAGTATGCTGAACTCGGGTGATTGGTTTTCTTTTATTTTTATTTTATGATTTTGTTTGATGAAGTATTTACTATTAAAAGTATTGTTTGGATGTTATTTTGTATTTTTAATATGAAATATGAGTCAATGTTTCATTGAAAGTGATTAATTTTATTTTATAGTCGTGTTTTAAACATCAATCGTATTTTATATGTAAAAGTAAAATTTATTCTTTTAACAAGATTAATTTGAATTATTTCTAGAATACTAATATGTAGAGCGTGAACAGAAAAATACATAAGTCAAAAATTAAAATTTTACTCGGCGTCAGTACTGCAAGATTTTCGAAACAAACACTTCCGTATATTAAGAAGTTAAAAGTACAGAATAATTGCTCAATAAATTTCTATTCATAATATAACATAACGTCTCAGTCTCCCCCAACTTTCACCTAATCGAAGACTTATGAAAGTATAATTTTTGGGGTAACGAACGCAAAACGTCTGCTTTATATAACATCGAACCCTTCAACTCCCCAGACCCTAATCTTAAACCCTTCCCACCGTAAACCGAACCGCATTAAAATCCTTCCACTCTTCAAAACAACACATGTAAAACCCGGCGAATCATACGATCCGAAAAAACTTTTCCCAATTAACGGGTATTTACGATACGGAAAATCCGAAATGCACCGGGAAAACCCGCACCGTCGCGTTTTTCCACCTTTTGCCGCATTATAAAAGTTAGTCTGGCAACTTTCGTAAATAATAATATCTCGAGATTTTCATTCCGCGCGTCGGTTAATAATCGCTTAAGTTTTTCCGGTCAAGCGATTTCAACGCCGCGGGAAAACTCTCTCTCCGGCGCGCGACGAGTTTTCTTTTATGAATATTTACGAAATCATTAATTATTTTTAACTTCGCAGCCGCCTTCAACCCCCGGCGTCGAGATTTTATTTTTTTATTATTTTCTTATTATACTTGGCAACTGGTTCTTATCAGCGGCGCGGCAGACTTGCATACATGAATAGAGCCTCGATTGTTTCTCGTGCTGCGCCTCCATACACACCCCTTTTCCGGATCCGGTCGTTCGGGAAAATTAAAATTTTCTTAATCAAGTCGTTCCGCTTAATTAGCAGGGCTGACGCGCCGGGGGAGTATTAAAAGAATCGCATACATATGTGCGCGTGGAAAATTCATTTCTCGCGAGGTCGATTTTCCGAGTGTTGACCGCGGGGCGTCAATCGTGGCGGGCTTGCGAATTAAGTAATCAAATATAGATGGAGAAAAAGAAAGTTATTAAGGCGAATAGTCGTCGTCGAAAGTGGATGCTGCGGCCCCGTCATCCGCCAGATGCGTAGCCCCCGCCATTGTCGTTACTTTGAATTGCCCCCGACACGGACGAACACTACCCCTGGCGGTCCACCGAATGCCTCAAACTATGGGGAAATTTTGGGTTTTGGATGATTTTTTTTTAATAATTTAATAGATGATTTTGTGTTGAATATGTGGGGATTAAGTTGATTTTGATTATAAATATTGTTATTGTGATATTTTTAATTTAGTATCATTTTGTTCTGCAATGGTACAAGGCCATAAAAGTTAGCAGAAAATTTTGAAAAAAATTCAAACTTATAGAATTTTCGGAGCATAATTTTTGTTTATATTAAATTATCGATTTTTAAGATAAAATAAAAACAACAATCATTACTTTTTGAAAAATTTAATACATATACAAGCGTCTTTGAAAATTTTCTGAATATTTCTTCTTTCTTGTTTTATAATGTAACCATTCTGAAAAAATACTATAATATTATACATAACTATTTAAATAAAAATATCAATATTCTTATTAATTAGTATAAGAAATATAATTAATGATTTAACGCATATCTATTCTGTCTCATTACAAAGAAAAAATAGCAATTTATTTTATTTACAGATAGTTTTTATGTTGTAAATAATTTTCATTTAAACGGGATCATAATTACAGATTCCAAATTGTTTATTTTTATTCTTTCATTTGTAAAAACTAAGCATTTGATTTGTTCGTTATTAAATAAGCCATATTAAGTAAATCAATTTCCATATACAACCAAAATAAAAAAAATAAGATCAATACATAGATATGCGTCCACTTCTACTCCATTGCCTGGAACATTAATATCCGAAATATTGACAACCATTATACCTTCCCTTTATAAAAAAAACCGACAAAACAAAAAATATCATATATAACGTACATTTTAACAATGATACCCAAAATCTATTCAATTTAAACTTCAAATTTATAATATCAAACTACAATAATCATTAAAAACAAAAATTCTAACAAAATCGTCAATAGATTGATACGCTACTACTTTTACTCCATTACTTGCAACTTTAATATCCACAATATTTTCACAATTACCTTCCCTTTATAAAAAAAATCAAATATTTCAATAATGACGTCACCCAAATCTACTCAAACATCAATACAAAGACCAATCTAACTTCAATATTCAACTCATCAAAAACTACCTCAAAAAAAATTCAAAAAAACACACCCCACCAAATCGCCCTACAAACACAAAACACCCCCACAAAATTCCAAAAAACCTCCACAGTTTCAGAACCACCTCCAGCGACGACACTATCGTTGCGCCTACTCGCCTCCATCTCGTTTTGCGGCCGTTCCGACGAGCCGAACCGACGTTAATATAAAAACTTTCAGCGGCTCGGCTGTAATTTCGACCGCGAGAGGTGAAGATCCCGATGTCCTCTCTGAAAAACAACTGTGTCCACATTGGTTCGTCCGATTTACTATTCAAACTTCGCCCGGCTCGCAATCTTCGGCCGCATAACCGCAAGCTTCGGCGAAACTTAATTAAAAGCGAGCGCGGGGGCGTGTGCGAATTTCGCACGTTTCGCGAACGGGACAGGGGTTGCTTTGTTTTGAGCGAGGGCCGTTTGATCTTTCGGTTAGTGTAGCAGTTTCGAGCTTTATCGGTGGTCGGAGACGATTCGTGTTTAGGGTGGTGTCAGTTTTCTTATGGGGTTAGTATGGGTTTCGTTTTTTGACTATGGCTTTTTAATGTTAATTTTGGTTTTTGGAAGTTTTTGGTTAATATATCGGATGTTGTGTATATAACTTTTGTTGTATGATAAGGTTTTTTTTTAATATTTGCAGATTTTCAGTAGATATATTTAGTCGTTTTTCTTATGACTGAAGGTCGTTCATTCCATCATTTTGTTTCCATACTTCGACAATTTATAATTTTATAATTTTTACAATTTTTCTCTAGCTCTTTTTTGTAATCTATATATATATAAAATTCAAACGTTATGTATGTATGTATGTATGTATGTATGTATGTATGTATGTTTGTATCCAATAAACTCGTAAACCGATAGGCAAATCTTCACTAAATTTGACAAGAATGTGCTTTGAAATCCAGAGAAACTAAGTATCATTCAGTTTTTTAATATCGTTTTGAATTTCAGTTTTTTCTATCGATCACCATACAAATCATAATATAATTTTCCGGTGTCGGGATTGATTGTGACAATAATTACAATCGATACACAATTTATTTTCACAGAGTCCCAAACAACGCCGGATACAAGCCGCTAGTGTATCATAAAAACACATAGTGATGTGTAAAAACAAGTCAAAATCACAAAGCATATATTTTGTTTTGTAGATAAACTACTTTTCGTCTATCGATAATTTTACATTTAATTTATCATTGTAAATATAACATATTCCAAATGAAAATATTAGTCGGTATACTGCTAGTTTCTGCATCTGCATGTCCATCCGTCACAATAACCAGTACGATAGCTATTTAATCTGCAGTGCCAATCACAAGCAAAAGGCGTAAAAGGGCAAGTGAGTCTTCTATTTCGGGTCAATAATTCACCTTTAATTAAAAAAAAAGTTATTTTAATTTATAAATTATCATGACTTTATAAAATATGTTGCTATGAAAGTTCAAAAATAGTTGAATTTATCAGTAAAACCCAATATTTACCAATATTCGGTTTTCATGTTATATTTAAGAATTTATCAATACATAAAAAACATACCACGTTCAATGCTTGGTGCCAAAAATTCATCGTCTACATGTCCAGGTTGAACATTTTCAACGGGAGAAGCACGACAGACGGTGGCCAAAGCCAAAAAAACCAAAAGGCACGCAAATTTCATTTTCAGGACTGAATTTTGAAAGATTCACTTCTTGATGATTCTCTTCTGAAATATCTTCAAACCGCGAATGATCATGCGTCATTTCCCTTTATCATATTTATATTGTTAGTTAAATAAATTTCATGGAAGTTTTATGTATTGTGTAAATTTAATTGTTATTGCTTTGACAATATTAACCCTAAATACGTTTGAGTTACTTTAATTATTAAAATAAATTATATCTATATTATAAATTTATTATTCGGTTAAAAGGTTATTTTTATTATAAAAATCCTCTATTCCATATTTCATCAAATTAATGTAAATCATAGTTTATTTTATTAAAATAAATTCGTAATCAAAAGAAATTTCTTCATATTATTTTTTTGCATAAAAGAGAATGCGCAAACTGCTTGAACTGTTTATTAAATAAATATTTTTTGTTGGAACAAAATATTGTAACATACGGTCCAATCAATTAGATTTGATCATATTAGTGTTATCAATTAAAGAAAAATAATATTATATCTTTTGATGATGTCGTATTACCTTATCTACCATTTCTTTCAAACATCACTAATTTAATATTTGATGATGATTATAAACAATTTTTTTCAAAGAGATTTTATGATTAACTATTAACATAATAAACTGCATTATATTATAAACATTTGATAAAGTGTAAAAATAAATACACGTCATCTACTGAAAAAGTATTTTATCAATATGACATGATCATCATCATCATTATCATCATTATTATTATTATTATTATAAGCAGCCTGCTCACGTCCACTGCTGGATGATATTTTTCCATTCGCTTCTATCTTCTATCCATTCAATAATTTTTTTTTCATGCTTAGGCTCTTAATTGTTCTTCGACTTTCTCTTATGATGATAAAAACACATAGTGGTATGTGAAAATAAATCTTAATCAATTTGAATATAATATTGAAAAACCATCTTATTCCATCCATTCTTAAAATTTATATTCATTGAAAACTGATGAATCAATGTAGCTGAATGATTGGTTTTGACGCATCGATTATCAAATTAAAGTATTTTAAGATTATGTCGATATATTAATTATTGAATTTATGAAAATATTTCTTTATAATGTGAAACAACGTATTGATTTTTCATTCGAATAATTTTCCAAATTAACATTTCGCATGCCCCGAACGCATTACCTATCGAAAACACGTGTCGAACTTTTCAATCAAGTTAATCGATCACGAATCAATCAAAGCCTTCACAAAAGCAAATTCCGAACGCGAAATTAACATTTACACAAGATTAAAGAACATTATCTTTCGAAATTAAACAGAGCGCGGAAAATAGTCTCGCTCATCAGCAAAGTTTTCCTCTCCCGGTTATTAGCGACGTCCATCCTTTTTTTTCCAGTTTAATTTTATTAAAACGGTTTTAAAACACGGAAACGGGACAGATGTCACGCTACAGTGTGCCAAGCACTATTTTTCAATAATCGCATTTAGCCGGAACACTATATTAACTTTGTTTAGCGAGTCTAAGCGGGGGGCGAATCTGCTTTTATTAGCACTACCCGACCCCCGGCTACTTTATAACGGTCTTTAACTTTAATTCTGTACGTGTTTTATTTTATTTTTGTTCGAAAATATATTTTATTGGTGTATAAACGTTAACTACGCGCAATCTCCGTCTTAATGGGGCATTTATTTCGTTTATTTTGATGTATGAATAGCCCGAAGACGTTAAGCGAGAGGCCGCCGGTTCCGTTCGAACTTTTGATTCAGAGCGAAACGACTCAACTAATGTAAGTCACGTCTTATTTATTTTCGTTATTTATTTTTTTCAATTAAACGATTGTTTTTTAGGCTTGTTTGTTATTTCCGTTTTTACAAATTCGTAATGTATTAATGTTGATTTTTTTGTGTATGATTACGTTTTATTATTTGATCATTCTAAAATTTTCTTTTATTACTTTGGTAATGTGTCATTTTTATGTCGAGTCGGAAAAAATATAAAGAATTTATTTGAATTATGATTCAATATCACTTATTATGTTGTCTGAGAAGTTTTAAACTAAATCCATTTTTCAAATCATGAAAAAGAATTAGACATAATTTATACTTTGAAATCAAGAATGTATCCACTCTAATTAGTTTTCCTTTAATTTCATTTTCATTTTTCAATATATCCATATTTTTTTATTTCATCATTCAATAAATACACATCCACCAATTCTTAACGATTCTCAACGAATCCACCCAATATACAACCACCCAAAAAAACAACTCCATTCACAATAATTACAACATCCATTTTTTTATTTTGTCATTTCTTCCAAACAATCAAACAACAATCCGACCATCAAAAAAAACTCAAACGACCAAACCGTCATCCCCGACAATACATTTCCTAATTAACCCCCCACCCCCTCGTACTAATTACAAGAAGCCCCCCCCCCGCGGGGCCCCGGTCACGGTAGTGGCTTGCGTGTGAAACGTCCCGTGACCGTGGGGCCCCCGTCCGGGGGCCGAGCCCCCGCGGCCGGGGCTCCGGCTCGCAATTAGTAATAAAAGTGGTAAACGAGAATTAACGGCAACTCGTTCCGCGGCGGGTTAACTTCGTTTTAACTTTAACGCTTTGCGGGGACGCAGACGCTCGTCCCCGACGGGTTATTTGGATTTTTTTTTTGTATAGATGCGTGTGATTCGGTTGAAGTTTCTAATACCAAAACCATCCCTAAACTAATATTCTTAAATTATAACAATATACACAGGGATGGATTCAGAAATTTTTTACGGGGGGGGAATTTTTCAGATTTTTTTTAATTGTTGAATTTTAATGATTTTTTTCGTTGAATATAATTTTTTTATAAATCTATAACAGCGGTTCATAAACATTTTGACTAATATGCAAAAAAAATTTCCTATTTTCAAATAGTTGGTGAGCCTTACTGAAAAATAAAAAAAAAAGCGATTGGTTTCAAAATTATTATTTGAATATTTAATAATGTAATAAAAATTGTTTGTTTATTATAAAAAAAATCTTTATGTATTTAAATTATTGGAAATATTTTAACGATTAGCGTATTAGAAATTTTTTTGTGTATCATAAGATATTTACCGGTGTTTTCTACTTTATTTGTGTCTCTCTATCAAAATATTTAAGTTCTAATAAATTCTGAAACAAAAATCAACTAGCCTTTTTACCCAAAAGTTTCACAATAACAAATACAGTTGGATTAGTCACCTCGCTGTTATTTAACCAATAGAATTGTTTTTTTTTTTATATATATAAAAATATAGCAGTTTTCCACCTTTTTTCGAAAAATCAGGGTTAAAATATCTAAAAAATATTTTCAAAAATGCGTTTTTCCGTTTATTGTGCTAAAAGATAGATGATTTCGAAAACATGTGAATTTAGAAATTTTACCAAGTTACCACGCCCCTCTGGATCCCGTCCCTGATCATACATCACTTAACTTTAACGATCGATGAAACTTTCACACATACAAAACCCATATTAAACAAATCGAAATTAAAAAATAAAATACCACATAAAAACGCATCGATGTTGAAAACTCGTTTGAATTTTCCCGAAACGCTAATTTTCTAACACGAAATTAACGAAGCCTTTTCGAGAAAAATACGCGCGTCCGCGCAATAAAACGGGCGTCGATTGCGCGAGTTAAGTCCTGTGAATTCACGTTCACATGACTTACACATTATAACTTTTATTAATTAAGATTCGATGTTTGTCTAAACTTATATAGTTATTAATATTTACTTTTACTGCACAAATTCACATGGGGTGGCACTCGAACTCAATTTGTAATATCTTAAAGGAAACTTATTTTTTATATTAATACCGTTTTATGGCCCTTAACGAATGGAGTGGTGTGGGAACCCTCTCAAAGCGTATTTTAGCTATTAAAATTTGCTTTTATCACATTTGTTGCTGAGATTCACACGGGGTGACTCTCGGCTTGATTTTTATATGTTTAAGGGAAATACATTTCTACGATATTCAAATCACCTTGTAATCCATAACGAATCGAGAGTGTGGGAACACTCTCTCGAAATATATTTTTTGTTAATGAAATAATTTTATTGCCTTTGGCAAAAAAGGGGGAGAGTTCGAGAAGCATCTAGAATATTTTTCTCGCACCATCTCAACGAGAAGGGGTGCGAGAGTGATGCAAGCAGTATGATTTTTTGTTATGTTAAACGATATAAAAGCCATACGCCAACTCGGCGGCGTCGTCGTTCATATTTTACCATCTAACTATTCACACCTCTTCTTGTACCTTACCATTAAATAAACAATAGAAATGAACACCATTGTTTAATTGATCTCACGAACACAATCAAGATAACCTCGCTGATGCAAATCGACCACGGTGCAACCCTTTATTAGCACTATTTTCCAAGTGCAACCCTTTATTGGAGCGGCCGACAGGAAATCGGCGCTCTCAACTCTTATTTGGCGCATCCAGTAGGAGCGCAACCCTTATTTCGCGCATCCGATAGGAGCGCAACACTTATTTGGCGCAGTCGGTAGGATGATTTTATCCAAGTGAATATTGGATATTGAAGAATCAAGCCTTGCTTCACGACGTGCAGACTCGACGGTCTATCGAGCCCCACCCGCTGAAGACGAAGAAGATTCTCAACGCAGGTGACCTGAGGACGCAGCGAAACGACGGCCCAGGGCGAGTTTTGACTCCTTACACTGAACCAGCACATCAAGTGGAAGCCACGGAGATTAACACGAAGGTACGTGTTATCACGCGGAATCACACAGCACGGCGCATCAATCAGAGAGTTATCAACGTTCACGTGAGTTTTTAATTTTTATGTTTTATCATCCATGAAAGTGTTTTCCTCTCGAAATCCTTCCAAAAATATTTTTAAACGGAAACGTAAAAACGTTCCACCGCGACGATTAATATTTTCAAGTAATATCGAATTTGAGACGGGCGATCAGCTTAGGGACAACGGTTTATTGTCACAAGCAAGTTCCTCGTTACCGAAAAATAATACAGCAATGGAAGTTAATCCAATCGATGTATTTAATAATTTGCGAATTCCGGATATGGTCAAAAACCTCCGAGAATTCGATGGCAACCCTATTTCGTTGCATAAATTTATATGTGATGTGGAACATGCATTACAATTTTGCCCTATTGTAAACGACGAAGCTTATAAATATATGATTGATAGTGCAATTCGGAATAAAATTACTGGCAAGGCCGATGACGTACTCAACACGTATGGGATATCGATACAGTGGAATGAGATCAAGTGTAATCTCATCGCACATTATACTGATAAGCGAAATGAGGTTTCCTTTAATCCGCGATCTCCACCAACTGAGACAAAGTAATAATACCGTAGAAGATTTTCATTCAAAAATTTCAGAAATGTTATCTTTATTAAATAATTATGGTCAAATTCACGAAACAAATTCCCTTTTATTGATTCGAAAAAATTTATTACGCTAGCTCTTGTCTAAGTAATGTTTTAGCTGGATTACGTGAGCCATTAGGGTTCAACCATCAGAGCCATGCGGCCTAGTAATCTCAGCGAAGCGTTAAGTATGTGCACAGAAGAGCAGAATATTTATTATCTTCAAAACAACGATAATAATTTTTCACATTATAACAGACGTAATAATAATTTTAATAATCAGCGTAACAACGGTAATAATTTTTCGAATTATAACGGAAATAATAATAATTCTTATAATTAACAACAATAATAATTTTTTCGAATTATAACGGAAATAATAATAATTTTATAATAAACGTAACAACAATAATAATTTTTTCGAATTATAATGGAAATAATAATAATTCTTATGATAAACGTAACAACGATAATAATTTTCGTATTATAACGGAAATAATAATAATTTTTACAATCAGCGTAACAACGGCAATAATCTTCCGCATTATAACAGAAATAATAATAATAAGATTGGAAGTTCTAATCAAACCCGTGTTGTTAGACATAACCAGCCAGCACCTGAACCAATGGATACATCAAGCGGACATACGAGAGTATTTCATCCGCAAGTATTTAATATAAATAGAAAAAATAAAGCTAATACCAAAACAAATTTAGACTCACACGATAATGAAATTGACGATTCAAATTTTCGGAACAGAGCCTCTGCGAACCCGTCGGATATATAGAGAATAATAATCATAATAATACGACTAATTTACCATATATTCACATCAATAATTCTGGGAACCCACCATTAAAATTTCTTATTGATACTGGTAGCAGTATGTCATTTATAAATCCAAAACATGTTTTTGAACATCAAATTGAAAAAATTTACCCGGTAAATATATCAACAGTGTTTACCGATCATGTATTAGATGGAAAAGTAACCTATGATTACTTTCCAAATCTCGCTAATGACAAACCGTTAACGTTTATTTTATTTAAATTTCATAATTACTTTGATGGATTGATCGGCATTGACATGTTACAACAATTACGTGGTAATATAAATTTAACTTCAAATTTCTTAGAAACTGCAAATGTAAAAAAATACCTCTCTTGTTCAAACCAAATTATAGATCGGTGTGTATAAAGTTCAACCGAAAACATCACAATTATGCAAAGTCCCGGTAGATATTCAAAACGGAGATGTTATTGTGCCAACGTCAAAAGTAGGGGAACTTATTATACAAGGTGGAATTTATAAAAGTAAAGAATATTTTTGTTTAGTGGAAGTAGTAAACAAAACGGATTCGATTCATAAGTTTGTGATAGAACAACCCGTTAAAGTAGAAAATTGTCATAAATATCTTGAATGCAATAACTATCATATTAGTAGTTATTATGAATTGGAAAACAATATAGAGAATTTAATAAAAACGGATCATTTAAATAATGAGGAAAAGGAAGCTATATTTAAACTTTGTAACTAAATTAACACCTCATGAAGTAATTAACGGTCATTTAGAAAAAAGGGGTATACTTGATACCTCAACTCCAACTAATGTACCATTAACTAAATACGTAGAAGATAAAAAAACGGAATTCGATAACCTAAATAAAATTATTTTGGAACGAAGTATATTGCATAAAGAAAAAACTATAAATAAAATTAATAAAACCTTACCAGAACCCAGAAATTATAATAAAAACGAAATTGTTTTCCAAAGAGATAATCGTAGAAAAAAGAACGATCCATTATATGTTAGAACCGTAGTTAAGAAAAATTTAAACAGAATTATTAGAACAAAAAAGGGTAAAATACATAAAAATAAGATTAAACCTAAGCGTAAGTTTCAAAATGAAAATAATAATGGACCGGGAGATGGAGATCCATGATTTAATGTAAATTTTTTATTATATTAATATTAATACTTTGTTTACTTTTGTCTATTTTGTTTATTTACTACATAATATTTCATTTATTTTGTATGTGTTTTATCAATACTTTAATTGTTTAAAAATAATCAATCATTTATATTGAGTTTAACAACGCGATTATTTTACCTAGGTTGTATTGATTTCTAACTGTATTACACCTGGAGAAACTTGATTATTTAAATAAAAATTTCGAATCGCAATACGTATATATAATAATAAGTTGTTAAAACTTTGAGCTTATCGCAACGACTCGAATCTGATATTCAACATTGAGATACTAAATTTGAACAATAACTAATAAATTGAACCGTATAAAATCAATCCTTACAAATGGAACCAAAATCATCCCTAATCCTTAATCCTTATATTTTATGGATGATTAAATGTTTGAATTGTTAACTGTACCATGAAAATTCTGAACTGTATCAACAATTGAACAAACGACGACTTTTCTGATGAAAACTGATTCCACAAGACTAGGAAAATCACAGTGAAGTAATTGTGTTAAATTGTGTTAAAAGTGAAAAGCCAATATTGTGAGTTCAGGCTCAAGAAATAATGAGCCAAGTGAAAATAAATAAATTAACCAAATGAGAACAATTAGAATAGTGTTATATTTTATAAGTTGAATTAACTAAACAAATATGCTATTGAGATAATTAATATCTAATATTGCTAATACTTTTGATTTACTTTTTATATTCCTTATCAATAATACTCTTAATTTAAGTTAATTTTGTTTGTTTATTCATTATTTGTATTGACATTGTCTTAATTGAATTTTGTTTAACCTTTATATGAAATTTTTTGATTTTATACTATAATATGAATTTTTTGACTTTGTATTGTTTTTTGATATGCATTTTTTTATTATATTTTGTGTCTCGTCATCTATCATCGAGGACGATGTTATTCTGAGGAAGGAGGAGTTAAGTCCTGTGAATTCACGTTCACATGACTTACACATTATAACTTTTATTAATTAAGATTCGATGTTTGTCTAAACTTATATAGTTATTAATATTTACTTTTACTGCACAAATTCACGGGGTGGCACTCGAACTCAATTTGTAATATCTTAAAGGAAACTTATTTTTTATATTAATACCGTTTTATGGCCCTTAACGAATGGAGTGGTGTGGGAACCCTCTCAAAGCGTATTTTAGCTATTAAAATTTGCTTTTATCACATTTGTTGCTGAGATTCACACGGGTGACTCTCGGCTTTGATTTTTATATGTTTAAGGGAAATACATTTCTACGATATTCAAATCACCTTGTAATCCATAACGAATCGAGAGTGTGGGAACACTCTCTCGAAATATATTTTTTGTTAATGAAATAATTTTATTGCCTTTGGCAAAAAAAAAGGGGAGAGTTCGAGAAGCATCTAGAATATTTTCTCGCACCATCTCAACGAGAAGGGGTGCGAGAGTGATGCAAACAGTATGATTTTTTTGTTATGTTAAACGATATAAAAGCCATACGCCAACTCGGCGGCGTCGTCGTTCATATTTTACCATCTAACTATTCACACCTCTTCTTGTACCTTACCATTAAATAAACAATAGAAATGAACACCATTGTTTAATTGATCTCACGAACACAATCAAGATAACCTCGCTGATGCAAATCGACCACGGTGCAACCCTTTATTAGCACTATTTTCCAAGTGCAACCCTTTATTGGAGCGGCCGACAGGAAATCGGCGCTCTCAACTCTTATTTGGCGCATCCAGTAGGAGCGCAACCCTTATTTCGCGCATCCGATAGGAGCGCAACACTTATTTCGCGCAATTACCGCGCACAATTACCGATGATAAAGTTATGATAATATCAGGTCGTAAAGTAGGGTCCGTCCGACCATTGCCGTCGGTCGTATTGCCTTTTTAAGCGCGCCCCGGATCATGGCCGTAATTATCGCCGCGGCGTTTTGGCGCCAAAAAGCCCCCGTTCGAATTTATTCGGTTTTTGAATGTCGCGTTTGGCGTCGATGCGAGGGATTAGATTCGGTTGTTTTTTTTTTTAATTAGAATTAGTTTGATTGTGAAATTTGTTTAAAGGAATCTCGATTGATCAGAACTAAATTAGGTATTTAAAAATAAGAGAATGGAATAAATTGAATATGAATTTTAATATGTTTTGTAATGATTTCTTTGTTTGATATATTAATTTTAATATATGTCATAGTCCTAGCATAGTTCAGTCCATGTATATTTGAATTTGTCATAAATACACTTTTTGGGGGTTGTATCGGGATCCCGATACAACCCCCATTGGGTATGATTAGATTTTTTTCAGAAATTTCATTTGTTTTGATCGATGATTTGGACTGGGTTAGATTAAATTGGGTTGGTTCAAATATAAATGGACTGCAACATATAAAATATATTGTAGTGAAAATTTATTGACAGTAAAAATATATTTTTGTACTTCATAAAAAAGTTTGAATTGATTAGGTTAGGATTTTTTATGAAGTATTAGGAGTTATTTTTCACTATAGAGATTTTACACTTCAAATTAAACCAATAAAACATTTCATCGATTACTCTGACAATGATCTTAATAATACTTTCCGATGGTTGAATTTAAAGTTTGATAAAGTATATTTGAAATTTAAAAGGTTGGATTTGAAATGTAAAACCTGTAATATATGTTTATAATATTCATCCAAATTTCTCAAAACTTTCGGTAATAAAAATAATCAGATAATCAAAGTGCATACAGTAATATTGACGAAATTATTCTGTTTTGAGAAATATTTTTGAATAAAACATGAACGCATGTAAAAAAAATAATGATTCAAACCTAAATAATTAATTTCAAATTTTAACTAATTTGACTCAAACTAACCAACCATCAATAAAATTCGTAACAAACACAAACACCATACAAAAAAAATCCAAAGCTCCCAACGAAGAACCACCGACATCCGCAAAACGGAAAAGCCCATTTTTCCGTTGGAGAGCTTAACCGGCCAGTCGATAGGCCCGACGTTCGCTTATTAAAAGTCGATATTTATTCGCGGCGGTAAAAAATACGAAAAAAATACACATACACACACACACTCGGTGTCAATTCAGAATCAAACAAATGTACGCCCCGGGTAATCCCGGCCGCCATATCATAATATAAATAACGGGAATTAAAGCGGCGTTTGTTCCGCGGCCGAACTAGCCGCGCCAACACAACACGCTTTTTGCACCAATTTATAAATCAGGCCTATCCTCTTGTGTGGGTGTGTGTTCGTGGATGGTTAGGGGTTTTTT
Organism: Hydropsyche tenuis; assembly: GCA_009617725.1. NCBI lineage: Eukaryota > Metazoa > Arthropoda > Insecta > Trichoptera > Hydropsychidae > Hydropsyche > Hydropsyche tenuis. Next base: position 2,901,762 of record VTON01000009.1, read on the forward strand.
TTGGATTTTTTAAAAATTTTTGAGTTTGGTTGGGGAGTTTTGTTAAGCGGTTTTGTTGTAAGTGGATGATGTATCCGTTGGTGTTGAGTTGATTTGTGAATTGAAGTTTGTTTAATTATGAATTTGTTTTGGATTGGTTGTTTTTTTAATTTTGAAAATATTTTGTATTTTGATTAGATTTTTCAATTTATAATAAATGATTTAGTTGTAAAAATCGTTTTGATGTATAAAATTTTGTGCATCTTTTTGTATAGATTTATGTTTAAACTGTCAATGTGTGTCCATGTTTTTTTTTTTTTTTTTAATATTTCACTGAAAATAAAACGATCCAATCTATATATTGATGAACAAAATACTAATAATTTAGACATTTTATACAATTAAGTACATATATACAATAAGCGTATATTCACATTCGATTGTAAATAAATTAAAAATTTCTTTCGACCTTTTATGCATCGCGTACTTTGTTGATTGTTTATACTTTGATATCAAATTTAAATTTTGAATACATATTCATAAAAAGTCTCACTATTAAAATCATGCTAAAATTTTTAATTATTTTGTGTGGCATGTTTTTATATGAGTTGATTGTTGAAATGTACTTTACATGTAGGATTTCGTACGATTGGCGGCAAACCGCATGAAGTCATTATTCGTCATTGTTATTCCAGGGGTACATTGTTATTAATTTTTATTTTTATAAATATTTAAAAACGTTAATACTACAAGACCTTTATAAGACTCATAAACCATCGATTAATAAACAACGATTACATAATTCCCTATACAAAACAAATATATTTTCACTAAAACATTGCACCAACCATAATCAAATAAACAACACAAAACACCCAACATACAAAAACACCATCACACCCAACCCCAACAATCAATCAACACCCAAAATCAACACCAAAACACACACACACAATCGAAATCAGCACCAGCATATCCCCGAGCGCAACCCGCCCCGCCGGTTGGGCGCCCCTGTCCATTGTCGCCCGTTTTGATTGCCGCAGTTACAATTGACGCAATCGCATTACACTAAACAACGGTTAGCGTTAAACGCGTTCGCGTTACCATCACCTACGTACAATATACACCGGCACACATGCCCTCGGGAGCGAAAGCTCGTAACTTGTAGCGGAACAAAAGCCTTTGTCGCTTTTTCGGCCATACGCCGATGTGGATAAAAAACGTGCTAAATCCGCGGGTTCTTTCGGTTTGATTTTTGTGTTTGTTGATAGTTTTGTTTTTGAGATCTGTGTTGTTGATAGGATAATTATGTTGGACTATGCAGTATGTATATAACATTGTTAATATAATATATAGATTAATGATCTATTTTTTTATGTTTCGTATTCAAATTTATGTGATGGGGATGACTGTTTGATTCGAAAAAAAATCAATCAATATATTCAATATGAATCTTACAAGCACCGATGAATCTCAATACTAAACACTAATAACTCATTGAGAATTAAATTATATTAGTTACTGAAACGTTTAGGGATTATTATTCTAAGATTCGAATCTTGAAATTTCGAGATCTCGAACTAAAATTTAGTTCCAAAATCTATAAAATAATCTCATTGGAATCTTAGTATTTCTCAAAAATATTTATAAATTAACTAATTGAAATTGATTAGTTTGAAAACACGCATATTTGGTAGAGAAATTTGCGTTGTACAGTTCTAGGTCATTTACCCCCTGGAGACATACCCCCTGGGCACAAACCCCCCGGACAATAATTCCCCCCTAATGTAAAAATCTCTGCCTTGAATTAAAACAAAAATTTTACACGTATGATTAAATTTGCATAAATTTTAATTAAATTTAAATAATTTTTTAAACTTTATACATAATTTCACAGACAACACATATTATACAATACTATTTTCATCCCGAATTCCGCAATTAAATCTGATAAATTTCATTTTTCAAATACAAAATTAAACTAATCGCATCAATAAATTTAAATCGTAGCTCATCGACTCAAATGTCAAGCGTTTATAGGGCGTACTCGCGTCCGAATTTGCGCCATCGAGTTCGCCCTTATGTCGACTAACTGCCTCGATTACGTCATAATTGGAAGTTGTGCTAGGTCCACAGACCCGCCGGGGTCCGATACTAATAATTGACTCATTATCGCCGACCACAATTACTGCTGGCCGACGTACAATACTCGCAAACGTGATGTATGGCTCTGTGGAGGTATGAACCGCCTACGGTTTCGTATGGAAAATTGTACGAGGTGTTGATTTGTCATGTTCATATATTTTTTTAGCTCAAGTAGAACCTCTATTATCCGGGTCTCGATTATTTGGTTTTTCAATTATCCGGATTGATAAAAAAAATTATTTATGGTATTAAATAGCAGGTTGATGATTTTTAATATATCACTATCGTTAGCGATAGTGTTAAAAATTATGACTGTTAATTATGGTTTCGAAAACTGATGACACTACGGTGGCAATTTTATATTATGTTCATAAATTTAGACAGTATCAAATATCTAAAAATAGTAAAAATAAATAGATTGTAAGCACATTTAAAAAATGCTCAAAGGTTGTGTATTTTAAAATAAATTCATAATTTTTTTCTTGTTTTTATTATTTGGATTTTCGCTATCCGGACCATCTCAATACTCGTTTATTCCGAATAATCGAGGTTCTACCTTAATAAAAACAAAATTGACGTATTGGTGAAAAGCAAAAATTTACATATACATACATATTTGATTTTTTATACATTTAAATGATTTAATGTTTTGTTAAAGGTATGGGTTATTATAATATAAGCTACTGAAGAGTGATTTGGTCAATAAATTCTTATGATCATGTATTGTTAGTCCAATTGATCTCATTAGAAATCGTTTTTATATACTATTATTTTTTTAATCCGCTTTACTTTTACTTACCAAAGAAAAAAAACTTCGAAATTTCGGTGTATAGGAAAAGCCATTTTCTGCAACATACAATTTTATATGACGATAATAATATTTGAATTCAAAACTCATTATTTGAACTAAAAATTAAACTAAAGATTTTATTTCGATTTTATTACTTAAACTAAAAATCTATCAAATTCAAAAAATATTTTAATGTGAAATTTTATACACACACCTAGAAATCAAACATTTTTATTTGCCATAAAATGCTTATAATGCATTCAAAAGAAATTTCTTGTTTTTTAATATGTTTGAATTAGAAAATCTCATTCAATTATTTCAGATTAATAACACAAAATAAAATCCTACAAACCACACCACTTACCTCTCAGCTTCAACAACCAATAAAAACCCACCCACTAATCAACAACCCAAACCACCAACAATCCAACCCCCAATCGAAACCTCCCAAAAAAAAAACACAACCCCCCAAAACAACCCAACCCCCCATATCGTCCCCAACGCCATTCGCCCCGAAAAACTTGACCATAACCCCCCGCGCGATGATCCAGACGTTTCGAATCCCTGAAACCGATCCGGGCACATAACGCGAGCGCGGCCAAATCCTTCAATAAACACGGAATGATGATGTGGGCGGGAAGCGAACGGCCTCTGGCCGGGACGATACGGGAAACAATCCGCCCAAACGACCATCAATCCGCCCTCAATCATCGGACTTAGGCGGGCGCGCGATTCGCAATTTCGGCCGAGTTAAATTTTACGCCGGTCGTAATTCGGGGGCAGGTGGATTATTATTCGGATATGTGCGTGAGGTCGTGTTTTCGATGGGGTTCGATTTTGATGATTGTGTGGGTGTGGGGGTTTGGTGTGTGCGGTTTTTTGATTGTCTGTCGATGGTGGTTTTGTATGGGTTTGTCGGAGAGTGGAAGTTTTTGTGTTTGTGCTTGGATTGGTTTAACTTGATCATCGAGATGGGTTTTGTTGATTGTGTGTTGAATCAGATTTTGCTGGAGTTATTATAAATTAGATAAGGCCATTTTAGTTTTTGACAAATTTATTTAAGATAGTCTTTAATAATAGGCGTATTTTTCACTAAAACAAAAATATGTGAAGAAAACCTTTTTCTCCTGATTTGATCAATTTAACTGGGAGATGATTGATTTGAATTTTAATCTAATATATTACAGAAAATTGACAGTCATTTTCATACTTATATTATATATTATTTCTAGAAAAAAATATAATTCGGATATAGGATGGACATTGAAAGACTGGAGGGTTTGAAAAAGCCATAACTCTTTCATTTTCATTATTTTTTTTTACATATTGAAAAGCGTCTTATAAAGATTAAAATAGTTACATACTATGTCCAGTAAAAATTAATATTCATTTGGCTTTTCTATTCTAGTGAAAGATCAATAATTGCAAGTCAAATAAAACATCGCCTAAACATTATAGTACATTTTTTGGGGATGCAATTGATGCCGATACTTGGAATACTGAAAATTCCAGAGTAATATGAAAATTTAAGTATTCCTAAATCAACAGTTTTGTTGACATAGCAATTTAAATTAAAAGGAGCCTCATCACTCATTATCAATTAATATTGCTGATATATTCTTTGAGTTGCAATAATCGATCTTTCACTAGAACAAAAAATCTCAATAAATTTTACTCGTTGCTGGACATCATATGTAATCATTTCAATCTCCTAGGATTGTTTTAAAATCTGTAAAATAATAAATAAAATAAAATAATTGAAAATGAACAAGTTATGATTTTTACAAACGCTTCAGTTATTCAATAGCCATCTATACAATATTTCATTCTGTCTATTTACATTTCCGATAATATTATTTCTGAAATTCAATTTTCAAAAATCAAACGATCACTTTATACATCCAAACTCAATATAAAAACACTGCAAACATATAAATATCCCACCCCCACATTTCAACACATCCATTGTTTCAATACATCGAACACACGACCCCAACACCGAAACGCGATATTTTTAATATAGACTTTGAATTTGTTTTGCATAAATAACCGAGCACATATCGAGGTGTGTATTTCACGACCGATGTTTCTGATCGGACGGCTGAAATACGTTCAGACCGCAAAATAATGTCCGTTAGCTCGTGAAACGTAAGCTCTGGGCAATATCAGTAAATTGTCGCCGATGAAAAATAATAAAAGATTTAATGCCGTTACGGGTTGAAAGTCGTTGCTTAATTTATTTTGTTTGTCCAACACGTACTCGTGTTCTTTTTGCCCTCTATTACGGTATGCTTGGAACGTATTTCGCATTATTTTCGTGTGAAAATTCAAAGATATTTTAAAATGCAGAGTGAAAATTTTAATCTAAAATTTAGAACTGTGGGTGAATTATTTCATGATAAAAATTATGGAAAATATTGAATCGTTTGAATTTTTTATTGATTTTTGTTACAGTAGTTATAAATTCCCATTTAAAGCATATTTTATATGTAAATATATTATAATAATTGTTTAGAACTTTTGTTTGTTAAATTCAAATCCACTAGTTTAGTTGATGGAAGTATAATATATTTTCATCATATGAACTATATTTTTTCTGTTACTTATAGGTACATTGTATTCAAATTAAACTTAACTGAGCCTTTATTTATCACTAGGTACTGACCTTCTAAAACAACAAGATAACTGGGCACTGAAATACTGTTAAAAAACAACTGTTCACTAAAATGTAATATGTATAAAAAAATTGCATCTAATTTTTTTTAGTGCCAATTGTCTCGCTATACAACTTTTTCAGAACGTACATAGCTTTCCCGTTCCCGTTATCGTTTTAAAAAATCAGCATAAATTACTCAAAAATCCAATTATCAGAATCCAAAAAAAATCCAAACAAAAAAACTTTCATCAGCATCATTATTTTACTATTTCAAACCTCCTAAAGTATCTTCATCATTTTTCAAACACAATACTACCACCACCCCATCCAAAACAAAAATCCCAAACCATCATCATCATTCAAACACGACACCAACACCACCCCACCCAACACAAAAATCACCCAAAACCCCCCAACCAAAACTAAAAAAACTCCAACCCACCACCCCCCAAACCCCACCCCAAACCCAAAATCAATCGCACCCCCATCCACGACCAACACGTGCATTTCATCGGACAAAATCTTCGCCGCACATGCACCGTAGTCAAATGGCGGCCATCGCGTAATTAACGGCCTCCGACACACAATGTAGTGATTGTGTCGAGCTGCCGCCGCTTGTTTTCTGAGTTACGGCCTCATTTTACCGATGACACTAATGGCGACTATATTTTGCCGGTTATTATTATCGCGGCCGGCCGCCCATCGGCCGCCCACCGCCGCCCATCCGGCTCGTCAGTTGGGGTCGTGGCTCGTGTGGATTGTTGGCGATCGGTTCTGATTTGCGGTGTGGGGTTGTTTCGGGGTTTCTGTGTTGGTTTGGATTTGTTTTTGGGTTTTTTGATGTTTTAATAGAATGTGGTGTAGTTTTTAGATTGATATTACAGCATTCTTCATATAACGTATTTCGATATAATGGTCTTCGGATATAATATTATAGAAAAAATGTAAAGCATGAAAAAAATTCACTCTTGTAAAAAACGTTTTCCACATAGAGAGGGTAAATTTTCATTTGCCTGTAATTCGGGAATTTTTTTAATAATTACCAGGAAAAACCTCAAAAAATAATGAAAAATAAAAAAACGCAAAACCAAAAATATTTTCCAAAAAAACAACAATATTTTTCAAAAAAACGTACACCTGTACAACCTGACATTTTTCCAAAAATTTTTTTCAAAAATATTCAACTAAAAAAAAAATATTTACTGCTAAATTACCGATATGTTATTAAGGTAATTTAGCGGTAATGGCATTCCTTGTATCTATGTTGTATCTAGTTTTTTCACTTCAAATTCGACAAATCAACAAGAATTCAAAGTTATGAATTTCCATGATTACTATAACAATGGTCTTAATAATTATAACTTTCCCATATTTTAATTTGATGTAAAAAACGTTGAATTTGAAGTGAAAAATATACATATTTTTGATAAAAAATATTTATTGTTTATTAATTTTTATTTGATAGCAGAATTTTTTTCCATGAATTGAAGTTTTCGTAAGCAATGTCATCATTTAAAATTACATAATGCAATTCTAAATTCAATTATGGAAAATTCACTGGCCTTGTATTGTGTCATTTATTTCCTTAATAAAAAATGCATTTAGGAAACACATCTTTGAATAATATTATAGGTACTATCAACTTTTAGCTTAAACGGATACCACTTCATCTGTATCAGTCTATTATATTGAAATTTTACTACATTCGATTATTCAATAAATATTGTCCATTTTATTATTTTCAAATACCAATCATTTGATATGAACAAAATTCACACTCAACAATTAAACCCATACACCCTAAAAATAATATTAAAAAAAACCAAACATAAATTAATAAAATTTTCAATACATCAAGAGAAAAATCTTTCGCGCATAAAGCGCGCCGTACACGTTCGACACCCGCGCATGATTAACGACCGCCCGATTGTTAATTCCATCCGTTGTTTAGAGCTTACGTATTGCAGCTCCTGCATCGTTGCAGTCGCATTCGCGCAATAAATGGAGTCGCATGTTTCGCGACGCGGGACAATATTTCAGAATCGGGGGCTGGGGGGTTATTGCCGCCCCTAAATCACATTTTACTGTGGTCATTATCATTCGTTGCGAGGCCGGATCGTGGACAAGCCGGCGCCGCTTATGATCTCTTCGTCATTGTAGTGACGGAGTGTTGAATGCCGTTTGTCGGCGGTGGATTTGTGTTAGGTTAGGTTAGAATTTGTTTGTATGTATAACGGATTTTTAATGTGTTGGTATTTTTTTTTAATATGTGATCAATAATTGGGTTTTTGAAGTAAATTTTTGCTCGAAATTGGGGTGGTTTTAATATATTTTCAACGTTTTGGTGCTAGAGTTTTTGCACTTCAAATTCAACGTTTTAGATATCAAATTCAACGATTTAAACTTCATATTCAACTATTGGAAAGTATTAACCCCTCTTGATACCCGTGAGTCGATATATCGGCTTTTGTTAAATCCAAAAATGTAATATCTCAATCCGCTATATCCGTTCAAATATCATCCTTATTTTAAATATGCTTTGAATTAAAAAAAATAATATCTTTAATAATCATATTTTTTCTAACAGTCTCATTTGAAGTATCTTTTGAGAGGAATTTTACATTGACAACACTGAACAAGTCAAGTGACAATATTAAACGCGTTAATAGGCAATAATGATTAGTCTAAAATGTTTAAAAGTGACATCGATTTCGGAAAAAAACCAGTTCGATTTCGACTACCACATTGGTAAGACCTTTGTCATCAACCAAATAACATTTTAACTTTTATTTTCAAAATCTTAACCTTTTTCAAAAATATTATACATAACTATGTCAATGCAAAAAAGTAAAAATCGATCAAATTCAATTTTTTTTATTATATTATTTTGACTTTTAACTAGATTTTTTATGTATTATAAAATTTTTACTCTATTTATTTTTTCTATCGAAACCAAATAAAATATACAAAAAATTCATCGACAAATATCTTCCTACATACAAAACGCACTTAATGAACAATTTTTCATTTTAATTCGGTGTAATATTGGACATTCGTGCAAAATATTGCGGCGCAATAATATAATCGGCGCGCATCAGATCCGCCCGTTATAGGCGCTGCACACCGTTTCCCATTTACATTTAACGATGCGATACTCTCTATTATCGCCGTAATGAGAGTGCATTACGACCTCATTTGTTTTATATATCAATTATAAAATAACCGGAATAATGGGCGGCGTCGTTAATTCCCATTTTGTAAATATGAATTATGGAAAATAAAATAATGGGGCAATAATTCGCGGGCGGCGAATTACGCCGACGCGCCGCTAGTTTATCGCTCGGCCGTTGCTAATTAGCGTTCGAGTGAAAAATTGCCGGATGTCCTGCGATCGATTTTGCGAATTTATCAAATTTATCAATTTTCTAGTGAAGAAGTGCGTTAGCGAACGTGTATGGGCTGCGCTTTTCGCGCGCGCGTCAAACGCTTACTATAAATCGTCTCCGTTATTACAAATGCTATAATTATAAATACTTACTGTATTAGTAATCAATATATTTTTGAATATAATAACTTATTATTATTGTGAAGATTGCATATAATTTTCGTTTTAAAATGTCGTCCGATAATCGGCTTTGATTCGGGCGTTAATTCGAATGAAAGTGAAGAGTGTTTTTTCTCGATAATTAAGTTGAAAATACAATTTAGTCAGATGGACGTGCTCTTTATAGATTTTTTTCAGAATATTTAGAGGGTCGTAATGTGTTTATCTTGGATGCGATTAGGCGTTAATTACTATTGACGCGTCTTGATAGACTTTAAGTACAAATTTGTTCACGGCTTTTACTGAGGGTTGAAGATGAACATAAAATAAATTTTTGCCTAATTATTTTAAATTTCATTCTAAAATATTTAACTTTTCATAATAAATTGTCAAAAAATCATGATTTTTTTGATGAGATTTTATTGATAAATAAATTATATGAAAAATTATCTTCATGAAACTATCCAAGATTATTATTTTTAAACAAATTATAAAAAGTCACATTCACAGTCAATAAAAATAAATTGTACCAATCGATTCTAAAATTTGAAACTACAGTGAAACCTAGATTTTACGTGCTCGAAATTTACATTTTCCCGCAAATCCTGAAAACTCAAATCTTTGAATTTTAAACCCTGAATCTATTTATTCCTTCAATATCATTTTTTCTTTGTCAACCCCTTCAAAAACGTGAAAACAGAGTTTCACTGCACTTTCTAAAAACTCAAAATTATAAAACTAAAATTACACAATTTTTTTTAAAAAACCTTAAATCATCATCAAACTTTCCCAATCATCATTGAACACATACCCAAAACATCATCCATCCACACTTTCGAACCGATCGAATTTTTTCTAAGAACTCAAAATCATAAAAACTAAAATTTTAACAAAAAACAAAATTTAAAACCCAAAATCATCATCTAACTTTCCCAATCATCATTGAACACACACCCAAAACATCATCCATCCACACTTTCGAACCGATCGAAATTTTTCTAAGAACTCAAAATCATAAAAACTAAAATTTTCACAAAAAAATATTTAAAACCCAAAATCATCATCAGACTCTCCGAATCGTCATCCAAAACTTCACCCAACTCCACCTCCAAACCAATCCAAAATTTTCCAAACACCCACAGGTCAGACAACACCGTTTCTTTGCCATCGGGAGATAAAGAGGGGGCGGTGGGCGGGCGATGATGGACGACGGGGTGCTGCGGCAGGTGCGCCTAAATACCATGCGGGCCGCATAAATTACGGGCGCTAATGCGGCCCTGTAGCGGCCACCCTTGACGAAGACACTCACACTCGTTGTGCTTGTACTCGCCGGTCGGTGTGTACCAGAAAGTGGAGTCTCTCTCACTTTGCGCAATGACCAGTCGGCTGCTGTGAGTTATGATGGTCTCTGATGGTCGTTAGTGCTGCCGTGTTTGTTGGAGGTGGGGTGGTTTGAATGTTCGGGTTTTTTTAATGTTGAGTGAGTTGTTGTCGTGTGTAGTTTGGGGGTTGATGATTTTTTTGGGGAGTTGTGGAAATTTGGGTTTTGGTGGTCTGAATTATGCTTTGATGGATGGTTTTAGTCGGTGGGGTCGTTTGAAAGTTTGAGTTTTTTAAATGTTGAGTGAGTTGATATCGTGTGTAGTTTGCATGTTGATTTGGTTTTTGGAAGTTTTGGAGGTATTTTGAATTTTAGTGATCTGAATTATATTTTGATAGGTGGTTCTATAATTTTTTTAGCTATAAATAGTAATATGATTATAATTTTTTACTATTCTGTATATCACTTAATTTCAGTGGTCAATAAGAACTGCATTCAACGATGCATTTTTTGAGCAGTTAAGTAATTTTAATTTTTACAGTTTTTACACTTTAAGTTTAACGTTTTACACTTTTGGACCAAAAACAGCATTGTTAAGACCGTTTTCATAGTAATCAATAAAATTCGTTATGAATTATTTTTGATTCGATGAATTTGAATTGTAATACATACGTCCAATTTGAAGATTAAAAAATTAAATTTGAAGTTTAAAACGTTAAATTGTAGTGTAAACACTGTAATCATTTAACATCCATTACTTGATAAAGATTTTTTTCTATTTTTTTTATTCTTAGCGATTTTAAATAATTTACTTCACATATCATTTTGACTTCTTCCACTCATAATTGACTAAATCTTCCATATATTTTTTTGATCTCTATTAGTATTATTTCAATATTTCACATATTCATGTATATTTCACATATCCATAATTCATCCATCCACTTTTGCGAATGACTACCAAATTATAATTTCAATATTTTTATTTAACCTATTACATCCATCAATATAGTCATTCATCACATCCTCAATTTATTTTTAATTACGTATCACTTTGCCTCTAATGACAAGATCTTCTTTGAATTTAATGATATAAAATACAAATTTATAGAAAAATAATTATTTTTCATTTTTATAAACAAAAGTTCTGATATGACATAATACAATACTATTCGGAATATAGCATCGAAAAATCACATAAAATATTGAATCTCTCCCACATTATTCCCAGACCAATAACAAATCATCAACCGTTCTACATGACTCTTAACTTCAACAATCAACACACAGAACAAACCACTCAATTGAACCAAACACCGATCGTCTAATTTCGATGATTCGACAACACACGCGAACCCTCGTCCAATCAATTCGACCCCTGGCCGAGTTAATCAAAACGCTCGACGCCCGCCGCCATTAATTCCGATTGTGTCCCCTTGTCCTTTTAATGGTAGATAAAAAGAGGCTGCGGGCAAGTTTTCCGGATTGAAGGCTCGACACGCGAAAAAGTTGAGCGGCCATTATGTGACGGCGTGCGCTAATTAAACGTGAGCAGATCACCTGTGCTTATCCGCCGGCTGCCGAGGCCAACTTTTTACCCCTGTGTGTACAGTGTGTTTTGAAAAAATTGTGTAGTTGTTTTTTTTAATGTGTTAATTATAGTTGTGTGATGCTGTATAATTAATTTTGGAACATTATAGGAAGTTTGAGGTTGTGTTATTCGTGTATTTTACATAAAATATTTCGTTGATTACTATGAAAATGGTTTTAATAATATTGTATTTTCAGATGGTTGAATTTTTAGTTTAAAAGGTTTAATTTAAAGATTGAAAATTTGAATTCAAAGTGCAAAAACTGTATGTATTAATGAAAAAATATTACTATTGATGAGTTTATACATATATTGAAAAAAATATTTCTTATTAAATCGTATAACATATGCAATTATATCAATCTGAAGATTATGCTAATTATCGCCTAATATCAATGATCAATGAGAATCAATACGTTTGATATGATTGTACTGTAAACTGTTGAATTTAATAAAGATTACTCTTTCAAATGATGTGTGACTAAAATAAATAAAGTAACGACAACAGTAGTTGACCATGTACTTATGCTTGACCACTTCTTAGAAAAACGTAAAAATTAAGGTTTTTTAAGACAATAATCTTTCGAAAAGGGTGCGATAGATAAGATATAATATAAAAAACAGCTAATCTATCGCACACTTTCCAAAAGATGGTCGTCTTTAAAAGATTTCATTTTTAAATTTTTCTGAAAAACGATCAACTACAGATACATATGTGGTCAACCATTGGTGTCGTTACCTTGTGTAGATAGATTTATTAGTTTATTTAGAAAATTTTAGTAAATAAAAATTAATTAATTTGTATATAAGTCAGTTATGATATTCATTGAAATATTCGACCTCTAAACTAAAATAATAACTTTTCTAAGAAATTCAAGCATTGTAAATATAAATTGGTACATGTTAGCATAAAACTTTTATTTTCTTTACAAAATTTTTCAGCACAACCTGTGTATGCTATCAGCAAAGTTTCAGCTCTTCTGTAGTGTCTCCAACGATATCTACGTCTCTTTCTGAATCGTTCTGGTGTGAAGCCTTTTCGTTCGCTCGTTTTCTCTATTTCCTGAAATTTTCCGCCCCGTTTCGAACGTGCCGTACGCTAATCCGGCAGAGGCCGATTTAACCTTTCGCACTCCTTCCTCACTCTACCTACAACTCTTTTCGTTTACGTTCCGATTGTTTCTGATCAAAATTCGATTTTTTTTCATACTAAATTCATAAAATATACACTTCAATCTAATAATATATCAAACAATGAAAAAGAAAATTCAATTTCCAAGCGCACAACAAAAAAATTGTTCAACTTACAATATAAAAAATGATATATTTTTTTAATTTTTCACAAAAATCAACCCCGCACAGATCGACGATTCAAAGTCGAGGGTGGTCTGATCTTTTTGTCCTCTTCGGATTGAGGGTCTCGGTCAAAGAGGCTTGTCCGATGAATAGGGGATGAATTGCCTTCGGCTCAGTGGTGTGGGTTCACAGGATGAATTCGCTGGTGAGCGATGTGTATGGAAACCTAATTAGGCGATAAGAAAGACGACGTCTCCGCCAGAGATGGAAATCCTCACCAGGATAATAATATTTTAATAATAAATGAACAATGCGCCGCTTTAAAGTGTTGTTCGGCGATTGATAGCGAAAGATGATTGAATGCCCCAAGTATGAGATTTCACTTCTGCCGACTTTTTATTGATAGATTTTAGTTAAATTTTATAATTATTATATAAACATGATTCAAATGATTATTTTAAAATATATTCTTACTAAATCGATATTATATAATATAATATAATATATCAACCTTCATATAAAAACTATAATATAATACATTGCGATCCATCAAAAAATTCGCATAAAACGTTCAACAATTAACACCACCAAACCGAATCGATCCCGCCAAAAAACGCCCCCCATCCTCAAACACCATCAACAATCAAAATCACAATCACAACAGCATAATTCAATTATTAAATTCGGTCCGAAGACGTTCCGTCGCCGCTATATCATCTCGAAGACATCCGCAGCTGTCAAAAGCACGTTCCGCGGCTCCAGCTCCCCGTCGGCCATGGACGACATAAAAGGCGTTTTGAGTGATTCCATTAGGCGAGGGGTGGTGTTCGGGGGGGTGGTAGGGGGTCGCCATTGTCGGCTAATCACTCATTATTTCCGGCGCCGCTTTTATATGCACCTGAATGGAAAGATGGCGCCGATTTCCTCGGCGTCTTCGCCGATGAATGGGAGGCTTTCGTGCTTTTTTATTATTATTTTTGTGCGGGTCGATGGATGGTTTTGTCGATTTATGGTATTTTTTATATTGGGTCTTTTGATTTATTTTTTTTATTTTCGGATTTGGAATATGTTGAATTCAAATACATATATAGTTAAAATTAAAGTCAATATTTAATAGGATCTCATTTTTTATATAATATATTATTTTTCAAATCAAAATAATACGAACTAAAAAAAAATATTTTCATAATACCTTCTTAATAGGTTGATTCAAGTTTTTTTGAAAGCCGGTTATAAATTTTCAGTCTAAATATCATAATGTACTGATAACGCAGACGTTAATTAACCTGCAACTATTAACCCTTTAAAATTTATCAGCCATTAATTAACAAGGTTACATAATGAATGTGTTTGCATTATTGCACTAGTGCACTACAGTCGTTTGTATTAATTTTAACGACTTGCGAATTATTTATTTAACCATAGTCGCACACAATTTATTTCCGTGTTATATTAACAACAGCAAAATTATTATACGAAGTCGTATTATACATACATATATACACTGCCGCTCAAAAATAATTACCCAACCGTTATTTTTTTAAGGCATTTCTCGACAAACGACTCTCTTACATAAAAATCCACTATTTTTCCAACAAAACCCATCCAGCGCCGGACAAGTGCATTGTCACAGCACAGTTTGCTTTTGTCATCGTCTTTAGTACACGTCGCTAAATTATGTATAAACGTCTCGTATCCTGCGGGAGCACTTCCGGCCTGCATAAAGGACTCTATATCCCGACACGATCATGACTCCGGTGTCGGGACTTGCACTATATGCAGTTGATGCACCTTACACTTGTGCATGTGCAGTTTTGTACTTGTGAATGTTCTTCGTCAGCATATCGGAAAAGTTTATGTTTTTGGTGTTTTATTGGGTTGGACGTAGTTTCTCGGTGCAATAATGATGTCTTTGTTGTGTTGGATACTTATTCTTCGTATTTGGTGTGAATGCAATATTTGCTTTTATGTTATGTATGCAATATCCTGTAACGTTCAATATAACTGTTTAGTATTTCAATAATTTGAATTTTCTTGAAATGGGTCGTTAAAACCCTCCGTTACTTGCGTGGCGTCTGTCAGATACTAGTGGATGAAAAAACAATAATATCTTCAGAACCAGTTTATTACTAATCAATGATTCATTACAACAATTTTTGCTAGTTTTAAATGATATATATTTTTTTATTTACGACAATATGAAAATTTGATCAAACTAAAAACGGATAGCAGTTTTATATCTAATATAATAAGTATTATTATAGATCATTTTTTTCAGTGTTCTTTTAAGTCAATCTTCATAATTTAATTTGCAAGATATTTTTTTGTAGAATTCGTTTTTATCTTATAACCGATTTTGTCAACGCATATTTTAACCTATGTGATTACGAAGATAAACGGCGCGCGAACACCATATTTTGTTAGAAAAAAATTACATCTGAGATTTTTGCAATTCTTAGTTTTAGAAATATGTATATCTATTAATATATATATCCAACAATCATTTTATTACTTAAAATCATTCAATAATTATGTTTTGTCATGGATTTATCACTGAAATTACGTGTATGTACTGATGTCCAGTAGACGCCACGCGAGTAAAGGTGTTACAAAACGCCACGTAAGTAACGAAGGATTAATTTTAAATATTGTTTTCATCGTCTTAAATTTTTTCCTTAAATCAGATTTATACTATCATATATTACTAATTTTTATGAACATTTATTAAAAAATATTTTTCAAATTAATTTCAAAACCGCTAAGACTCATCAATAAAAAATCAAACTTCTCACTCATTAAAAACCCATTCTAACCAAACAATCCACTCAACTAAAAAAACCAAACCTCACACAAACAATCCAACTCAACAAACTCACAAACACTTCAATCACTCCCAACACCCCCAAAACACAAACGCACCCCAAAAAACCCCACACAATACCGCAAACAATACACCCCCAAATCAACCCCCGACATCCATATTAACCACGACAACATCGACTCCGACAACCGAGCAAAATTTTTGAACCGCATATTAATAATCCGTGTCTGCGACACGACAACAGCCTCGCGGCCCAAACAACACAACCTCCGGGCAAAACCCGTCTTCTTGGCTATCCGTCCATCGTTATCTTCTTCTGCGCGTGATGGCGGCGAACAATGGCCAGCGGCCGAGGCTCGTGTCTTTTGACGTCATTGTCTCCGCTGGTGGGTTGATTAATTGTTGTCGTTCAACTACAACAACGGTTCAACTTCGGTGAGGTTTTTTATTGGGGCCGAGTTAACATGTCGCGGTTAAGGGTTGACGGTTTGGATGTTGAGTTTTTGTGGGTTTGTGGTTTTTTTTTTGGGGTGTGAAGATTTTTATTGTCGTTTCGATCTGTTCGGATTGTGGATTTTAATATTTTTTTAATTTATGTAATTTTTTAAGAATACGTAAGATTTCGATTAAATTTATATTGATCACTTTAGTTTCTCGTGTTTTTTCGTTCACTATTTACCTTTCCAATTCGTATTTACTCTTCTATATCTTAAACAACCTATAATATCTAATTCACTCTGCAATTACAATTAGGATGATATTCCATGGTGAATACAGTTTTCACATTTCAAATTCAACGTTTTAAACTTTAATATATTTTTAATCTATGAAATTTCCTAAATATCTACAAGAATAGAAAAGATTTTGATTAAATTATTAAATTTATATTTATCACGTTCGTTAAATGTGTTTTCGTTAACTATTTAATACCTTTTCAATTCTTTTTCACTCTTTTATGTCTTAAACAACCTATCTAATTCAATTTGCAAATACAATCCGAGTGATACTCCATGGTGAATACAGTTTTACACTACAGATTCAACTATAAGAAAGTACATATTATTAAGACCATTGTCATAGTAATCAATAAAATTAATTGCTATTAATTCTTGTCGATTTGTTAAATTCGAAGCGTAAGACGTTGAATTTTAAATGTAAAACGTTGAATTTGAAGTGTGAAACCTATGCAGTTTTCATGCTTATGCAAGCATGAGTAAATATAATACGTCTATGTACATTGTTTTTGTATACTCACGCTGAGATTCACCATGAAGCTTCAACTTTATTTTATTTTAATATTTAATTTATAATTTGTATTATATCAAATACTTAAATTTATCAATTTTATTATATTAGTGAAACAATTCAAATTGCCAAAACCGAATACAACAAATTTATCTCACAATCAGTCCGATAAGTCCATCCTTCTCTTACAATCCGTCCCGATTGACGTCTCGCACGGTCGAATCCCTTTGTTTTGTCAACGTTTCGGATGCACACAGACATCGAATAATTGGACAAGAATTAGCGTCGAAGCCTTCACCGAAGCGCCAACCGAAGATAAATCAACGTGTCTTTAACGTTTACCCGTTTACACGTTCGATCTTTTCCAAATGTCGCCTTATCCCATCAAACATCTCGCAGATTTATTATTCAAATTTAAAACACATTTTTCTACACATCACGCTATATATGTCCATCAAAAAAAGTGCAAAACACGCTCATTTAATTAAAAGTAGCGGCGTCTTTGGCGGCTTGGGGGCGTCGTCGACGGCGTCGGCGACGACGACGCTGCTTTTGTCGGCGTCGAAAGCCAGACTTTTTGTTTATAAGGCTCCTGAGGGCGATTCGGCGTGTACAACTCTGGCGAATCTGCGAAACGGCTGCCGCCCCCGAGGACGAATAACGACACTTGCCAGTTTGGACGCCCGCTGCCCGTAAATTAATTTGCATGCTCCCCCCCCCCGCCCCCCTTTTGCTTTGTGCCTTGCGAAGGTCTTGTGTGTGTTATCTTTTTGACAGGGTTGTTTAAAAAAAATCAGATTTTTTTTTGTTAATTTGAAGATTTTTTTAGTAATATAAAGATGGTTTTTTTATGTGGGTTTTAAAGATTGTGTAAATTTAGGGATCAAGTTTTTTTGAAAGAAAATTTTTATATAGAAGTTAAATATGATCTGATCTATAAATCAAATTGATTTGCATGCTCCTCCCTTTTGCTTTGTGCCTTGCGAAGGTCTTGTGTGTGTTATCTTTTTGACAGGGTTGTTTCGTTAAAAAAAAACAATTTTTTTGTTAATTTGAACATTTTTTAGTAATATAGAGTTTATTATAGTTTTTTTATATGGATTTTAAAGCTCATGTGAAATTTGGGATCAATTTTTTTGTAAAAGAACTTTTTTATAGAAATTAAATTAATTCTGAAACACAATTTTTCTACTGATATAACTATAGATATTTCCAAATACTACGATTATTATTGCATGTGAAATTTTTTTTTGCATATTTTGCTATTGTATAATATTTGAACTCGTACAGAGTTTAACTAATCAATTAATATTCGATACAATTTATTTTGTAACATTTCACTTCTAACGTATATCATTATTATTATTATTTATTTTTAAAATATACAGAATTTGTTATTGAAGTATTAATTATTTAACAAGATATCTGTTGTTAAACGAATACATCATATAATACCGATTTATTAACACGAAAAATAATTAAAACGAAATCTGAATACAAATTCAACTTCACAGCCCTATTTTTCAAACTTTATTTGGAGTACTTGTTTTGAAGGATTTTTGATTTTCAGTGGTGTGAGGCTCGGCTATTTTTTTCTTTCAGCCTTTTAAATTTTTACATTCCTTATTCATTTCAAGCATAGTCAATTTTTTTGATACGAAATTTTCGCGTTGTCAACACCTTCTTACCGGATATCGGCGGCCTTTTTGCATATTTACATTTGTCCTAAGAGCGAGCGCATTGTATAATTTCTTCTAAGCGTATTTTAACAGTACAAAAGAGTAGCAAAATTAAATTCAACGGCTCTCATAACGTTCGCGTAGCGAGCGTTGCATTTAGTGAGCTCGTTGCGCCGCGCGCTTAATCCCAGCGCTCAAATCCCGAAGGAGAAAAGTAATCGGCCCTGGATCACGCAGACTGTCCTTACAAACAAAAACTATTATATAATGTATGTATATTTCGAAAATTGGGTTTTTGCAAAACGCGATAGTTTTGTCGTCGTTCCGCTTTTGAAAAATCAAGTTTTTCTTGTGTTTCGTATATATTTTTATACTTAAAAGCTCATCAGTTGTTTTAGATATAAAAATGATTTTTATGTACTCAAAAATTTTACATAAGATTTATATACAACTTATTAGTGTTATTAGTAATTAATAGATGTCTCTAATAAGTTTATGATATGCGTGATTTTTTTTTTCGACTTCCTTATAGATTGTGAACAAAAAAATTATTCAAAATTATTCATTTATAACGAAAGAGGTATCAATTTAACATTATAATTAGAATAGTTCTCATTTTTTAAAAGATGCCGTTGTATATTTGGCATCAGAAACTTTTCATAGAACATTTATGCATTTTTTAATATTTTAATAGTGTGGCCAATGAAAGACATAACTTGAAAAGGTAAAAAATATTGGTTTGAAAAAGTCATAACTTATTAATTTTCAATATTTTTTATTTTATTTTTTTACAGATTATGATTATACAACATCTTTTAGAAATTAAAATGAATAACTACGAGTATGATATCCAACAATTATCAATACTCGTTTCGTTTTTCCATTCTAGTGAAAAAAAAATTATTGAAAGACAGAATAATAAAAAGCTTGAAAAAACACCACACCGAATAGTTTTGAGGAAACATTTTTGAGGATGCAATTGATGCTGATGTGTTTCCCTGAAATTTCTAGTACTCCAAAATTAGAAGTTTTATTTTTTGATATACTCGTTTAAATAAAAATGGACTTCATCACTCATTATCAATTAATTCTTCATTAAAATATTGCCGGTATTTACTCTGAATTTCATTATTTGATCTTTCACTAGAATAGAAAACCTCCGATGAGCTTTATTCGTTCCTGAACATCATATGTAACCATTTTTAACTTTCAAGGGTTTCTTTATAACCTGTAGTAAAAAATAAAATAAAATAAATTGAAAATGAACAAGTTATAAATTTTCCAAACCCTGCAGTTTTTCAGTGGCCAGTCTGGCCACCCTATAATTTCAGCATTCAACACAAAAAAAAACCTACAAACAACCAAAAACCATCGCTTTTTGACAACGAACGTTTCACACATCCCCATAACAACAAGCTTATACAACAAACCAAGATTCAAAGGCCCAAGTTGCGAGGGCCTAATCTCACAGGTGCGCGATTCGAGCCAAGTCCGAATGCGACGCCTTTAACTATTCCGCTTGCGAGCTTCGCGAATTCGAACGCGTTTGTTGCACTTATGCAAAACTGCATTTGTGCATGCGGACGTTTAAGGGTTTTCGGTTCGAGTGCTTCGGTCGTGATTGTTGGATTTCTGGCGAAGTTTGCGACGTGTTGGGGTCGGGTTGTTGGTTTGTTGTGCATTTGGATTGATGGGATTGTATAATATAATATGTTGTTGAATTGATGATTGTGTATTGTTTATTGATTATTGAATTGATTATTTTTTATGTTGATTTTGGTTTTTTCAAAGATTTTTCTTTAAAGATATAAAATCTTTCGATATTTCAATATGATGCAGGTTTTTCGTGTCAAATTGCTCCTTTTTCATTTCAAATTTACCATTTTTGATTTCAAATCGATTATTTTTGAAGACTGTTTTGTTTGAAATGAAAAATTGTCAATTGGTCTTGAAAAACCAGTATTTCGCAAATTTCTTTCAGTTTTGAATTAAACGTTTCAATAACGTGATACATAACAAATTTCACTTTTTTTTTAATTTTAGTACTCTTACAATTAAATTAACTTTGGTTTCACCTGATAATGTACAATTTTTTAGTTTTACTGTTAATTAAATTTATTCGCTTAACAAAATATTATATTTTTCAAACATAGATTCACAAATATATTAATACAAACAAACCTCACTAACACACTCAATTCTTTTCTGCAACAAACTCAAAACTAAAACTAAACAAACCTCACAATTTCCATTAATTTTTCCAGAAAACTCCAGCATTTACATCGTCACAATCTCATATTATTACAACTTGCACAATCAAATGCACAAACCCAACACACAAGCAAATCTCACCATACACCTAATCCTGCAGATTCTATTCCGCACCCAACCCCCTACAAATCTCGCATTTTCTATTGATTTTTCCCAAAAACTTCACCACCCAAGAACGTCCACGATCCCGTCGCATTATATTTTTCACAATTAGATGCACAATACATTCGCAAACGAGGCACAAGAGCGAAGCTTTCCGCTAAAGCAGTGCCTAATTCCTTGCAGATTCTATCCCGTAGCGGACATAACGGTAATGTTTAGCATTCCGCCGGCATTAGCCCGGTGTAACTGGAAGCACAAAAGGGGAATATCTACCTATCATTAGACGCGTTGGACGAGGGAGGCTTTGTCTTACATTTTTAACTTCTTAGTTGGCGGTGCATGCGAGCTTTAATCGCTTTCGCGTTGCACCGGAAGACTTAACCGGAGGGGCTTAGGATCGCGATTGTTTGCACGATTTGCGCTATGCGGTCGTGTTAAAAATTCAATGTGTGCTTTGGATGGGTTAAGTTTTGTTGATATTAGCGATTTTGTTTGAGTGAATTTGGTTGTTAATATTTTTTTTTTGTTAAAATAAAAAATAAATGAAAACGTTGCAAATTGTAGCGTTTTTTAATATATTTTTTTTTTTGTCAATGGTGAAGTTGTAAACTTATTGATTTATTTAATATAATGATATTGAGTATTTTCAGTATCTGCATTGATAAATACGTGCTAATTAAGAATTTTTGTTAATAAAAAATTTCACTGCTCATTTTCAAAAGCTATCTTCCAAAAATTTCTTTCGATTTTGAAAATGTCTTAACTTCATACGTAAACTAAAAATATATATATTTAATGAAGAAAGCTTTCTGATATCATCAAAATTTTTCATCATGTCTTAAGAAACTAAAAGTTAATAACCCTTACCGAAATCCTTACATCCCTTACTTTAAAACCATATAACAGTTGTCATGAAATCTTCTAGGGAAGCCATTACCTGTAATTTCTTAAATAAGATTCGGGTTGTGTAGGTTTATGGTTTTTTTTTTTAGGTTTTTCGTTCTCTTTTTTCCCCGGTTTTTGTACAACAATTAATTTACTGGTAAGCCGGTAGTTAATAAAAAAAATACCGGTTTACCGATAAATGAAAATTACGGTAAATTTGGCTTCCCTAAAATCTATCTTATCTAAAATCTACCTACTATTGTTTAATTTAAAAAAAATCCATACTTCCAACAAAAATCAACCAAACAAAAAAAATACAATTTTCCAACCAAAAACGAATCACAAAAAAAAAACACCCCACAAAAAATCAATATCCCGAAAAAACCCCACCGTCCATTAACAAATTCATAAAACGCGCACCGTAGCAGCCTATTACCTTACATAAATCGAGAGTTTAAAATTCAAAAGCGTCCCTCGTTCAAGCTCAAAAACGAAACGCTGACACTTTTTAACGGCGCATAAAATATTCAAACGACGACCGGTGTTTATAGTTCGCGACGACGCCCGTTTCCTTTGTGCGCGCTTACAAAGCGTCAAGTGTATTAGAACTAGTCAGGGGCGGATTCGGGGCGAACGGGCGCCCCTTGCTCCCCCCCGCCCCGCAGCCCCTCGGCCGTTTGGCACTAGGTGGTCCGGCAGACGGCCGCGGTTAATACATTAGCATAAGCCTGAGAGGAGTAATCATATTTGATTGCCGGCAATGGGAGAGGTATTAAGGTGGGCGATGTTGCTGTTGGGTTTGTTGTCTTTGGATGAATTAAGTGGGTTGTGTGGTTGTGATGTATTGAGTTTCGTTTTTGGTCGATTGAGTGTGTGTTTTTGGTGTGGGGATTTTTGGGGAGTTGATTTTCAATTTTTGTTTAAAAGATATGTATTATAAAATGCCATAAAGATATGTATGTAAAAAGAATAGTTGCCACTGAAAAACTTAAGGGTCTTGAAAAATCATGAATTGTTCATTTTCTAATTTTATTTACATATTATAGAGTAACCTTTAAAGATTAAAATGTATGATGTGCAGCAACAAATAAAATTCATTGAGGTTTTCTATTCCAGCGAAAGATTAATTATTGAAATTTAGGGAAAATATCGGCAGTATTTCGATACAACATAAATTCTCAATAGATAATACAGTCTATTTTCATTTAAACGAATAAATAAACAAAGAAAATTGTTGATTTTGGGGTACTGAAAATCCCAGGGAAACACACCAGTTTTAATTGCATCCCCGAAAATGTACTATTCGATTATTATGTGTTTTCTCTGACTTTCAATAATAGATCTTTCACTAAAATAAAAAAAATCCAAAATACCCAAGAATATACTATTTTTCACCATATTTTCTTTGACTTCCGGTTATTGCTCTTTCAATGGAATAGAAAAACCTAATGAGTTTTAATTGTTAATGGACATTAAATATAGTCATTTTCATTTCCAAAATATAATCTATAAAATACAAAAAAATAAAACGAAAAAGACTGAAAATGAACAAGTTACAACTTTTTTAGGCCCCTCAATCTTTTAGTGTCCACCCTAAGCAATTGATTGATGATTAACAAATTTCCGATTATTTTCAACAAAACATTCAACATATCTCAATCTTCCACCCAATCCCAACACTTTCCTCAAATTTCCACCCACTAAAAAAACATCCATCACCATCCAAACCACCCAATTTCCAAAACGAATCAACACATTACACCCGAGAAAAAAATCGCTTCATTACCGACGCAGACAATCGGTTACGACCCGCATTAATCGTCCCAAAACACTCAGAGCGCCAAACGCTTCCGGCGCATTAATACGATGCAAGCGCGGCAGGGCCGCACCGGGAGGGCCCACGGTATTTAAGCAATTTTTCTTCATGAGCGATATGAAGAAAAAAGGGATGCTTCGGGCCGGGTTACCTCGTCGCAAGCGGGGCGTTAATGCCGACAGATTGGGGTGCGGCCGCCGCTCGTCAAGTCCGCATTAAGTATTCATGGCCGCCCAGTGCCGGGTACTGGGGATAGTTGGTCCCCTTTTCGGATAAAATTCGAGTTTTCTGCTGAATTATATCGAGGTTAATTCGGTCAGGTGGCGCCGGTGTGTGTTAACGCTTTTTTGGCGGGGGTGCGAATTGAGGAGGTTGAAGGGTTATGTTAGTTTTTTTTTTTCGGGTATACAGTAGAATTTTGTTTATCGTGGTTAAACGGGGGTTGAGATGGGATGGATAGTGAAAAAATCGGGTAATTGAGACAAGAATATTTTTTAATAATTAATTAATTATAAGTTATATTAAATTATTTACAGAAATTGATGTGCATAATTATGCACACATTAATAATTAAGTTGTAATTTCTAACGCCATCTATGACAAGTTTTTTAACTCCAAATTTTTTAAACAAAGAAATTGTTTAATTTCGTATAAAATAATTTTTTTTGAAAACAAATTATGTTACTATCATTTCATTGGCGATAAAGATTATTTTAAAAACAAAATTCCTGTCAGTTTTTTTAGTTTGATCACCCTCATTGTTAAGTCTGTCATGGATCAGTATAATTTTTTTTAAGTACTAATAATTTTTTGGACACGCTCTATGAAAAAAAATTGTAAAATTTGCTATTTAAAAAAAATTATCAATCCGGATAATAAAAAATCCAGATAATCGAGGTCCATTAGGACCTCGATTATCTCGATTTTTGGATTATCTGTTTTTATCTCTATTATTAAATAGAGGTTCTACTGTAATATTAAAATGGTTTTGCTTGGAAAATTTTTAAGTGATTAAAAAAACATTTTCCCTAATTTTTGACTGAAATTTTTTTTTCATAATTTCAATTATAAATTTGATAAAAACTTTTTTTTCACAATTACTAACTTCCAACTAAAACTCAACCAGTTTAACTCCAACCCCATTTTAAAACACACAAATCACCATAAACAAATCGATCCCGCCCAAATCTCCAGACTCCATAAACGCCCGAGCGGGACACAGTCCCGGGACACCATAGGGGACACGTGTCCGCCGTACATCAGCCTTAACGCCGCTCCGGACACGTATGTAAACACACGCACACCCCATAGCTCAATGCAGCGCTGGTGGCGCCGCCGGTTCGGCAGGTGGCCGCTTGACGAACGGTAATGGCCCGTTCCTGGGTCCGGCCCTGGATGACGCACGGCCGAATCAATTAGCACGGTGCTCACTTATTGAATCGTCAATGGCGGACACGTGTTTGCTTATTCGAGTTTAGGGCTGCGAATTTTTGGGGATTGTATGGATTTTTGGGTTTTGTTATTGTTTTTATGTGTTATTCTAAGTTTATGTAATCGCTTCGTTCATGAACTAATTGTAAGCAAAGAATCTTGCTTTGTTTATGAAATTTTACAATATCTGGTTATTTATAAGCTCTATTGAGTGTAGGAACATTATAGGTACATCATTTAGCTTCTTCTATCAAATATGACAGTTGGCATAACTTACGACAGTGGTGGCAAATATTTTTTCGTTCAATTGTCAAAATTTCCATGTGTTTTTACTTAGTATCAAGAATAACAAGGAAATTTTAATGACTCCCAGAAGAATCTCGTGAGACACTTTAAATGTCATATTTGACAGATGTTAA
Source organism: Hydropsyche tenuis (assembly GCA_009617725.1). Classification (NCBI taxonomy): domain Eukaryota; kingdom Metazoa; phylum Arthropoda; class Insecta; order Trichoptera; family Hydropsychidae; genus Hydropsyche; species Hydropsyche tenuis. The sequence goes on from VTON01000009.1 coordinate 2,927,753, forward strand.
AAGATGCACCTCTGATACACTTAATAGAAATGGCGCCTCTTTTCCACCAAATGTTGTTAAATATTATAGAAACAACAAAATTATTTGTTTCATTCATGGACAAAGCGATCGCATAAACGTAGCGTAACAGATTTTTTTTATCGATTTGATTATTCAATTAGGGTATTCCGAAACTTAAGTTAAAAAATGTTTTTCGTAAAATATTAAAAAATAAATAAATAAAATCTTTAATACTCCTGTTGAATTTTAACGTTTACACATTAAAAAATATATTTTATAGTCCAACAGAACAACCCTATCGTCCAAAGCTCAACTCGTCCATTTTCCTCGCGTGGCGCGTAAAATTTAACGCCGCCGACGAAAAATTTAACATAATTCCGTAACGTTAATTCTTCCCGGGGAAAAATCCCTTACATTTTAAACAAACACACCCTTCCTCGGCAGGAAAAAGCCAAACGACTCCTCTTGCACACACACGTGTACGTCGCACTTTGGACCGGGGTCGAAAACGCCAACACAGGGGTCGTTTTTAAAAGCGCGGACGCTGAAAATAGTTACACGCCACCACTTTAAAAACGATAAAACACCCTGCCGTACGAGGCGTTTTTGATTAAAAGTAGCATTTGCTATTTTTGGACGGTTGTCGAATTTTATATTTTTACCTTTCAAATAAAATTGAAAGGCTTACCTTTTCAAATCGAATTCAATCACTGATTTTTTTTAAATATAGATTATAGGATTCAAATGTAAATGTAGAAACACCTAGTAGGACTTAAAACAATACTAAAAAAGGTAGAAATAAGTATTGGAACAAAATGATCGTTTATAAGATTATTAAGTTCATATTCTTGTTCAATTTCTAAAAATCGCTAATTGAGATTATCAAAATCAAACTGAAGAATATATCGTACTTCATTAATTACTATGACAAGGGTCTTAGTAATCTACTTCTAATGGTTGAATTTGATTTAAAAATGATTGAATTTGATTTGATTTGTATAAGGTTGATTTTGGAGTGTAGTAACTGTATTTGTCACTGTCATATCGTTCACAGTTGGATAAAGATTTTTCCTAATCATCTTCTATTTGACAACATCATTTTTATTTCAATATTATTCAATGGTGTAAAAAATACACATCAATGAGCACTGATTAAATATACTCATCTATTTATTAGTTTTGTCGATTTTTTTCTTATTATCCTTTTGAAAAATATTTTTTAATTTACCTGATACTTTAAAGTTTTAAACCATTTTTTTTCTTCTAGATATACATATTATCTAATCTCAGAATCTTTTTTAAACTATTTATACCAAAAATTTTCAATGAACCGTATTCATTAACATCATCAAATACACTTATCTGTTATTCATAACTGAATTAAACCCTAATCTTTTTCTATTTCTATGGACTACGATCAACTCAAATCAAGTTACTTTTAATGAAAATTTCGATGATAACATATAAAAAACAATTTTATTCACATATTTTTCACATATATATCATAATATTCATATATCACAATAATTTTTTTTCACATTTTTCAAACACAACAAACAAACACTTACAATTTCATATTACTAGACGAAAAAAAATAGGGAATTTCGAACCTGCACCCCTCACACAACACACCCAACACTGCGTATATAGCAAGCGAGCACTGTAGATACGGTCCGTAATGTGTACCGGGGACGGTTAAGCGCAAGGCTGAGATGACCATAATGTGTGCGGTCATAAACATGTCGCCGTTAATTTTGGATCCAGGTGGGCAGTAAATTGTCCCCCGGAGGTCCTTCTTCGCCGCCAGCCCACGGGGACCACCCAGCTACCCTTTCTACGGCAGTCGCGCTTTAATTGATACTACAAACCGGGATGTGCCACGTACGGCAACTGATGACCGGGTGGTTATATTGCACGGATGTAGTCGTAAATAGCAGTGGTGATAGTAAATCTTGCCGCCGGCTCGGATCCGGCCGATTGGATACGATCGACGATCGCCAATCTGCTGGCGATGGTGTGTTGAGTTGTGGATGTCGCTGGAGGGGGAGGGTTTTTTGTGGGAGGAATTTATTTGGGGTGAGAGGGTTGTTGGGTGGTGGATTGGGATTGTTAATGTTGATGATTTGGTGGTTCAAATTTTTTGAGAAGGATTTTTTTTGGTGGCACTTTAGAAATTTTTTGGATTTTTATAACAATAATACTTGATCCAAAGTTGATTTTCAAAGCAATTAATGGATTGATTTAATTAAATTCTAATAATAATACATGAAATTATAATACAGAGTAGCTACTGAAATACTGAAGTGTTCGGAAAATTCATAATTTATTTATTTTATTTTTTTAGATGTTATAGAAAAATTCTTAGAATTTAAAATTATTGTGTATGATGTCCAGTAATAAATAGACCTCATTAAGTTATTTTATTACAGTGAAAAAATCAATTATTGAAAATTAGAGAAAATAGCGTACCGAATAGTATTTTTTAGAGATGCAATTGATGCTGATGTATTTTCCTGGAATTTTCAGTACGCCAAAATTGGTATTTTTGTTTTTTAATATACTTATTTAAATGAAAATGGGGTTCATCACTCATTATCGATTAATGCAGCATTAAAACTTTTCCGGTATTTTCCCTGAGTTTCAATAATTGATCTTTCACGGAAATATTATAGAAAAATCAAATGAGTTTTAATCATTGCTGAATGTCGTTTGTAAGCATTTTAATCTCCATAAGATGTTCTATAACTTGTAAAAAATAAAATAAAATAAAAAATGAAAATGAATAAACCATAACATTTTCAAAACTTCAGTCTTTCAGTGGCCACCTATATAAACATTATAAATTTAATATTTTATATCAATATAATTTCCAAAATAAACTCACTATTGAAATAAAAATATTAAATATATGTACTATATAAAATACAAAAACTCCTATTACATTAAATTCATAATAATTACTTCCGTGCAAATAATATAATAATAATCGCCATAATACAACTGTATAAGCGCAATCCCATAATCTTCAGCTCCACTAGTTTATCTGAACTATTACCTCGTTCGCACGGCAAGTCCTCCTAGCAATATAATTCATTCTCTAACACTAAATATTAAATAAATCTGTATAATGTATTGCAGTAATTAAAACACTTGCGATTCGCCGTGAATTATTCACTCGGCCTTAAATCACACGAATCGGATATACGCCGCGACTTTAAGACGTTAATTATTGAGACGATTTAAATTGGGATGCCCAAAATTAACGGGTTCGACCGACAGTCGTTAGCGGGGTGCGAATTTTCAAAAATCGTTTAACGAATATTATAAGTGCATCGTGTTGATTTTTGCATTGCAATTAGCTAGATGGTGCAACACAAACGACCGTACGGCATATTTATATGAAACGACGCACATACGGCGAAACCTGTAAATTTTCAGCATAACGTCCGTAAAAACACTTTTGAACGTATTTACACTGGAGTCTTGATATTTTGAATGATGGAAAAATTAATTTTTCGTTCTATATTATTTAAAAAAAAGTTAAAAAGTAAATTTATTTTAATTTTTCGTGATAAGTTATTATAGTATGATGTTTATTTATATATATTTTTTTATATTATACAATATTAAAACTTACAAAAGCTAATAAAAATCTGTAAACATAAATATTAAAAAAATTAATTAATTTTGTTAATTATCAAGAATTTTTTTTAGAAAATAATGATTTTATGAAAATCCGCTTCACAGAATATCTGATTACTAGTGAATTCGTTTTTTTAAACATTATTTAGAAATTTCCAACTCTATACTATATTTCATTATACAGAACTTAATTACAATCATAATTTTATAAAATTCAGTAAAAATAATAAAACCTTCTTCAAATAATCGACCTTTTTCTAATAATTCTAACTTAAACTATAATTTTTTTGAAACCTCTATCTTTAACTCTACAAAAAATAATTAAAAATCAATCATCACATCTTAAAAAAAATTCTAAATCACAACCCTAACATAACAAGAGTCTACTGCACTCATAACACCCCGTACGTAGTGCGGTCATGAATCTTTTCGCTAACGGCGAAATTGTTAGCATACGTTCCCGCGCTAAACGATGAAAAACAACGACGAAATGGATTGTTTTCGCCCGCGGTGGCTTTCTGGACTCCAAATCCCGGGACTACCCACCTAGGGAGTACCGGGATCCCGGGATCGGGACACGGGAGTGCACCGTTCATTGATAATCCGGACGGGAAGTGCACGCTGCGCTTACAAGACAGCGATGCACTTTGCGAGAACAATGCACGCGTATATTGTGTATGTATGTTTTGTGAATTTCGGTGGGTCGTTTGATTATATTTTGGAAAATTTAATCTCGGTTATCATAATGAACCTTGAATTGTATGGAAAAGACTTATTAGATATTTGCAAAAGGCGTGTTACTTAACATTATGATCATTTTCCCTATTTTGATGATGATTGTAAAGAAAATTTGATTAATTGCGTTTGTAAAATTTTATTTAATCTTGATGCTTTTTCATTTGAGTGAATTGATTTAAAAATAAACAAGGTATACTTATAACCATTTTCATTGACAGAAAGTGTTCAATTCAACTGCAAAACTTCGAATTTTCACATTTTATTTCTTCAAACCAATTTTCCAATGCGACGCAAACTTGCACCGCATTTTCTGCAAATGAAAATCCAAGCGAAACCCGAAATTCAAAGAAAACAAAACTTTTTCTATAACGACACGGAAAATAATAAAAGTTCTCCACCAACGAACAATTTATTACAATAAATTAACCCATTCATTGATTTATCAATTTATCAATATTTTTTCTAAATATTTCGAATTTATATAAAATCTCGATTAATCTCAAATATAACTTAAGGTCATAACGACATCTGTGGTAGACCACTTCTTAAAAAAAACGTAAAAATTGATGTTTTTAAAGACGATAATCTTTCGGAAAGGGTGCGATAGATAAGATGTAATAAACAGCTAATCTATCGTGCCCTTTCTGATAGAATATCGTCTTTAAAAAAAAAAAAAAATTTTTAGGTTTTTCTGAGAAGTGCTCAATTACTGGTACATGATCAACCACCAGTGCATTACTTTAAATAGAATCTCGAACAATCTTTCAAACTATTATATCAAAATTTCTATCGAAGAAATTAATTTTAACAACTGAAACCAATAAAAATTCACTTACACAAAACTGAAAATCTCCACTGCATAAAACCATCGAACTCAACGTCCTCCACTAGGATAGAACCCCCGCTCATAACGAATTTATCCCACATCGGGATAAATTAATAAGCGCACCCTCGTCCAGGATTGATCCGTGGGTCATCGTCTTTGTTGTCGGCGCGTGTCATCGTTTGGACCCGGAGCTCTCTCCTCGGTGTATTAACACTAAAAGCTGAAAACCGGGAACAAAGGTCAGCCGATGAAAGAGAAGAGGACTAGGTGGCTGGCCCTTCGTCACTGTGTGTTCCCTATAAATAAATTAAAACTATTCTGACGGCGGATACGTATGAGGCAGGTGTTGGTAACTCTCGCGATAGTTTGTATGTTAATTTTTGAATGGTTTTTTTTAATGAAATTCTTATGAATAGTACAGGTTTCACACTTTAAATTAAACTTTTTAAACTTCAAATTAAACCTTTTAAACTTAAAATTAAAACTTTTAATATTCAAATTCTACCCTTTAAACTTCGAATAAAACATTTTACAAATCAAATTCAAATTATCCGCGGATTTATTTTCTTTATTTATCATTTTTTTATAATTTCATGAACAATATTTATAAAATTATTAGGCACATATTCATAGTACCTATTTTTAGATTGATTTAAAAAAAAGCGTAATTATAAATATTTAACCTCAAATGCAACCATCGAAAAGTATTGTTAAGACCAATATCATAAGTAATCAATATCCATTAGTAATCATAGTGATAATTAAAACGTTTAATTTGAAGTTTAAGAGTTGAATTTGTAGTGCGAAACCTGTGAAATTGGTAATCATAAAAATATAGAAGTTTTATTTATCTGATTAAATAAAAAAATATGCTTTTAATATAGAGAATTATTAAAAAATGAGGAAAAAATATTATCACATGTGAAATTGAAACGTACTCTCATATTGTTATAATATATAATATATTTTTGTATTCTTTATTATGTACTATCATCATCATCATTATTACGCCACCTTTATAAAAGTTCTTTGTAGGATAATATCTTTATGATATCATTTGATATTTTATCGTTTTTTTTAGTCGTAATATAAAATAGAAAGTTAACTATCAAAATATTGAATTTTAAAATCATATTTTACCATATAATCAGATTACCAAACTATTTTTATCACTACTAAATCTAAAAAATTTAAAAACAAATTAAAATAGTCACATAAAACAATTTTTTTTTTCGAAAAACATCAAATAAAAATTATCATCAACACCCAAAACTTTCTTCAACACAACAGTTTAACACACCTGCATCAAACATAAAGACTCCTCAACGGTTTAACCTTTCGAACGCGGCACCCTTTTAAACGTCCCTACACACATCGCGCCGTAATTTCGTAATCGTTTTTGTTTTAATATTCCGTTTGATGGCCGCCAACAGTCCGAACATTCTGCTTTATAATAATACACATACCCTACATACAACGCGTAGGGATAGTGCGAAGATGGAAACCGCAAGTCCCGGGACGGCCTGACCGCGTCTGAAAACGTGCGAGGTGTACCTGAACAACGGTTAACGCGCATAATGAAATATAATATTGCGACGTGTAAGTGCTGTTAAAATCCGTGACGTTTCTGGCCCGGATTTTATTGTTCTTGATTAAATTTTCGCACGGCCACTTGTGGTTTGAGGTTCGATCCGCGGAACTGCCGCCGTGAGGGTCCCTTCCCAATCGGAGGATTGTTGTGTGTGTGTTTTTAATCTGATTAAGGTTTTAATCAAGTTATTTCATGTGGTTAATGCGTGTGTTTGTTGGGTGGTTTTGTGTGGAAGTTTTGGGAATGATCGCTTGAGGGGGGGAATTGTTGAATTTTTTGATGGGTTTGATGTGTAATTGCTGGGGAATTTTTGGGTGGAAATGTAGATTTTCTTGTATGGTAGGATGGAAAATCGAATTGAAGTTTATTTGATTACGATATTTTTATGTGAAAGATGTGTAATTTTTTTTTCTATCACATAAGTCTTAAATGATGGATAATAATGTAATTTTACAAATTTTTCTCAATAATAATTATTTTGAACAAAAAAAATCTCGACTATTGTCAATTTGTTTTACAATATGTTCAAGCTATTATATATTAATGGAAATATACATAATGATCATTTTTCATTTTATTTATAATTAAGTCTTGTTACTTTAAGCATGAAATTATTCATAAAATAATAACGTTTCACTTCACAAGGAATGATTTTAACATTCGACTCCTTGTAGAATTTTTCCCATAAAACTTATCAATTTAGATTTTTTTTAAATAAAGTAATATATCGTTAAGTAATAATAATAATTGAAGAAATAAAAGAATTCGGTCACTTTAAACAGAAAAAATTGCATGGAAATGAAAGATGTTTTTTTTTCATAATTCTGTTCTTATTAGAAAAATTTATAATTGAAATTTTCGCCACTCTCGAAAAATTTAATTTACCTATTGAAATTATATGAATGTGAAATTAATATGAAATGATATGAATGATGTGATGTGATAATGAAATGATATGAATGAATAATTAAAAACGATATTCTCTATAATTTAAAATAGTATTGGATATCAATTTTATCAAAAAACATATGAAATAAGAAAATTCGAAAAAGTAAGAACGGGCAAGTACTTAACCCCGGTATAGATTCTAGATAACTCTGATTATAATATTAATAAACATTTTTTGCTTTAAAAACTCGACAAAATAAAAACATACGTATTATATTATACATACGTACTCGTACATACGCGGACATTAACACTTATCAAACAAATTAAAAACAAAACCGCAACAACTTCCCCACCATAAACAAATTCGATCACAATCATTCCCAAACTCCCCCAAAACCCCATCTTCAAACACCATCCCATAACAACACACAAAGAACACCCCATTCCTCCATCCTTTAGCACATTCCAACACCATCGTTCGAAGCCTCATCAGGCCGCACGGCGCCATTCCGCGCGACACATTATGCACTCGGCCGGCCCCGGCTTCCAGGGCCGGATTTATTCGCGCGCGGATATATTTCGGCCCGAAATGAAAACGAAGGCGGACTCGCGTTACGGACGCCATAAAAAGCGGCCCTTTGCTCGAAACGGCCATCATTGCGCGTCGGTGTTTGGGAATAAGTCGAGCCGTAGGTGCGCGCGATGCCTTTTGTCCAGGTCGTATACATAAACACTGATAAGGCTGAATCTGAGTTTAGTCGCGATGGGTTTGAGTTTCGGGCGCTTTTAGTCTTTCGGTGGATTTGGCTTAATTGCGCGGGGGTATTCGATGGATCACTTGTATGGGAATCTGTTTATTTGAACTAATGTGTTTGGTATAAATTTTATTTGTATGTATGTTATAGTTCCTTAGTTTTTGGATTTGTATTATTTTTTTATATTTATCCAAGATGTTTGTTTTAAAATTGTTGTATTTATATGAAATTAAACGCAAAACCTAAATTATACTTGAAAAAATAGTATTATTAAATGAAGCTTTACTATGTAACTCTTGAAAAGTTTGCATTTTTTTGATTTACATCTATAATAATCGCTCTAAAATTTGACATCTCGATATATTACATTAAGCACTATTTGGCTCATATTTTTCAGGTCAGAATTTAAATAAAATTATGGTCTGAATTCATAAATCATTAGTCAGAATTTATAATACGCGGTCAGAGTACAGTGGTCAGAATTCAAACAGCTGGAATAAATATCAAATAGTCAGAATTCAAATTATTATTTCATCATCATGATATATGTAGTTCATATAACATCCATTTCAGAATATTTTTTTTAAATTCTACAATTCTACAATTTAAGCATATTTAAATGCCAATTTTCGAAAAATTTATAAACTAGGAAAATCTTCACTATATAGCGTGATGAAGACTGAGTATTGACTTTTCCAGTCTTTTATTATATACTTTAATTATTTATCACCTAATGCACTTTTCAATATCATTTATTCATCATCTACTCAATGTTTCATTTTCTCTCACAATTTCTCAAATACAACCTCAACACCTTAAATTCCATACATCGAAATAATTTCTGACCAATGACAACGATAATAAATCCTGATCCAACTTCTAACAAAACTCAAACCATCCATCAATCCCCCAACAACATCGCTCAACTTCAACCCATTCAAAATCAAATAAAAACACCCATCAACTCCCATCCAAAATCAACAATCCTAATTCAATCCCACATAAATACGTTTACACCGAACAAAATCGACACACACCGATATACATACGCACACATAATGCCCGGGCACTCCTAGCCATCATTGTGTGTCCATTAAGTGGCGTCCACAAACGCCCGACAACATCCTCATCAAGTTAAAACAATGTTGTCCCGCGTGATGAATGTGCGTCAAATTGAAGTCGAGTGACGCGCTGCGAAGGTCCAACCTGAAACGGGCCCTTAATAGATTTGCGGGACAGGACATACATCCTCGACGTCTGTATACATTTATAAACTGTGTGTAGATCGTCGGGGTAGGGTGACCCTTAATTTTCGGGTTCTTGTTGTTTATTTGTGAGAAAATGACTTTTATTGACAATTTAAAAGTTTTTGAGATAAAATATGCCACATTGTTTAGATTAAAGTTCATGCTCGCGAATACGTACATTGTCTAGATTCTAGATAGTTTATACTTCTCTATTACTTTTATGCATACATCTATTACATTATGTATACTTTTATACATGTAGAGAATGCATAGGTGCACTTCAAGCTTTAGAGAAAGCGCAAAATACTAGATTCCGCATACACCATCACTAGAAAAAGCGTAAATTAACGAAAGAATGCATGGATTGACCCGCCGATATTAATTAGTTTGACCATATAATGAACAAAATTTAAGTGATTTGGTAGATGGGTTAGTTTTGTTATTGATAGTTGGCAACACGTAAAATACCAACACACGTTTGGTATAATATTTTATAATGTAGCTGTCATCTGTGATTGTCATGTACTGTACTGTAAAATGATACAACATAATTTTAATTTTTATTTTTTTGTTAAATAGAAATTTATATAGTATTTTAAGAAATGATAAATTAAAAAAAAACATATATTTAATAATAATACTTTAATACAAATGGGGTATGGAGTTATTTACCAAGTCTATTGTTGTGTGTTGTCTGTCGTTTATTATTTCCACAACAAGTGATACATATAATACTATCTGTCACAATTTTTAAGTTCAATTTTTAAACCAAAAATAAATTTGCGTAAATTTGATATTTTATTATAGATTTCTCATATTTCCCTTAAATAAAATATATCCTATTTGCAATTTATTTGTTCTATTAGTACATTATCTACGTCAGTATAAATGGTTCGTGCATTCTCTAGTATATTCATTAACAATACCGTGTATGCTTTCTCTGAGCGATTTAGACAAAATATGCATTTCCGAAAGAATGCACATATTAACCAGCGTGATACTTTATAAAATACATACACTTTTCTCTTATATACAACCTCATCCATCAAACCAACAAAACTAATCAACATAATAAACGCAACTTCCCAACAAACAAAAATATTCCCAATACAAAGATTTCCGAAAACAAACAAATAAGGGCCCCTGCACTATACAAGGAGACTTCAGGGGTTGTACATACGTATACAGGGGAAGCACTGGCTCCGCGTCGTCACGTCCACAGATGACGATTATAAAGTTACTCGAACGCCCTCTGCCACCCCCCGAAGCCTCCCGTTTCGCGGACGTGACGTCATACAGCCTCGCCGACAAATAATATCGGGAGTGGGTGGGTAGGGGGTGGATATAAGTGGGGTTGGGTGTGTTAGAGCGGGTCGCTAAATAAGATCCGATGCCCGAGGGGGGGTGTGAGAGTCGGGATCAACTGTTGGGTGTTTAGGTTCGAATGTGTTTATTTTATATTTGATAATTGTTGTGAGAGTGTATGTATTTTTTGTTTTGTTGGAACATGAGGTTATTGATGCTAGGGAGATGATTTGAGTTTTGTGAATTACATATGTGTAGAATTTTAAATTAATCAAAATTTTCTAAAGTTTTAAAAAATGAATGATGTATATGTTGAGGTTTATTTTAATTTTTTGAATAAAATTGTGTTATTTTATAAATTTTGTATATCAATATTTAAAAAGCATTCCAATTTTCTTCTGATACTTTGTTTTATAACATGACGAAAAATTTTATTCGAATAAGTTACCCGGTATGAAAACTTTTTTGTTGTTGATATATTTACATATATATTATAGTTCATGTTTCAATCTTTATTTTACGAACTGAAATTATAAGCAACGTTGAATGTTTAGAAATAATCTTTATTATAATTTTATAAAAACATATATAAAATCTGTCAGCAATTTTTCCTTGTCAATAACATCTATTTTCACTATTTAAAATTAAGTATTATATGTACATACATGATTAATAAATATATAGAAAATTTTATCATAATTGACTAAAATAAAATAAATTAACAAACAAAATATTTTGATTTAATCTCTTTAAAAATTTGATCCTTTTCACATAAGGAAAACCCCAAAATTTCAACATTATCAAAAAAATCTTTCCATACAACTAAAATTAAACAAACTGCGCTTACTGAAAATCTTATCCAAATCAAAGCATACACAACATCAACAAAACATCAAAAAACAAAACCTTGCATGCTCATTTCGGAACTGAACACCCCATGCGGTGATATAGCGCGTCGGGTGCGATTGCCGTGAGACGTGTCTGATAACAGGCCACGCCGAGATTAGACACAATCTACAGCCCGGCTATTAAATCAATTATATCCACAGAGAACCAACCGGGTTCGAATCCACACACATATACCTATACTAAATCGCGCGAAAGCCTCCATATACACGTGCACGTTTCGCTCAAGCGACAACTGTCTTCCTGCAATGTTTCGTACGCCCATCCCTAGATTTATGTCGATCTTTATATAAAAACGTGAATTGGAATCAAAAAATACATTTTTGATAATATAAATGATATAATTGTTCATTATAACAACAAGATGGCGCTGATGGTTCATGCGATATGCGATAGTTTTTTTTTTCTTTAAAATAAAAATTCTAAATGTTCTTTGTATATGTAAATATTATAAATATAGAATCAGAAAATAAAATTTTGAAATGGCTGTATGAATCTGGACGTGGGTGTATATGATGCGAGTTGAAAGCGAAGCGGTGAAGAGCCGGCTTTACAGCCGAAAAACGACTCACGTACAAAGTTTCGTATCTGTTCGGGGAGAAACTCGAAGCGCGGATCCGCAGTCTCTCGATACAAATCTGATTCGTTTAATTCCGAATGATAAAAGTTCGGTTTTTGAAAACTGGCGAGCTTTCGCGATCACGAAGCCGTTCGTTTCCCGTAATTATTCATTTTGGTGGCGCGAACGTGGCGACGTGTTTGAAAATCTTCAAATTTGTTTATGCCCATTTCGTACCGATATACCATAGCAAATAATCTGATTTTAATTGTTTTATTTAGTTTTTTAGAATTTATTGGTACATTTATAATAGTATAGATAGATCTTCAATTACCATTGAAATTTTGGATAATTTAGATGAACAAAAAATTAAAATTATAATTTAATCTTAAGTCAAATACACCATACCATACATTGTTAATGAATTCATTGTCATGCTCGAATGATGGAATAATTAATCATTCCAATATAACTTTTAATAATCAAAAATATGCATACACCATTTGTTGAAAAAACTATCAAATTACCAAATACATACACGTGATAACGGATCAAAGTTATATCCACCATTTGATAAACAAATACAATTTACTACCATATCTACATATGATAACGAATGAAATTTCCATGATAAATTCAATATATATTTTTTATTCAGAAAATTTATCCCAACAACAACAAAAAAAAACATTTAAATTTCACGAAAACTCGCAGTGACACACACAGATCTGTAAAACGACGTTTCAGGGGTTGCGCGTTATGCATAGTCTTTATGTTTCGGGTTTCAGGACGTCCCATGGGCGTCATTCAGAGGTTCACCATCTTATGGCATGCGTTCGTTGTTGTGACCCATTTTTTTGCGTTCTCCGCATTGAAGTGTGTACCCTTTGTCGTTTTGTCATACACTTCCGAGTTAAACCCTTTCTCTCCCGTCCGCCGTTAATAAGCGTTGTTATCGCGAAAGGTGCACGATTCAGATTGAATCATATTATTTTTATACGAAAAGTAAATATCCTCATTTCGAATTTACGTATTCTGAAAAAAAAAATCAAATTCCCTTTCACGTATCCACCCCACGTCAACAGCCCCGAATCTCGTTTACATACACGCGAAAGTAATTTGATAAGAGTACATGCATAATTTAGGCTAGATCCGAACAGTACGGCAAATAAGGCTCGAAGGACGACGTCTCTTCCACCCACCCGAACCCCCAGAAGCCACTGATAATACATTATGCAGTTTACTATTATCGTATGTTAGTTGGAAGACGAGGACAAGGGGAAGGGACTTTGGTGGGCAGCGGTCAGATCCCAGGGGCGGGATCCCGCCCTTGGGGCCCCCGCCCCCTAGGGGCCCTGCATTATGTATGTGGTGGTCCTGATACCAGGTGCCGAGGAAAAATCATGAGCTTCTTCCGTGTCCCCCGTTTTTTTTTCATTTGTAGACTAGATTTGGTGCGTGTGACGCTTTTTCGAAATGTCGCATTACCGCTTTTTTATACGTAATCTAGAATCTGTTTTATTTTTATTGGTACGAAATATACGTCTGCTTCAAAATTTATAAAATCATCGTAATAATAAAAAAAAATCGAAACTCCTATTGCACGAACACCCTTATAAAAATTTAACTTAAAAAAAAATCAAAACATTTCACAAAACCGTCATAGCCTCTTATCCCGTTGCGCAACGGCCCACATCCCGCCGATAAAATCCGAAAATTACGCCGATTGTATATGGATCCTTATAAAATATACGACCCCGCAGAGGTCAGAACAAACCGAAATATCCCATGAAAAGAATACCATCGAATAAGTTCAGATCGGCGTATTAAGGAGGGGCCCAAATCCCGCTTGACGTCGAGTCGCTCACGACAACGTCCATCGTTTAGCCAGAGGCTGCGGCTCCAGCATCAGAACGGCGGTGGCTTTCGAAATGAATATAAATTGGCTGCCGGTGTGTGCGATTGCCAAATCCACCAGATTACAGCAGCCCCGATATTGAGGGCATGTTTATGAGACGGCTTAAGCCGAGGCCGTCCCTGTTGCGGACTGGACTCGGATCGACACAAATAACGTGGACGTACGCTTAAGGACGTCTTGGATGTGGTGCAGGAGTCGCTTTTTAGTGGGGTCGGAATTGATTTGAGTTTTGGGTGGATGGGTGTTTGATTAGTGGTGGTGTTGGTGGGAGTTGGTGGTTTTGGAAGAATGTTTGTTGACAGGGAAATTGATGGTGTTGTGTTTTTTTGTGTTGATCTAAATCAGTGTTTTCCTAATGTAGGGATCTATTGGAGGGCAATTTGAATATTTTGAGGGGGGGGAATACTCAAATAATTAATAATTTTTGTATACACCAATATTTTTTTTACGCGATTCTGAAATAAAATGGTTTAAAAAAGGTTGAAAAAAGAACCGATACATGTTTTCACATTGTTTTTTTTTCACTTTAAAACAAAAAAAAAGTATTATTATGCGACAACGGTATGATTCAGTGCGGGCCATTATATAATTATAATTTTGTAAAAATTTTCCTCTTTACACGTTTTTTGTAAATTATATTTGGGTGGAAGTTCTATTCAAATATACTGATGGAACGTTCTTCAATTTTTATATTATCATCATACATTTTTTTACACAGTAGTAATAATAATAATAACTAAAATATCAGTAAATAAATAAAGTAGTAATATATCAGTAAATAAATAAATAAATAAATAAATATCAGTAAATAAATAAATAAAATATCAGTAAATAAATAAAGTAGTAATAATAATAATAACTAAAATTATCAGTAAAAAATTGTTAAATGATCAGTTAGGTTAGGTTAGGTTTAGGTTAGGTTAGGTTAGCTTACTACTACGTGTGGCTACATTGAGACTTAATCCAACAAGTTCAAACAGGTTTCCACGTGCACAGAACCGAATAACAACCATATACTTAGTTTTTACTGATCAAAATAGTATATTTTTACTGATAAATTAAATACAGGCCATTTTAAAATATTTATAGATATTATAACCCTAACTTTCCGAGAAAAAGATAACGGCAGTGTTATATTTGTATCAAAAATTTTTCAGATGAAAAATTACTGAAATTTTCTGACTAAATAAGTGTGAGATGACTAATTCAGCTGTATTTATTATTATATGATATAATAGATCATTTGGATAAAATGGCTAGTTAATTTTTTTTTGCAAAATTTGTTAGGTAACTTTGAAATTTTGATATGGGAGGTATGGAAATGTTTGTATGTAGTATTGAAAAAAGGTATTGTTTAAATAAGCTTAGGAAAAACTGTTCTATATCAACAGACTACTGATCAGACTTCCACATTTAAATTTTTCATTCCAAAAACACAAAAAATATACAAAAAAATATATACCCCGCAAACAAACGAACAACTATGAAGCCCCAACAAAATCGCCATTAAATCACGCGGCACAATCCCATTACATTATAACTCAATATAGGGCACACGTCCGAACTCTTACACGTGCACACGCAATCCAGAAGCGGACCCATTATTAAATCAGAAACATCATATAGACAGAGGGTCCTGACCGCATCGGCCTCGTCGAGTTTACCTTCGTCCAACCTTCGTGTCCTGGACCCGGGACCCGGGATGCGGCCATCGAGCGATTCGGTGATAAATTGAACGCAAAGGGACGAAGTCTGCTCGTTAATCGCCGTTTAAGAGTTCCGAACCGCGGCGAATTAATATCTGACCTCAAGTTGTGACTTTGACGGGAAGGATTCGTTTAAGGTTGCGAAATGGCGGTTGTTTATGGTGGTCGGCCGGGCGTAAATCAGACCCGCTTTGAGGTGTCAGGGGAAAAGGATGCGTTGGTGTTTCGATCCTTGTTCGTTGGTCATTGTCTGATTTTTTTCTGATGTATAAATTGTGTTTAAATTATTTTTTTATACGTAATAATACTTTCTGAGTATCATAAAAAATTTTGAAATTTTTCTTTATATGGGGTGTTACTAAGGTCTATTGTAGCCCTCAACGGTATGTACGTGGAGAACTCAAAAATTTTGTCCTTTGGTTTTGTTTTTGTACCTCAATTTTGAAAATCGATTAGATATCTAAATGTTTGAAAATTTTTCTGTATGTAATATTGAGAAAGTTGTTTTCGGAATATAAATACTTAAATGGTTCGTCGTTAAGTTGCCTTATTTGCATATTATATAATATTATATCTATTACTTGAAAATTCTATTCTAATATCATTAAAGCTTCAAAGATTTTCTTTAATCGTAGGTATCGTATGTATTTATGTTGATATTCTAATACAATCAAAAGCACCAGCATTTTCCTTATGGAATATGTCTACTTTACAGTGAAAAATAAAATCAACTCTAGGAAAATTCGAACGCTATAAATTTTATATTATTCAAATTATTCATATGCTTTATACGAGTACTCGTAGGGATCGGAAAACTTGAAAACTTTAACGTAAAAATTGAGATTTGGTACACCAAATAACTATCTCGAAGATATTTGCATGTTTAATTCTACTTAAGGAGCAACAAAAGATCAAGTTCAAAATTTTGGAAAATTAAAACTGATCGATCTAAAAATAAGTTGAAAAATCAGATCCGATCCGCTGACCAGGTTAACCAACACCTGCTTTACAGTGTGAAAATATTTAGAAAAATTGTCTCAGTCTTATGTTTCGCTTTTGCATCCATTTATCTATTCATATGCCACTTCGATAAAAAAAAAAAACACTAATTCGATGACAGATCAATAGTGCATAGTATAATATCCATGTATTATATTATATTAATTAAGTCGCAATCCGCTTAACTCACTGAAACTAAACAACTATACTAACCCGCATATACTGAACAATATAATTACAATATATCCAACCCCATACGATAAAATGTAAAAGATATCTATCAAATGTATCGAATTCGCATCCCATTCGAAGTTTAAACGCTCTCTTTCCTTTTGAATTAACTCGCGTTCACGTCGTTAACGTGTATGGGACGTGGTTAATTCGCGAACGCTTTCTTGGTTCCTCATGGTGTTTTGCCGCGGTTTGTAAACTTTTCGTTAACTAGTTGATATATGTCTCCGTGTTTAATGTTCCGCAATGAAGATATTTAGCGACCCGACTGGCTCGCCGTATCCCTCATATTACTCATTTCTGGGTGCCTTACGTATCTATTGTGTTAGGTATATGCGCTTCTGAAGGCACTTCTTCGTTTACGAGTTCGGCAAACAACCATTAGGTGTATCGCATAAATTCCGAAACAAGTCTCGATTTGATTAGAATTTTCGCCGATGACGAAAGCAGCCGCAAATTCAAGTCCCCGTTAATGGCCGCCGGTGCAAAAACGGCATTCTTAATAAATAAAACGTGGAATTAATGTTAATGTCGCTACATTTACTTAAGTGCAACGCGGTTAGCGATAATTCAAAAGTGATGACGTCGAGCGTACGGGACCCGCCCATTAGCGAGGATATTTCATTACGGGACGCTTCCTACGGTGTCCCGAAAAAGGGATAAACGGGACACCTTTGGTCGGAACGCTTTATTATTTGGGACGTTTAAAATTTCGTTTAAAAACGAAAAAAAAAAAAAAAAAGCATTATATGGATCAGCAGATTGTGAATTTTTTATTTGAACATTTTTAGGTATACTTTTGTACATTATACGTTTGCAATTTCAAAAATTTTCTCCAAACTCGAAAAATCTTAATCCAATCCGTAAAGCGGCACCGAGTGCACAATACAAAATTAACAGCGCATTTCATTTTATTTTTTCCCTGAAAAATACTTCAGACTACTTTCCTCAGCGGCGAGTTTTCCTAATTGTCGATGCTCGAGGAGTGTCCGTCGTTACAACAACACAACCAAAGTATACCAAGATTATAACTTCGCCGACGAAAAACTTATTTGCATACCTCGCGAATTCTTCGGCATCCTACAAAAAAAGCGTATTAAATTCTTTAAACTTTATCCCGATCGGACGAGATGCTGTTGATAATTTCCGAATCATTACTCCTCGAAGTTGCGATTATTATTAATGCGAACGGTGCGCTTATTTATGGCCGAGCCTGCGGGGAAGAAATAGGACACTTGCTCAAGTAATAAAACCAATTATTGGTCGCAAACTATAGACATTAGCGACGGGGGTGACGAAGGGGCCGGTTCCGGGTGGGCTTCGAGTGGGTTTTGGGTGGGTTTTGGGTGGGTTTTGGGTGGGTTTTGGGTGGTTGTTGGCGAGGCCACAGAACGGCACTTGTCCCTTTCTTGGTCGTGTGCAGTAACTGGCTCTGGGGACGTCTGTTTGGACCGCATGGCTTGATGGCTGCTCCGGAAGGCTCGTGTGGAGCTGGGATGTTATAGGTGGTGGAATTGCGTTGATCTCGCGGGAAGATTTCCGCTTTGGTGTGTGGTGGAGGTCGGAAATGGTTCTTTCGTTTGTTTCGGGAATGCAAGGGTAAATGGATGGTATGTGATTGGGTGAATGATTAAGAAATAAGTTTATTTGTTTTTGTGATTGGTTTGATGATTAATATTGTGAATTTTTGTATGTATTTAAACTGGGATTTATATGAAAAAGGAAAGTTGTATTCATGGTGAAAAATTATCTAAATTTTTTCGCATTTGTTATTTTTTTTATAAAATCTAATAGACTTTCTTATCTATATTAATCCGTATTTATCATATAATTTGTTGACATTAATTTAAATTGAATCTTTATAATTTTTCCTTTTAAGGACTTAAATAAAAATATTGAACTCTAAATGAACAAGTAACGGATTAAATTGCAAATATATTATTCATATATTATAATATGTATATGAAAATCGTTCAAAATTTATCTATTAATTAATTTTTTTTTTTTTTTTAATATAATTTTTTAATATCGATAATTCCAATCTCTAAAAATTTTCTCAAAATATATATTTTTAAAACCATTCATTAGATGAATTTGCATTTTTCGACAAAAAAAATGTTTGTTGATTAATTTCAACTTTATAAATGACAAAGAAAGAATGATAATGATTGAAAATTAAAAATTTTAATATTAAATAACTAGAATGTATCTTTGTGAAGTTTGGAGCCTCAATCGACTATATTTTAATTTTTCAGTACAATCAGAATATACATACATATGTAGTGAATTTGAAAAAACATATAAAATAAATGGATTTTTAAGACCATATGGAAAATAAACACATTTTAAGGATTAAAGCAAATTTACACCAGGATTCAACGAAGAGTCAAAGTTTATACTTATACCAAAAATAAAAAAACAATAACCGTGCATAAAAATATTAATAAAAAATTTCCATACACCATTCAAACCATTTCAAAAACACCCACAACTCAAAAAATCACTTCCACCCCGATACACTTCCACATAAAACAAAACTTAAACAACAAATCAAATCAAACCCCCCAAATCCGACTCCCACATCACTTAAAAAATAATCGAATATCAATGAGAACCGCTCGCCTAAAACCATCGACTCCCACCCAGCCCCTTCGACCCCGTTAATTGGCCACCCGTCCGTTCTTACGGTCCTCGTTTCCACCTCTATACACCCACCACCCACCCAAACACCCACCCACCCACCCACCCACCCACCCCAAGACAGGGCTGAAGATCGTCCCACCAGGGTGGCGGCGGCGCGACATAAAACAACAATATTTCATCTCACACCGTAACGCCACAAATCGAACTAATAACGCGGCCATTATGAACATAAACTCGGGGCAAAGATTTAAAGTTTGCACATAAATTTGATATATATATAATTACTTATAGCGGAGGCGGGGTAGGGCCCCCTTTGGGTACATGGGATCGGGGCCCCCATCTGACGTGTACGCGCTCTATATATCAGTGAGAGAATGCCGGGTCGAAACTTCAATAAGTCTAAACTGAATTTGATATTCATGTTAAAGAGACGAGATGGATGTTTGTAACCTGTATTGGAGTTGGTGATGGTTGAAAATGAAATATAAAAAAAATTAATGGAATCGTTGAAGTTGTTTGCGATTTTAAATATTTTATAGTTGTTTATTTAACGTTGAAAATTTCGGTCGATAAATTTATTGATATACTGATGTAAAAAAACAACATTTCTATACGAGTAAATATTGTTAAAACGAACAAAAAAATTTTATAGTTTTTTTTTTTTTTTAAATCGACTTCATATATAAATATTTTCAAGAAAAAAAAACTCTTTCAATCAAACAAACCCGTTACGACTTTTACATCATAAATCCAGCCTTTTATAATTCAACTTCAACATTTTAAACTTCAAATGCAACATTTTAATCTTCAATTAAACCTTTTTTCAAATCAAATTCAATCAGAATAAATTCATTTTCTTCATTTTTCAATTTTTCTTTATAATTTCATAAAAAAAAATATTGAAGAAACGGAGAAATTTATTTAATTAAATTTTGATAAAGTTCTTACAATTTAATTTGATTCGTAAAAAGTTTAATTTGATGTTTAAATGGTTGAATGTGATTTGAAAAAGGTTAAATTATTTGTACACAATTGAATTAAGAGCTATAGCTATTTCTTTAACGTCAATCTTTCGACCGATAAATTCATTGATTCACTATTGTAAAAAAAATCTTTACAAAGTGATAAAATAACATAAAAAAAATTTATAGAAACTTTTTTTATATAAAGAACAAATATTTTTAACCAAGTCAAACACCAACTTTCAACTAACCAAATCTATTATACCTATTAAAAAAAGAATATGGCTATTCATACATTCGGTATGTGTATGCAATTGGCTATTTATACATTCGGTATGTATATGCAATTGGCTATTTATATATTCGGCATGTATTATACATATACGCAATTGACTATTTATACATTACGAATCCGACACTCGACTAATTCATTTTCAGCGTTATGTCAAACGATTTCAGACTTTAACAAATCCCCCACCCAAACTCAACCCAACCCCCAATCGCCCCAAACCCAAACCCGTCGCCTTCGACGCAATTAAACACTACTCGTTCGCCGCCGTTTACCACCTCCGCAACAACACACGTAAATACCGCGAAGATCGCACAATCGAACCACCCCCGAAACACTCGAGAACTCAAACACGGCATTATCCCGAAACCGGCAAAGTCGTAAAGCGGCAAACGGCGAAGAAGAACGGGCAATCCCCGCGGCTGAAAATTAGAAGCTCGAGTAGTTCTTCTCTGGCTCGGCGGCCAAAAGACACGGCGGGGACCGAACGTAGCTCACCCGCAAATTCTGAAAAGCTAATTATACTTAATGCCGGAGCGTATAGTGCAAGTTGGAGGATGTGTGTGTGTGTGTGTGTGCTCGTGCGCGAACTCGCCGGATTATGGCCGTGAAAGATATCGCGTCACAATCGAGACGTGACGCTTAGGAAAGTTGGTCTGCTGTGTGCGTTTCGGGGATGAAATTTGAATTTGAGCTGGAGTTTCGGGGGATTGTGTTTGAAATATGGTTGCGGTGATTGGGTTGTTGGTGGTTGGTTTTTATTAGGGAAATTGTGTGATTTTGTATCATTGAATTGATTGGTGTATAAATTTAGTTTTGTATAATTGATTTGAGTCGATTTAATAAAAAATATTTTTAATACAGGTATTCTTCGATTTAGATAAGTTCCTAAATCTCGATCGTAAGTTGAATCCATACAAAAAAAATCGATCAATTTTAGTTATATAAAAATTTCAGTTTTTAATACAATAATTCGGTTGAGTCCTTATTTTTTTCGAAATGCATTAATCATAAATAATGGTAGATTGTAATTTAGTGAATATTTTTTTGAATAATAATTGATTAAAAAATATATTTATATTATTTTTCTTTGATCGTAAGTGCGAACCATCGTAAATTGATGACTATCTTCTATTAAACTTTTTTTTTTGGAAAATTATAGAATTTTTATACTTTCTATAGTATGCATTCAGTATATGAACAAATGAGTTAAGTTTTCGATTATAAATTTTAGACAATTTGATAATAAGATGCATCAAATATTTGAATTTTTAAGAATTACGAATATTCTAAAAATATTTACTCTTCATACACGGAGGATACGTTCCAGAAACTATCGTGTAAATAAATGGTGAACATATAAAATTTGAAGATAATTTCCATCAAAATATTTGGATGGAACTTCCATCCAAAATTTAAAAAAAATCCATAAAAAATGAGCAATTTGACAAAATTTCGCCATGTGAAATCATCTAAAAATACATGTATTGTAATTTTTCATTTAATAACTATAATTCTATGCCTGATCCAGATGTTAAAGTGAAAAAATTAATCGGTTCTTTTTTTAGACTGTGTTATTTCGGCACCATGTAAAAGAATCCGTCTAAAAAGAGTTTTGGGTGTACGATATACCTATACATACATCACGCAATAAACTTTATCAAAACTATACGAAAGATCCCCATTGTATTCCACAACAAGCATAAAATCCAATTAATTATTTCTCTTCACAAAATCAGAAATTCCCGAATTAATAATCCGCAAATAGTTTTTCGCTTAGGCCGCGCTTCACACACACTCGCACCCCCAATTGAAATACGGACTCCGAACTTCCGATTGTCGTCACTTTCTCAACACCCACACCCTCCCCGAAAACCGCCCACCCTACATACACCACAATATCGCCATTTATTCACATTCGAGTCCTCCTCGCAGGCGGCAAACCGCGGCGATCATGTACCCGCAATAATTCCGTACACACATCGGAGGAGGCGTCGCGGCCGAACTTTGCAGATTCCCGGTGATTTACAGCGACCGATTTCCATTGTTTTGCGTTCAGATTACGACGTAGACACACCAGTAGGTGGGTTCGGTTCGGAAGCCGATGTGTGTATGTGCCCAGAGACTTACCACTACTTACCGAAGCGGGGGCATAGTTTACCTCTAATAGTTACCGCGCTCCGTCTTATTATTGTGTGCGGGATGGTAATGTGACCCCCTTAGCTTCTTCTCGCGGCCATTGTGTGTGCATATCTCGTTAAAGTTATAAACTGTGTGTGTGTGAGGACCTTTGCAGGAGCGAATAGGCACCGCAGAATCCAAACAGCCATATATCACGGTATTCGTTCGCGGCTAAGCAAACAATTCGCGCTCATTGGTTGTGTTATTGTCGCGCTAAGACATGTCTATCGGTTGGGGATAGTTTGCGGTGGTTTGTTCGTTCGGTTGTTGGATGTTGTTGGTGAAGATCTCCTCCGGTATGCTGACGCGTCTTAAGGAATTTTCCAGTTAACAATCGAGGCCCGACGAGATGTGTGGAATAGTTTGTCGTGAATTGTAGCCGCATTGTAAATCGGCCCTTGTAAAAATGTTAATGGCTTATATTGTGTGCATATTTAGACGTACATTCCGAAGGTGTATGCGAACGTTTAATTCGCGAAGATGATAAAACGGGAAACGGTAATGCCGTGAAATATGGAAGTAGTTGAATTATGGCGGCGAGTGCGGCCCCACAGGATTAGCGGGCGGCTCTCCTTAATATTCGGAAATAATAATAAAAAAAGGCAGCGGACAAAAAGAGCCCGTTCTGAAACAAAAAAAGGAGAGAGCCCGGGTCCTAGGACACAATATCAGCATAAATCAGGCTTTAGAGCGCGAGCGCGCTCTCCGCGTCACGTGTCCTTATTTATGAAGTGTCCTGCGGGCCGCAATTAAAACACAAAGAAAATTAGAAAAAATCAGAGCCGTTGGCCGCGTTTTGTTATGTACGTATGCTGTATGGAAATTTTGGAAAATGTGTCCTTTTTTTGTTTGGCGAATATGTGTTTGTTTGGACGCTTTTGTATTTTTGCGAAAATGGCTATTGATTGCGGTCGGGTTCAAGTGATTTTAATTTTTGAATTGAAATTTTTATAAAGTGATAAATTCATATTAATTAAATAAAATATTTCTACTTAAAACTACAATTTGATCATTTTTTTTTAATGATATAACTCTAATAATTACTAAAAATTATTCGATAACAAACAAAACCGAATTCCACCGAAAACAGAAAATCCTCCGAACCGAACCCAACGCCCATCCACCATCGAAAAACCCTTCCTCCCTCACCACCCTCCCCGTAAACACTCTCGTCGGCGGAGGGCGACAGATTTTAATGTTATTTCGAGTCACACAAATTGTTTAAATAGCGCCATTGCTCACGGCCGGGAGACGTTAACTGGAACTCATTAGAATCGCGAGCGTCTGAGCCCAGGCCGGGAAAGGGTTAACGGTTTTCCTCTCGCTTCGGGTACGTCTATCGTCGCGAATACGTCTATATCGCTCTGGATGGTCGTAAAAATTAATTGGTTCATCCGATTGTGTTTGTATCGCCGGTGGGCGGGAGGGTGGTCGTGTGCGGTTTTCGTTGTTCGCAATGATTTTGTGATATTGTCGGTGGGCGGGTTGGGGCTGGTGTAATTAGGTACGTTTCGGGGGTTTTAAGTTGTCGCTGTTGAATTGTTTCGTTTTTAATCTGGTTTTATGCGAAATTTCAGAAGCATGCATGGAAATTTTCTATATTGTATCGATCCGATAGTAATTGGCCGTGCTTGTAATCCGATTTTCATTATAAGTACAAATCATAGTTTAATGACGCATTGGTTCGAACCATTCGATGATGTTAGGATGTATGCAGAATGGTTACATATACTGTTGTATAGTTTTCAATATTCAAATTCACCAAAATTGACTTTATCTATAGAAAGTTATAAATCCAAGAATCTTTTATGTAAAGATTGTTTAGTCTTATATTTCGATGAGTGATTCAGAAAAAAAACGAATGGAAAAGTATTGGACAAGCCTTTGTCCAACAGTGGGCGTGAGCAGGCAGCTATGATGATATTTTAATACGACAGTCAATTAAATGGCTGAACTAGAATCTCTTTGATTTATCAATTTGAATGTTTTGATTTTGATCCATGATGCGCGTTTTATATATTATATTTTCATCAAAATAATAGTTTTAATTAAAACAAAATCTAATATTCTAATAAATCTCCTTGTCTTAAAATTAAAATCATACATTACTAGTATATTACACACAATGATTCAAACAACCGATTCAGCACCAAACCCCACACACAAAATCCATTCAAAATTCTACAATCGACTTTGCAGCACCGCATCGTCAGCCTGAAATATCCCGGGGCATTTCAGGTATTTCTGGCCGAATAGATGCCATCGGAAGACGGAGGCGACGACGCTAACTCTGTTTGATTTGTAGCCGGAGTTAATTGAAATCCGCTCGCCATTATGTCTTGTCCTCCCTTCCGATGTTTCCTTATCACCTAGCCGGGGTCGGGCCGCTTAATCTGCCCATCCACCCCAAAAACCACCCCAAAACCACCCCCGAAGTCCTCCCAGAACTCCCCCGGGAGACTTTTACGTCGCCCTTCACGCC
Source organism: Hydropsyche tenuis (assembly GCA_009617725.1). Classification (NCBI taxonomy): domain Eukaryota; kingdom Metazoa; phylum Arthropoda; class Insecta; order Trichoptera; family Hydropsychidae; genus Hydropsyche; species Hydropsyche tenuis. The sequence continues at coordinate 2,953,624 of VTON01000009.1, forward strand.
GACGACGAGGTGATACTTATTGCTCCTCGGTTTAATCCCGTTTTTATGCCGACTCATACCCGGGTCCGTTTGTCGCGTTTTCCACTTTCGGCGCTGGGAATTGTCTAGGTGAGGCTGAGGGTCGAAAGGGTTGCCGGAAAAATTCTGAGATGTCGATCTGAGACGTGGAAGTGATTGTTTTAAATTAACTTCGGGTTTTTATTTAATTAAATTTCTTTGGGTGTTTTGTGTATGGTGCATATTATTTTTTTACATTTTTTTGAATACTATTGAAATTATACTTAAAATTATTTAAATTTTCAACAGAAAAACATGGAAAATAATGGTTTCAATTATTAACCAAATAATATTTATTCAAATTTTATTGAAAATTCTGTTTTATTCACTGTAAATATAGTCATCTCTCAATTAACACAATAGATAAATCCAAAAAGTCGATGTTTAAATTGAAATAGAATAGATTTAATGGAAAACGAAATAACTTTATTAATATCGATCAAAACCATTTTACCTTCCAGAATTCTCTTTGTTATCCATTTTATATATTTTCTAATTAAGTAATATTATAACAGTAAAAATCTTTTAATACGAAAACGCTTAATCTGAAAAATCGGTTAGCAAAAAATAATATTGCGATCCTGAGAAAATACAATTTACATATACGTTTAGCATGAAATTTTTTTGACACGAAAAAATATTTTGGTCTCTATGTATATTATTTTGATTTGTAATAACCATTTTTATTAAATCTTCTATAATACATTCAATTCATATTCTGCAAATTATTATTTAATTTCATCAATCTAAATATACAATAAGAATCATTTAAATTTCAAACTATTTTATCAATTATAACGAATATGTAAGTAATTACAAATCACGTGAAAACATATATTATTTTAATTCAAGATTAAAGAACATAGTTACTTATATTTTAAAATAGAATTATTTACATCCAAAAATCACTAATAAATATTGAAAACTTTTACTCGATACGATCATATAACATTTTTTAACACATTCTACAAATGATTATTTAATTTTTTCGATCTAAATATACAATAAGATCCGTTTAAATTCAATTCGAATTATAATGACTAAGAAATTACAGATCAAGTCAAAATATATACTTTTAATTCAAGATTAACGACAATGAGTACCTAAATTTTGAAATAAAATTATCTACATACAAAAACCTTAGCACTCGACACGATTATATAACACTTTTTCACCAATCCATTTACCACATTGCCCTTAACGACGCCGATCCACGAAATCTTCGTAACACTCGACCTCATCTGTGCGTCGTTATCGGTGACGTGAGTACAAATGCGCGATCACGCCCCGCGCTCAATCTTCCATCGAATCCCTCAAAACCCGGGAATAAAACCGGGAAAAAGGCCGCAAAATAAACGTTAATTCCCGCCATTTCACCGGATGATTTCTAGCCGCGGGCCTAATCTGGAAGAGCCACGATTAAAACACGCGACATTAACTCGGACAGTCTCAAACCCTTTCGAGTTTCGTAGGGGGGCGAGTTTCAATTATATTTTTTTTCCGGAGGCGGAGAAGTGCTTATTCACAGATTCGGGAGGACTCCATTATTTTTAAGGATTTTCCCTTATTTCCACGGCGGGTCACAGTTTTTCCCGATGAGCGGGCCCGCGGGTCGGTGAAATGTAATCAGAGGAATTAGCGCTGAGTAACGGCGTGCTGATGCCGCTTTCACTTCACACCTTCCCGAATTACTTTCTTCTTTTTATTACTTCTACACCAACAACCATCATTCCGAGATAAATTATCGGCGAAAGTCCGCAGGCTTAACGGCGCGGCAAAAATTCTCAATATTTTCGCGCGCCGTGCCGTTTTTCTCGCCGGAACGAGGACGTTTTTCCGAATTTCATTCTGATCATCTGCAATTAAATACTTCTACGTATACGACAGATATATTTTGTATCAAAACAAAATGATCATACTTCTATTTTGAAATAACATTTATAGAAAAAATAATTATACAACTTTTGCACTCCCGAATTCAAATTCTACCGCGGTAAATTTATTTCCTTCATTATTCAATTTTTTTTATGATTTCATGAAAATATGTATGAAGAAATCATTTTATAGGTAGTTTTGGGATATTTTAGGGATGGTTTAGGTTAGTTTTAGATTGAGGACATTTTTGAGTGTGGGGATGAATTTGAAGATGATTTTGTGGATGAGGGTAACTTAAGAGATAGTTTAGAAGTGGCGAGAGATAGTTTTAAAGTTGATGTTAAATTAAACCTTTCGATCAAAATTAAAATCACGTACCTCAATCATTTTATTTTTGAGGAAGTAATAATTTTAATCACCTTCATCTACAAAATCATCTTCAAAATTTATTCCCATACTAAAAATGTCTTCAACCTAAAACTATCCCAAAGCACCCCTGAAATTTCCCAAAAATACTCCTAAATTTATTTTCCCATATACTTATATTTTTCATGAAATAATAAAAACAATGTAGATAATAAATTTACGATAGTTGAATTTGAAATGTAAAAACTGTAGACTATTTCCCATAAAATTTATAGGAAATTACTTCAGCTTTTACATTTCAAATTCACATACATATTCAACGAACCTTCAAAATTTCTATCTCCAAAATCAAATCCAATATTATTATTCAAGCCCACATCTACACATTTCGAACACAATTCCATCAAAACTCACCGAACGAAAACATACACCACAACGTTACAGTTCGAAATTCGCCGTTTCTATTCAGAAAATATCAAACAATCGCATTTATATTCGTCGGCCAAATTTATTCGCATTGACGGAATCGTTCAGTTCGTACACACATTTCAGCGTGACAAAATGTGACGTTGCCGCGATTTATCGCCGAGGTTTTTCGTATATCGTGCACAATTTATACTCGAACGTTCGTACACGTTTAATACACATATATATACATATAGCGAAGGATGTATGCGATATTTATTGCATACACTGTTCCCGCGGAATATACGCTAGATTGAATGACAGACAAAACAACGGGAAATATATGCGGTCAAAACAATAACGCAAAAACCCTATAAATTTTTGCGCGCTGTATTACCAGTCATACTTCATGTCATTTTTATTTTTGTGTTTTCTATCTGTGAATTATTGTTGAATGAGTCTTTTGGATTTGTGACACGCACTAGAGTGAATGTCGTTTGTTTTGTTGAGGGTTGATTGTTGGTATTTGCGATTTTTATGCGAATGAGGCGATGATTTATTCGGATTGTAAAAATATATTATCAAATTTAGATTTATATTTTTTTAATTACGAATTGGTATTATTGGTATTGAATCAATCATTTCCAATTGATAATATTTAAATATTAAAAAAAATGATTTAATCATGATTTTTCTTTTAAAATAGTTCTCATTGTTTCAATAAAACTATTTATAGGGTTATTAGTTTATTATAATTTGGATATTGAAAATCTATTGAAACACTTTTTCTTTCATATTATTCAAGACGAATAATCTAACTATTTATTATTTTTTTTTTTTTTTACTAAAATTTATTATTTGATACTATAATTTCATTCGTATTTAAACATATACATTATTTACAAACTAACGAAAAATTAATACCAAAAATATCCCTAAAAAATCTATTAAAAGAGCATCAATTGATCATACAAATGATTCAAATTGATTTGATGGTATTTTATGAAAGATTGATCCATACTTTTTCGAAAATTGAAATGAATTACTTTTAAAAATTTAACCCTTTATGCAAATTATTTAAATTTTATCCAAACTATAACTTAATCGATCAGATCAGATCCCATAAATATTTTATTAGCAAAATGTATATTATTTAAATTTTCAGTCTTTACGAAGAAAAATATTTTGCAGACACATTAGCAAAAAATCTTTAACTTTTCAATGAAACTTATATTACAGTTTTTAGACTACAAATTGGACATTTTATACTTCATTAACAATTATAGGAAAATATTATTAAGATCGTTGTTACTGTGAGATTACTATGAATTCATATTAATCAATGAAATTAATTGTCATGAATGCATAATAATCTATGAAATTAATTTCTATCAATTCTTGATTATTTATTGAATTTGAAGTGTAAAACGTTGTATTTGAAGTTCAATACGTTGAAATTGAAGTATAAAAACTTTATACAACTTAAAAATAAAAACTTCGTAAGAGCAACAAACCATTTTTTTTTTTCACCGAATTGAATAAACATTGCGAATAATCGAACTCCAACCAAAAGGCGAGGGTTGGTGACGATGCAGATCGTCGTTCATGGGGGGCGGCGGCGGGTGGCCACCATCGCCGACTGAAGAGAGGCATTTGCATGTCGTTATCGGCTTAATGTCGATGGTGAAATAATGCAAAATGAGTTACGGCAAGTTATGAATATTTACGGGCACTGAGTTGTTAAAGCCCCGCGGCCGCCGACTTTTGAACGAGCCGATAATTTGAATAACCGCCATCCGTTCGCGTCCGATACCGAACGTTTTGCGAAAATAAAATTTTTGACACTTCGCGCTAAGTATATTATATTATTGCGCGGGAGTTTGCCGGAGTTCGCTCTGTGAAGATTGAGTTTGGGTTCGCAATTGAGGGGAGCTTTTTTTTCTTTGAAATATCCAATCGAATGAATGGTTTCGGTTTCGTTCAAAAAAAATTGTAATCAACATAAAAAAAATCATATAATGAATCGATCCTATACAATTTTTTCCCGATTATAAATTCCAAAGATCAACACATTAAATTAACCGAAATCTCTAAAGAGCCATCCGAAACTATTGACGGAAAATACCAAAGTGTCACTTCGACGTACCACACGCCAATGACGAACGAAATTTCTAAATCGAATGAATGGTTTCGGTTTCATTTGAAAAAAAATTATATTCAATAACAAAAATATCATATAACGAAACAATTTAATCCCAAACTTTCCTAGATTATAAATCCGAAAGATCAACACATTAAATTAACCCAAATCTCTAAAGAAAAATCTAACACCATTGACGGAAAATATCGAAGCATCACTTTGACGTACCATACGTCAATGTCGAACGAATTTACCAATCGAATGAATAGTTTCGGTTTCATTTGAAAAAAAATTATAATCAACATCAAAAAAATCATAAAATAAATCAATCCAATCCCAAACTTTCCTAGATTATAAATTCCAAAGATCAACACATTAAATTAACCCAAATCTCTAAAGAGCCATCCAACACCATCGACGGACAATACCAAAGCGTCACTCCGACGTACCAAACGTCAATGGCGAACGAATGATATCGGGCGTTAATTTGGCTCCGTTTGATGTCGGATCCGCGAACGGGGGGCAAAAGTGGGTGGCAAAGGCTGCAGGGGGAGGACCGAATATTGGCTGGTGTCCTGGAATGTTAATTAAAAGCGTTTTCTTCGTTGTGTACACCTACACGTCTGTTCACTGCGAAGAACGGGGACTCAGTCTGCCGCCTCTCGATCTTTCGTCTAATTAGTCCCGGATCGGTGAAAAGGGAGACCGGGACGATTGCTATAATAATTTAAGGATAAAGGAAGAAGTGGCCCGATCCCGGCAGACACCTTTCGATTTAAGCGCTCGATATGTATCCGCTTTAATTAATTCCGCGTCTATGGTGTTTTGTTAGAGCTTCTTTGTGTGCGTGGTTGATTGGTTTTTTTTCGCATTATTAATTTTTTTTTATTTTAATAAATCGATAAAATAGTTTTTTTCAATTTCACATAAATAAACGAATCAAAATCTCGACAAAACGATCCAAGAAAAGACAAATCGGGTAGGATATGAATTGACAGCGAGTGTCTCGCCGCTGTTGTGGCTTTCGTAATCTTCAACAAGTTTCGTCGTGTGATTTTTCCAGAATTTTCCCTCAGTGGAGGGATGAAAAAGTGGGTGGGTGGGTGGGTGTACCGCGTGGCAGATTGGTTGCGTGAGTAATCGCGGGGCCGCCACCGGCACGACACTCGACACCGTCTACATTAAATGACACAACTTTGTCTCCCGAGAAGCCTCCGATAACGTGTGTCGTGTCGACAACTGATGGTCTATGAACCGACTTTAGACATTTCTTCAATATAATATAGAAGAAAATTGATGAATTTTATAGAAAATCAACTGGATTTTGATGCCGATACAACTAATTTTATCGTTACATTTTTAAGTAGTAGTATTATGTTCATGATAATTTCGTTTTTGTACCTTTTTGAAACGGTTCGATAGATCTGCATGTTTGATACGTCAATTGAAAGTGCTTTAAATAGAGATCTTTTTCAAAATATTTGAAATCTTTGGGTTTCTTTTTTATTTTTAAACAAGAAATATCAAAAAAACACTAACATAGTTTCCTTTTACTTTAGCAAGTTTTTGATAACTAATCATGTACTTTTAATAATTTTGTGTTAGTATAAATGTTTGTATTCATATTTATGGATTAAATAAACAAATAAAAAATTAGATTTGTCTACCATATTACCTTTCATTTGAGAATCATACGGAATCATGCGGAAGTGGGAAATTTTGATTTTTTTTCTTAGAAATAAAAAAAATAACAATAACTCGAAAACTATAATGCTTTGAACTGAAGTATATTTACTTTAAAATATATCAAATTACATGACCTATCACCCTTTAAAGGCTTTGCATCGTTCTGCAGCACACTTATACAAAATTACACATACAACCGTTTACAATATGCATCCGAATGAAATCCTTTTTTAAACCACATCCAAACAACTTTCATTCATTACAACATAATTTTCATCTCATCACCTAACACAAAACACCCTTACAAAAGGTTCTCAACACCATCGGACACCAACACCTCACTCACCTCTGACTCGTCGCCGAAACGTAGCGAGACATCCAAATTTATACTCCTAACACAGAAATATATACCGAAACGAACCGACGAGGTCGGTCGGATAAATTTTAAATGTTCCCGTGCTGATTCCACGGCTCGGCACATAATTGTAATTAAATACAGTGCCGCTCCGAGGAGAAACCTATCGCTTATGGCCTACAAATTGGATACATTTGTTTGACTTGATCAGCGGTTGTCAAGTACGCCCCGACCCGCCATTATTGGAGACTGAATAACGTATCGCCTCACTATGTCTTAATTAGGAACACGGAAAGCTCAAGTCGTGTTAATTGAATGAAATTTCAGCTTTTTGTCGACGGTGTGTGTGTTTTGAGTTTTCGATTGGAAATTCTTGTGAAACGGGTGTTTGTTTTGAGAAATCGACTGTCTGAGATTAATTTGTTCTGGATGTTTGGTATTAAAATGTTGTCGTTGTTTTTTACTTATACATAGAATAATCGATTCTGTTTATTTTTATCTTGATTTTCGTAAAAATTTTATAGAGAGTATCTTTAAAAATAAAATAATGTGGGTAAAATCCATATGATCCCATTGAAAGTTCAGATTTTATAATGCGATAATGCGAAAGTGACTTTCAAAAATTTTAATATTGAAATTAACGTATATCGAAATGTGAAATCAGCAGTGATATTATATGCAACATATATGATATCCATTGCAATAAGTGACCTTTCCAATATCATGTAACATTCAAACCTTTACATTTATACCATATCAAAAAAGAGAAAGTGACTCTCGATAAATTTTAGTACTGAAAGTTGTACTTTGTAATTTGACGAAACGGATTTCAACCATTTACTACACCATTAACTTTAATACATTATTATACCGTAATATTACTGATTCGATATGCAATCAAAACCATGTATTGAACGCACCACTTATTATAGTACTGAATATTCTAATTCCCGCTCAATCCCCACACTCTGTCAACCATTATGCATATTACGCAACTTATATTTAATTACCTTTTCCGTAAAAAATCACAAAAAATCTTGCGTTTTTTTGTGAAATTTAAACAAAAATTAAGTAATATTTGACATATGTATCAAAATAGTTTTTCAACCGACAACTCTCCGGCTATCGTCTCCAAAAATGAACTCTTTTATAACATACAAAGTCGAGCCTTACATTTATGGTTCTTAAAACCCTTTTTAACCACATTGCAAAATTCTGGTGTCAATAGTACAAATTTCAGTCTTCCATAGGAATGTCGTAATACACGTCAACTATCATATTTGACAGATGATGTTAAACATTTATTTTTAAATACAGCAACAAATGGAACAATATACCAACAAATGACATTCAATTTCACAAAAAAATGCGTTTTTCGTTAAAAGCATACGATTACACAAACATTGCGTAACACACATACAAACAGACAGGGCCGGCTCAGAGGTATAGCAAAGTAGGCTCGTCCTTGAGGCGCCATAGTCAAGAGACGCAATGAGATGCCCTATTTTTAATTTTTTATAAAATTTAAACATAAAACATGCTTATGTTGAATACAAATATGTAAATTTCCGATAAAAAAAGGAAATTATTGCATTTCGAATATTTTTGAAAAATTTTGCCATTTTTTGGAAAAGGTTTTCTGGAAAATTCGGTTTTCTCGAAAAGTCAGTTTTTTGGAAAAGTCGGTTTTTGTAAGTGTTTCGAATGTTTTTGAAAAAAATTGCCGTTATTTTAGAAAATTTTTGGTTATAGACGGATCTTTACATACATCGCTCGAAGATCGAAAATTTCAAACCCCAGTGACGACATCGTTGACGCTCGCACGACGTTCGCACTTAGCTGGCATATTTTCGATCTGAATATCTGATTGAATAGGATACATTCAGTAAATGTGACGCAAAAAACGCTAACCTAACCTAACCTAAACACGCGTTTAGTAATAAATAGTTCAGACTTTTGACTAAGACATGCGGCATTAAATAAGTGCGTTTAGTTTTTCCTGACTGAGAAATGCGGCCTTTGGCCCAACCCCCACGTTCAGTTTTTCTGTAAGGAAAGTGGAAGTAAACACGTCGTTTAGCGTAGCGTAGTTTACTCCAAACTGACGTTGCAAACGTCGGAATATTTTCAACCAACTGTCAAACTGCGAATGAGTATTGGTGCATGTACGTGTATAAACATGTTTCTGAGGTGCCAGCTAAGTGCGAACGCGTCAACGATGTCGTCACTTGGGTTTGAAATTTTCGGTCTTCAAGCGATGTATGTATAGATCCGTCTATAACCCTTTTATCTTATAATGAATCATCGAACTGTATTTTGTTTAATTTCAGACGTACATAAGAAACTTCACGGCGGCCATCATGTAAAGATCCGTCTTTAACCAAATTTTTTTTTTTGGAAAAGTCGGTTTTTGTTGTTTTTTTTTTTGAAAAATATTGTTGTTTTTCGGGAAAATATTGGGAGAGGGGCACTTAAAATCAATCTGTCTAATTGTAAATCGTCATATACCCTCGAGCCGGCTCTACACACATACATACATCCATCTCGAACCACTCACCACCGACACGCACCCCCAGAAAAAGCCATCTCTTCGACCACCCCATTATACCTCAATTATACACACGACAGCCGCTCCGACAACCCCGCACATTGGCGCACAATGCGAAAGGATTCCCGCGCAAACCTACATCCGCATCGTCGCGAATAAATCGGCCGACACTTGCAGCTAAGTGCCAGCCAGGTAGCACCGTAGCCGTGCTCTGAATCCATAAACACCACAAATAATTCCGTGTTCATTTCCCTAGCAGGCTGCGCCCACACCACTGGGTTAGGCCCGGCCCACACTACCGGGCCTGTCCCACCGTCACGTGGAAGCGCTTATTGCTCACTTGTATTATCCAATTAAATCATTTTCGTATTTCGCTGTGTCGCAGCGTTGCGGAATTGTGTCTGTGAGCGGGGTAAAGTGAGATTTCGATTTAAATGGGAGTTCTTGAATTGAAATATGAAGCGACGATTGTATGAGTTCGCTTGTGGGAGGAATTGAAATTGGGTGTGTGGACAAGTCTTTTTTTGTAAGGGGGATACGTTCTAGAGACTAGCGTGTAAAATATGTATGGTGGACATATGAAAATTGGAAATAGGTTCTATCAGTTTATTTGAATGGAACTTCCATCCAAATATACTTTATAAAATGTTTGTAATGTCAAAAAATTTCCCTATGTGAAATCATAAAAAAAACATAGAATTTTTTGTTTAATAACTATAATTGTGTGCTGGCCTGCTCTGTTTTTTACCATTGTTGCATAATAATACGTTTTTTTTATAAAAAATTATCCGTTTTTTTTCTTTTGAACCGTGTTATTTCGGAATCGTGTAAAAAAACCATTTAAAAGAGTTTTGGGTGTATATATTATATGTTATGTACATATGAATATACTACAAAATCTAACCTTTTAAACTTCAAATTCAACCTTTTGAGCTTCAAGTTAAACCTTTCAAACTTCAAATTCAACCATTGGAAAATGATATTGTATTAAGAACGTTGTCATTAAAAGTTGGGTTGAATTTAAAGTTTAATATAATACTTGTTATGGTACGAGTTTATTGTTTTGAAAAATTAGTGTTATTCAATATAATGAGAATTAGTAATTTTACCAATTTTTAATTTTAATTTGATTTAAATTAATTATCAATTTACTTTAATTTATTTTATTTTACTTAATTTTACTTTAATTGATTTTACTTTACTTTAATTTATTTTACTTTTTTATTTTATTCCATTTTATTCTATTCAATTCATTTTATTTTATTTTATTTCACTTAATTTTATTTTATTTCATTTTATTATATTTTATTTTATTCTATTCCATTCTAATTTCTTCTATTCTATTCTATTTTATTCTACTCTATTTTATTCTATTTATTTTATTCTATTTTATTTCATTTTATTTTATTCTATTTTATTTCATTTTATTTTATTTTAATTTATTTCATTTTATTTTATTGTATTTCATCTTACTTTAGATAATTTACTTTAATTTCTTTACTTTTCTTTTTATTTTGTTTTATTCTATTCTATTATATTATATACTATTCCATTATATTCTATTCCATTTTATTCTATTCTATTCTATTTTATTTTATTATATTTTATTCTATTCCATTATATTCTATTCTATTCCATTTTATTTTATTCTATTTTATTCTATTCCATTCTATTCTATTTTATTTCATTTTACTTTACTTGATTTTACTATAATTCATTTTATTTTATTTCATTTTACTTTATTTCATTATACTTTATTTCATTCCATTATATTCCATTCTATTCCTTTCTATTCCATTCTATTCTATTTTATTTCATTTTACTTTACTTGATTTTACTATAATTCATTTTATTTTATTTCATTTTACTTTATTTCATTATACTTTATTTCATTCCATTCTATTCCATTCTATTCCATTCTATTCCATTCTATTCCATTCTATTCCATTCTATTCCATTCTATTCCATTCTATTCCATTCTATTCCATTCTATTCCATTCTATTCCATTCTATTCTTTTCCATTTTATTCTATTCATTTCATTTTTTTCAGCCTTGTTTTATTTCATTGTATTTTATTTTATTCTAATCTATTATATTATATTCTCTTCTCTTCCATTCTATTCCATTCCAATCTATTATATTTTATTGTATTATATTTTATTCTATTCTATTTTATTCTTTTCCATTCTATTCTATTCCATTTTATTTTATTTTATTCTTTTCTGTTTTATTTCATTTTGTTTATTTTACTTCATTTTATTTTATTGTATTTTATTTTATTGTATTTTGTATTATTATATTTTGTATTATTGTATTGTATTTTACTTTACTTTACTTAACTTAATTTTTTTTCAATTTAAAATTATTGCAACATTTATAATTATGCTTAAGTTATATAAAAAAAACAACGGTAAAACTCGTATCGAACTTATATTATACAATATTTAAACACCCTTAATATTCATCATATAAAATTTAATCCATTGAAAATACAGTTATCAATACCATCACTCACACATTGACGAAAAACCCGATAAAACAATTTTCAATTAAAACCATAACTACGCATCCCAATTAACACTAAATCCAACGAGCACAAACATCGAACATAATTACGGGATGAAATTGCGAAATTTTATAATACGCATCCCACCCCCGCATCGCAAAATATATTTTAATTGATATTGCACACGTTTCGCCCGCGTAAAAATATGCAAAAACCCCTCCGACCGCACCCCCCGCCCACCCACCGGAGCCTCTCGACGATGGCGGGGGGTTGCCGGGGGTTAAACAATAAACAATAAAGAACGAAAGGGTTATCGCTTCGTATCCCATCCGAAATGAGCGCGCTTATACACTGTGTTCCGCAGATGTCTAATGGCTGAGCGCCACTTGCTCGATATTACCTTTATAACAACACAATGTGTGAGTGCGAATATATTTATTCTATGTGTATGCGCGAGTGCGTTATCCCTTTTCTAATTAGGCCTCCATAACATAATGCTAACTGTGATATGTGTTACCTCCGGCGTATGTTCAAATGTGCGAAATCATATTCGTATATATTTTAATTACTATTTTGTTTTCGGGTCGCCGTTTTATGGGGTGAGTCGCAAACGGTTCGGGTGCTGGGGTTTCGGGTGGGTGGTCAATGGGTACCTTTCGGATGGATCGGAGGGTGAGGGTCAATAGGAGTGTGTGTACTAGTTTGGGTTTTATGTTTTGTAAATTTCATAATTTTATCGATTATAAAAGTTAAAATATAAATAAATAAATTTATTATGAATCGTTGACCCAAGATTATTTAATTTCATATTTAAAATAGCGTTTAGTTCTGTAGTAAATAAATATTATAATATTATATAACATATCCACTATATATGATGATGATTAATTATTTTTATTTTTTCGAATGCAATGATTCTCATCAATCATTAAAGTTATGCGACATGAATAACAATTAATTATAGAATATGATTGAGTATCGTTACCTATTTGACAAGAAAAAAAAACCATTAAAATTCAATTCTTCAAAAGTTATCTTCACCTTGCATAAGAAAAAAAATCATCATCTTCATTGTACATAGTCATTCATCAGGTAATCTTACATTTTATTAATAGAAAATAATAAAAGAATGAAAGCATAAGATCAACTGAAACGAAAAATATCACATCAAAACAAAAGATGAATTTTTTTTATATAGTTCTTCTTATTAGAAAAATTCGTAAAAATATTTTCTGCCACTTTTAATCATGTTTATTTATCCAAATTTATTAAAAATCATATAATCTATTTTTTTACAAGTTCTTTTTAGTGATAAATATGTTCATAAATATATGATATTGGAAAAAAATATAGGCGGGCAAATTTATTTGAGCAGTAATGTATATCATGATCAAGAACAGTTTCCAATATTCGAATTTCTTGATAATTACAATACCTTACCACTATTTAAAAGAATCGAAAATCCAATAGCATTAAAAAAAATCATCATATAATAAAAGTTATTATTACAATGATCATAATCTTTATCAACAATCACACTAATTACTACAAAGAATTCTCCAATCCACCTACACACATCACAAACAATCCTCACCCAATCCACCCAATTAAATCCCATCAACACACAAATCATAAAACACGACGACCATATCAAAAACGACACATATTACACATACTCTCCAAAACAATTTTTCCCCCTATAATTATAATTCGAAATCCCAAACGAGCACATTCAAGATGAATCAGGACACGGGCACTTTCGGACGGTCAATATGTGCGGGCGCAATTACGAAAGTATGAGCGTACTCTGGGAGGGTTTTGGGAGGAAAAGTGCTTGTGTGCGTGTGTCTCTTTGGGGGTATTATAATGCGTCGGGCCGTTTCGAAGCGGGCCGTATGTGAACGGATTCCAATAAACAGCTTTCTGGGGTTGCCCATTAAAGGTATATAAGAGGATATAAGATTGTGACAAATGGTCGTAATATTTTCCAATTTCGCGCGCGCCACTATTGTTCGCGTTCGCATTAATTAAAAATTATACGTGCGGGCCGTTTTAATGCGATTAAGCGTTTTCATTTGGAAAATGATGATTCGGGCTTTTTACGATTGTTTCGTTTTATATAAATGATTACCGGTATTGAGTGGCGCGATGAAATTCCGTCGACACAATGCAGAATGGAGGTTAATAGTCGCTCGTCAACGTAAACGGCGAATTGTACATAGAACAACATGTACAAAGTGTCAGGTGGTATAAACGTGCCGGTGGACTGTCTGCGTCTATGAGGGACCGCAAGCGGGCCGCGAACCATGTGTTGCGTTCCCCTGCCACAGGGAATGATCACCTTGTCACAACCGCGTAGCGAGAATGTGACGAATTTGTTCACACTATGTTAGGATTGTTATTTAATTTTATTTCGGGATGAAAATATTGCTTTTGGGAAAAACTGTTCGCATATGAGAATCATCAGCGCCATCTCTGTATCAATTAAAATAGTCAATAGATTAAAAAAAGTCTATGTTGTTTTTTAACCTCATATACTTCTGTTTTAATCAATGATCTAGCTTTATCAAAGGTACTGATTCTAAATATTCATTGAAGTTAAGCGATACTTGATGTGATCGAAAAATGAATATATCTAAATTAAAAAAAAAACAATATTCAAGAACTATCTTCATCTTATAAAGAAAAATCATAAACTTTTGATAGTTTAAGTAAGATATTCTCTAATAAACTTTATTTGGTATATACCATATAATGATCCAATGAATTTGATTTAAAAATATCCTTATCTTACATAAAATCAAATTGACAGTTTTCTAACAATCATAAATAATAAAGATTTAACAATTAACATAAATCTAAATTGGATTTCGCAAATGTTTCTCGATTCGTTTGGCGTGGACGAAGAGTGGTGCTTAACCCGTTAACCGCCGGCTTTGTCGCCGTGTCTTGCCGTGTGTTTAGTCGTGTCACTTGTTGTGTATGAATTATGAGCGAACGGAACTTTGACACGTTGCTTAACCGACTAAAGAGAATATGATTGCGATGATTAAAAGCAACACAGCCCGGATAAAGACGCAAACTACGAGCTTTCCGCATCATCCTACCACTCATGCGAAACGACATTGGCAAATTCGAATCGAAATACATTTAATCACCGAAACAAAAAACAATAAACGTAACTTAAACGAAAACCCATTACGTCCGTTTTATGAATCCGCGGTCTTCCCAAATTAAATTTGCCTTTTTCGAAAATTCACACAACCTTTTTACACGCCGGCACACGGCTCCTTTCATATTCTCAAACGATGTTTGCTAATTGGAAATTATTGGGAACGAACGGGTCGCGCGCATGTGTGTGTGTGTATATGTATGTACGCTTTTCATGTAATACTGTAATACCGTAGCTGGTTAATTAGAGCAGAGTCAGCAGGAACCATCTGATTGGAATTGAAACGCGCGAGCCACTCGACGAAAAAATCTGCTCCTATCACTTCACTTTTGCGGCCGTGGCTCGAAATTTTTTGGAAATGTGCGTCGATTGTGTATATTTTTTTAGACGTATATATGAAGAACTATTAAATTATTATCGATAGTTTTATGATGAGTAAATTTTCGCATGTTTATCCTCTTAAAATCATTGATTTTCATACTAAATATTAAATTGAAAAAATCATTCTTATTATCATATGCGTAAAGCATATGATCTTGATCTTTTCAACGTGGAAAACTATCAAATTATAATCAATAGTTGTGTAATAAATAATTTTTCGCGTGATTATGTTCATACAGTTATTACACTTCAAATTCAACTATAGGAAAGTATTATTAAGACCGTTGTCATAGATATCAATGAAATTCATGACTATGAATTATTGTTGATTTGTTGAATTCGAAGTGTAAAAACTGTACCATCATTAAGCATTATCCTTAATATGAAATTGAAAAAAATATTCCTATTACATATAATGCATATGATATGATGTATTTATCAACTTTATACAATCAATCTATAATTTTAAAAAAATCACTTATTTTCTCAAAAATGTTTCTTGAACATTCCGAAAATTTTAAACTGATTTCATTTGATTCAAAAAGGACTTTAAACATAATAAATCGCCATCAAAAAAATTTTAACGCAAAACCCACTAACCAAACCTATAATTATAATAAAATTCAAGCACATTACAATAATATTTTCATGCCGAAAAAAAAATTGAAGTGACGCAGTGTCCTCGCGAGCATGTCGCTATCCGCTTCTAATTGCTTCGATATTGTGAGGTGGCTTTGTACGTACGTATTGTCCGGTGCCTCCTTTATTGCGCGATAACTAATTGAATTATGGCGCATTACGGATATGCTCTCCCTCTTTGCCGTTATTATTTTTTTCCTTACACATATAGCCGCTTTGAATATGTACGTTTATAACGTGTACAAGTGTAATAGGTGGCGATACTGAAATACAGATGTTGCGAACCGTCCGTTGTATATTAACCCTCGATTACGTACACGAATATCGTAAAGGTCCCTCTCACTAATCGGTTTTCTTTATGAATTTTATTATTATTATTTTTAATGATTGGCTTTTTTTATTATATTTTATTGAATCTATAATGTTTGAATTATTAGAAAAAAAATATTTTAATTTTTTTTCGTATCTTGAAAATTTATTCAAATATATTTTTTAAGTATTTAAGGTAATGCACGGGCGGTTGACCATATACCAGTAATTAACCACTTTTAAGAAAAATGTAAAAATTAAGATTTTTAAAGAAGATAATCTTTCAGAATGGGTGCGATAGATTAGCTGTTTGTTATATCTTATCTATCGCATCGTTATGAAAAATTATCGTCTTTTAAAACCTTAATTTATACGTTTTTCTGAGAAGCGGTCAACCATAGGCACATGGTCAATTACTGGTGTCGAAATCTTATGAACTTTTATTTGAAGATGATTTTTTTGGTGCTTAATATGGTGTTTGTTTTCTGTTGAAAATCCGATGGATTTATAATATTTTCAAGGAAAAACTTCACTTTTCCAAAAATATATTTTAATATGGCTTTAATAAACTCTATAAAAGTCGAAATCACAATATAAAATCAATAAGTTAATTATCATTTAATAAAAAAATTACTTACATTTATCGCGAAATATGACCTTTCTTATTACACCACTCCGCACATAACCATAGACGACTCACTCACGTATCTTTTCCCAACATAAAAAAATCTTAAAAAAAAAACCCCACGAAATACCCACCGACACTTAACGAAAGCGGACATTATCCTCTCGCGCAATAACCGAATCGCAATAATTTCCCTCAGTACCGTCGTTGCTTTGATTTACTCGCGATAATACACAGATACGCGAAACAAAACGTGAGCAACCCGTTACACCCCCATAATCGTCCGAACCACCACCCCCCGAAAACCACCCACGACCCCGGCCATCCAGCTTGCGTCGCGGGCATCCTCACTTTCATTAAAATATATTTTCAAATTTTAATGTTAACTGCCCGCCAGCCGGGATCCTAACGTCGTTAGGCCCTTTCGCGTAAGCACCACCCCCATGGATGTTTTTAGACTTAATTAGAAACCGTATATGAAATAATATGGAGGCTACCTTTTGTGCCCGGCGTTCGGCGTCATGTTATTGTAATTCATGTCGCAATAAATAACGGATTAGGACGAACAATGAAATTTCACCGACGCCGCGTCCATAATAAGCAATTTCGCGTGTAATTGAAATATTAAATCGTTAACGGTTCGAGTGCCGTCTTTGTGTTTTGGATTTTCGGATTTCGCACTTTCGCGGGGTCGCTTGATGGACGTCGAGTCGTTAAATTTTATTTTGCGAGCGTGAAATTTGCGCAAGCGTTGCCAGTTTTGTTGGGGGTTTCGATGTGAGGGTTTTATTGCTTGGTTTATGTATGGATTCACTATTCGTTGATTAATTAGATAGATATTTATATTTTTATTGACGAAGGCATCCTATTTTATTAGAATTAATGTGAAAACGATGTAACTCAATTGTTGTATATAAATATATTTTTCTTGAAACAATAATTTTTATATTTTTGATCGGTATGAAGATGAATGTAAAAGTAAATAGTAAGATAGATTAAAATTTATTTATTTTTATTTAAAAATTGGTGCAACCTTTTATCAAAACTAACAATAAGTAATACAGTGAACAATCAGTAGATAGGTATTCATCATTGATCCTATTGTTTTTTCTCATATGAAATTCTCTGAAAATTCTCCTCCACTTAAAAGAAACTCAAATTTCAAATAAAATCAAAAAGATTTTATCAATGGGTTTCATATATAATACAAAATCCTATATGTATAATTATAGGATACATCAGACCAATTAAAAGGCCTGCATTAAATCAAACGAAGCACCAACAAAACAAAACTTTATTATTGACGATACGTAGCGGATGTGCACAATTGTCATTTTGCACATACACACGCGGAGAAATATCCAGCATAAAGGCACAATAGTACACGGCGGGGACCTCGGGCTTGATTTATTCCCGATATTATTGCGAGAGCGAATTTCGCGTCGACGAATTTAAATTATGCTTATGCTAAGGAGATAACGAGCGCCCGCGAAACTCGATTTAAGCGCCGCCCTCTCCTCCCCTTTCGCGATGAATTTTACGATTTTAATTAAAAATATATATCATTTGAATGAAAATTATCTCGGAAACAATAGCTGCATGAGTCATAATTAGCGAAATACACATTACACCGCGCGGGCGGATACATCGCGCGTTTTATTGCGCGAACAACTCGTACATGCTTTCCGTAATGCGTGCTCGTGTTAGCTTATATACTTGTGATTTTGAATTCGGTAATTAATTTTGTCGAATGTTTTTTTATTGGTTGGGTATTGATTTGGGTTTGAGTGAATGGAGTTTGTTTGGTTTGAAATGTTGGGTTGAAAGTTTTGTTTGTTTCGAATGGAGGATGTTAGTTGTTTGTTTTTTTTTTGTGTTTGATCGATTTTGTTTTTAAATATTGTTATGAATTTATTTTTTGTAAGTATTGGAGAGTTTTTTGTATAATATGATTTAAAAATATTGATCTGACTTGTTAGTTATAAATTAGATTCGTTTATCTTTATTTCAATTCAAATATAATATTATCCTTATCTTTTTTCCATATTATGAATCTAGTGATTTTCTTAATAATTTTCAATTTTTTTTCCTATTCAAGTAAAAAAAAAAACTAAAGATATTCTTCAACTTATAACAGAGATACGTTCTTAAGCCTCACAATCAGTTGTAAGTCGAATCACTCGAATCCATGGAAAAAAAATCGAACAATTTTATTTATATAACCCATATCCTGCCATTGTCCTCAATTTGGGACGCACTGAGATATGCGAGATTTTTATTTCCTGGTTGTGATTAGTGAAATATTACAAATAATGACATATTTAAATAAAAAAACTCTAAAGTGTAATTTGTAACGTAAGCTTCGATTGTTAGGCAATAGAAGCTAATTTTTTTAAATAAATCGTAAAAGAATTTGAAAGGAAATGGGAACGTATCAAAAATTTTCATTTTTAGTATTAAAATTCGAACGAATGCATATTTTTTTCAAAATTTATTGTTTATAAGTAACGATAGCTTCTAATTTAGTAAATAATTTTTGAAAAATAATTCTTTTTTTTTTCTTTGATCACAAGTCCTAGACTATCTGTTTATATAATACAATAAAAAAATAACCAACTACACATTTTCACCGAATACACCGCACACTTAATTTCCCAAACATCTCCCAACAACCAACCACCAATTCATCAAACCCGAATTCCAACTCCTCAACAACGGCTGCACTTCCTCCGCCCCCAATACATCACAACCCATAAACACACCATAACACATTTTATCAATCTCCCGCCCATCGGCCGGACATCGATCACGTCTCCGAAGCGAAAAACAATCGTCAACACACACACACACACCAACCACCGTTTATCTCACAACCAAAACACCACAGACAAACTGCCCCGAAACAAAGATGTATGAAATATGGCCCAACCGCGGCCAGGGGGTGGTTTCCAGATAATGCCCGACGTCAAGCGCTCCTCACGATGTATCACGATGTGTGCAAGAGGACGATGGACGGCTTCCCGAAATGGGGGCCCGGGGGCGCAGCCCCGGCCGGCGCCTGATAGATAATACGAAACTTGCTTACACAAAACGCCATAAATTCTCATCCAGCAGTCGTTTCGTATTAGTTTTTCGACATAAATCATAAATATGGGCGGGGGGCGTCGTTTGTGTTGTGTGTTGGCTCGTGTTGATTACGTCGGCCGAAAGGACGAGAGAGCCATCAAACAAGTTGGCAACATAAAAACGTCATGGTTTCGGTAGCGGTGCGTTCGTCATTAGTCGTTGACAACTGTTGGGTTCGGGTTTTGTGCGAGTTTTGAGGAATTGTTTTGGGGATTGATGGGTGATGGATGTGGTGATGGGTTCAAATTTTCGTTTTTCTGTTCTGGAAATAAAAATTTATTTTAATTTTTGACATAATTTTGTGATTTACAAACCTTCGCTTGATGGTGTTGCAAATTTGCAACAACCTCTAAAATGTGATTTTTTTCCATATACCTTCAAAAAATTTTTTTTTAATTCACTACACTATGCTTGTATTGAAAAATTAAAATATAATTGATAAATATGCCACACTTCATAAAGGTACATTTTAAGTTAATTTTTTTTTTCATTTTTATTCTTCCTACATCATATATACATATGTAGTTGAAATTAACCTTTATAATTTTTTTTTATCGAAAAATATAAATTCTTATAACGAAGGGTTAACGTTTTTATGAAAATTGCAATTCCGAGATCAAATCTTAGGGTATTGAAATCACTTAATTCAGAAATATTAAAATTTTTATTTGCTTAATCAAAAGATTTTGTAATGAAAGTGACTTTTGACAATTTGAATATCATATATGTAGTTGACTTTAAAATACATCCATTGAATAATCATACATACATGTCGCTCAATTTTAAAGATTAAATATATCTGATGCATTTATTTTTTAGGTCTTGATTTTTTTAATTATATTAATTGTAATGTTTATATGATTCAATCAAATTAGTGACGGTATACGGTTAGTCATATTAAATAACATTTAATATGAATATACTGTATACAGATTTTCATGTCAAATCGATCTTTTTTCATTTCAAATAGACTCTTTTTGAAGACTCTTGTTTGAAATGAGAGTCAATTTGACATGAAAAACCTGTATCGTCACTAATTTGATTGAATCGTATGTACTATAATTGATATAATTAAAAAAATCACAAACTAAACATCATCAAATTCTTAATTTAATATTCAAAACATTCCAATCTAACACAAATCATATAAAAAAAATCACAACTATCCCACAACAACCAAACAAAAAAAAAGATGAGTGACGTCTGGCTGTTCATTTCCCGCCCTCCGCCGCCAGATATGGCAACACTAAAATTCCACGCCATAAACCAATCAAATCGATTCGTGATAAATTGCCGACCATAAATAAAGTAAATGGCTGCCGTGGAATTGGCATGATGAGTTATGCATCCATCCACGCAACTGTGCCGCAAAAATCCGCGCCCGCCCACCCCCTCGCCCAAAAGCCGCCCTCCGGAGCCTGCCCCACCTGGATCCTGCTCGTCTCCCGCCTAGCCTTCGGGAACATCGTCAGACGTCAAAAGTTGGCGGGAAAAATTTGCCTCCGGCCACGTCCAACTGTCAAAATCCAGCGGCCATAAATCCGTCGCTCCGGCGTAATTCCGACCGAATCAATAACAGACGTGTCACGATAATTTATGTTATCAATCGTGTGCGAAAGAAGTTTCGCGTGTGTTCGTGTGTGGGGGACCTTGAAAGTTTGGGGTGTGTGTGTTTGTTGGGAGTTTTGTTGCGCGGGTGGGTTACTGTTGAGTTTCGGGGTGGATGGAATGTGGGTTTTTTGCGATTTGAATAATGGGTCTTTGCGTATTTGTGATGTTGGAAATTTATAGATGATGATTAAATGCGATATTGTTTTTAAGTTTCGATTTAGTTTTTTGAGTCATTTGTAAGCGAATTCGTATTGAAAACTTTTTGGGAAGTTGTTCGTATATATTTTTTTAATCGTGAATAAATTTTCATTCGATTTTCAATACATAAGTATATAGTTTTGTATAGTTCAATTTTATGCTTATTAGATGTACCAACTTCCAAATAATGACGAAGTTAAGCAACATTTATAATGAAAACTAGACAAAATATGATTATAATACATGTCATTTACTTTTATCGATAAAGTGACCATCTCGTTTTTTTCACACTTTGCATTCCTTCTGTCGTTTTGGCAAAATTGTTAGATTTTTCTTTTTCAGCCCATCCATTGATGAACAGAAAAAAAATGGAATTTTTGTGTATCTTCTTTTTGTATAATTTTTAAAAATTGCATTAAAAAAATTAAAATTGAAACTATGCATCGTTTGCCTGAGAATGAGATCATTTAGAAACAATAATTTTTGTATTCTAACTTCTTTAGAGTTACCTTATTCTTATTAATACACAATACAGAAAAATGACCGAACTTACAAAAGTACATTGGAAAAACTTCAACAAATCTTCAATAAAAATTTCATAGATTTCACATAATACCTATAGAAATTTTTTTCACTTCAATACATTTCCATGCACATACATAGATCAAATCGAAGAAAATCAATCCTTAAACACCAACATCAGTCCAAATTCCGCCCATTCCGCCTACCCTCCACCCTCCCACAGCCCATACTAACTCATAGAAGCTTGACGCGACCGCGAAGCGTAACAAAGGGCCGGCTTCGTATTTTTTAATGAAGATTTAGCGCAGCGGCCCTCAGATGTGCGCCCGCGCCCCGTCACGTACCCGCCCGAGCAGTTTGATTGTGATTTTTATGGGATGGAGGGAATTAGGAAAATATATATATCTGGAGGGATTCCGCACATATAAATAATGGACCATAAAAAAGAAAATTATAACCCGCCGACCACCTTTTTCGGTCGCTTCACATCGCACGGCAGATACATTTATTAAAAAAAAAAAACACGCGTATACAAATTTCGGGGGGCAGCGAGTGACGTGGGCGCGACTTGGCGCAAAAATCTAATAATCTCTTTTTTTATAATATTTTTTAGGCGGATTTTACGGCCGGGGTGTAATTTATTTCTTTGTTTTATGCGTTCGAGTCGCGAATGGGTTTGTTTGCGATGCGATGGGCGGGCCGCGAACGACACCCGGCCCCGAACCGTAAATTACGCGAAAAACAACAAAATACGGTTGTTTAAGACAAACGTTACATGATGAATGATGAGCAGTGCGAAATTTAAATCGGTCCGTTACGGGTTTTTGCCTCAAATGGGAGGAATTGGGGGGGCAGGATCAAAACTGACCTTTTCCTTTTGGGATAAAATTTCATTTCGACTCATAGGTGATAAATATATTACAATAAAAATAACTCATCTTAAAAAATATTTTTAGAAGGAATATTTATAGTTTTTGAATAGAAAAAAATGACTTTTCTTCCGATTTTTTTCATAAATATTCAATGGATATAAAAAGAGGTACTTTTAAATAAATTTTCATTGTTTTTTTGGTGAATTTTGATTCTGTTCCCCTCGAATGTAATGTGAAGAGGTTCGCGGGGTGTCATGGGACGCTACCGGTCAAAATCCCGCCCACGCGAAAAGCACACCCTCTATTGAAAAATATTTATTGAGTCGGACTTATCCCGCGTTTAAAAAATCATATATTGATACAAATTTGAGGCTCTATATTTTTTCGTTCGCTTTGCGTAATTTATGAGGCACAACGAACATTTTTCGTTTCCGTAAATGATACACTCATTTGATTACGAATTTTATTCGAACGTTTTATATGCGTGGACTTTGATTTAGTACGGGCACATTTTTTTTCCGCATTGATATATCATTAAATGTACATTTATTTTTTTTCATATTGATGATGCTTTATTCCGGCTTATGCTTTTCAAATTTTATATTGCATAACCATATTTATTAATGATACTTTCTAAAACTTTTTATATAATATTTGAAATATTTTTTCCATATCTATGTATATTATAATATGAAACATTTTAAAAATATCATCATCATCATCATCATCATCAAATCGACCGGTTGAAAATTTTACAATAGATGTCACTACAACATCGTTAACGAGGCAAAATTTTTGCTCATTTCGTGGAATGGATCATTTCGATAACATATACTCGTACAATATATGAATATGATTTTTTTAAATAATTCACAGGTGACACTAATAACTTATCATATTCGAATAAATTTTACCTTCTAAATTTTATAAAAAATTATCTCAACTAAAAAAATATATATAAATAAAATACAAACTTTCGTTTGGACACTTAAAATAACAAACTACTTCCAAACCCAATTAAATACCAAATTCCACCAACTTTCAAAAACCAAAAAATAAAACTCGTTTCCAACGAACCCAAAACACACACGACCATCAAAAAACATGCACAAAAACCAACCCAAAACTTAAAACACACACATTAACGACCCGCCCAACGCTTAACCGGCGTAGCGCTGTAGGCGGCGTAGACAGGGTCGCAGCGGGGCCCGCAGTTTATGCATTAAAGTTGTTACGCCTATTAAGTAAATAGTAAAATATTGTTTATTGTCTAAAACGTCGTGCGGTCTGCAAAGCTGGATGAGGAGGGAAGCGCAAACAGACGAGCCTCGTCGGGGGCGGCCGCGCTGGAATTAACACCATATATTACTTGTAATTCCCCTTCGGTTCAAGTTATTACGACCCCGTCTCTCCTCTGCGTGGCCGCCCTATCCGCCCACCGTGGCCGCCCTACCTAAAGATGAGATCATTGCTGGTTGCCGGTCGAATTTCGAATGATGGATGTGTTGTGGGAATCGATCTATGATTTTTTGGGTTGATTGTTGAAGGTGAATGGTGTTTGATGGGGTTAATAGTCGGGATGGTATATGAGGATGTGTGAAAGTATGTTTTTATATGGGGGATACGTTTTAGAGACTATCGTGTAAAATAATGTATGGTGAATATCATGGCCCCAACTAGAGGAGAATTTAGCAGGGCTCTAGCCCTAGGAACGAGGTTGCAAAAGAATGCGATCGATCAATTATATACAATTATTTTGTCACTATTTTTAACAGAATCTATTAGTTCTGTTTGTCATTGCATTATGCATAATTCTGTTTTTCGGTACTTACTAAAAAAATGTGTAATTTAAAAAATCGGTGAAAAAACGGAGCCCAATAAAGTTTTGGCCCTGAGCCCGATTTTAGGATGTGGGGGTCATGGTGATCACATACAAATTAAAGATAGGTTTCATCGGTATATTTGAATGAAAGTTCCATACAAGTATGACGAAATTTCGATATGTGAAATCGTCAAAAAAACATCGTAAATTTTCATTTAATAACTATAATTATATACTGGCCAAGTCCGGATCTAATTATAGTGGCATAATTTTTTTTTGTAAGTGAAAAAAACACAGTGTAAAAAAATAATCGATTCTTTATCTTGAATCGTGTTGTAAAAAAAATCTGAGTATAAAGAGTTTTTGATGTGTTTGATATTATAGTTGAATCAATGTTTAATAATGGTCAAACGATATTTGATATGGTCTGAATTCGGATTAGTGGTCTCATTGTGTTTGATAATAACATATTCTAATGATTAAATATTATTTGATACTACTGATCCAAATTTTAAATTTATTTTGAAGTGGTTAAGCGGTATTTTATGCCGTCAATAAATAGTTTCAATGTTCTGAATCATTTAAAAACCATTCAATATTAAATATTTTCAATATTTGATTCCTTAAATAAACACCTTTATATTATATCACGATTAAAATAATATAATATATTAAAATTTCACTCATACTTTGTTAAATTTCAATAAAACGGCCATATAGAACCCACACAACGAAAGCCCATCTCACCGACAACATTTGATTCATCCATAACACCGACAATATAACATTTAATTTAACAATTAACACGAATCGACAACAGTTGACGCGCGAGGGCGGCTGCCCTTATTAAATTTTACGCCGAGACGCTTTCGCAAACGCGACGCCCGAAACGGCAACGACACCCATAACAATATATATAATAATAATAATGAAAATAATAATAATGACGACGACAATAATAACAATAATGAACGCTAGACGGCGGCTAATAATAATAAGCATTTATCTGTTTAAACGGCGAGTCGTTAAAGTGTGATCCCGATGTAACGCCTTTCAATTCCTCATAACTCCGGCGCGAAGACTTAGGAGTGGGCGGGTCGCAGGCGGATTTCTCCGTGGGGGTGGGCGGCAAGCAAGAAGCGGCACATTTTCATTATTTACGACATCGGAGGTCTTCTCTATTGCCAAACCGAGTTAAAGTTAGTGCTAATAATTGTTCTCGGCTTGGCGGTCGCCCTCCAGCTCCTCTGACAGTACCTTCTCCACTGTTAGTGTCTCTGGATCTGTGTGTGTGTCTTCGACCATATCTTTCATTACCTTATCTCGCGGCAAGTTGGTCTAGGTGTCCGGGATCCGAGTCCCGATCCCGGGATTCTCAATGGGCGGGTTTGATTCGTTATCGCGATCGGCTCAGATTGTGCTATGTACCGTTTCGTCGGGCGAAAGGCGTTTCGATAACGTATTAAAGCGAAGCTTCCGATATCTGCGATTTACAAATAGGGCCATAAGGCAAAATTTGCACGTGGAATAGGATTAAATTTGAATAGGGAGCCGCTGTTGTTTGAGTTTTATGGGAATAACTTCTGTTTGGAATGGATTGATTTTTTTTTATTGTGTAGTAAGGACACTATTCATTTTCAGATTGTTATGAAATATGAACTTATGATCGGTTATTTTATGATTTTAATAAAAATGTACGTATTAAAATATTTTTATTCCGACAGCCAGTCAAATGACCGAAAATGAATGAAATTTTCAATGATTTTTTTGAATATTCAATATACACTCAATTCTTTTTTCACACAATTTTTTTACACGGGTCTAATAAAAAATTATAAAATCTAATAATAAAACTACAATAAGTAAAGATCTAACTAATAGTCTGAGTATTAAGCGAGATTTCCATTTACAATTTTTCAAAATAAGAAAAATTTTTGAATCCATATAAAATATTGATTGAACCTTTTCAAACACACCGATTCTAATTAATCACTTATTATAGATAGGTGTGACGATAAATTACACTTAACAATAAATACTTCCAGAATTCAGTTCCATAAAATTTTCATTAAAAAAATAAAAACTTTCAAATCACATCGATATTTTTCAACCTGCAATAAAATCTATATAAAACAGAGATAATCATCAAAAAATTAAATAAACCAATGAACCGAAATTAAGCACCAGACGGATTAACGACCGAACCGCATTCCGTAATCTCGCGAAACTTCCAGTAAACGCCGACCGCACTAAACCATTAACACGTTGTGCACCGCGCGTTCGTCATCGAGCATCTCCCCAGCCGCCGTAATAAAGCGTAAAGTATGTGACGTTCCGCTCATCTGTGCCTTCATTAGCTATTTAGGTTTTTGGCGCGTTTGTTTAGGCCGCACCCGCTAAGAGATGCTATCCACTCCCCGCTCGAAAGATAAAAGTTAATGTGTACAATTTGGGCCTAATTTATTATTACTGCCGAGATAATATAGGCTTAAAGCGGGGCCCGCGAGTTTTTCACGCCTAATGGAAATCTCCGGCCTCGATGATAGATAAAAACTCAACCCATGCCCCAATACGCTGGAAAAACATTACCGCCTCAATTGTACTTTTTTTGGGAACAAAAAATTTTTTGTTGTGCTTTCGCGAGGCGGAAAGGCGGCGTCGCTTCTTTGGTGCACCCATGAGAAATCATACGTCCCATTCATATGTATGCGGCTCGAAATAACGTTCAGCATATGAGATGGGTGATGCGAGGGCGGCCGAAATTGGGGTGGGCGGGAAGTGGGCGGTCGCGAGCGCCGCTTTTCAGCCAGAACCAATCTGAAGAGCGTCTTTGTGGAGTTTGCCGGAGGCGTGTTAAATATCTGAAGGTGCGATCTTCCGATTGTTCGACGAGGTGGCCTATTTTTGTGCGGGTGTGTTGAGGGATAGATGTGGATGTGTGTTGTTTTAATTTTAATTAATTCGGAAGATGATAAATTAAAAGGCTCAGTATGCAAATGGTTTTCGATGTTGAGTGTTCGCGTGTGTGCCGGATGTCCATTGTGTTTTATCCGTACGAGAGGGTCACCTGAGTAAAAACATAAAAGGTTTGACATCCCTACATGCCAACCGAGTCTGGTCAGAAAATACAATCAGAATTCCAACTAGTGCCGTTTTAAGAGATCTCGCACCTTTTGCCGTACTCGGTGTGAAGCCTTTGCTAAAGCTGCGACCATACTTTGATTACCCTAAAATATTTTTAAAACCTTTTCATCGTGTTCTATATTAACATGTATTAATTCATCATCAAATACAATTATTTTAATTAAAAAAAAAAACGTTTTGACCCTACAATCAATCAATTTTTAATCCTTCTCAATTTTCATCCTGTGTACTTCACATTCTTTTAGATTTATTCCGTCTATAATTATTATCGTCTTATTTGCAAAAAAATATATTAATTCTAAATCGAAAAGATTTGAAATAAAGTCTATTCTCTTAATATTTCCTATCATTGATTGCAGTGTAGTTGCACCCTTAGGTATGTTCACCAAACCGACCGACGTTTTGAAATTTAATTTAATTCCGTGTCAAACTACTTTGTTATGGGCATCTAAATGGAATATGTAAAACACAAAAGCGATCCTGAACCGTCGTGTGTACCCTCAAATCTCACATTTAAAAGCACTCAAACCGACGGATACCACCATATTCCATGAAAATTAAAAAAAAAAACTTACACCCACCCAAAAATTAAACTTCAACAACACTAAAAAAAACCCAAAACAACAAATCCCACATCTCCTCGCCAATCAATTAAAATCCCTCGAATTCAATATCGGACATAACACAATCGCCGATTTAAATTCAATCGCTGAAATTTCAGAATCGCTCCACGTCCGCGGATCCGAAGGGGCGTTAAGGCTTTCGAGGACACGGCGGTCGGAGAGGGCACCGAAAGAAGGACGAAGGCTCCTGATATTTTCCGGGAATAGTTTAATATGCAGCTCGGGTGCAAACGGACCCTAATGGCTGTTGGGAATCAATTAAAACAATAGGCGGGATGCACCGTGCACGTGCAAAGAAAATGCCCGATGTATAATACAATCGGTTTCGTCGTTTTTGGCGGGGTTTATGCATGGACGTATGAATTTGATTTCGAATTTGAATGTGTGAAATTATTTTATTTTTTTGTAGAATAATACAGTTTTTACACATCAAATTGGACGTTTACACTTCGAGTACAACTAATAAACTAACGTTGATTGTTCGTGGTAGTTAATTTCATTGATTACTATGATAACGGTATTAATAATACTTACCTATAGTTGAATTTTAAATGTAAAATATCCAATTTGAAATGTAAAACGTCCAATTTGAACTGTCAAATTTTGAATTTGAAGTTTATAACGTCCAATTTGAAGTTTGAAAACTGTACAGCTTTTAAACTCCAAATTCACCTTATGAAAATCAAATTCAACCTTTTGAACTTCAAATTAAACCACAAAAAAATCAAACAAGATCAAATCAAATCAATCAACCAAGATTTAATAAATCAAATTCAATCGTCGCAAATTCATTTTCTTCATTTTTCAATTTTTTATGATTTCATGAAAAATTTGAAAGAAAAGTTAGGTACATATCACATATCTGTTGTGCCCTTTTTTCAGATTGATTTATTAAAAAATTTTATATTATAAATTTCGTATTTAGAAATTTGTAGGTGTAACCAACTGAGGTAATCAAATTTAAATTGAAGAATAGATTGTGTTTCAGTAATTAGAACGAACAAAGTTCTCAGAGTTGTATTTGATTTGGGAAAAGTTTAATTTGAAGATTAAAAGGTTGAATTGGAAGTTTGAATGGTTAAATTTAATGTTTAAAAGGTTGAATTTAAAGTTTAAAATCAATAATTTGAAGTTAAATGTTGAATTTGAAGCATAAAGGGTTGAATTTGAATTGTAATAACTGCAGAATATTTATTAGACTTTATGAACAATTACAATTCAAAGCTACGTACGTCTTTCGAAGTAATGATAGTTGAGAAATACATTCTTGCTCAAAAGTATTTGCCCATTCATTTTTTTAATTTATGTATTTTTTCAAAAAAAAAAAAAATAAACATCAGTACAATTAAAAATCTTTAAAAATATAAATTTTCACAATATTAATTAAAATTTTCCAACAGCAAACGCACCACATAAAAAATCCCAATCCCAAACAGCCTAACCCACCGAACAACCCGAAAATCCAAAACGCCCCACTAAAAAAGACCATCCCAATATCCAAAATTGAAAAACCCCGAAATCCGAACCGGCCGCTGCCGGACCACTGCTGCCAACCCACCCTCCCCAACACGTGGCGACACTCGGCCAATTCCGCATGAAGACATTATCGAAGTCGTTGCGCGCATTTGTTTCTTCGCCCGGCCGACTGTCCGCCGGCGAATGTATACAATAACCGGTGATTTGCGACCGCCGCCGAATTGGCCGCCGTCGATTTTTTACTGCCCGTTTGTTGCATGTGTCACGCGCCGTTGCAGCACGTGGCGATGGTCGGTTAATTGGCGATTGCGACCGTTGTTGATGCGCGCGACTTTGACGCGCGGCCGTTGCCCGGCGCGCAATTTGAAATCCGGTGTTTTATGGGGGTGCCGTATTTTCGGTTTGTTCATTTGGGAGCGGGTCGTTTAATGTTTCGATAAAATATGATTTGTTGGGAGTGTAAATTTTTTTGTGTTTTATACGAGTTTTAATATGAAAATCAGGATGTTTTGTTGAATTTTTTATTATTATTTAATAATGGTAATTTTTGCGTTGTATTCTATCGATTTTTTTTATCATATATAATATATATTCATATAATATGATCACTGAAAAATTAAAGGGTTTGGAAAAGTCATAATTTGTTAAATTACTAATTTTTAACAGGTAATAAAAATAAAGATAAATGTAAGCTTCATAAAGTATTAAAAAGCATCTTTCGGAGATTAAAATGGCTATGTATGATGTCCAAAAATAATTAAAACTCATTAGGTTTTTCCATTTTATTGAAAGATCGATTATTGAAACTCAAAAAAAATGTGATACCAGCAATATCTTATGACTTTCAATAATTGATCTTTCATTGGAATTAAAAAAAATAGTTTTATTCGTTGTTAGACATCAAATATAGTCATTTTAATCTCCGAGAGTTTCTCTATAACCTGTAAAAAAAATTAAAAAAATTGAAAATGAACAAATTATGACTTTTCCAAAACTTTCAGTCTTTCAATAGCCACCCTTTATAAGAAAATACGGAAAAATGAGAACTTTTGAAATTCTCAAAATATCTAGGGAATCAAATATAAAATAACTTATTAACAAAAATTTAACTATTTATCATACTATATTTTGCTATTTAAGAAATATAAATTCAAATTGATATTATCTGAATATAATATATCACATTGAATATATGACATTATCTGGATGACGTTTTCTTCGAAGATTGCATTCTTTAAGTCTATTGTTGAAATTCTTTATTACTCTGATATTTTTATTTTATAAATTAAAGATATTGATTATGTTTTTGTAATAATCAATTCATATGTGTATTTAAATTTTATTTTATACTGAAAATAATTTCAAGCAATACGAAAATGTTCAACGAAAAGAGTTCAATGACTTCTTCGTTTTTCCATACAAAAATTAAAATTAATTTTCCCACAATGAAACATCTCACGAAATCACCTCCACTCGAAACAAAATCATAAATTATTAAAAAAAAAATTCAAAACACCCAAGAAAAGAAAAAAAAACCATCGCACCAAACGCATACGCCTGTCGTAAATTAGTCACCCGCCCATCGAGCCGCCCCCGCCGGCACGAATCGAATTTCCTCCATTCGCAATTTTATTCGAGCTCTCCGTCCGCATCACAATATTGAAACTTGCCTCTATTTCTTTATGCCCTTCTCGGGAGATGCCCTCGCCCGCCGAAAAGGTGAAAAGCGAGAAAGAATGTAGGTGAAGCGAGGAGTTGTGACGGGCCTCCATCAGGGCTGAGGCAGTTTGTATGCTAATGCCATCTGGCAACACAACCTGCCCCCCCCCCCCTCCCCCCTGCCGCCTTTCAAAAGTGGGAAAGAAGGGAACAAAGGGCCGTGGGCGGCGGTGGGCGGGTGGGCGGTGTGCGGGTGCGACGGCACCGCATCCAATACCGTCAATCGTCATTTCGGTCGTTGTGCCAAATAAATTATGCACGTTGTGCCGAAAAATATACTGTTTGTATGTGTATGATTGTGGCCGGGTTGAATTAGGTTTTGTTGGGATGTGAGGTATGTTTGTTTGTGGTGGAGATGGGGAATTTGGTGGTGTTTTCTTGGAAATGGGGAGGTTGTTATGAATATGTTGGGCCGTGTCGGAATTGATGCATTGTTTATTGAGGAGGTGTCTTTGTAACTTGTTTTTTATTGTAATTTCGTTTTTTTGGGATTGATGAAATACTCATTAATAAAAGACAGAAAATTTGATAGTGTAAAATTATTTTTTGAGATATTTTAATTAAAAACAAAGTTTTTAGATAAAGCGATAGAGATAAAGAGAAAAGATTAAAAGAAAATTAGAAAATTTTAGTTTAAAATTGAGAAAAATTATATTGCAGACTGGTACTATTTTTTTTATTTAGATTTATCTGGATTGATTTTCTTATGGAATCATCGTTAATAACAATGTGTTTCTAATATATCAAGTTTCGATTTTTTTTTAAAGAATGTACTAATTAAGAACATTTAATGAGTATGATTTAAAAAAAAACATCCAATACAAAAATAATCATAGATCAATAATACATGCATCCAAATAATAACTACCCTATTTATTACTTTGATGAGAACCGGTTCACTCAAGAAGATTAAATCGTTAATTATTTATTATTTCATTCTTTCTTTTTTACTCTGAATAATGAATGTTAATTATAGTAAGTTAATTTATTTCGATTATGCTAATTCCTATTATTTTTTTTATTTTTTTGAAAAAGATTAATTACCACTCAAGCGGAATATGCTAATCGATAATTAGACACAACTTTAAACACCGAATTTTCCCGTAACAAAAACATTTCCATACAACGGCGTATAACTCTAATTGCTCAGTCGTTCCCCGGCATACGAACCGAACGAAGCTCAAACGAAAAAAACGCATAAAATACAATAAAAACCGAATTGCAACGGAGGAATAAACAAATTCGCGAGTAGATTAACGAAATTTAATCGTCTCGTCGGGCGTTTTTTCCCTCTCGATGTTTATAAAGTAAGAATTAATGTTAATTTAATTGCTGCGACGACGGGCCTGCGTGCTGAAGATACGTACACCCACCTTCAGCAGCGGCGAAAGAAGACGATCCGAAGAGAGAGAATAAAAGAAATATTCATATCGAAGGCTAGGTGGGCGGGAAATCCGCCCGCCGGAAGGGCGGAGGGATCGCCCGTCCCCTAAAGTCTCGCGGCAATAAAAGGGCTAAATGAAAAACAATATTTTAACGAACAAAAGGAGAGGCGAGGTTGTCGCCTCTTCGGTCCGGAAAGGGTTTTAAACCGCGACAACCTGCGAATCAAAGTTTGGAAAATTTTTGATCGCCACCGCATTGTGGGCGTTTCCTTTTCTGAACAATTCCGTTTTTGAATCCTTTTGTGTTGAAAAAATATTATTTTTATTGCTTCATATGTAGATATTAAATTTTTATTATAAATTACATAAAACTTCGATATAAATGACTAATATGGATGGGGGGATGTTCGTTATTGCAGAAAGTCCATACAAAGGTAGATTTTCCGAATGTGTTTTGTATTAAGAAAATAAACGGCACACTACAAGACCAGTGGTGTTTCAATAAATGGATTTATAATGAATACATATTATGTAATTTATAAGGTACTACCGGTATGATGAGGTATTAAAGATAAATGACCAAAATGTTAGTTTGGTAATTTACCGATAAATAAAAAAAAATTTCATGTTTTGAATATTTTTGAAAAATTTTGTTTTTTTTGAGAAAGTTATTTTGGTTTTTCGTTATTTTTCGGCTTTTTCCGAATAATTTAATTTACCGGTAAACCGGTAAATGTATCTGACATCCTTATCATGTAGTTATAAAGACTTTACTTCACGGAAAAAATTCTGCTATCAAATAGAAATTAATAAACAAACAATTCTTCACCGAAAATACACTTTTCAAGCGCTACCTTGAATTTAAAATGTATAAAATTTAAAAGATGTTTTTAATAATTTCCACATTTAATTAGTTATTTTATCCGTTCAAAATCCATTATATCGAACTTCTACTGCATAATAATTTGTTTCTAATACCCAAACAACCCCCACTAAACCAATCACACACAAAGAAAAAACCACACACTCCCGTCAATTTCCCACAAACCCATCCGACATCCATCCCCAAAAACACATCCGAAACCACCCACACATCCACCCACTTTCAAAACAACCGCCCTAGACACGCCGCCCATAAAAACCGACAATTTAAACGAATCTCGAAAGCGCCGCGAAAATAACGCGCTCTTCGACGCGCACCCGACCATGACTCCTCCGGCAAACAATGAGCCTCAGAAAACTCGACACAAACACAAATATTACGCGTCCAGAAAAGAAGTATTATATCACGTCCATGTTATGGTTAAGGCTGTGGAAGACGTGGGAAGAGCCGGGAGCCGGCATTGACAATAACGTCATCGGGGCACAAGTTTTCCCATTCCCGGCATAATGTATAAAACATTAAGGGCGATTCATCAAATTTATTATCCGCACATTAAAGCATCCGAGATCCGAGACATTAAAAACCGACCGTCTCTCTCTCTCGGAAACTTTACCAGCGTCGTTATTATATTTTTTGATGAATTATGTTGAGTCTTTCCTCCCGAAAGATTAAAAATATCTATGGTGGTTGCTGTTGGGAGCGCGAGAAAAAAGGTTGAGATGTATTATTATTTATTTATTTTTGGAGGAATGTTCGTTGTGGTTTCTGATGTAAATAATTGTATACTATTGGTACTTTTTTTTTTTTATTATACGTAGAACCTCGATTATCTGGATGAAATGAAGATTGAGATGTTTCTGATAGCGAAAAATCCGGATAATCGAAATAAGAAAAAAATTATGAATTTAATAGAAATCAAATTAAATTATTTGTAAAAAATCTTGGTGTGCATAATAATGCACACAATCATTAAGTATTTTTTAAATGTATTTACAGTATATTATATTTATTTTCATTATTTTTGGCTATTTGATACTGGCAAAGTTTATGAAACATAAAATTATGATAATAGTAGTATATTTATCGGTTTCCATGATAATAATTAATGAATTCTTAATTTTTATCGCCATATGTGAGAAGTTGTTGTAACTCCAGGTTTTTTAAAGATAGAAATTGTTTTATTTTCTATAATACAATTGTTTTTGAAAATAAGTTATATTATTATCACTTCATAAGCTGTAAAGATTATTTTAAAAATAAAATTCTTATCTGGTTTTAGTTTAATCATTCTCATAGTTGAGTTTGTCATGAGATATCAAAATTTTGTTACATATTCATAAATTTTTGAACACTTGTTATATAAAAAAAATCATAAAATCTGCCATTTAAAATAAATAAATAATTTTTTTGATCGATCCAGATAATACCCGAATAATAAAGGTTATATACTGTATATTAATTTTAAGGATTAGATCAAATTTTTCATCTAACATGATTTCACTCTAATTCAAAGTTTATTATATTTTCATACATGAAAATATTTTTATATTATTTCTGTTATATATAAATACTCACCTACTTATTTGATTATTAATTATTATGAATTTGACTCAAAAAAATATATGTTATAAATGGAATCGCTTGTTTGAATCGTTCGGTCACCGGCGTCGTTAAGAGCCGCCGAAGCATCGTCTGACTAATACTGAGAAAATGTCTTTTCGATCATCCAATATTTTGGAAACATGTCGGTTTAAGTCACTTTTTAGTTCTCGTTTAATGGTACGATAAGCCATAAAGATACTTGTAATGGTTCGCTAAGTCTATAAACCCTTCAACACGTATCCGACATTATTTACAGCCGGAGACGGCCGTTTTTTCATTTTATTTTTGCTCCGAACATACATCATAAACGCGTCGATTCCGATTTCAATAACAATATATTACTATTAAAAAAACAATAGCAAACCACTTAAACGATAGATACGAAGAATAAACCCATCACATTCGAACAATCTCTATTTTCATCGATCATCAAATAATTTTTAATACAAGCCAAGACTTTTCTGATACAATTATAAGTTTGATTGAATGAAACTAAATGATTAACTTTATCAATGTGAATGAATATACAATAAAAACTCAATTATCCGGACTAAACATGAATTGAGATGGTTCGGATGGTGAAAAATCCAGATAATTGAGATAAGAAAAAAAATTATGAATTTATTAGAAATTAAATTAAATTATTTATAAAAAAATTGAGTGTGCATAATCATGCACACAATTGTTAAATATTTTTTAAGCGTATTTACAGTCTATTTATTTTTACTATTCTTAGTTATTTGATACTGACAAAGTTTGTGAATATAACATAAAATTTCTACGGTAGTGTATTTGTCGGTTTCCAAGATAATAAATAATGTATTCATAATTTTTAACGCCACCTATGAGAAGTTTTTTCAACTCCAAATTTGATCTATCCGGATAACCAAAAACCCGGATAATCGAGTTCCGAATAATAAAAATTCTCCTGTATTTAAAAAAAATCCATTATTTAATCAAATCCAAACATCCAAAAACAACAATCCCATCAAAAAAAAGAACCCACCTTCACATCAACCCCACACATGATGCGACATCGTTACTTTTGAATTACCGAAAACACGGCACGCTACACCCACAACCCCACCCCCAAACCAGGGGTGACTTTGCCCAAGCACACCACCCACCCACCCCCCCATAGCCGATCCAGCCCATTAACCCCCTCGGTCCCGCGGGAGCTAACTGTCGCTTGATATTGGAACGAATCACACGGCCGGCCATAACTCTCCGTCAATGTTCGCAGGGACACGGAGTCCGAGGACTGTTCTTGTATATGGCGGATCGTGAGAAAACTGCGTCATAAAGCGGAAGAGTTTCTCTGGAAGGAGCCGGGACGATGATGGTCAAACGGGATGGATGGTTGTTGTTATGGTGGTGGGATTTCGCCCGAATGCGGGTGCGGTGCTAAGTTCTGGTTTCGTTTGGGAAATTTGAATGTTTCTTATGTGTTTCGTTTAATCAAAAATAGGGTTGTGTTTTTAGTATAAATGTAATATTGTATTAAATTAATAAGTGAATTGGAATCGAGTTTTGAAATTAATATGTATAATATTTCGTTTTTATTCATAGAAAATACTTTATTGAAAGTTTGTGTATAACTTTTTATATGAACTTTAGTTTCTTTCAGTATTTTTAAAATATTAATTTTTTAATCAAATATTCATTATTAATCAAACTTTTTTAATTATATATAATATTTCATAGATAATATGAAAATATAAAAAAAAAATATTTCATCCCTTGAATTTTCTTTCACAACAGTCTACTAGAGACATCTACATTCGCGTAGAAAATTTTCCCCCTTCAAAATTTTCCGAATATTCCTCAACATATTCTAATATAATACGAAAATTTCACACGTCAATTTAATTCAAATCCAATTTCCAATCCTCCCCATCCAAATTCACTCACATCCCCGATTCCACCCACCAATCTTCCTTATACACAAAAACAAACTCCAAAAAACGACACAACTCCATTTATCTCATAACGAAAATCTACGACACCATTAACTTCTCATCAACACCACAACGCGACACCCATTGTCACTCACGAACGACCACATCCATGCAAATCCACCCACACCCATCCCGTTCCGTCATACGATCCTGACATTCCCGAAGCATATTCCGCA
Organism: Hydropsyche tenuis; assembly: GCA_009617725.1. Taxonomy (NCBI): domain Eukaryota; kingdom Metazoa; phylum Arthropoda; class Insecta; order Trichoptera; family Hydropsychidae; genus Hydropsyche; species Hydropsyche tenuis. The sequence goes on from VTON01000009.1 coordinate 2,991,806, forward strand.
TTATGTGGAAGAGTATAAAGGAGCACGTAAGTGAGGCTTGTCTCGCCGAGTTGATACACCCCGTAAACGTCTGGAAACGTACATATTCACGGGACGAGACAAAGTCAAAGTTCGTGTGCAGCCAGAGCTACCTCTGGCTCGGTTATAATACGTTCGACGCATAAATTATGCAAGGGGCTGCTCAGCATGAGTTCGTCGATATATTGGCGAAGTTTTGCTGGAAATTTTTGCTAATGTGTATATGTTTTTGGGGAAAGTTTGCGGGTTTTAAAGTGCGCTGAAATTCGGTTGGGAAATGATTGGTTGTATTGATGTGATTGTGTGTGTAGAAGTGAAGTCGTCAATTTGGATGGGATTTAAGAAAATCGTTATTAATTGCCCTTTTAACCCCCCTATGAATTTTTGGTAATTAATTATTTATCGATATAAGAATGTTATATCTTAATATGAAATTTATTTTTTTACTCAAAATATATTTAAAGTAAGAAAATAAATATGGTATTTTGAAAAGTCGATTCATCGAATCAAGGTATTTTTGGCGATTCTACAAAAACAGATATGTATATCTGCTTACTGGTATTAAAATGATAAAGAATTTGTTCTAGAGAAAAACTAATACTGAAGTCAATGAATTTAATCAGAAATTATTCACTATTATTCATTATTATTTATTATTTCTATAAATACCGTAAATTTTATACCTTATGTTTTCATTATTATAATAACTAACCATTTGATTGAGATTTTTTTGAAAAATAAATTTGATATTAATGAAAGTAACAAAAAAATAAATCCACTACTAAAGAAATATCATATAAACACCGTCAAATTTTAGCAAAAAAAAATAATAGATAGCATATTTACACATAAATAACTTTCGCTTGAATTATGTATGTATCTCATATCCGAAATTTTACAACCCATCATTTGATTAAGAATAAGATACGCAATACAATATTACTAATATCAATCAAACACAATTCACATATAAATACAATAATCACAAACATCTTACTAAAAATTCAAAATATTCAATTCATCAAAAGTAACAATACTTGAACACCATAAAACCTCCACATTTCAAAAATTCTAAATTCTCAAAAACCCATCCAAATTCCAACCCAAAACCCACTTTTTTCCACCCGAACAAAAAACAAAACACACATCGATCAAAAACAAACACCCACACGACCCCAACCCCCCTACACATCCAACCCACAAAAACCCCGAATGCAAAAGTGGGCGGCATCGGACCGGGGGGGGGGTGGGTGGGTGGTATATTGTGGGTGTATAGCAATTATCCGGAGTATGCGTGCTCCGTGCCGAGAATGAAGCCGTCCCGAAACAGTGGCGACGCGGAGGAGATTCGTTTAACGGCGGCCGCCCATCGCCGCCCCCGCCCACGGGGTGCCACTATAAATTGTCGTTTAATTACCCCTGGCAAAGCGTCACATCATGCCGCCTGACAGTTTTATGACGATTTACGACGGCGTTTCGACGCTCCGCCGGATTGCCCCCGAGCGAGGGGCGGTGGCTCGGTGGGACGATTTCGGAGGGTTTTATTCGGATTTTTTTTTGTTTGATTTTTTATTTTTTTAGTTGTGAATGTGTGTTTTTGTTTTTGGTAGTTTTGTGTGGTATCGTTGTTTCGATGGGATTTATTAATGTTGTCTGATTTTTTTTTTCGTTTGAGTATGATTTTATTATAAAGATTGGAATTGTTTATTTTATTGTTTGAAATGATATGGTGCTTTAATAATTGATAATGGTGATTATTTTTAGTTTATCGTTCTAATTGGTTTTCATATGTTTTTTTAGTGATGATTTTTTTTCTGAAACGATCCATTGGATTTCTGTGTAAAAAAGATCAATGAAAGTGAATTATCGATCATTATCAAAAATATTTTCGTCACGAGGTTGGCTCTCGGATAAGGTATATAGCCTAGATCCCAATATTTAATGGGGAGACCTTGTCCTGCAGTGGGCACTAAACCGGTCGACAATGATGATGATAATCAAAAATATTTTTATAAACTTAGTATTTGTGGAAATTTATCGTTTAAATTTTTTCATTCATTGATATAATATAAAAAAATTTGGGAAAAATTTATATTGCCTATCCAAGAAAATAATCATCAAACAATCAATTAGCAAATAAACGTTTTAATTTTATAGTACAGTATATGACTGATTAGTTTCCGATAAAAAAATTCTACTTTCATACCTGAAAATATAAAAAAATAGATAAAATCATTTCTATTAATTTTCGAATAAAATATCATCTTAAAAAATAAATAATTATATATAACGTTATAATAATAACAAATATATTTAGTTTTTACACTTCAAATTCAACGTTTTACTCTTCAAATTCAATAAATCAACAAGAATTCATAGTAATGAATTTCATTGGTTACAACGATCTAAATAATACCTTCCTATAATTGAATTTCAAGTGTAAAACGTTGAATTTCAAATACAAAGTATTGAATTTTAACAATAAAAACTGTACAATATTTAATTCACATCATAAATATTTAAACAATTTTAACAAATATAAGAACACAATTTTCATAGATCCCAAAATCTTAATCAACCAAACCATCAAAAACAACACATCAACACCAAAAAAAAACCATCAAACAACCATCCCTCTCACATCACCCATCTCCAAACGTCCCAGCGAGCCACGCAAGACGGTGAGCGGGCGCAGCGAGCTTGCGGCGTAATACCGCCATGACTGACGGACGACCATGCATTCAAATGGCTTGCTTTAGCCGCGACAGCGCCGTATCTATCTGCCATGGGGGCTGCGCCCCCCGGGGCCCCCATATCCTTTCGTCGCACCCGCCCCCGCCCGATACAAATGGACCGGCCGCCCACCACCCGCCCCCCACGGGGGCTTCTTTTGCTTCTTCTTGCGACACTTCTGTCGTCCGCCGCCCAACTCCCCCTTTATCGGCAATACGTTCTGTTTCGGATTACGCAATAATTCGTCGTTATTAGAGCGGATCTGCGAGGGACGAAATATAAAAATAATATTGCATCCAGTGCATGAGTGTTAAGCTTGGATGTTGGGAGTTTGTCGGGTTTTCGAATGTGTTAAAATGGTTTTGAGTGTTTATTTTTTTATATTTTTTGGAGATGAGTTCTGAAATGTGTCATTCAGAATATACAATGTCTTCTTTATGAAATTATCAAAAATATCAAAGTTAAATTTTAGGTTTTAGATTGGATTTTTTTTGGAAGCATCACTTTTTTATTAGATGGATTCTTAATGTTCATTTCTATCGAATCAATTTTTTTTTTTATTCCTTAAAATAATTTTTAAACCTTTTAGTTTCAAATGAGGACAGTTATTACAATATTTTCTAAATAGATTGAAAATATTTTAAGCCTGATTCTATGTTAGAATGAAATCATAAAAATTAAGATATAATTGTAATTTCTTCAATCAACTCATCAATATTTCCACAGACTTCTCATACGGGTTTAGATTAAAAAACCACCATATGAATAAAACGAATTCAAATATACACTATACAATTATCGCATCTAGCACTAAGCATCCATCGAAGCTCGTATATTTTCCCAACAAATCCTCGGATTATATAGCGAAAAAAAGGGCATCGAGACGAACCGTCTCCGCTATCCTTATTTATGGATGACATCCACGAGTCATTCCAAATGCGGACTAGAGTCATTTAATGGCTAATCTATGCAAATTGCATTCGCGCGAAACGGCCACACTTACACTGCAACTATGCACACATACACAAAACCCCCTATGTTATATACATGTGCATTTATTCGGACCGATAATGCAACGAAACGCAATAAAAATTTAAATGCATCAAGCTCAATAAAGGCTGATTTATATGTCGCGGGATGGAAGGGGAGGATAATTTCGGAACATGGGGAGGTCCACTTTTGCGAAAGATTACGCTTTTTCGATATTTTTTCTTTTCGGATGTAAGGTAGGCAGATGTCCTCGTCGTCGTAAATAAAAAGCAGACCTTAAAACTCACCTGCGACATGGTTCCCGTAGAAGGGAACGACATAATTTGTAATACATACACATCGACTCCCTTCGATTTTGAACTACTCCCTTCGCTGATGGCAGATCCGTATCATAAGGGGTCGGATCAAAACGAGATTTCACTATCTTCTAAAAGAATATATTTCGATTAATTTATAATATAAAATTTTATTTTTTTTATTATTATCTCCTATTGTACTGGGAACCGAAAGACCGTACACACATAAAGCAGAACTTGATAACAAAACGAATAAATTACCCCATCCTGCGGGAAGGATTTCAAGGACTCACAGCCAACAAGGACGAAGACCATTACTGGGATATTGGACGACTGTCAAACTAGCACTGTTAATTATCGAATAATCGCATCGAGATTAGCTTTTGTTTGATTTAGCGGCGGCCATTGCGGTTCAACACTGTACAAGAAGTACAAATTCGACGTCACAATTATCGTTGCGCAAATGTTAAATGTGTGTAATTTATCGTCGCTCCTTCTCCCTCGGTTATTAAAAGCGGATCGGCAGTTAAGCGAAATTTATGTTTTTTTTTAATATATATATATTTTTTTTTTAATTTATCGCATTATGTTTGGAACGTCATAAATCGAAATGACTAGCGATACGGTTGAAGCGCAACCCTCGTCGTTTATCATTTAATTTAGACAAGGCTAGAGTTGGTATTAAATTATGAGTGCATGCTTCAAATAGACAATAGTACAATAGATTTATATCCTAAAAATGTCATCTCTAAAAATTCATGTAGCCCATAATATATATTTTTTTAAATGAATCTATTGATTTTTGATCAATGCTGCAACGAGACATTTCCAATGCACCAAAAGTTTTTACATTTTTCATAAGCTTATTAAATAAAAGCAATTTTTAAAATGTTTGAATACCGAAAACTATAATTTTCAAATAGTTTCAGAACAATTGTAGAAAATCGAATTTATGTATTGACTTATCGCTTAACTTTAGTGATCTTTAAGAATCGTCGTATTCAAAAACTGTTTAATATACATAAAATATTGAAATATTAATATAATTTATTAAACAAACGAAACATCATCGAATCGTTTCCGTATCCGAAATTCGAACAAAACGAAAAAAGCCTCGTCGGAAGAACGACAGCGTTTGCATACAAACCCGTCGCGATAATTTCGCCGGCTACAAATTTCGCAACAAAGAAGGCTTAGCGGACTTCAGGGCGGGGGAACTTTAGGGGGAGAGAGGCCTAGGCATTCCATTAAATAAGACACTGGGTAAATTATCCGCCGCCCATCCGCCCTAGCCGCCCACCCGCCCGTCAGGCCGCTTGATTTACTCGCGGGCACTAAATATCGTCCTCAGCGACAACCGGTCTTTCCATAAAGAAGGATCTGTTCCGGAGGCCGAGCTGATGAGGGGTGGGCGGGAGATTCGGGGGTGGGCGGGCGGTTGGCAGTCTTCCCTCTGCGAAGAAAAACAAAAGATGAATCCCGCGCGGAAACAATGCGACGAAAAAACTCGCAATCGGGATTCGGCTGTGGTGCGTCACTATTGTGATTCCGGTGTGTTGGGTTTTAATTGTTTTAATTCGATTTTTGTTGGGTTTTTTGTCGATTTTATATTTTTTGTGGTTTTATTATATTTTTTAGAAGATTTTTTGATTAAAAAATATCATATTAAATCCCTTTTTCAATATTAAAAAATAATAATAATTTTATGTACGCGTCAATCGGATAACAACCAATTGGAAAATTATATATTATATCAAAAAATTTAATTTGCAAAAATTTAATATACTCATTCTAAATCATCATCATCATCATTAGCAACCTAGTAGTTATTCACTGCAGGACAAGGTCTTATCAGACAAATGCGATAGGTTAAGCAATACCTTTCCGCGCTAACCCAATTCGTATTGGTAAGGAACTATTCTAAATATTATATAATGTATTAATGGAATTAAGTCATCGGTCTAAGAACTTATATGTTTTTACATGTATGATGAGAGGGTATAAATTTTTTAAATTGTCTTCACTATTTAAGTTTATTTAAGTATATATAATAGTTACATGTTCTAATTAGAAACCTTTTCAAACTCATGTCTTCTTAATATGTATAATATGAAAGAAAATATATTAATAATAATAGAAAATGATGACTATAATAAGTCATTCACTTTTATAGTTTAATTTGTATTTACGCACAATGTTCACATATTTAATTTTCCAATAAACCGTTGTCCAATTGATCGTATACAGAAAATTTTATAAGCATACACTACAATTTTTTTCAAAATAAAAATTATCACCAATTTTATTTCATATTCATTTATAATAACTTCAATTACAACCGAGACATAAATCGAACAACTTACGGGCCAAGTTACGGCGGCCGCCCTTAACTCAATTCCCACAAATATAGCAATATCGAAACGTCGATTCTTCCCAAAACGAAAAAACGTCGATATTATTTTGAGCCCGCTTTATAGGCGATATTTGAAAAGAAAAGAAGCCGCAAATCGTCGTTCTGGCTACGAGCGGGGGAAAACGTCGGCGTTTTTCCCCGCCGCGAATTACGACCGCATAAAAACCGCCCTTCGTTCAAATTGGATTTTTTTTTTTTTGAAAACGACGTAGACAGAGGCGAGTTTGCTAATTTTTATTTTTGCAAATATTTGCCGCCTCGCCGGACCGCGCGCTTCGCTCTCGAAGGGCGGCAAATCCGCCCTCAAGTGTAGGGAATTTGATATAACTATGCACACCCTATCGACACAGTGAAACAACAATTTGTATCCAATTATTATTTAAAATAATTTTTTTTTATAATGAAAATTTATAATATATTCAAATAAAGTAAAATTACATATCATTTGACATTAAAAAATATTTAACTTGTGGCAAATTTCGAATTTTTTCATAATTAACTATATTTTTCTAGAAAAGTTTGCCGAATTCGACATCCACTGCACGCGCCGTACTCATGGCATAAAAAATGTTAATGCGGACAATTAAAACACGTTGCGAACGGTGGCCAGGGGGTTGATAAGATGGGAATGAGCGGGCAAAGTGGGTGGTGGGCGGGTGGCAATCCCGATCCCCCGAATCCCGGGACTCCCGCCCACGGGATGATAATCGCGAGGCGAATCAGGGAAAATAGCTCCAGCCGCTTGATTTATATGTACAGTTTATTGTCGCTCATTCCGCCCAACTGACTTTTATGGATGTTTCTTTTTTTCGCCGCCTACCCATCCGCCCACCTCTTGTATCAACCGCCCGTCCGCCTCCTTCGGACGCTTCCAAACAAAACTCACGTCTATTAAGATTAATTAATTATTTTGTATTTAAAATATTTTTATTGATTGATCAAGTGAGTTATCTATAATATAATATAACACATTGTTAAATATGCATAGTTTATTTGATGATTTCAATGAAACCCTTTGTTATAAGGAAAAAAATTTGAACTTTTGATGATATCGAAAAAATTATCTTCTATCGGATACTGTATAGATTGTATATGATGATGATATAAATTTATTCAATATTTTTCATTCATTTTTATTCAAAACATTTGTATATGCGAAGAAGGTAGCACGAGAGGGCCCCGCGCTCCAACTCCCCTACACCGTTGTTTTACTTTATACATTTTTTCCACTTTCTCCCCCAACCTTTTACCCGCCCACCTCTTGTTTGTTCTCCTTATTTTTTTCCCCGGTGAGAGAGAGGACCGGACTCCTCGTCGGACCAAAAATGAGAAAAAGGCACAGCCGTAAGTACTGATATAATACGAAGGCCCTTTGCGTATAACTCGTTACGGACTATTTGGCCTTATCTGCGACGCGGGATCAACATTGACATACTTCATCGAAGGTACGAAATTGGAAAAGTTGCCCGCCGGCCGATTCCTTTTAATAACTCGCGTAAATTTGTGTTTCTTAGTTTTGGAAGTCGGGAAAATTCCGTCCGATGTTTTCGTGTACGGCTCAGATTTTTCCGCTCGTTCGAACGTTAATAGTAAACGAGATGGCCGCATAAATATGCTAGTGTCAATAATAAGCGGAATTTATCGACGTGTGACTCGAATTTCGATACTGTTTTGATACACGGACGAGATTAATCGTTCGAGATTCGAAATGTTTTCGTTGTATCGAGGCAGTGCTTCTTAAGCGGATGATTAAGTTTTATACGAAATATTTCTGGTATATTTTATTCATCCACTCACTGGTCATATAACATAATTATCATTGAACGACTGATAATTTATTTACCAATCTCAATACAATTTTTAGATCGAAATTATTATTATAGATACCTTCATTTCCTCTATATGTGTATAATAATTTAATAATACACCAAATCCTTGCTTTACACGGGGGATACGTTCCAGAGACTACCGTGTAAAAAATGTATAGTGATCTTATAAAAATTGGAAATGGGTTCCATTAGTATATTTCGATAGAAAATCTATCCAAAGGTACTTTTTTTTTAAAATGTGTAGTGTGAAAAAATTTTGCTATGTAAAATTATCGAAAATTTTTATTTAATAACTATAATTACATACATATAATTATAACAGTATAAAAAAAAATAATCAGTTATTTTCTTTGAACCGTTATTTTGGAACCGTGTAAAAAGAGGATTAATAATAGAACGAAATGTATTTAATAATAGAACGAAAACCAATCATATCCTAATTTTATATTTACATAAACTCATTAATATTTTGTATGCTTATTTAATAATTTTTATTTTTCATTTCTTCTATTCAATTTTCAAGAAATTTTCTTTTCATTTTTATGATCTAAAATTTTTATACTATATCGTAACTTACTCACTTACTATTATAAAATTTAATCAAAACACTATGAATTTAATAATTTTCATTAAAATAAAAAATAAAAATACCACCATACATGAAAGATTTCCCAACGCCCATCTTAAACACCCACCCCCAAACAGCCCCATCAAACCGAAAGCGCTTAAAATTCACAATGTTGACACAATAAAACTCAACCTATCCAACATCCAGATCTACAACACCCAAAGAAAGAGCCATAACACGTTCGATCCATTCAAAATTCCGAATCGTTTCGGAAGCGCTGTTCTGGCCGAAAACGCTCGCTCGGTCCTAGCGAAAGCGGGGACATTAGCGAAAGTGGAAAGGCGTCGGGCGTGGTGAAGAATCGAAATTGTTTATTAAGGCTGTTAGTGAGATTTGTTTATTTAAATCGCGCACTTGCCCCGAATAAACAATCGGCCGAAGCTCGGCCCCGGGAACGCTAATTCACCACACGAAGCGGCCATAATTATTATCGTCGGCGGGGTTGGCGGGCGACAGTTATGGTATGAATGACAACTGTGGTTGTTGTGTGTTAATGTCGGGGGTGTGTTTTGGGAGTTTGAGATTCGTTTTGGGGATTTGTGTTGTTTGTTGGTGGGTTTGGATGGAGTGGTCGGTCGCCTTGGTGCGTTGAAATGTGTTAATAATTCGATGTACGAATACTTTGATGTTCTTATCGTTTCGCAATTGCATGATCTAGTTATTTTTTTATATGTCTCATTATGTAGATAATCCGATGTATGTTGATGTTCTGATCGTTTCGAAATTACATGATCTAGTTATTTTTTAATATTTTTTAGTCATAATATACAAACTTTCCTTACCGAAATATGACTTGGACTAGTGCAGTAAGGTATAGCCTAGACTGCCGCATTTATCTGGTAAGGCATTGTCCTGCAGTGGATAACTTATAGACTGCTAATGATGATGATGATATACAAACTAGATAAATTCGTTCTAAATTAGTCTTTTCTAATGACATAAAAAATTTAAGCTATTTCTTATTGCGTGATGAAAAAGCAAGTCTCAAAAAATTCTGGAGGAAATGCATTGTTTCATTATCTATTTCTGTGGGGTTCGCTTTTTTCTTATAATGCATTCAGAAAAGCTTTTTTTTTTTTTTGAATCTTTTGAAAAATATTGAAACCATTCCATATTGAATAATCATTAATCAACAAATTCAACGGTTAATTAATTTATTGAACTCGTTACATTTCACTTAACTTTATTAATCAACGAAGACGTCGATAAACGATAGCTCATATTGATAATTTGTAATCATCCATTCTTGAAACAAATCAATAGAATACAAATTGAAAAACCTAACAAAATAATAAAGTCAAAGTTAAAAATATAATCTATGTCATAAGAACCAGATAAAATGAAATGGTAATTTTTTTAAAAAACATACATTTCAAACAATTTAATAGAACAGTTATAAAGATTTTGGTAGACTTCAAATATCTTCATTTCAAAATTATTGAAAATTTTCATAAATTTTCCAAATCAATATCATTTTCTTAACAAATATCCCTCTAATTTCCAATCCCATTCACAAATCCAACAAACCATCAAAAAACCACCAAATCAAAACTATCACCACACCAAAAACCCTCCCCACCCCACCAACCACCCCAACAAAAAAAAAACCCCCAAAACTATCACCACACCAAAAACCCTCCCCACCCCACCAACCACCCCAACAAAAAAAAAACCCCCAAATCAATCACAACAACAACAACCCGAAAAACCCGAAACGACATCATCAAAACGGCGAGCATTTAACACGTTGGGGGCCACGGGCGCGCTTTTCTCACGCCGTCAACGGGCCGACGCGCCACTCTATCAATCCGGCGAGTGGCGGGCGGGCGGGCGCTGATATGCCGCGGATGTCTGCTTTATGGGCCACCTGTTGAGCGGGCCCGTGGGCGGGTGGGTGGGCGGTTAGGGCGGCGGGCCACGCCGCATCGGCCCGGGAATACTGGGACTCGGGGCCCGTTTCTAGAGCGATTCGAGCTTCGTTTGTGGGTGGGTTTTTTGTTGGTTTTGTTAGTGTTTTTTTGTGTTCATTTTTGTATTTTTTTTATATTCGTTCTTATTTTTTTTTAATGATGTCAATTTTAAGTCATAACATATTAGACCAGAAAATTATTGAGTGATTTGTTAAAGACTATTATTGAGTGACTTTTTTCTGTATATTTTTTTTTGTCAAATTTAATGTATAATTTAACTCAACAATAGTCCAGTCTAGTTCCAGTCTTATTCGTAATAATCAAAGTGAAATAATCCGTAAGTTAAAGTGAAAAATCCGTATAAAAAAATAATCAGTTCATCTTCCTTGAACTGTATTATTTCGGAACCACAATAAAAGATTCGGGATTAGGTACTTATAATTAAAAAAGTTATTAAATAAAAATTTTTTTTTTAATTTTACTAGTGAAAATTTTCATATTACACTTTAAATAAAATTTTATATTAGGATGAAAGTTTAATTTGAGTGAATGAATTTTTAATTTCATTATTTTTATGCATGGAATGATGTTTTTTTGTATATTTAGTGTACTTAAAAAAACTGAATAATAAAATATATTTTTTTTAATGTTACTAGTGAAATAAATATTTAAATAAGATTTGATCTACTGATATGGTCCTTCATTTGAGAATGAAAATTTATGTCGTTAATCTGAAATCATTAGGCAAGGGATGGTTTTCATTTTTTTAATTATTTGAGAGTTTCCTTTTTTCTATGTATAAGGAAAATTACTAAATTTTCTAATCTTACGGAAATTTAAAATTTTTCAAATCGTGAATATCTTGACACACTTTTTACTGTCTAAATATATTTTTTAACATGATTCATTTTCCATCGAAAATCTTTATCATCATATCTACACAATACTACTAAAAAAGAAAATATTACTATCAGAAATTATCCGTTAAATATTTAAATACTGAAATCATACAAAGTCAAATATTCTTAGATTTAAGACCATCTTCTCAACTATCCATCTATTGATCCTCCCACATATTATTCAATAAAACCAACAAATCCATAAAACCTAATTTCAATTTCAACCACCTTAAAGCCTCTTCCGGGCAAACCCAAAAAACTCCCACCAACAAAGAGACTCCACCTCCACGATTTTACAACTCGAAGATAATCTTCGTAATATGGCAGTTAATTTCGAACGCGATTAAATAAATTAACGCCGGCCGCGTTGGGAGCGCAATCATATCTCATTATTACGGCCCATTTAATTCGCACACTTTAAAGAGCAGGTAATAAAAACTTTGCACCGGATGATTTAAGCGCCGAACGCCTATTACCCCCTCTATCTATCCTATTATATATTGGCGGGCTATTGTAATAAGATACGCCACTAACGATCTAGACGGTCGTTAATAACGAAATTATTAACCCTTTCGATCCGGTTGACGCGCCGCCGAGCCGGCCTCCCCGCGCCGCAGGATAACTAATAACTTTCGAACGTTCGAGTGCTGTTCCGAGTTATCTGCGGATGTGCTCGAGTGTGACGTATAAATTTTTGATTTGTTATGGATTTTTGGGGTCGGTTTCGAATTTTTGATTTTTGTATTGTTTTATTGAGGATATTGGTCGTGTCAGTGGTTTAAGTGTGTTGGATTCGTTGAATAATTGTTTTGAGTGAAATTTAAAATAATCAATAGATAGATGTTATTATAGTATATCTTGATTTTTAAATAATTTAGTTAAAAATATTCAATACTTAGACTGTTAAGAATTATTTTTTTCTTTATCAATACTTCAAGTATATTATACAATAAGGAAACTTTACATTTTCTTTCAAATTATTGTCTTTAATAATATAACCGTATGAAATTCGCAATTGTCTATGTTAAGAAATACATCATTACATTTTTTTTAATACAAAAAATTTGTGAATTTTATTATCAAAGAAATAGATAGATAAATAGGTAAACTCCTTAAAAGTTGCTTTTCTCTCATCTCTCCTTACTTAAATATGCAATACATAATAATGAAAAACCATCATGCTACTCATAAAAATCTTGAAATGAAGTTAGTAAAACGACAAGTAATCTGATACTACGAGTATATAACATGGACTTTTTGCTATTCTACCATCAAAACTTCTAATGAAAGACCTTAACATAACACAACAACAATTCCCCAACACAAAAGCTCTGCTATTCCATCGATTTTTCCAACATTAATCACTCCCAAGACCCAGATTCTTGAAACATCTAATGAAAGACCTTACCATTACACAACGACAATTCCCAAACACAAAAGCTCTCCTTTTCCATCGATTTTTCCGATATTTCTTCAAGATCCAGATCCTTAAAACTTCTAACGAAAGACCTTAACATTACAAAACGACAACTTCTAAACACAAATCCATTTCCATCAACTTTCCCGACATCCATCACTCCTCAACATCCAGATCCTTAAAACTTCTAACGAAATACCTTAACATAACACAGCGACAATTCCCAAACCCAAATCCATTTCCATCAACTTTTCCGACATCCATCACTCCTCAAGATCCATATCCTCGAAACCCGACCAGCAGCAGGTGTATGTGAAATCCTCAGGCTACCTGGCTGCGGATCTCATCGTGAAATATAACGCAGTAGATAATAAAGTTGGTTGCGGCTAACGCCTCCCAAGACGCCAGTTACGGACCGCGGGCGCCGCCTAATTCTCGCCATAATTAGCGTTCGCTCTCTTGCTCATTATTAGCGCATGAATTATTGTAATTGCGACAGTTCGACCCTGGATGGTGTACGCCCTTACCACGGATTTATCTCGTACATGTGTCTTGCGGGGATTTAATACCGAGGCCAATTGAAACGTGGTTTATCGTAGTGGTGATGCATGTGTCGTTGTTGTTTAGGTTGAAAATTTGAAGATGTTTTATTTTTGTGATAATGTCTGCCTCCATTTCAGGGTGGGACCTAGGTAGCCTAAAGAGCTAGTTCCTCAAGTTCCAAAAGTTGTCAAAATTATAAAAATTTAAAAAAAAATCGATTAATATTGCTAAAAAAATGTATATGTTATTGATTTTATACGGTGCTCAGTGATAAAAAAATTAAATCTGTAATGCCCGAGTATAATTGCGTTTTGTTTAGGATTTTACTATTACGATTCATTATTTTCATCAAATTAAAAAAACGTTTGTTTATGTTTTTAATTTGATTTCCTTTATAATAGTTATAAAAAAATTGTCTGAAGCTAAAAAAAATAAAAATAAATTATAAAATAAACGACAAACCAACTAGAGACTTTTAACACAAAAATTAACCAACGAAACTGGGTGAGGTAGAATTCATATATACTATTTTCCTGTTTAATTTTTTTTTTTTTTTTGCTTTTTCCAATAATTATAACATAAGGTAACACCAGTAGTTGACCATATACCTATGGTTGACCACTTCTCAGAAAAACATAAAAATAAATTTTTTAAAGACAATAATCTTTCAGAAAGGATGCGATAGATAAGATGTAACAAACAGCTAATCTATTGCACCCTTTCCGAGACACTATCGTCTTTAAAAACCTTAATTTTTACATTTTTCTGAAAACTGGTCAACCACTGGTGCATTACTTTAACCCCCCTCACCCCCCAATAGGGGGAGTTTAATTTTTATTTAGGGCACCATTTACCTTACATCCGGCCCTGCTCCCTATCAACAAACACACAAAATCAACACCACGCTTCGAACCCGCAACAAATCCACCGAAACTCAACATATTCAAAATGGCCGCCGCGATTTCCATTAAAACAAACCGACACTCGAGCGCGAGCCGTAACAGCGCACTTTACGGCCATCGCACACGTTCGCGACTCGAACGTGTTTACACGTCCGATCGATTCCCGCCAAAACGCCCGCGATATATCCGCGGACGAGAAATACGACGCGAAATATATTAGGCGTGCGTAACGGCCGTGTTTTGCCCGGACGAGGGGGGGTGATTAGGGGGGGTGGATTTGTTGTTTCCGTCGCCGAAGCAATACAACAAACGGCCATTGCCGAATCGAGGTGATGGCGGCGCGACGTCAGAGCGTAATTGGTTGCTTCATAAACAGATCAAATTATATTTCTTTGTTTCGTTCGGTGAGCTTTGGCTTCATTCCCGTATCGCATATAAGCTCTCCGTTGTGCTATTGCGCTTACGTACGCTTTTCGGGTGGTTCTCAAAGATTTCATTTTTTTCTGATGTTTGTTTAATTTATTTTGATTTTTATTCATTATAGCTTATGAATATGACTTGATATATATGAACTGTGTATGTTCCCCGTGAAAATATATTTTATAAGTAGACGTCTAGAGCTTTTGATAACGAGCAAACGAATACAAATGAACTGATCGGCAATGTTGGTGTAAAACTCATAAATACAAATTCAACAAATTCAGTAGCCAAGTAGGTGGAAGTATATTTTTATCGTTATTCCATTGAAAGTATTCAACAAGAATTTAGATTCACTATTAGCGAAAATTTTCATTAAAAAAATCTAAGCGCACCAAAAGTAATAATAAAATATAGAAATTAGAATATTCAGGGGAAACTATTATAATATAACCATTTTGATACAAATGAAGATATTAAAATAGAAATGGATTGGTGCCTTTCTATAATGATAGATGGCATCTGAGGAATTGTAAAAAGAAACAGAAAAGCTCATGAGAAAGATGAATGAATGAATGAATGATGTTCAAAATATATGTGAAGTATATGAGATGAAAGTTGCTAAAGACCGATAAAACTAAAAAATGTTTCAAGATATTTCCGATCAATATTGGATGGAAAATAACTATGTATTATTAAAACTCAAATGATATGATTTTATGTAGTGTTTAAAATAAAAAAACTACAATTTTTGAAGTAACATTATTCATAAATTTTATTAAATTTTCATTGATATCAGCGAGCCTTGATTCGCATTATTCTAGAAATTCATAATTTCCACTGAACCTTAAAATAATGAAAAATACAAATTTTATATTATTGTTTCAAGCGAAAAGTTGGAAAAGTGCTCTCGGATTCGCGTTACGGACAGAAGAATTTCACGTACCAACTAGGACGATATAATTATTTTATTTTCGTGTTGTTGAGATATTTCCAGAGAAACAACAACGTACAGAATAGAACCGTAGCGCCGAACGAATTCAAATATCTCTCGCGTTTGAAATTCAACAGCAACATAATTCATAACTATTGCAGCGAACGTCTACGTACAATTTACAAAACGAAAACTCCGCTCTGAAAAATCCATTATCGTATTCTTTACGAGCCTCGAATTAACATTGCACACATGACCTATTTATAATATAATCCGCACTGAATCGAACCAACATTTTTCTTTCGCACTGCGACTTTCCAACTTTTCATCAGCCCCAACACTCTTCGCAGCCTTCGCGAATCACGTACCCATTATAAAGATGGTGTTTGGCCACCGAGGAGGTACCCGAGCACAAGAGGGACAAATACACCAAACAAACACACATTATAATGCAAAATGAGGGAGAAGCAGATACGGCCGAGTTACGACTCCGGGAGGCTTCCTACGGAAGTGCTACGAGAAATTAATATCTCGGCGGTATTAAATAACGAAATAAAGTCGCTGGCTAAACACTGGTCCGGCGGTAATAAACTTTCGTGTATTGCACGACTTTGTGCGTCGTCGTTGTGTGTGAATGTGTGGAAAAAAGTTGAATGCGGGGCGGGCTAAATTTAATGGTTCGTGTGTTTTTTTGCAGCGTATTTTATTTATGTCTGGGTGTAGGTTGGGCTTTAGTTTCGCATCGTCGGTTATCTGAGGGGGCATAAAATTCAAACGCGCGTCTACACCAACCCCTCTGGGAGAAATCACAGCCTCCTCACCTCGGCGTACCTCTTTCTAAGAGAGGCCTACGCGACTTAACCCGAAGACTAACCCTTTCAGTACTAGTCGAAAGTTTCTGGTTATATTTATTTCTTGAATGTATTCATTTTGAGCGAACTGAAATTTACCTCAATACTGAATTCAATATATCCGAACTATATATAATATATTTTTATTCATAATCGTGATCCGAATTAAAAGATTGAAATTGTGTGATGCGAAAAAACGTGTAAATTGAAAATGAATATCTTAAGTACGGAAATGAAATTTAATTTTTGTCTTATTTTACTCAACATAAAAAATGGCTAACGTAAAATAGTTCTGCGGTTCCGAAAAATCTATATAATTTCGTAATTTTTTTTTCTCTTAACGTGAAAAAAAATCGCTTTACATAAACGAATTTCATATTTTGAATGAACAAAGTTTATCTATTGTCTCTATGTGTATCTAAAAAAATATTTCGGTCCTCTCTAATCTCTGTTTAATGTTAAACGATCTCCAACTAACTAACTATCAACTTTTTTAAACCATATCAGATAATCCTGACGTATGCGATCATTTTTCAAAGATTTTTATGGGAAATGATAACTAAAATGTTTCCCATTACCTTCTTCAGTGATTCATTAATTAATCATACTAAATATAATTTTTCTTTAATCATTAATAGAAATTAACACATCTAATATGAACACGTTCCTTACCGAAATGTTACTTGGGCTAGCGCGGTAAGGTACAGCTCAGACTGCCGCATTTATCTGGCAAGGCCATATCCTGCAGTGGATAACTAATAGGCTACTAATGATGATGATGAATATGAACGTAATGTTAACTTATTGTTAGTAAAGATCATTCCAAATATTGACTCCACCAACCAAATCCAATCAATCCCACCACAAAAAAAAACAAATCACAATCACACTCAACCCAAACCAAACAACCCCAAAACAACACCCCACACACATCTCACAGGGTTGACGAAATCGCACATCCAACCTTCCACATAACCTCATCCGCACGCGCACCAAGAGCACACACCATCCCGAGCCATAACACGAACATCCACAAAGGAGCCCAGAACCTTCACAAGCATATCATATACTAGCAGGGTATACGTAGGAGCTCGCAGCCATTCGGAGATAACGTCTACCGTTTGACTGACAGTGGCACGGCCATCTTGAGGTGAGCGGGCCGATCCTTGCATACGAATTGCCTGTTTTTCGTGCCCCAAGACTCCTCCGTGGCAGCGATACCAAATGTCAGCCCCCGAACGTCAGGGTGAGGATATTTATGGCCGAAAAACGAATTTGGGGCCTCGACGAGCGAAAGCGAGAGCCTCCCATCCGCCCCAAATGAGCAAAATATTTTATGCGAACGCCGACGCTTACCTATACGTTTGTGAGCGTAAGGTGGGCTGGATCGAAATTCGCAAAGGAGATGATTTGTAAAAAATTATGTACAGGTGTCTTTTGTTTGATGCGGTATTCATTTAATGCGATTTTGGTTTAGCACGGTTTTTTGTTTTGTGGAAAAAAAATTATTGCTTGATGTTATTCTGTTTTACCAAGCTAGTGATGCAAATTATTGAGAATTACGTATACGATATATATGTATATACATATATATACGCCCATTTCGTATGTTAATAAACGACACCTGAAGAAAAATAATACGTACACTATGTAAAAATTTGATTTACTTAAGTCATCCCTGCAAATCACTCATTTTCAACTAATTGTCAATCCCAAGTGATAATGAAAGCTTTGATATATTTTCAATCATTTCCGCAAAAGCTGACATATTTCTTTGATTTATCTTTTAAAAAAATCCTACCTCCTTCTCTTCCATACAATTGTATGACTCGTTTAACGTGGATCTAGTGCAGGCTTGTCCAAAATTTCAGTATGCGGGGGCCACTAACAAATTTCAAATCTCAAAATTTCTATTGTTGTAAATTCAAAACGTAATAAGTATTAAAATATTGGTAAAGTTATTTATTTCCATTATAAAACTATTTCGATGAGTACATTTCGGAATAAATGCTGTTTGTTATATTTGTTTTTGTGTGAAAAGTGGGGGCCACTTTGGCACCGTAGTGGCCCTTTGGACAAGCCTGAATTCTAGTGGATCTACGATCTACGATCTACAGATCTATGATCCAGCGGAATCTATCTATCGTGTTAAACGAGGGACACCACATATAATATTGAAATGAATTTATATTTATTCAATATTCATTTTCGAGATCGAATGATTTACAAAAAGTATACGTGAAACTTGTTGAAATTTAATTTGATTTGTTTTTTTGTTTTTCTTGTCGTTGTGGGTTTTGGTTCTGTGCTGCTCATATATTCTATGCATATAAAAATGTCGGGGTATGTGTGGTGTTTTGTGGGTGTGTTTGTGGAAAAGTGAGCACGTAGGTGCTCGGGCTCGTCATCTTTCGCGATATTGTTTGAAGAACGGAAAAGAAAATCGGTTCTGATATGGAAAATTTGGGGTTGATTTATATGTTTTAATTCTGTTTTTTTTTTTTCATAAATTATTTTTTAGAATTTATGAGAATTGAACGAATCTTAAATTAAATCATGAACATACAACATAAATTAATATATTTCCAAATAAATAAATATAATACATTTTTAATATATCTTAATGTATTATCTTCAATTAGTCGAATACATTTAACACGAAAATTGAGCGACATATGGCCTAGTCAATTGAATAAGTAACTTGATTACGTACCTTTGTCCATAAATCTTTCAGCAATGTATGATTAGAACATTCAATTATTTCAAAGTTACTTTTTACCTCATCTATTATATGTAATGGAAATACACGATGCAATAATTGCTCAAAGTTTGAGCTATATAAAAAAAATCTAGATCAATGTATAATATTTTGATTCGTTACGAACTAGATTAATATTCAATAGAAAAATGTGACCAAATACTATCGATTTGATATGATTTGGCCAAAAAACATATTCATACATCGAACTTTTCAAAAATTATTTATACACGCGATAAGAAAAAAGCACCCAACGTTATCGCCCGAAAGTCTAAACGCTCGCACCACAAAAGCCTTATCCTTCAACGGACATTACCCAACACCACACCATCAAACACCGCCGAATCCCAGCGCACACCTCAAAACAAATCACCCCACCCCGCGGGGGTGGCTTTCGCGCCGTCAAACCGAAAATTCCAAATTTCCCAGCACACATAACCTAACCCACACACGACGCGGCCCATTCCGCCCACACCCGCAGCACCATTCCGCGATAAAGCAGAGCGAGATAATCCTCCCGGGCGTACCATTCGTTCGTTGTTTCCAACTACCGCCCGGTAATTATAAAATATTTATTATTCGGCGTTATTCGGCGTTATTTGGCGTTATTTGGCGTTGGCCGAGCGTCCTTCGTCAGACGACGGTTCCGAAGGCAAACACCATGTAGCGCGGAATATATCGCAGAATGTTATGGCGTGATAGTATCCGCGATATTGTACCCCCGTGACGCACCCGCTTCACTTGACTGTTCATTATTTTATCAGCTCCAAACAATGTTTGATCTTAACGGCCACAAATCATTTCAATTTTTCCCCCCGACGTACCAGCCGATGGCCCAAGGGGTAGGGCTGGCGCTTCGTTTGGGTTTTGTGGGGAAAAATTGTGTTTGGGATGAAAATTTGTGGAAAAATTATTAATTTGAATACAGGTGTTCCTCAAGTTACGATGGAGATACGTACTTCTATCCAATCCGTTTAAAAAAAATCAATAAATTTTATTTATATTAAAATTTTCATTTCCCTTTATCCACGATGAGAAAATTCAAATTCGTCGCCGAGTTTTTGACTATAAATATGCATCGTAATATTTTTTCTAGTAAACAAATACCCAATCCTCTTTTTACACGGGGGATACGTTCTAGAGAGTATGGTGACTATATAAAAATTAGGGATAGGTTCCATCAGTATATTTGGATAAAACTTTCATCCAAATGTATTATACTTATGAAAAATGTGTAATGTGAAAAAAATTCGCCACATAAAACCATCAAAAAACATCGAAATTCTTTATTTAATAGCTATAATTATAACGGTATTCTGGCCTGTACCGAATCTTACCATTGTGGCATAATAATAATTTTGTTTATACCGTGTTAAATGAAAAAACCATATAAAAAATAATCGGTTCTTCTTTCTTGAACCGTGTAAAAAGAGGATTGGCATACATATATACATTACATATATTAATACATTATACATTACATATATTAATTCGTACTTATAGTATTTTTTTAAATAATAAAATACTTAATATTCTTTATAGTTTCGTTTGAATACCGATCTTTCGCGTTACAGATTTTTCGTCTATGACTGAAAGGACAATAATTCGAATGAATCCATATTTTTTCTAAAGTGCATTAGTCGTAGACGACGTTCGTGATTTAGTAAGTAATTTAGGAAAAAAATATTAATTAAATGAAATATGAATTATTTTATTTTTTTAAATAGTAAGTGAGA
The DNA here is from genome assembly GCA_009617725.1 of Hydropsyche tenuis. Classification (NCBI taxonomy): domain Eukaryota; kingdom Metazoa; phylum Arthropoda; class Insecta; order Trichoptera; family Hydropsychidae; genus Hydropsyche; species Hydropsyche tenuis. The sequence continues at coordinate 3,013,080 of VTON01000009.1, forward strand.
ACCAATGCAAATCAAGGATTACCTGTATTCCAAATTTTCGTTGAATAAACCAAATAAGGTTTAATTTACAGAAAAAAAAATTATGTATACCTAAAGCATAATATTAATGAAAAATAAATTATTCGATAAGATGTCCATAGAAAAAATACTTATTTTATGCATATGTCGTAAAGTATAATCATTTGATCCATTTATTTTTCTATTTTTCGAATGAGACGATTTTCATGAAAAATTATTCAATATACAAATAAATTCCGAAGACTTTCTTTTTACTAAAACAATTCCAATCTATTATTTAATCCAAAATAAAACCATTGAATATTATAATTATTAAAAAAATAAGATTTAAACTTTTTTTTAAATCAAATTGGTACAAAACGAAACTATCATACTGTTCGATAAATATTAAATAATTATTTTATTTATTCTAAAACGGTGAATTCCTAAATATAAATCCTCGAGAACTATTATAAGGACGCATAATAAATTTTTAATTTGTATGACAGCCCTGCAATAGGTGGCTATAGACGTGATGGCGTGGATGGGGTGGTGGAGTCATTCTAGGCCACCAGAGAGAGCCCCGCTTGAAGGGCACTAAATTTTGTCACGTCTGAGACACTATCGCGTTATATCGAACATTTAGCTAATTTACGACTTGTAATTAAAGGGTGAGCTGCGGTGGAATCGCTTCATTGCACTGCTCTTTCTGCGCATCGGTCAAATCGACTCAACCCTTGCTCAAAGCTCTTCCTAATCGACCTGGCAAGATGTCTGCTGAATTTACTTACTTTATCTCTTGAATCCATTCTAGTTAATCGTGTGATATAATATATAATACCAGATTTCAGTATAAACGGTGTTTTTATTCATTAACTAACTAACATGTTCGAAATGTTTCTCTACATATATCTCAAATATTTTATTCGAGATATATGTAGAGAAACATTTTGAACATGTTAGTTAGTTAATGAATAAAAACACCTTTTATTTATGTGATTGTTTTATGTTCTAAATTTTAATAAATCAAGTACTAAGACCGAACTTAATAATTTTATAATATGACTAGACAAACTTGATAATTATTCATGTACGTAAAACTCAAATAAAGCATTTAATCTCGAATGTCAACTCTTACAGTTTTCAAAGCTTTCAACTCTGAAGATAGTAAATTTTAAATAATAATTGATGTTTGTATTATATTTGATCCAAATCTTAGGGTAAAAATAAAACTTAATGAAGTGCATATGCATGCGTTTTGCAGAATCAAAGATTAATCATAAGTAAAAAAAAAACCAAACATAATTATAAAAATATTTTCATTTAAAAATAATTAATACAAAATTTATATTATAAATGCAACAAAATTCATTTCATATTTGAATCATTGTGAAAATTTTCAATCCTTCTAAAAACAGCGAGGAATTTATCTCCGTTATTTCTTGAAACTTTTTTTCCTTCCTCTGTACTTTCAAATAATTTTTCTACTACAGGATCTTTTTTCTGAAAAACACATACAAAGTTAATATAAAACTAAGCAACACAAAAATACTTGAAATTCATAATTATTCATACCAGATCATCTTCAGAAACTCTTTCAAACAATTCATGTTCTTCAAAATGTGTCACCATCCATTCATGCAAATCTTTGACATCTGTAATTGTATAAACTATGGCCTGAAATTGAAAATGAAAATTTACATACATAATCAAATAAATTTTAGAAATAATATTTCTTTTAGAAATAGTATTTCTGTTAGAAATTGAATATTTTTTTTATAACTCACACCAACGGCTAAAACGTAGGCATATTCTGCTAAAAGCCATTTGTTGATGATTCTCCATTTGTGTTTAGCTTTTTTGAAATGTGGATCCGGGTATAAGAAAAACATTTTCTTGAGCTGTCAAATATTAATGTATGATTACTTTTTACTGAATATTTGTATATAAAAGAAAATAAAAGTTATTAGAACAGTCCATAAACATACTTGTCCTTTATAAAAGAAATTCGGTAAATACTTCATAGCATTAGTCCTAAGTATAGCAACATTTTGATATTGACCAGGATTCTGAGACCTTAAAGCCAATATGCGATCGTTCACATAATCAGAAACCTTCACTCTGATTTCCATTCCAATCATCAATGTTTCAGGAAACATTGGAGAGAGTGTAACTGAAAATAAAGTGATTTTAACAATCAAAATATCAAGAGAATATTAAAAAATAATCAAAATTAATAAAAACCTAATAATCCTCCATAACCACATCCGACGTCTGCAAATTCAACTCGTTTCGGAGGCAAACCATTATCATCTTTACCACATAACTCAGGATATAGTTGTGACCAGTCATAATCTTGTGGCCTGGTAGGGCTGTAATATAACAATTAAAGAGCGTTTTAAAAGAAAAAAAATACAACATGAATATAACTTTTTTTAACACTTACTATTCAAAACAATGATCAGCAATTGGATTAGAATGCGCACGTTGCCGATAATGTTTTTTCTGTGGCAGCTGCAACTGTGTTTGAGGCTGTTGCGACAAATCCTGCTCCACATCCATTATTATAACCTCATTTACCTCAACTGTCAACGTGCACTGTCAAACGCCATGTGGTGTGCCAACATTACAGCCACCAACACACTCTGCAAGTACCACAACACAAAAAACCAACTTTAATTATTATTTTTTATTATTCTGCGATATTACGAGATTTGTTCGAATGAAATTAGTACACTTAAAAAGATTATAGTTACAAATATAGTAATCAAATATTTATTTTACAAAATGTCAAATGTTTGAAATCAAAAAATTATAATAATCGTTTACTTTCAATTTAATCTTTAATACGTCAAATAAGCTTGAAATATTTAAATAATATGAATTTTCATGATAAAATTCGATAAATCGGAAAAATTAAAATGGGGTCGTTCGAAGTGGCGGGTGACCTTTCTCCGCAGAATGACAGTTCTTCTGTTGTCTATTGGCGACCGCTTTCGTTCGATGTTCAGAACAAATACTTGTATCGGCCGTTAAACCGCTCGAACTTTTCACTCGTTCCAGGTAAAGTTTATCAGTTTTTTAAATCTTAAGGTTTTCTAATTTATAAATTTTAGATGTTAACAGTATTTGGACGGTTCCATCGAAATAATGACACTGAAAAGGAACTGTTATTTCAGAGTATTTGTACCTTTCTTGAATGGCAGAAGGCCTCGTTTGTTCGAAAGCGCACTGCAATGTGATTTTCACGCAATGTGACGTAAAAAATTCACTTGTGAATGAATGGTATTCACTGATTTTACACGTTTGTAGAATAATAATGTCTTTGTGTTTATCAAATTAAAAATAACTCAATCGTTAAGTACAAACAACGGTTTCTTGACTCTGTTCCAAGCATCTTATTTCATTTTGTATCTGAGTTTTTGAATTTTATTTTAAAATGGTGATTTATTGGTATTAAAAAATAAATTCTCGATTCAATTTTATCCTTTTGTCTTATTATGGTTTATTATGACATTGTAATTTGTATATTTTGTTAATTCAATATTTTATCATTAATAATTCTTTTATATTGTGCCGAAATTAGCTCTGGTACAGGTGGAATTTTGATTGTACAATAACAAAAATTTTACATGAAAAGAGAAACAATGAACGGAATTATATGCCACGCTCTTGTTATTTGAACTTATTCAATTTCCTTACTACACAAGAATGTGTGAATGAAAAAAGAAACAATTTGCATAAAAATACAAATTTTTGTTAAATATTCAAAGTGATGATACCACTTGACGTTGGAAAAAACTTCACAAAGAATTTTTTCATGAAACAAACATAATTAGAATTATGTTTTTTTCTTTGCACGTGTGCTTAATTTAATTCATATTTCACTAAAAATACACATTGTGATACTATGTCATAGTATGGTTTCAACTAATATTATATTACGTCTGTTAAATTTACTTATATATAAATTGTACATTTGGATGATATTTTAATGGTGCAATTTTTGGCACATGCTATGCATTTTTGGAAGTATAAATATCTAAATGACATTATTATATCTTCCGTGACTATAAACAATAAATTATATTATTTATCGAAGCATACCGAAGTAGCTAAACGAGCCATCACGAGATCAATTATATTCAAACTATATTTAGTGAATCACAATATTTTCTACAACTATTGTTACTAATTTCGATAAAATTCTTACATCATAACAATGAAAAACTACCATGCAACCTCAACCCACAAAAGGCTTCAACTTTCAGGTCAAGGCAGCCGTTTCAGTTATTCGACACTGAAAGTGTTAATCCAACTCATAATATATTGATTTCCTTAAGACATTGAGTCATAAAATATGTTTTCATAATTTACAATCTCAATCCATATCAATTATTCGATCAATTCAATATAATGCAATAAACTTAACACTATATAATTCTCTTTAATACCCCGTAAAGTTAAACGGATCAAACAATTACCCGATTAGAAGGCAACGAACCGTTGCACACAAACCGCTTCTATTTTTTTTTCGATGTTTACAAACCCGAAGCCATTCGATCCATTATTTGTTTTATTATATGCAAGCATCGCCAGAAATAATCGCACTCAAAGAAGAATACGTTTCTGACGCATATACACGCAATGTCATAATAACACGTGTTTCTTTTTATGCTAGGCTCTTTCGAAAACATCGTTCGTTTCGAAAATTTTATTATGGATCGATGATGTGGTGGGAAAATTAGCTGGAAGTGGAATAATCCGTTTTGGGGGTCGCCATTATAATGAATAGTCGTAAAGGCTCGGGAGGCTTTATTAACTTTGTTGAGGACAAATTGGGTTTGATAACTATAAAAGTGATATTGGTTTATTATTATGTAAATGTTATATTTATTTCGATTTTTTTTCATGTCAAAATGACGAATGAAACGAATTTACTAATATGCGTCAGTGAATTCGTGAACCATTGATATAGAGGCCGAATTTACCGTAATTTTCATTTATCTGTAAATTTTTTTACTGATAACCAATTAACCGATAAATTAAATTTTGTATAAAAAACCAGGAAAAACCGGAAAAATTATTAAAAACCAAAAAAACGTAAATCTACACAATCCAACATTTAAAAAAAATATGTTTACCAATAAATTACCGAACTATTACTTGGGTTATTTACCGGTTAATTAACGGTAATGGCCTCCCTAATTGATATTATTTCGATACATTGTATTTTAATATATAATAATATAATTGGTATTATTGAAACGCCAGTAGATTAGCGAATCCACTGATATTGTAAATTCATTATAATTCATTTAATTTAAAAAAATATCGATTGATTTCTGAAACATTTCGCGATTGTTGTTCGAATATAAATATTTTATGGTTTTTTGATGTGCATACTTGAAAAAGATTTTACGATTTTATTATTGGAAAAAATCGTTGAATGTGTGCATTAAAAAAATATCAATTTTATTGCAGATAAAATTTCTTGATGAATCAATTTTGATATTGTCGTTTTCAAAACAAAATTCAAAAAAACCACATACATACTTCAGTTCGGAACCAATAGATGTCGGCACTTTGCAAATTTTGCAAAAAACTATTTCTTAATCGAACTGCAAATATTTCTTCATTGAATTTAATTTATTTCTTACATAAAATACAAACATGTTTCATTACACTTTGATTAATTTTTTAATAGAATGTATAATTTCAATGACATTTGATTTAGAACATTTGCATATTAATATGCATCGCGAATCGCATAAATTAAACATACAATCCGCTACGCGTGTTCCACATTCCGCATCACCATTAATAAAATACAAATAATAATCAAATTCACAGTCTGCGAATTCTCTTCCAGTTTCATATTAATAATTTCATCAGATTACCAAAGCGAACATTAGAAAATTGATCCGTGAACGTTCCAATTTCGTTCCATTATGAAAATAAACCAGAGTGCAGTTTCGCTCGGCTTTGTTCCGACGATTTTCCATGGCGGATTCTCCGTGGAAAATTGCCGGGGCGATTTTTCCGCTTTTGTTGGGACAGTTCAATTTCCACGGTGTACAAAGTTTTCGTATTTTAATAGGTTTCGGATTGTCGTTTTTAATATTGCAGAAATGCATTCGTGTGCTACGTGGAATTGACGTGATGGAATTTTTTTGTTTGATGTTTCGTTTTATGTTGGTCTTTTTGTATGAGGAGTAATCAAGATTTTTTATAATGATTATACGGTATCTGTTGTTAGGTCTTGATGTTGTAAAAAAATTTCAGTATGATCGTTATATAATTACAAATTATATGTAGGAAAAAATATCAAATTATAGACTTGCGTATGAAGAACCTTAAAAAAATTTTTATATTAATTTCGCACCATTAATTTTCTTTTAAATATTCATCGGAATTTTAAATTGAATCGTTCAAATTATAATCTGATGTCTTCGAATTATAAATGGATTCGAATCAAACGTTCATTATACTAATTACACATCATACGTCAGCAAAAAAACGTATGCATAATGCCAATCTGCGTATCGCTTCTATTTTAACAACAATTACCATAAATCCACGATAACATTAATTCAGCGTTTTCTTCGAAGCACCTCATATATTCGAACATCCATTACAATATTTTTTCCATCGGGAGATTTCTCTTCGCATAAATTCGCGTGTACACGAATTTGCGTACATGACCTTAAACCAAAATCGTAAATATCGTCGAACAAGTGTTATTTTATTTACACTGCCAGAGAATAATCGAACCGGTTATACGCGAAAACGTATAATTTTCGGAACAAAATGTTCATTCTGGCGGAAAAACTTGAATAGCGCGTACTTTGCACGTTCGCCTTGAAACGTGCGACTTTTGCATTGTTGCACCGCAAAGTGCATTGTTTTTGCATCGTTTTCCTTCTTCAGTTTTAATTAATGCGAAAACAAACGGGACAAGCGAATGCAACGCTGAATTGCATTTAATAATTATGAGTTCGTGTCATACGCGAGACCTACTTCTTGAAAGTGCATGCAAAATTTAATCGAGAACAAAATGATTTATTAATACGTGTGGTACTAAAATAGATTGTGTTTCCACTTTCCATTCCATTTTTATTGAATAATTTTTATGTTGAATTTTATACAAAGTGTTTGTTTGCTGATGATTACATCTAATGTTAAATTTAAATTATGCGCATGAGTCAAAATCGGCGTTGAAAACATCACAATGTAATTTACGTCCGTTTCAAAAATTAACCATAGATTTGTAAGTATTTGACAAAGATTTTAATACAAAAATCAAGTGAGAAATCATGTTTAGTATTGTATTATCTAAATTATACATTATGTTACATAAATAATGATTTTTTTTTCGTCAAAAATTATCTACACTCTTTACCAATTACCAATTGGCCTCGAATAGTTAAACATATTTACATACTTTTTTATCTCTTTATCTGAATCGTTATCTGTATTCGTAGTGACATTTTTTTGCTTTTACATTCATTCTTTAATGTTTTCGGAAATTGTCTGTCATTGAATCGTTTATTTGTTCAGACATGCATAATTTTATTGTCATTTGGCTGCTTTTCAGAAATTTCATCTCAAAGGCCTTTCATGACTTATCATAAAATACGTGAGATTTAATTAGAAACGTATGATGTTCCATTTTTTAGTCATAATTAGTTGGAATTTGAGGTTGAGTCATTAAATTTTTTTTTGAAATTTATTAAAGTGGATCAGATGATATTGCATGACGATTTTCCTTATGAAAAAATTAACTACAACTCTAAGTAATTACTAAAATTATTAGCTTTATTATCTTTCATTGGTACCTATCGTATTTTTTACGGCTCGTTATATACGCGTACTCACCTCGCTTATTGTTGGTACATATCGTAAAAACGTTAATTCAATATTTATTGACAGAAGTGTTAAGCGCAACAATAATTTTCAAATTGCTAGATATTTTTACGCGACCATGAAAAATACATTTTATGTTACACAAACGTCTTTCGGAAGGCATCTAAACAAATCAAAAGTTCTGTATAGTTTCTCGACATCTGATTTCTTTCAAAAAATATGGAGCAAAACAAAACGAATTCAATTGATACAAAAAAAAAACTACTCACATATATCATAGATCTCGACCCACGCGCAATCCACGTAAAATAATAGCGTCACTCTTATAAATAAAGTTTAAAAACCACCGTACTGAAGTCCTTGAAACTTCGCACATCGTCGATTGATAAAAACTAAAAGCCACATCCCAATTACGCAACGGGCCCGTTCGGAGCCATTGGCAAGCATACCTCGTCGATATTTCCAAGTTCAGCAGACATCGGAAGCCGATCGATCAGCCAACAGACGACAGAAACCCAACCGAGCGTTCGCATGCCTCGGATGCCACCATCGATTGTCAACGGTGGTTCCGTGGATAGGACAACAACGAGACCACACTTTCGTCGGCCGACGCGTCCCGCTCGCGACTGATTACCATTGAAGCGATAGCGGAACGATAAACACTCTGTGTGTTTTATTATATCGCGTTTTCGAGCGGTGGCAACTTTTGTTCGCGAGCGCTCGTTGCCATGTGCTGACCTCATAGTAGTTGGCTCATTCGCGCCGCGCTCACCGCACACGTCGGACATGAGACCAGGACATGGATCCCTCGACGAGAAGACTCATAGACGACGACGAGGCTACAGGCAGGCCTCTGATCAAGCCTTTGGCGAGGCTCGTCACCAAGACCCACTCGCACGAGTTCCAGAGCGTGCCCAGGGAGGAGGTGGAGACCAACGTGGACGACGATGACGACGACGACGGAGGGTGTCAGCTGGAGTCGCTGAGGGTCGAGCTGAGGTCGTCCAGGATGGGACAGTCGAGGAGGAGGTCGGTCACGGCTCCTCCCTCGCCCACCGCTATTAGGCCTCCCCCCAGGACGCCTTCGAGGAGGCCGCATTTGCCACATTTGCCCCATTTGATCCCGTGGAGGGACTTCAGGGGACGGTGGGGGTCGGATAGTGTCAGCAATAGAGGCAACGAGGTAGTTTGGTGTTTCTTTTGGTGATTTGTGCGTTTTGTTTGTATTTTGTGGCTCCCTGCGACGTGATGCGGATTTGATGTAATGGTATAATGAATTTGTGATTGTTACATTTTTCGATGTCGATCATTCTTTTCGTGATGAAATGCAGTGTTCGTTTATATATTTATATATTAAGTTTTTCGTTCAATAAAATTATTCCAGTTTAATCTAGCAATGTGTCTCTCCGATGAGTTGTCACAGCGCAATATAATCAACAAACAAACTTGCGTGTTTGCAAAATGTTCAGATTATTTTCACCACTGAAATTCCCAAACGAAGAATGCATTTCATGACAGCAATTGTTTTCACGTTCACATCGCGAAAACAATTTTGGGAACGTCCGCTTTCCGGTGATAAATTTTCCTCAATTCAACCGCGTCGTCCGATGACACGCTTCCAATTGAAAACAATTCGTTACAAGTCGCATACGAATTAACACCTAATAAAAACTTTCGCGAATCCCTCAAGTCGCACTTACGACACGACCACAGTACAAACTCCGATCGAACGACACCCGTTCAACAACCATGCATCGACCTAATACTATTCATATACAGGCGCAATCTTACGAAAAGAACCGCTCGTTCGCTCCACCGAACAGATTGCGCAAATCCATTACGTTATCTCTTCCGATTAGCGCAAAAACGTTTGGAAATTAGCGAAACATTTCGGCGTAATCGAAGCATTCGCGATGGTTACTTGCGGTTTCGCATTCGTCACACTTAAGATTTCCTTTGTCCCTATTCGCACGTACCGCAACGCTCCATTATGCAGATTCCGGTCAAGAAACGCATCGATCCAGTTCCACGACTTCTAAAACAGTTTAGAATCGATCGGTAGCGAAAAATCGACGGGTTTCTTTAACGCGAAATTCGTTACGGCCGTTATCTCCGAGTTGAATATAGATAAAACGCCCGCACTGTTCCGCTCGAGTTTTCGATGGTTTCTATTTACGTTATCGGAGGCTTTCGCGGTCGAATTGGCGAAAAAGTGCGCGTTTGCGGTCACCGTGTTGCCGGTTTGTCTCTCGGCGGATTGAAAGTCTACCGGTTTGTGTTAGTTGTGTGTGTAGTTTTTTTTCGAAATTCTGCTAAAACGTCGTGCGAATTTCGTTTGTGTCTTTTTGAGCGTTTTTCGGTCTGAGAGCTCTTCGTCGAGTAAATAATTTGTCTGCGGTTATTTTTTTTTATTTACATGCGCGGATTTCCGTTCGCGCTCTGAGTTGATCGATTGTATAAATTGTGTATTCAAAGGAGTTTTTTTTAATATCGTAATGGTTTTTCATATATATCGTCATTGCTATTTGTTATATTTATATCGAAATTATCGGAATTCTTCGCTTGTTTGTCCGTTTGATATTCGTATTCTCAATTTAATTGAAAATATATTATTAATAATAATAATAAAACTAATAGATCAATTATGAAAACTTTGAGCAATTTTCAATTCTCAAAGTGCATTTACTTCCATCCATAAATTTATTTTTAAATATCCATATTCATAATAGTATAGTTACGAACACTGCAACCGAGCGAAGGGCCTCGGCCGAACCTTCGAGTTTCTTACCCAAATTACGCAAACAACCTTCACAGAACCATTAACTTTGACGTACCAATATCATCACATTAAAAACCATACCGATCACATGACAAAGCCCATCCAATCGGGCACGCAATTAAACAAGAGACCGTCCACAATCGACGTCGATTAAACTTCTACGAAGCGAGCCTTGACCTTAACACATGGACGTCCATCTCACGCAATGAAAGTGCATTCCATCACAGTGTGACATAACGCCGTTAACATACAGGGTGTTCCATATTGCATTTTCGTCGGCGGTCACGTAACAGTGGAGGAGGAAAGCTGCTGTTCGTCGGTGACCGTGAAGCCAAAGGTCGGGCCGAGAAGGCTACTCGTTACGCAATGTGGGCTACTTTGGAAAAATCGTGACTGTGTATTGCCAAAATAAATATGAGATCCAGTTTAGGGTTAGCATGTGGTGTTTAGGGAAAAAAGGATGTAGTTTTATGTTTCTGTTTAAATTTAATGTCCTTCTTCGACCTTTAGGCGTCCTTCTTTTTCGAAGTATTTTCGGCGGAGAGTACTTAACGAATGCAAAAAGTAAAAAATGTGGAAATTCGTTTCGGTGTATTGAGTTTTTGAATAGAAGCAGCATTTGTAATTGACCAATTTTTCAAATTAATTTTGTTCTAAATCTATTCAGATTTAGAATAGGGATTAAATTCTTAGCCGATCTTCTCGAACAATACGGGAATGAATGAGAAATTTATATAAAGGGGAATGAGAAAGAATTTTCAGATTTTTTTTCTTATTATTGATTGCTTTTCAACGCTTCTGAATATTTTAAAATAAATATTATTTTTGTTTAAATTATAACATTTTCATAATCTAGTTCCCATAATAAATATCAGATTTTATCATCGAAACATTCGTACTCACCTTGATGAATCCTTGTATATTTAAAAAAAAATATCTTTCCAAAACACTTTTAAAATATAAATCGACAAGTTTTAGTACAAGTTTCTGAAATATTACCATTTCTCATAAAACTATTCTAAGAATATTCTAGCCTTTTCGACACCTGTACAATAGAACCACTTACAAACTCTTTCATAATATCTACGATGCGTATAACACGAATTTACCGCAATCCGAGGAAATCGATCCTATTATAAAAATAGTACGAGCTTATCGATGCTAATTTGCGAAAAATCGATACCGCAATCATTTCGTGCACAATTCAGTTGACTTTCAGAAATATACAGTTACAATACGGTTTGTCAGCTGTATGACATTAATTGCCGATTTTTATCTAATGCCATGACATTTTGTGCACGCTATGCCTGTACTTAAATTACAATGATAAATAATTGAAATCGATTTCTATTTTTAAATTTTATACAATTATTATATCGAATATCTAAACTTGATACCGTATCTTTTTTTAGCAAAGGCATTTGTTGTTTTGCCGCTAAACAATAGTATTCAAAACAATAGAAAGTTATTTTAATGAAAAAATACTATTGTCAGTATATCTGATTTATGAATCCTCAAACTGTGCATGAAATAATCAATAATCTTAACTTTTATTAATCGAATCGAATTGTTTGTTATGTGCAATACATTTCTCGCGTAATCGTAATTGGATTGGATCGTTCGACTTAAAGAGGAAAGATCTACTGATAATTTCAACAGAACTCACATTCTAAGTAAATCCATTTATCAATTCGAACGATAAATACTTCAATCGAGAATAACACTGAAGAACTAACACACAAACATGATTGATGAATCGATCATTAATCCTCGTATTGTTTTTATCGAATTTTAAAATCGCATCTGCAAACCTGCTGATAAAATAATGAAATTATTTCGACGAACTGTTTCGATTTGCATACTTTTGTGTAACTGTTTATTGTGAAAATCAGTCTTCTTTGTTCTTGCTGATCGTGACGCATTGGAGAATTCTAGTATAAACGCAAATTCAAATCGTGCGTCAATTTCGATCTTTCGTCAATTGATTTTAATAAATTAATCATCGTAATCTTATGATGATTATATAAAGTCAATCACAGAATACAGATACATTAAAATATTTGAAATTATCTTATAATAAATCAAATGCTGAATTCGTCTTTTGCCAAATGGTCTCATTCCAATTATACAATAACATCTATCTACTAACCACATTATACTTTTCTTAACTTAAACGATCAATATGAATCATTGTCAACAATTTCAATATTATTTCGTTTTTATTTTACACTTCAAAAGAGGCTTATTAAGACAATCTCTCACAAAAGTTTGACAACCGACGTCACATTCTATAAAACCACATTCAGACAATGGAAACGTTTGCCACCATTCGAATTAATTTCAATCATCGCCTACTTCGGATGACAGACAGACCAATTTGTTTAGATTGTTGGCATAACGACTAACATGTCGACACACATGTTATAAAAACGCGTGTAATACATAATTTGAATTGACAATTTGTTAGAGCGATTAATTGGAACGTGTGTCTGTTTCGATTACAAAACGTCATCGAATAACAAAATCTTCACTATTGTGCTGCTTATCTGAATAAATGGATGTTTATTATTCGATCTGATTGATTTTTGTTTATTTTGATAGTATCTGTAACATTTGGAACGTCTTGAGATCCTATCAATTCGTAAACAGATTCGTTATCGTATAGTTGATTGATGTATGTTTTATTAAATTTTCAATCTTTGTTTTGAAATTCGCTTGTATCGCGATTCGATTCGTTCCGTGTTTTGAAAAATTCAATCGTATCGATTCTCGGCGAAACTGTTTTTATTTGCGGGAGGCTTTTGTTGTCGAGTCGATTTTGCGAAATAAATTTACGATCCGCACACAGATTGCGCTTTACAATATGCGAAGTCTTCGACTTCTGTGCCGTAATAAGAATTCATTTTGAGTCGAACGAAGCTGAAATATAATATGGATCAATCATATTTTTCTGACATCTTTCATTTTATCGAAATAACGAACGTTCTCTTCGGCACGAAAGTTGTTGACGAGTGCTGATACGATATTATTTTGAACGCAAAAAGCACTAAAGAAAGCGGAACTTCGTTTTTATTTCGTGATTCGATAGATTTTCAGCGAACGCAGGAAATGGTATGAATAATAAACTCGTGTTTATTTACGAATACGCAATTTTTGTATTCCCAATAAGATACTTTCATTTTTTGATTAAATATCGATTCATTTTAAATTAAATTTGATCTGTTTCAAATTGTGATATCTTTCATCAAATTGTCAATTTGAAAAATTCAGTCACAAACAAAATTCGTGTTGAATTTTTAAAAACATTTTGACATCCGACAGTGAATCGCAAAAACTAAAATAGACCAAATTCGATACCGTGACCCCAAATTCCCCATCGACCCCATAAAGGCACAACCCAAGACCGTGACTTTTAAATTATTCAAGAAAATGGTTTTCCGTCCAAAAGTTGGCGCCCTTGACACCGCGCGGACAATAGAAAGAAGAGAGAGCTTTCGACAAAAGCTCTATTATTTCTACGAATTGTATGGCGCAAATTTGCCGTCCATTATTTCTCTTGACCCCGTTTAGCATTCAAAAGTATTGGACAATTTCAGTGTCCGTATCGATCGATGTACGAAGCTGATTCATAGGAGAATGCCCTTGTCGTGCTTTTGCCAAATTGTGACGTTGCTCACCTGAAAAATTGACGTCTGAAAAAAATGGGATGGAAATATAACCGTGGAGATGAATTTTGCGCTCTCTCGCTTTATTGCTTTGTTTACGCTTAAGAAAATGGTTTTCTTCGTGATTTTTTTTTCAGCAACTGAAATCGATCGTGGCCGCGAAGCCTTTGAAGTTTTTTTCCCCTTTTTCAAAGCAATGATTAAGTTCGACATTGTACAAAGAAGCGATACGGATATTTGTCGGAATGAGTGATGTAATTGTGTATGTATATAGCTGTAACGATTTTTTTCCCAGAAAAAATAAGGGTAGGCTCTTAGAATTTTTCGTCGACGCTAAATGGATAATTTTATAAATCAACCTTTTCATAATAACTGGATTGTATAATAAAATTGAATGAGACTTTTATTAAAATGTGTATGTGGATCGTTTTGAACTCAACTGATCTGAAAATAATATTCTAAAGCACTCCGATGAAAGGATTTCTATGAAAATTTAATATTGAAAATTTCAGTCACATATCGGAAAAGCATGCATCAATTGAAAAGCTATATTTTCGTATTCGACGAATATATTAAACACATAAAATTTTCGAAACTAAACGAATTTCATACACAAATCACAAGTCAATAATATCCATTAGTGTAATCCCGAATAAATTACCGGCCTTTTGTAATTGTTGGCAATCAATCTATCGACTCGAACATTATATCAACAAAATGAAAAGTGTTGGCTAGGCAAACGTTTACTTTTCAGAGCAACAGCCATCGAGTTTAATTACTTAAGTGTTCGTAACCGCGCACTGCAATATTTCAATTTCCGTCGTTCATTCTAATTTCGCGCCATTTAAAATTCAAATTCGGATTTTTGAAATTCAATTCCGCGCCGAACAGACATAAATCTCCGATTAATTTTTGCGGGAAATCTTTCGAAAGTTTATCGTTGAATAAATCATAAGAGCATCGCGTCCGAAGCGTTTACATTAAAATTTTCGCGTAAATCACTTCGTAAATAAAATTATAAATGTTTACGAGAGATCTTTTCGATTCACACGCGTTCCTCCCCGATTTCTCTGATGTTTTTCGATGGACAAATATTATTGAGTAATATTATACGTGTATTAGCGAAGAGCCATTATCGAAAGGTCAATAAAGCAAACGGATCCTTTGAAGAAAATCGAGATTCGTGACATATCTTCTTGGATTCTCGGAAATCTTCTGTTATCATATTGTCCTCGTAATCATTTTATATTAAATTTCGTAATAGATATCTGAAACTATAAATTAGTTTTGAAGTTTTTCTATATTATTTGCACTATGCTGAAATATATAAAGTGAATCAAATTTTAATATAAATTACGTTTATTCCTTGCTATACGAATTACCATGCTAATTGAATCTCGGTAATATATTGATGAGATATTTTTTGTATGATACTAAAACTGAAAAATATGCTTAATCACATATTCCATCAACATCTAATAAGCTTTCATCATATGGATGTACATATATAATATCGATTGACGTTTTTTTTTCATCGTCTTATAATTCTACCGTAAATTAATGAAAATATTGAAATACCATTAAAATTTTAAGTCGTAAATTATCGAGTTTTACAAAAAAAAGTAATCCAAAATCTTATTCAAACGAAACCATGCAGATCGAAAGACGACTGTAATACAATCACGAAGTTCAAACACACTTCAACTCATAAATTCGAGTCATATCAAATTCTAACCGTGACGTAACTTCGTACTCGAACATGACATTTTATCACACAACAAAACTAACACACCTAATATCATACATTATTTATAAAACGATCCAATACACCCATATTCATTCCCTTAATCGAATATTTCACTAATAAAACGAATCAATACACCACGATTAGTCGAACATGAATTAATAGCCCATTTGCTCCAAACGCCCGCGTGCACATTACAACGCACTTTAACCCCGAAACGACCACAACTTCTCACAATACAAAAACCGACACTTTTTCGACCCCGCACACATTTCAGCAATAAAATAGCAATCATGAATGGAATCTTTCTTTGAGCTTTCATCGTCAGAGGCCAGCAGTCAAGTCTCTGGCAACGAACGCGACACCCGTCCGATTCCGTTTATCCATCCATTCGTGCACGTATCGAATGTATTTATGTTGTGTGTATAAACACAAGCGTCGTTCGCACTATATAGTATATACTATTAATATTTCCCGAGCGCCAGCTTCCTGTGATAGACTTCAGTTTTATTTCAGCCGCGCGCCGAGCGCTACACGTTCGGGAAAGCTCGGACCGGGCGGTGCGGTTTTCGCCGCTTTTCCGACGCTTTTCCGCACTTTAGTAAATAATAAAGTTTCCCTGAGTGCTTCCGAGGCGTGCTTCGGTTGTGGGATCAGTGTTGTGTGTGTGTTTTCGGGTGTTTGTGTCCGAAAATGCGGGAAAGTCGTCCGTGAGCTTGTGCCGTTGTCATTGTTGTGCCGCAATTTCATGTGAAAAATCAATATGTATTTTTTTTTCCAAAAAAAGTCGATTCTTATTACGTAAACAGAATCGGTTTTTAAGTTTCGCATTTTAAACAAAACGGGTCGATTTTTTGTAATTCATTCACGCTGATTTGAGCGCGACATTGAAGTTTGATCCAAATCGGATTTGCATTGCGGGTTCATTTTCGATTTGTAAAAGTGGCGAACTTTGTTTTGCTAATCGATGAAATTAGTTCTGAAGTAATAAGTAATCGGCTTATTGCAATTAAAATTGAGTTTAATTTGTCATATGGAAAAGGTGTGACTTGGTGGTCTTTTGCTTTTTACGTTTATACTGATGGAAAAATCGTTAATGCGAATACGCTGAATAAAAATAATACAGCACATTAAACCGTCGTAATCTTTACTTTTAATTTAGGTTTAAATCTGCTTTGTGCTCGGCAAAGTAAAATTTAATTCGTTCCAATTTTTTTACGTAAGCACATAAATTTCGTTACGTTATTACTGAAGAAAATAAATATGCGTAATCAAAGACTCGGCATTATGAAGCTCTACATAACGAAAGCTTTTTGTGCAAACGTCATTTGTTTTGCGGGTGTTAATAAAAATTGTGTTAAGCTTTCATTTTTCTCTCTGACGTTCAAAATGTTTTCAGAAAAAAATAGTATTTTTGAAAATCCGCCAACGACGAAAAAACGTTCCGGAAGTTAGCGACGATTCGAATGTGTCTGCGAATTCAAGATTCGCTTCAGCTTATTCCGTTCAATTTCGAAGCGAATCTAGTTTTTTCCCGATCACTATTCAAGCGAATTCATTTTCCGATCGAACGAACAACCCGGTTCGATTATATCTTGAGGTTTAATTTTTTCCCATTGCTAATATCCTTTGTACATCAAAAGCCGGATTTCTTACAACACTCGGTAAATAGAAACTCTTTTATCATCCTTTTTATACCATTACATTCGACAGTTTATATAAAACGGCCTTATCACATTCAAATAAATAACATATAAAAAAGTCCTTGTACTGCTGTTGGGGTTTTATAGATTATAGAATAAACAGAATAAATACATTTTCAAAACTACGCCCAATCCTCTTTTTACACGGTTTCGAAATAACACGGTTCAACGAAAAAGAACCAATTATTTTTTCACTTTAACACAATATAAAAATAAATAAATAAATGTATTATTATGTCACAATGGTAAAATTCGGTGCAGTATACAATTATATAATAGTTATAAAATAAAAAAATTCTATCTTTTTTGATGATTTCACAAGGAAAATTTTTACACATTACATATTTTTTATACAGTATATTCGGATGGATATTTCATCCAATGTATACTGATGGAACCTATCTGGTATTTTTTTTTTGAAAATATTTTGAAGAAATGTTAGATTGTGTAAGTTTATTTGGTTTTTCGTTATTTTTCCCGGTTTTCCCCGATTTTTATACAAAATTAAAAAACACTTACAAAAAAGAAATTTTTCAAACTTTTTTTCCCAAGGCCTAGAATTTCTATCTACGGCCTGATGGTCACCATACATTTTTTTTCACAGTAGTCTCCGGAACGTATCCCACGTGTAAAAAGAGGATTGGGTGCATATTAAACAAATTAACACCAACTAATTTGTCAACCAGCTTGTTGAGGGTTAAAACTTAACTCTCATGACTAATTGTACGTATTGCCGCTGCGTCGGGAGAATACAGTCAACATTCAACACTCTCTAATTGGCGTTTAAAGCAAGTTTAAATATACACATCTCACATATGCCACGTGTCTGTCGCTATATGCGTCCCCGTGTCTATTTTTCGAATTTATTTTTCATTCTTCTATAGTTACCGTCGTCTGATGCGTGCGAGCATGACCGTGACTAAACTGTTCTGGCAAAAGTCGCTTATTCGTTATGAGATTGAGCTAGTATGCACTCGGTCTTGTCACACGGAAATATCATGCGAAAATTTCGCAATAATGACCGCCGAAATATTCCATTTGAATCATCGCCGTGTGATTTTCGCGCGGGAAATCATCTGCGAGTTTTCCGACGATTTTCGTTTGAAATGGTCGCCGGGATATGATGTGTTAATTGTGCTCGTTATCTAGTTCTTATCAAGCTGTGATTCAATTTGGCGTCGTGTGTATATAGATATTTATTTATATATTGGTTCTATTCAAGTTGTAATTATAGTTTTAGAAGATTAATGGAGAAATTCTGCTTTGAAGCTTGATCAATTGATCAATTAATTTCCTTTCAAAACATCAAACACAAACTTTTCATATGATGAAAGTTTGATACGTCACGAATTTAAATGCATACAAGTTTATCTGCTTCGTATTAAAAGGATTCCGTTTATGTACTATCATAAAATCATGGAAAAACATCGCTTAATACCATAATCCGAGTTGTAATCGACTTCGCCCATAAAATAGATAATCCCCGAAAAAATCTTTATACGCGAATTACTCGCTATCAATCATAGGACGAAACTCGATATCCCGACACAAACATCGGTTAGAAAATGCTGAAATTGCATTTTATCAACGCCAATCATTATATCGTTTCGAATTAGCAAACATTGCGTGTGAAACGCTAAACATATTAAACACCATGAGTTTGTAAGGGACCCACGCAATATTGGAAATGTCATTCAATCAAACGGATGACGATTTCGCAACCATTTTGGCGGATCGTTTGCGATTTCACAAAACGGTTTTACAATTATAATAATATTGCCGGCAGATGCATCTGCAATATATAATATATATCTCGAAAGACGTATATGCCAACTGTTATATTATTGTCGTTCGAGTTGGCTTCGCGCTCCTCATTCATGATATTGTGAATCGCAAATAGATTATACTATTAATTATGTTATAATTTAGAATCAATTTAATTATCTGGGAAACTATTCTTGATTTTATCGTATTTTTTTATTGTATTTTTGATAATTCTATGAATCATTGATTGTGTCTGATTTAAATGTTAAGTGCATATAATATGGGAAGATGTCTAAAAAATAATAAAAACCACCTCCAGAATATGTACGATCCATTTCTTTCGAAATATATGGCGTTCATTCTTCATGCGTCTTATTATCTCATAAAATGTCGTGCAATATTTTATATCTGATAGGTACTAATAATAGTGTATAACTCAAATACATGAAATTCGAAATTAATCAAATTTTCATCACTCTCGTACATTTTTTTTCCATACCGTATGCAAATACAGCGTCGGGTTTACATACACTTTCGTTTTCGTTCATTCAGCATTTTCCCAAAACAAATTTGTCTTCATACATATTATATTTTAAAAAAACGTACTATTCAGCGACATCTTACAAATTCAAACATTCAACATTTCCACTATATTATGATACTATTTACTTATACATTGTCGTGAGATAAATCAACTCGAAGTCGTAAAACAAACACTACAACGGCATTGCACAAAATGGCCATGCAATTGAATTGCAACAGCAAAATCGTTTCCGACTCCCAAAGGCCGATCGGTTTCCTTCGATTTTGATAAATACGAAACTAAAACGCGTATCTCCCGTCACGGCATTATCGAAATCGATAACGTTTATCGAAATTGTGTTATCGAAATGCCACAATTTGTTTCTCTTGTGTCCGACGACAGTGCCATGTTGTCTTTGATGCGTCGTGAACGTGTCAGTCTTGATTTCGTACATGTGTTCGATTTTTGTACGTTTTCTTAGAAGACGATTTTGTTGTGCTTCTGAGGAATGAAGCCTTTCGATAAAGGCGAAAAGACCAATTTATTACTGCCTATAATACCGAAGAGCTATGGAAGTCTGTTCCCTTATCATAGATTTGTCAGAATTCTTGTTCCTAATGTTATTGCTCAACAGGTTAATATTTTTCTTACTCTATACATTTTATTTTAATTTTGGATTTGTCTTTTATGTGTTAAAATTATGTAAAATACTTGGATGTGTTTAATGTGATTGTTGAATTCAATTTATGTCAATTAGCCTTCGAATATTCATATGATTACTCATGATTTGTAAAGTATGCTTGATGTCGTGTGCAAGTGAATCTTATGTTTTTAAAATGCAAATGAATGGTTTTAAATGCACGTTTTTTTTGTTGAAAAAATGGAAATATGTTTTAGAGATCAAAACAAATTTTTCTAACGTCTGTTTTGACATTGCCCATTCTCATTCGATTTATTATAAGACGCGGAATTTCTTTTACGATTTTTTTTAATTGTTTTTCAGTTTCGATTTCGAGCAGGGTTTGAATATTTATTTTAGATACGTACGTCAAAAATCATGGAAGGTCGTTTAAAATAAAATACAAATGCAGATGGATAATGAAACGACTTGTTTTGTAACGGTTGTTTTCAGTTTACGTTTTGTTACAAATGTATTTCAATGAATATCGATCTGTTATTAAATAACACACTTTTTATTTAATATAAATAATTAATAATATAAAACTTTTCAGTTCTAAACTTTTTTTATTTATCTGTTGGACTCATTTTTTTTTTGTTTTATAAAACGAGTTGGAAGTTGGTCGTTTTCCAATAATTAATTGCAACCCTGAACGAAATTTTGTGATATTATTTCAATTCAATTCAAATATCATTTGACAATAACTTTTATTCTTTATTTCCTTATCGTGTAATTTATTTTTTCAATTTTGAAAATAATTGATCGACGTTCATTTCGCATTAACATGATAAGACATTAATGCATTCAAAAACCATTATTTACTGTACAGTTTGCAAGTAAATTGTCAATATTGAACATTATGATTTTATTATTTATTTTGATTTCGTATTAATTAAATTTAATATATTTCATATTTCACATACTGAATATGCGTAATAATTTTCAATATACGCACTTTTTTATTAATAATTTCCAACGACTCTTAAACAAACATTTTATGAGTAAATATTAAAATCACATAAACATTGATATTATTCGGAGCTACTGAATCGTTTAATCCAATATCAATACGCCTCAGCAAATACTGTCCGAATGATATACACCCAAACATCCAAATATGGAAAAATTTCCAAGAAAATCACGGCGGCTTCAAATAGAACGAACATACATATGTATATGTATATTAAATAAATATTTTCATCGAATGATTATTTCGTTTTCCCGCGGCCAATCAAATGATTGTTCTAGCTTCGAGTTTGTTCGGTCAACATTGGATTGCCTATCTGCGGTTTAATTTAACAGTTTTTATTGCACTTTTGCTTGCATAACACTGTACAATCCATGTCCTTTTGGTTATTATGTTTGACCCATAAAAACACAATAAAATCCTTATATTTGGATTGTTATCTCAATCGTCCTATATTTGCCCAACGAGCTTTACTAAACAGAAAAAATAATCAGTAAACCGACGGTCGTTTTGAGGTTGAACTCGTTAAAGTAAACCCCGTAAGCGAAATCGCGTTTATTGGACCTTCTTTCTCGTTATCTTTGCTGATTTCCTCTTAATATAAATTTGCACTTTAATAACAATCAGATGAAAATGCTTATACGAGTACGTTCAGTCAACACCGATCGTGTTCGGTGTTAACATACTAACACATTTCGTCCAAGTTTGCACTTCTCTCCATTGTGGTTCCGAACTAAAAAAGTGCCAGTTCCGATCCGAATGTCGAACGACTTGCACATTTTGCGGTTCCGGGGGAATTTTCTAGATTTTCGAAAATGTTCAAGCACACTTCGTTCAAAGCTTTTCACTCTCAGGTAATCGATCGAGAACAATTTGGCTACAATTAGAACACGTTGTTCAAATTGCCGCTTTGTTTTCGGGTATATAAATCAACGTCATCCTTTCGAATATGTGTATGATTTCTATTTCGATCCTTGGCAAAACTTGACTTGGCTCATAATTATTGGAAGTTTTCTCGCTATTCTTTCGAATAATTATTTTTTTCGATTCGTGATTTAATGCGTGTTATATAAACAGTTTTTCTGACACTTTTGTCTTTTGATTGAGCAAACACATTTGTATAATTTATTTTAGGAATCCCCCACATTGCTCATATCACACAATTAAATTCACATTAAGATTTATCTATTCATTACAAGTTTCATATTGTACAATCTAACAATGGTCGTGCAGTTGTTTTGATACGTTTTATCGTCCAATTAATGCATTATCACGATCTTCGAATGCAATTTGCACTTTGATAACGCACAATTCATTATGAATCGAATGCAATACGAAACAACTGGTTTAACTCGTTTACTACTGTGTAAAGAGAAAAATACGTTCTGATATATATATTTTTTTAGATAGAAAAGTCGTTGAACTTCGCCTTCTCGGCTTCTTTTATTTATAAACCTTGAAATATTTCGATCACGTTCTGAAGGGTCGAACAATTAATTTGTAAATATTCAAATTTCCATCGAGAGAAAGTCCGCTTGTGCACAATTTGCAGTCGACCCATAATTTTTGAGAGCTTTATCATAAAGTTGCGTGTTTACATGGCGTTCGTACAATAAAGATTTTTTCGAATTCCGATCCGTTTGCAAACCCAACAGGTTCTCGCAGTTGGATATTAATATTTTCGAGTTTGTATCATTCGCATAACTTATTTATGCACATCGATCATAATATCCGCGACGTGCTTTATAGGCTCTCACTTTTGTGCGTTTTTTCTGTCGAATCAACATATTTATTATCGCCGAAATCATGCGATATTAACATAAAAAGGATTAGTTCACCGCCATATTTATATTTATACCCGAGACAAACAATATTGTTTACGCCTTTATCATGCTAATTTGTATATTAATTTCACGCCATTTCTGAGAACACTATCCGCCGATATGCGTCAGTGAAATTTTTTTCAAATCACCCTCATAACGTTGACGATTCATTAAACTCGTGCAGTTCGACGTTTCGTTGCAAAATGGGTGAATTTGCAAAGCAAAATCGTTTTATTACGCAACTTTCATCACGCTGGCGATATTGATATTCCAAGGCATATGTGTGCTCGTTATGAAATCGCGCAAACTGAAAATTCGATACTTAAATTTAAATTTTTCGATGACGTCTCGAAATGAGCGGACTTTCGCGAGAGTGTGTTTATTGTGTTTTGCGCAGGAAGAAATTTTCAATCGGAATGCTTTAATATTTCAACAGAATAAACATCTTTGATCTTTAGTGTTAGATATTTTATCGAATTTCCTCTCGTTTTTGTATTGCAGGAAATATATTTTCTGTGTTTACAAATAAGCAATGTTACGCGAATTTGATTTTTTAATTTAAAAATACGTGTCAGGTTGTAAAGTTTTGATTAAAATCACGATTGAATTGTTGTATAATTTCATTTATACAGCCCTGGATTTACGACGGTTTGCACTTACGACCAAAAAAGAAAATTATAATTATTTATTAAATTACCGTCAGCCACGACCTAGGCATTTCAAAAAAGTTGGATTCAGTCCAACTATTGACAATTTTGATCTTTTCGTATGGATTCGACTTACGATCGAGGTTCAGGAACGCATCTCCGTCGTAAGTTGAAGAATACCTGTATTCTTAATTTATTTTCAACGAACAAGTTAAAAACATCGCACTTACAGTTATTACATATATCGGATTAC
This sequence comes from Hydropsyche tenuis, assembly GCA_009617725.1. NCBI lineage: Eukaryota > Metazoa > Arthropoda > Insecta > Trichoptera > Hydropsychidae > Hydropsyche > Hydropsyche tenuis. Next base: position 3,037,490 of record VTON01000009.1, read on the forward strand.
TCATTTCATTTAAATTTCGAATATACAATCGAGGAAAAATTATCGGACATCCCCATTTTTCCGATTTCCCTTTTATACATCGTTATTTATCTACCGAATTACCACCTGTTTAACATCACTTGCGGTTCGAAAATGATTATTACATATGAATCATGTATATTTCCCTACAAAAAACCCATATTATATACATCTCGAGATGAACTCGTACCATGCGCAAATTCCTATAGTGCAACAAAGTCTACGCAAAACAACAGTCAAAAAGGGACTCACCATGATTCACATGCACCACACTTCAACCACAACAACAACCACACGAACAACACAAGAGTCTAGCAACTTTTATATTGTACAAGACGAGACAACGACCCGAAGACACGACGTTGCTGGCCGCATCCGTCGTTCACTAACACCGGACGATATCTGAACGACGACCCGACGACAATTACGACGATTTCGTAATTATGCGTATGTCGAAAGAGGTTTTTTCTGTTGTTTTTTCGGACGAAATTCAGTTGAGGACGATAACGGTCGTGGAACGGTCGCAGGAATGGACGACGCTTTTCTTTCGGGTCGCGGATTGATGGTGCTTAAGCGCAACAGTTATTCGTTTGTATGGTTGTTTGTTATTTGATTTTAAGGGTTGTTTTGTTTTGGGTGTCTATTGTATTTGGGTTTAGTCGGTTAGTGCTTTTTTGTCTATTGTTCGTCTATTTTTGTATAAAAAGATCGGTTTGCTTGTACTCGGTTGTCAACGCTGGTTTAATTTCGACTATTTTCTTTTATTCTATTGTTCATGGATGCTTAATTCTCGAAATCAGTATTGCGGAAAGGTTATACGACAATACGTTTTATATGTATCCTGGGAAAAAATGCAGAATTTACCTGTTGTTGATACAAGGATGACAAAATAAATATTTTTTTGAGAATCGTTATACATTTTAATCATTTTAGATTATTAAATACAAGAAATTTCAATATCAAAATATAACATTTGACATAATAATACATATATTTCCACAAGTAAAACATTTATATAACAAACAAAAACTTTGACCCTTCAAATTGATAAACATTCAATAGAATCTAAAATTTTCCCAAATATTCTCTAAACACCTAAATTTTTATACATATTTTACCCAATTTTTATTTCGATCGAACAACATATATCATTCAACCCTTTTCACTTACAACAGATTTACGACAACCCAAAAAATGTACACTTATACATATAAAAATATTTTTTTACTAAAAATAATCCTCAGAAATCGTATATTTAAATTACCAAACACACAAGCGTACCAATCGATATTAAAAAATCAATTAAATATAATTTTTTCGATATATTCATTCATGTTTTAATATAAACGATCATATATATTTTTATCATTATGATTCACAAATTTTTCGAACAAATTTCAAATATAATTTTTTCGATATATTCATTCATATTTAGATATAAACATCTATTATAAAGGATCATATATATTTTTATCATTGTGATTCACAAATTTTTCGAACAAATTTCAAATATAATTTTTTGATATATTCATTCATATTTAGATATAAACATCTATTATAAAGGATCATTGTATATTTTTATCATTATGATTCACAAATTTTTCGAACAAATTTCAAACATAATTTTTTCGATATATTCATTCATATTTAGATATAAACATCTATTATAAAGGATCATATATATTTTTATCATTTTGAATCACAATTTTTTTTTTTTTTTTGACTCTTCCCTCAAAGGACCCACCTCGACATAATCCCTTGGCCATCATCCCGCCACAACGACCATCCACCGCTGCAGCCGTTATCGCCTCCGCGGCGCCGTCGCTCCTTTTCGTCTTGTTCTTTTACTGTTATTGGCGTGCATATAAAATTAACGACGAATCGCCGTTTCGAACCAGTCGCGCCGTTTTGCCCGTCCAAGATGCCCCGCGTCAACGTCGGCGGCCTGCTGTACCTGGCGCGCAGGAAACGCGCCGAAATCGCCGCCAGGATATGTGTGTGTGCACGCAGTTTCGAATTTTCCCGCGGGAAACTCGCCCGATGCGGAAATGGGCGGGAAAGCGCGCCGCGCGACGGTGGCGCCGCGCGCGGACATCGGACGCGAGCGGGAAAGCTTCGGCTTTCGGGACTTTTTTGGATGTTGGATGATTGCGTTTTTTCGGGTTTTTTGAATGTGCAGTTTTTTCGTTTGTGTGTGTCGTTTGTAATTTATGCGGTTTTTGGTGAAACGAGTTTTTTTTTAATGTTTTATAATAACCTCGTTTCGATGTTTCTTGTAAATTGATTCGTTATCATATTTTTTTTAAAGTGCGTTTTTTTACTTTTGTTTTTTTTTAACTGCATACTTAAATCGAAGATTTTCAACTGCATAATGGTTCATAATTAACGTTCAGTAATTTTTGTGTTCTGGTGTAAAAAAATACGATTTTTTTTCTCAAATTTTTATATCATATTTTTATAATAACCTCGATTTGATGTTTCGTGTAAATTTATTCGTTATCTATATATATATTTTTTTAAAGTGCGTTTTTTTTCTTTTGTTACTTCTATTTTTTTTACTGCATACTTAAATCAAAGATTTTTCAACTGCATAATGGTTCATAATTAACGTTTGGTAATTTTTTATGTTTTGGTGTAAAGAAACATGATTTTTTTTTTCAAATTTTTATTTCATATTTTTAGCAATATGAATGGATCCGCGACAGTAAAAATTTATTACTCTGTTATTGTTAAGAATACGAAGATTTGCTAATTTGCGTGTTTCGTTGCCAAATAAATTTATAATTTTATTGTACTTTTAGCCTTATATGTGCACGATCAAGTTTCCTTTAGCGTCTAACGGACGATACGTGTAGGTGCTGGAAATATAAATTTCGTATAAAAGGAAAACACTGCAAAAATTGATATCAAACCTGTTGGCGATCATGACCAACGACGGAAAATACCCAAAAGTTTAAGGAAACGGTCCTCGACATATTTGTCATTACAGGGAAATAATACGACGTAATTATTATATATCGAATCAATTATTTCTATAATCATGAACAATAAATGTGCTCGGATTTATATAAAAACGAATTTTGGATCGGTTAAAATCTCCTTCCCACGCCCAAGAGCGTTTTTTATACAATACTTTTCCTTCAGTTGCGAAACTGCTGAAATAATGTGATGATATAATTTTATTCCGTTGTCTTCCGCCACTGTCACAACAACAGGCGCGAATATAATCGCGACCGAGCTAGGCCAATGTCGCTTTTTTTTAAATTATAACAGCTGAAGTGTTGGCCGCTAATAGTCCAGACGGTTTCCGAATCTCATCCGTCATCCTGGATTAAAAATAATTTCCAAATGACATACAAGATCACACCATTTTCCTTATGTATTATATTATACCTATATATTAGATATGTCCGATTGCGTCACGGAAACAGTTCGGTTTAAAATATTAACGGTCCTTTGAAAAATCAGGAGTCCGGACGGATGCATAGCATCGTAAGGTTCTTCGTCCGAGGAAGCTCGGGTAAAAATAACTTTCCGGTTTTTTGCTCCCGACAGGATCCAAGGATCTGAACCTGGCGAGCGCAAGGTCAAAAACCTGACCGCTCTTCCTGTATGTACAATTCTGTTACGACCGTATGAATTTTTCCTTCGGTTGACCCAAGGATCCGGTTTGGATCGAAGGCACTTGCATGTACTTTCTCTGAATTCACCTCCGGTGTATATTTTAAGATTGACAATTCGAATCGGCTGGTCTGCTGCAATGTCAACGGATGACGACACGCACAGAAATCGATCCTAGATGTCATATCAGAAGAATCGCGCACATGTGTGCGCATCTCTCATTGGCAGCATCCACGCACCCAAAAATGTATCGAGACCACCGATCAATGATGATGGACAGTTGGAGCCGAAGGAGACGGAGATTTTAAGCGCTAGACGCTTGTTGGATCAAGCAGAGAATAGACCGGGAGATCAGATTAATAGACTTCCCATCTTGATCGAGGGAAGCAACGGTAGTCGGAACTCATTATCAGATGACCCAAGGCCGAGTACTTCGAAAGATGACTCTGTACATTCATCATTGCCCGATGCTTTGAATGTGGCTTCGTCTACGCTCTCGCTGCCTTTGAACGAAGATGACCCAAAAAGACTGAAACGCAACAGCATATGCGTCGGTGCCACAGACTTGAATCAGTTGTCTGTCATAAAGAGACGAGGTGCCTCTTTCCTCCATATTAACATCCCTGACTCTTTAAGTGGAAGGAGTGGATCCCAATCTGCTGCTCCCAACTTTCACATACCAAAATTCACCATAACTGCCCCTGCCGAGTCCACCTCGAGGAAGCTGAGCAACGCTTTACATGCTGGTCTGGGTGCTTTCGCCCTCAGACGCCACTCTAACACGGTCAGTCGACATCGGTGGTAAAGAATGAATAAATAAATTCAGTACTAAGGCAGTAGATCAGCGCCATAACCATAGCAGTTCCCACTTTAGCACTCACGGATTCTATCGAGACCCAAATCCAACCCACCACCCCTTACATGTGTGTATGATTACGTGCATATATATTACACGTGTACAGATCATCGTTGACTGCAGTGTTGTTTTCATTATTAACATTTAACATTTTGCATGCACGTTGATACGACATTGACACGAATCAAGTGTGTCTTCCCGTTTGAACTAATCATGCTTTTGCTTTGATCGATCAAATGTGTCAATTTTGTATATAATTTTTTGTACATTTTTCTCGTTGAATATCAAGACTTCTATTTTGTACAAAATTTGTTATATATTATATATAACTTTTTACTCGAGGACGTGTTGAATGTTAGATTCAAATTATATTCAGGTTTGTCACATTGACAAGTTCACATTATTGTTTCTGTATATTTGGATGTAAAGTTAATGGCAAAAAATTGTATTGTGTTTTTCACCATTATTCTGCCGTCATTATGAATACCAAATTGTTTAACAATCTTAACATGATTTATATTGTAAATATCGGTGTATTTAATGTGTGTTATTCAGCTACTGCAAGTAAATATAATTGTTGCTTGGAAGTAACATGTATGAACAATTCAATTATTATTATGATATAATAACATACGTTTATTTTTTTAATCTACAAACACCTGTGTGAATAGTATTTTATTACCTTTAGAATATACACTTAGAAAATATTTCAAAACAATCATACGTAGAGAAAAAAATTGGAATTTTGATTTTTCATTGCTTGCTCTTTCATATGTAATAGAAGAATGTGTTTTTGAAATATTGTTTAATTTTATTGCAGAGCCTACATCGCACAGAATCGATGATATCATTATGTTTCCGCTCCTTAGCCACTTTTATAAACGAGAACAATCTTGGTGCCTTACAGTCATTCTTACAGAACAAACAAATTGTGATCGATGACCGAGATGAAGTAAGTTAGCATATTCACTAATAATAAGGTTTTTTTCTATTCGAAAAATAACATGGCTTATTAAATTCTAGAATGGAGCAACAGCTCTTATGTTGGCATGCCAAAGTGGCAAACATGAAATGGTCAATGAACTTCTGGTTCATGGAGCAGATTCTAATGCCGAAGACTGTGACAACTGGACTCCGCTTTTGCTCGCGGCAAAGGAAGGAAAAGCAAATATTTGCTTAAACCTTCTCGACAATGGAGCAAACATTGAACATAGGGAAATGGTATACACTGATATTTTTTAAATCGTTTGAAAATTTCCGTAATATAAAATCATTTAAATATAAAATCATTTATATAAATATTTTTTAGGGCGGTTGGTCCTCTTTAATGTGGGCTTCTTATAAAGGATATGAAGATGTAGTCGCTTTACTTTTAGAACGTGGTGCTGACGTGAATGCTCATGGAAATTATCATATCACGTAAAATAACTTATTTGTTTATTGCTGTATTCAATTTCTTGCATTTTACAAACCCCTTATCTAAATAGTTCGTTAGTGTGGGCTGCTGGTCGTGGACATTCTGCAATTGTAGATCGATTATTGGCTGCCGGTGCAAGATCTAATGCTGGTGATAAATACGGTACCACTGCACTAATATGGGCAGCGAGACGAGGAGATACTGCATCTGTTAAATCTTTGTTAAATGCCGGTGCATCTCCCGATCAAGCTGGAATGTATTCATGGACAGCTCTTCTACAAGCAACACAAGGCAAATTATATTTTTTTTCATTATTATGTAATGCAATATTATAACTATGCATGTACTTATTGCAATAAATTTGTAGGTAATCATATTGACATTGTGCAAACGCTATTAGAGCATAAACCGAATGTAAATGCTTTGGATAAGGATGGATGTACAGCATTAACCCTGGCATGTAAAGAAGGTTATCATGAAATTGCAGTGTCTTTAATCAATAGTGGTGCATACATCAATATGCAGGTTTTTATTTCATTTTATCATATTTGTATTCATTTCAATAATTTCAAACAAATTTATATGCAATAATTTTCAAATTGTAGGATAGAGGTGGAGACACGTGTCTGATACATGCTATAAAAGGTGGCCATCGTTCCGTTGTAGAAGCTTTGCTTAAAAAGTATGCTGATGTCGATGTATTAGGTAAAGAAAGAAAAACTGCAGTGTACAATGCCGTTGAAAAAGGCCATACAGGAATCTTAAAACTCTTACTGCAATCGAATCCTGATCTTGAACTTACTACTAAAGTTTGTATCTATATCTCGTATTTTGTATTAATTTTCCAATTAGAAAATTATTGCATTGTATAATTTTTAAGGATGGCGATACTGCATTGCTCAGAGCTGTGAGATCTCGAAATGCTGAAATGGTTCAAATATTGTTAGATAAAAAGGCTAAAGTAAATGTGGCTGATAAACGCGGTGATACATGTTTGCACATCTCAATGAGAGCTAGATCTAAGGTTCTTTTTACTGCCTTTCTTTAAAATTTTATTTTGAATAAAAATCACATCAATATATTTTTATTATAGGCTATAGTAGAAATTTTACTAAGGAATCCAAAGAATAGTCAATTACTTTATAGACCTAATAAAGCTCAAGAGACTCCATATAACATAGATATGAGCTATACAAAAACTTTACTAGGACAAATTTTCGGTGCCAGTATGTATTTTCAGTATATTAAATTATTTCTGTTGTATGTATTTTTTTTTCACTATATTACCTTACTTACATCTAGGACGTTTAAATACAAATGATGATAATGAAAATATGTTGGGATATGAATTGTATAGCAGCGCTCTTGCAGATATGCTTTCTGAACCTAATTTATCAATGCCAATAACTGTAGGCCTTTATGCCCGTTGGGGTTCTGGAAAATCATTTTTGTTGAAAAAGCTCCGAGGTTTGACTTTGAATCATTTTTGCAATAAGTTTTTATATTTATCTCAATACCATGATTTATTTTTATAGATGATATGAATACTTTTGCTCGACAATGGATAGAATTGGGATGGCAATGGAATTGGGCTGTTACATGGGGATTATGGCGAATCGCCGTTGGTGTTGGAGCTTTGGTTCAGTTGGCGGGAGCCTCGTGGGGATTATCTTTAGCATCCACAGCATTAATTTTAGCATTATTGTACTCTATATTGTTAGGTTTATGGTATGCAAGTAAAAAGTAAGTTTTTTCGCCTTTTTTAATATGTAAACTAAATAAAAATATTTATTATCATTTGAAATTTCTAGATACGAATGGTCATGGCCTTATACTGTGATGTTAGCTTTAGGTCACAGATTTAATTCTCTTTACTTAGTACTTCAAGTAATTTTTTGTCATCCTCCTGGTCCTCAATGTTCTCATTCTTCAACGGCTCAGCCAATTAGGTACTTTATCAATCCGAAAAATTCAAATTCAAGTCTTTATTTATTTAACTTTTACCATAATTATTTATTTATTGGATAGATTTCATTTTACGGATCAAGCGAAAAGCAGTACACATGAAGGTGAAGCATCTGTGATACAAATGTTGGTTAGTCTTTCTGACGCTTTAGAAGGACAATATGGTCGTGTATGTACTAGACTTTATAGAGCATTTAGACCTAAGCCAATGCGCGCTACTGCCAATTGGAGGTGACTTTAAATTCATTTTCATTTAATATTCTTTTCCGTACCATCATAAATTTTTGTTGTATTTTTATGTTTCAGGTGGCGACGTGTTTGTTGCATTCCTAATGTCATAGCTTTTGAATTGTGCTTCCTATGTGCCATTATCGGCCTTTGTATTTTAGTTTTATATATAACTAGTAAAGCAAGTAATTTGTAAGTTATAATCAATTAAACGATTATATAATATCTATTACTAAACCTTATTTTGTAATAATGTTTAAATATTTTTTACTATCCAGGGAAACTCAAGTGCCTGATGAAAATCAGGTTTTTAATAACAGTCAAATTTTTGACAAGGGTCCCGTTTTCGATAAGAATCAAGTATTTGAAGGTGTTTTAATAGGAATTGGTGCTCTTCTCGCTTTAGCCATTATGGCCAACTTAAGAACAATTAGTAGTATTGTAATGGCTTTATTTTTTTCTCCTCGTGCTCATATAAAACGAAGTGTTGATCGTCAACCTGAAGGCTTTTTACAAGCTCTTCGACCTGAAGTTACTCTACTCACTGAAATGGTAAGTATTTCTATACACTGTTTCTAACTACTTATTTAATGAAATTTATAAACTATTTTGCCTATCCAACTTTTAGGTAAAATGTTTGGATGCATTTACTGGACAACAAACAAGACTGGTAGTTGTCGTTGATGCTTTAGATAGTTGTGAACAAGATCGTGTTCTAATAGTTTTAAATGCTATACATACTCTTTGCTCTGAACAGAACAATCCATTTGTAATTATTTTAGCTATAGATCCGCATATCATTAGTAAAGTTAGTACATGCAATTTACCAAATCATAGTGATTTTTATGAAACACAAATTGTTACATATAATTTGATTTATACTACAGGCCGTGGAAGTCAATAGCAAAAGAGCATTTTCAGAAAGCAATATTGGTGGTTGGGACTATTTGAAAAATCTAGTACAATTACCATTTTATCTACAAAATTCTGCTCTTAGAAGAGTTAAAATTGCTCAACAAACATCTCAGAAAAAACAACAGTTAATCAATATTGATGATATTTCATCATCACTGCAAAGATCCGTTAGTTTTGATCAATTGTCATTCTTACTTATTTTAAATGTTGAATATATTTACCAATTTTTTTTTCAAGGTTTCTGCAAGACGTCTTTCTACTGCATCTGAAATAATGTCAAGCCAAGAAAAATTAAAAGGATTAGGTTCTAGTACTAGTAATAGAAGTAGCCGCAAACTGAAGATATCAGAATCAGTTGCTTCTTCGATGAATTCTAATCTTCATAAAGTTGGCTTGACTAGCGGACCGGCCGATTTAAATAGGTAAAATATAAATAAATTCTTAAAATACTGTATCTGGGTTTATTTTATGTTAATATTTATCACTTGGTGTTTCAGAGTATTTTTAACTGATGATTACTTCAGTGATGTCAATCCACGAAGCATGCAGCGGCTAATGAATGTTTTGTACATAACCGGTATGAATCTGATTCAATTTTCCATAATATAATACTATTTTTCAAGATTTGATTTACTCTATTTTTTCAATTCAGGTCGTTTACTTAAAGCTTTCCAAATTGATTTTGATTGGTATCATCTTGCTTTCTGGATCAATCTGACAGAACAGTGGCCTTTCAGAACATCTTGGATTATTTTTCACCATGAATTATATGAAGAACATATTGATGATAATACACCGTTGAAAAAGATTTATGACACGTGATAACCTTTCTTTATTTTTTTTAAAAAACAATTTTCTATGCATATTCGTAAATCATAGATAAATATTCTTTGATTTTAGGGTTCGTCCTAATATACCGTCTTTACGAGAATCGGAACCATTCATGGAATTAGATAGAGATGAAAGAAAACTAGATGTGTTTTTAGGTTTTCATCGATCCAGTTTGCTCGTAGCAGATTTAAAAATATTCCTACCATTCACTATCAATTTAGATCCATATTTGAAAAAAGTGATAAAAGGTTAACCAGAAGGACCATTTACAAAATATTATTATAATATCATATTTATTATATACTTTCTTTCTCCATCAGATGAACAACAACAATATCCTATGAATGTAGAACCTGTCGGGAACTTGCCATATACTCCAAAACCAAATACACAAAAATATCTTCATAATCGCAACAAACAAGTAAGATTTTTAGAATCTTATTTTGTTACGTGTATTTCAATCAATTTTTTTTTAACTTTCATTACTTTTTTTAGCATAAAATGCCCACTTTGACTCCCATATATGGTGGAATGACTCCAAGTGGATGGCCCAATTGGCCGGAACAACCAACACCTCCAGCCAATATGCAGATGATGCCATCCATTTTATCTCATTTTCATGTAAATATAACTTTCTTTTTTACGTACGTTTTCTAAGATATGTTTTTATATTAGTTTGTTTTCTAAATTAGGGAGACTTGTACGGGATTCATCTCTCTCATTTGGGTATAAATGAAGTTTGTTCGCTTATCGAAAGAGAACTTCCATCAGCATCAAATACACTCATTCCGATATTGAAACATCAGAATATTAGTGGTCGTGTACTGCGACATTGTGATTTAAATGATCTTAAAGGGGTTTGTAATTTTTAATTTTTAATTATGGTTATATATTAATTGGTTTGTTGTTTATCAATAATAATTACAATTTTCAGATACTTAATCTCAATTTTGGTGATTGGGAATTATTTAAATTACTTATATTAAGTTTGCGTGAAGTTGAATCCGGAATGCCTCCAAACATTTCTATTACACAAGGTATTTTTTTTAACAATAATTAATCACTAACGACTGGATACAAAATTAATTTAATATTAAATTTATAGTTGACAAGGATCGTCCAGATAATGAAAATAAACCGAGAACTTCTCACGAAACTAAGAAAAACAAACCTTCAACGATGGAAAAGCAAGTTAGTATATAATTTCAATTTTCACTGTTCAACTCATAAATTTTTCCAGTATTTACTATAATACCATTTTTCGTATTATGTAAATCATGACATGCCTTTTTTTGTCCGCGTATAGCCATATGGACAAGAATATCAGGTAATTATCATAGCATTTCTCTAAAGGTATATTTCCATTGTAGACATAGTTGCATTGTATTTGCACTAGTCGAGCACACAATTTGACATATATGTGCACATATAATATTATATGAAAAATTCTAATATTATTCAAGTTTTCAGTGTTTCGAAACAACGTTCCCATAATAATTCTACAATATGTCCAATTGTACAGTGCCCAGTAATAGTTTTAAACTTTGAATGCAAAAATTATTAGTTTTTCATTAGTTTTCCTCACATTTTGAGTGATCCATTACTTTCATGGAATGAATTCCAATTACCTTTTTATATGATCCGTACGATAGTCGAATATAAGATTTCATAATTTGTCTACAGCATGTTTGAATTTTCGAATATATTTTTCATCAGGTTACTCTAGAAGAACAAATGATTTGTGGCGCTTTGCAAACGTTAAATGAGGAAGCAATGGAAGATGTAATGCTCGGAGAGCCATCAACTGTTCCAGGTGAGACATCAGTACCGCTTCCCACAATTAGTGAGCACCTCCCCGTTAGTATAATGAAAGACATGACTGACCATGGGTCGAAGTCGGTAACCTGCATGAACGTGGAATTCCCGGAAATCTCAATTAGTAAAATGGCTAGCAGCGATAGTGAAGTCAATGAATTCACCTTGTCGAATACAAAAACTACGGATACTCTAAGAGTGCGGTTTGAAAATCAATCAGCTTCCGTAGACAATCACGACGATTCCCATTTAGAACCCACTGCGATTGTAATAACTGGTAAATTTAAAAAATCCCACTCGGCGCACACTATCGTCAATATTCCCGAAAATGATCTGAAAAAATCCACCAAATAATTTTTATTTTATTTAGTGCCATATTTAATATATTATTTCATGTTACAAAATCATTTAATGATTTTGTATTATTTATTTTATCAGTTATTATAATATTCGAGTTCCTTTATTATAAATTCCAGACCTGTACATTATTTTCATGTATGACGTAGTTATTGTATGATCATATTTTTCATTAATATATTTTATGCTTCACAATTGTGTAATAATATTTTGTATGTTAATTTGGGACCATGTATTGTATTGTTTTTAATGCATGATAGTTTTTGAAATTTAGTAGAAATCATAACATTCCTTTCAAGGTACGTATCAGAATTTCAATTATTATCGTTTTCAATATGTTTATTTATTTTGAGCTTACTTAGTTTTCTTTTTTTAAGTATTGTGTGTTGAAAGTGAAGCGAATATCATCGAGTATTTATTTTTATGATCGAAACTGTGATGGTTTAACTGTGAATGTTGATGCTAATAAAAAATCATATTTAGATAAATTATCTATTGAATGGCTACATTAAATGTTAATTTCAATTCTCACTGATTTTTATGTTTTGCCAATATTTTTTCACATACTCTTAAGTATGTGCTTCTTTTTTATGTTTCATTTTTTTTTTATTATTTGATTGTCAATAATTTTATTTGTAATATGAATTCAATGTTCAATTTAATAATTTTACTATTGCTTTGTAATCAGTATTTTTTTTATGTTTCTTCAATTATTTAATGTAAGTTAAGTAAATAAATTTAATTACAAACTGATTTTTTGTTTTTTTTTCTATGCTTTTTGTGTTAATAAATCAAGTTATTCATTGCTTTGTATTGGTTATGCTGTTTTATTTGGCATGCTGCATGTTAGAAGAGTTTTTGGCATGTAATTCATTTAATATATATTTTTTCAAAATTATAAATGAAATCCAACTAATTTCACCATTATCTAAATTTCCAATTTCAGACAACAGTGAAGCAGTGCAATTGGTACTTTTGACACCTAGCGGAGGATGGCAACCAACCACTCCCCCTGCTTCACTTACTGCTTCTCCGCAATTATCTAGGAAAAACGAACCCATCCTCAAATCTAGAGGTAGCTTCAAATTTAACTCGTCCAAGAAACATGTTTCTATCAATGAGAATAAATTTAACTTTGGTTCAAATACAAGCCTGAAAACTCTAGAAACATCCCCAATAATCGTTAGAATTGAAAATGAAACTGAAAATAATTTGCATGTTAGATTAAGCAGACAATGTTCTAGTTCTGAGCCTGAAAATTCTCCGTGTGATAGAAATTTAGGTAAAACTAATATTCAAATTGTAAATGAGCATCAAGTAAACAAGACTGATGAATCGTTAGAAAAACCTATATCAAATAATCACAAGTCCAATGTAAATGTACGACTTTCAAATGATACTACACAATCTCCGACCGTGAAGAAAAGAGAAATTCATCTTTTCCGAAGATCTTCTAAAACATCAAAGCCAAGACCGTCATCTCTTTTGTTAAATCAAGATGAAGAAAATCTGAACACTAGTGAAGAAATACATGGCAACAGATCGAAATCTGCTGATGAAAGCTTTTCGCACTCGGCAGAAGCTTCCAACTCCACTGAAAAATACAAAAATATGTTCCCTAATATCGAATATGCAAATGCCGTTCCAAATACAGAACTAATCTCTCGGTTAAAAGAAAAAATATTCAATAGAAGCAGCAGTATAGAAAGAAATACTAGAGTGAATGAATTGGAAAGTGATGATGAATCAACACCTTTAATGTCTTCCGAAAGATCATCACCCTCGATATCAGTTAAAGTTCATCGACAAACATCTCAAGATGAAAACCTACCCGGAATAAGCCCGACATATTCTTCACCTGGTAGCAGTAGCAATTCACATCATCATAAATCTAATTCAATAGACGAAAATTCTCCCATAGAACAAGGAAAAAATATGAATAAACAAAACTCAACGATTCGAAAGAACCTTTCACCAAATAACCTCGATTGTGATAATTCAGATATGACAATTAGTGTAGAATTTAGTCCGAGTCCAGATCATAGTAATAGTGAAAGTCACTTACATAATTTGGTTCATGAAAGTAACTGTGATATAGTAGATAGAAACATTTTATCTCATAGCGATGAGGCTGTAGGCGAAGAATCCAATTCAAACAGTTCATTAAATGAAATCAGTGGTTTCTTATTGCGTACGAGAAGTGCAAATTCAGTACCGTACTTACTAGAACCTTGTTCAATGAGTGTTTTATCTCGAGGTGTTTCAGACGCTAGTTTACGTAGTAACTTTTTGTGGCGGCAAGACGCCGTCGATGATGATGAAGATTTCAACTTCCCAGAATCATCAGTCTGATTAAACATAAGTTTCAACGTAATGTTGAAAGCTTTAAATTAGAAACATAATGATGGCCTTTAGTACCCTTCCCAAACAGAGATAATTGTTGAAAAAAAATTGTATGTAATCTTGTAAATATGTGAAAATGTGGTTACTGTAAAAATTCCAGTATTTTTGCATTTACATGTGATATTTTTCTCTGAAAAATATATGAAAACCTGGTCGTTGTTAAATAAAATGTGTTTTATTTATATTAAAAGCTCAATAACAGGATGGTTTTTGAAATATCTAAAATAAAAAGAAATGAAACAAGTTTATTTACCGCAGTCAATTTTATTATACAGGGAAATGACTACATTAATTTAATCAACATTAACCTGAATAATTGCAAAAAAAGGTAGCAGCCGTTAATAAAAGTGCATCTATTCAATCGAACAGAAATTTACAAATTTCCTTACAATTTTAAAATTGTGTGTAAACGAGCTCAATTTTTAGTGAGCACCTAATTTATATATCTAAACAATCACCGTCAAATCATGGAATCTTACGATGTAATGTGTGCTTTGGCATTTAAATAAATTTTTCAAACTAGTATGTGAATAATAATATAATAACCATAATTAATATTCTACAAATATTTGAAAAGCAAAGTCCTACAAAAAATGCTGTGTAATCTGGCTAATGACAATCCACATCAGCAGAATTTACATATTATACACAATATTCGTTTTATTTATATATATATAATTTAAATTTATTAATATTCAAAAGTCTATAAATAATTAAACCATATTTATATAACTTCATACTAACTACGGAGAAAAATAACTTTTCTCTCAAAAAGACACCGGTCAAACGTGCAAATTCTAACCAGCGCAAATAATATACCGACTGCAATTTTTACAAAAAATTGTTATCATGAACATCACAAAAGTGACTTTTGTTGGTGTTTACGCCCCAAAAGTACGTTAAAATAGTGTTAAATAATATATAATACAAACACATAAATTACATTATAAGTTACACTTAAAATTTTAATGAGATCCTAAGATTTCTATATAAACAAATATGTGACAACAAACAACATGAAATCCTTACGTTATTTTTTATCTAAGTGACGCGTTCAAGTGTATTTGAAATTTAAGGTCACTTTCAATTTGATTCAGACTATATATAATACATTTTTTATTCCTCATGCACAGACGCATTCTGCAAAATATACTCTGAACTCCTAATCGAATATAAAAATAATGCATCGATATTACAACTCTGTTTATTGATACTCAAAATAGTGGGCACTAAATATCTAACAATAAATATTAATCTTTTGATATGCATTTGACCGAAGCTAATTTTACTTTAAATGTGCAAAGATAAAATATGATATTTAAATTATTATGCTTGAGCAGCCTCGTTGGGTCATTCAATAGTGTTTAATTGGTCAACTCACTTTGAATGCGTTCTTATTAAGTGCTAAAATTAAGTTTCCATTGTTTTAAATTATTTTATATACATACAGGTACTCAGCCTTATTAAGAGGATAAATGTATATTTTGACTTGGTGTTTTGGGGAATGTCGAAAAGGCCACGTGAAACATAAGAATGGCACTGGTAAAAATATAGGCAAATCATGCCATTCAGTTAAAAAAAAAAACAAAGAAAACGTTTATATCGTTCCGATATAATCACAATTATAATAAAGCAATAATTAATCAAATTAATTAATGTACCGAAATACATAAAACATCATTAACAAGTTTATAAAATTCTATGTGATAACTTTAAAAATATGAATTTCAATTTATAAAATAAGCATGGTAAAATAAAATTAAAAATTAATTTATCACATGATCATGTACGTATTACAATACATGAAGTTCTTTAAAAATCCGAAAATACTATCGATGCGCAATCGATAACAATTCTTCTAAAAGCGGGATAAAAATAAGTCCATACGAATATTGAAAGTCAAATAAATTTAAACATAAAAACAAAACATAACCTTGCAATAGCTCCTCAATGGCTTGTAAATTAAATATAATCACGTTTCAAAAAAAAAACTAATTGGCGGGTACGATATTTACATCATCAAAATATAATATTTCTGATATGTCAATAGTTTCTATGCGTAAACGCGAACATTTGTAAGTTTGAAAATATCTTCTCTTCTACACTTCAAATATAGAGACTCGCTATTATAATAAGAATTGCAAAAATATTTTTACACGTCAATAAACATAAATAAAATTACTTTAGCAAAATATATGTATCTGTGTGCACGCTAAACATGTGATTCGAGGGGGATGGGTGATATGTGCGAATGTATCGGTAAATCTATTATCGTGGTAGGCAAATCGGGAGAGGACGTCCGCGAACAACTGAGAGCCACCCACTCGTCCTTGTCGAAATCTTTGGTTCCGCCGACCGTGTGGCGGCGCTTGATGGACCTTTCGGGCATGCCGTTTTTCCGTTTCAGTTTGGCCGACGCCCTGTTCAGTCCGCTGTAGTTAATTTCTCTCCGCCTCGATATGTTCGTTTCCGTTTTCTCGTTTTTTGTCAGATTGTCGGCCCATTTCAATTTGATGTCGGACGATCTGTTCAACGAGACCGATCGTGTTAGTTTAGGCGAGTTAGACTTTTCGGCGTCTGTGTTAGTATCGTTGCTGTCCGTTTTGTTGCAATTATCCGAGATTATTAGTTTGTTATTTTTTACCATTTGTTTTTCGGTTTCCCTGTTGAGTGACTCTGACCTTTTAAGTTTATTTTTCATAAGTAACGTTGAATTCATAACATCAGTCTTATCTTGGTTGTAAGTTGCTTTTTTGAAAAATATATCTTGCAAAGTGTTTTTAATCGTTGACTCTGTTACCTTATGATCTAAATTTTTATTATCACATACAGATTTAGTATCAAAAGATTTCTCAGAATAACTAAATTTTTCAGCACTCCTGTTGTTATCAGGAGTCACATCGTCAGGTGATGATTGCTCCGAATTTATGTCTACATCTTTTTCACAATCACTATCTCCTTCGACATTTTTAATTTTACTTTTACCATTGATCTCAACATTTGAATACTTTTCTGTGCTCAATTCTTTCACAGGTGTCTCCGATGCGTCTGTCTTTTGTAAAATTTGAGTGTTTCCATTTTTTTCACTGTGAGAATTAAAAAAATGCTTTTTATTGGACATTAAATTAATAATTTCTTGAGAACCACTATTTGTGCTTCGAATAGAACTACACTCAGATTTATTTTTATCTTCCAAGACTTTTAAAGATGTGTTTTCTTTTGACAAAGAAAGTTCAGTGCTTCGATGCAAACTTGGATCCCCAAAATCTTGGTTTTCATCGTGGCATTCATCAGCGTAAGGAATAGACGCATCATCTAACGGTGAAGAATTGTGTAATGAGCGCAATTTCTGGTCAAATGTTGATGTCAATGAAGAAACCATATCCACTACACCTACGAAAAAAAATCAGAATGAGAAAAATAAAATCAAACACGGCAAATCAAAAGACATTTAAAAAAGCTGCATGTTAAGTTGCCATAAAATTATAATTTGAAAATATAAATGTTTTTAGTTCATTTTTCTACTTACAATAAATAAATACATATTTACATTTGTTTTTATCGAATGAAAATTATAAGTATGATTCGAATTTTAAATTCTAGTTTTTTTCAAATAGTAAAAATTATCAGAATATTAATCAACAAAACAAACAGTAAAAAAATCTGTATTAAGAAGCGAAAAAAGCAGTTTGTTTTAAAATTTATATCAGCATTAAATATATCAGTATGACAAAAATGTCTCAAATAAAAAAAAATATATTTATTTTCAGTTAGTCACACCAAAACTTTACCAGCAATAACTAAATTGATGCGCTTAATCTAAGTCGTTTTTTTCATTCTCCCTAGTTGTGCATAGAATATCCTAGGACAAATGGCAATCAAAATGATTTCAATGGAAAGAAACAGCTACATTTAATGCAATGAGCTATTTTAACTAAATTATTGAAAGTTATTTCAAAACAACTCACCATCACTAAAACTGTCACTAGATACTGTTGAATCTGTTTTCAGGCGTTTTCCCGTGATACCACTATCATTTGTGTAAGTATTTGATTTTCCTGACACGTCTGATAATCTCGAAGGTGTGTCAGAATTGTTTTCATAAATAGTAATCGGTGAAGATGTATCCTGTCTAGGACTATTCTGCCAATCACTGGGTTTCTTCTCTCGTCGAAGCATTGCTCGTGTTTCCATTTCGAACCTGTATTGCATAAAATACATAAATATTTTCCAATTGAATACATATATATGAAGTGTTCAATAAAATTTGTTATTTTTCACCTTTTAATTCTTTCTTGTGTATTTTGTTCTAATCCCGCGTATGTTTTAATTGGGAAATTATCGTTATCGGGAGGAGGTGAAACAGCTGTTGCAACTACTTGAGGTGATCTTTCGATATGTTGTTCTTCAGGTGAAACAGTAATTTTCTCATACTGTTCCGATGATTTGGCATTATTGCTATTATTTACTTCTCGATTAGCATTGTGCCCTTTCGATCGAGGTTTTCGTTGTATTTTCCTATTCGCTGCTGATATAATTGAACTCACGATATCCTTTGTACTTACATCCATCTTTCCTAAATTTGTAAATATAAAATTATTAAAATGAAATTGATATTAAAACAAAAAAAATTAAATGTAGTACCTTCAATTTTTTTAACATTTTGTAAAAGTAAAGCTTGGTGTGAAGTAGTAGATGGAAGAGAATCTTCATCACATGGTAAATCATTCACTGGTGAACTTCTATCCTCCTCATCAAAATACCATTCCATCTGCAATTAAAATTTATATTAGACTTGTTGATTCCAAAATTTGAATAAATATAAACATTTAAATTATTAACAAACATACATCATTAATTAAAGACTCAATTATTCGACATTGACTCGACATATCATTCACCATCGTGAACATGTTATCATCAGCACTTCGAACTAACGTCGGTCCGAAAACAATAGCTAAATTGCGAGCTTCCATTTTGTTCACAGAATTTTCAGCTGCAACTCTCCGTAAATGTTCCATCAAAAATTTGAGTGTTTCATAATGATGATCTGGTAACTCCCTCACTAACTTTCTAATTTTATGAACACGAACTGATCTTTCTTGTACTTTATCTGCCAGAATAAAGTGTGGATAAAGATCCTTGGTCAACAGTGGATTAGGCAAACGTCTGAAGAAAGCTTTCAGCAAGCTTGATACGACATTGACGTCATTCCATCGAGGATCTTGTAAGTCAGGTGTGGAAGATTTCTCTAATGAATCCAAAAGAGCAGAAACACTAGCTGTGTTTCCTGGAACTCGATATACACCCACTACATGTAACCCTCGTTGTTCAACAGCACGAGTACACAAACCGACAAGGTGAGGAACAAGTGGATGACCAGGCAACGGTTCACAACGTTCTAAAGGAATTCCAACAGCACCATTAAGTTTTGCAGAACTAGAATTCAATGAATTTGGAGATCCGACTGGAGAAGTTCCTGCTCCACCAGCCTGCATACGACGAAGTTGCCTCGCGACCCTTCCTTTCCATGTTTTAGTTTTAGGAGATGCAGTCAAAGAAGCTGAGGAGTTTTCTGTAAAAAATAATATCAATAAATATCATGTAATAAGATAATTTACATGTTAATCTATAATATATTAACCTGTCGGAGATATAGTTCTGCTATTTCCATGTTTTTTAGTACGTGGCGGAGGAGATAATCCACCGACTTCAGCAGGACTATCCAAAGGTTTTTGTGAATCTACCACTTGTCTTCTAGGTGCCTATAAATAAAAACAAAGTTAATCAATCAATAATAATTTAAAAATAATGATTGTAAATCTCGAACATGTGCAATAAATACCTGAGCTTGTAAAGCACTCAACCAACTCGTTGCTTCATCTGCGCTTCCAGCTTGCAATAACAATTCAGCACCAGATATGGATGTGACCCTTACGACATGTTTTCTCTTTGTATAATCGCCAGCCAAGTCGGCCATAGAAAACCTTAAATTTAAGGACTCACTCGAACCTCCAGCTGTGGGACTCTGAAAACAAGCGATACAAACAACATTATTATTTTTTTTCGTTTTAATTGTTTATACCTCAAGGTGAATTGATGATTCTGTTGTATAACGTTACTTCGTAATAAGATCGCGCCCGTATTGACGCCATGAATTATGAATGAAGTAAAACAAAAAATAATTATTTATGCAACGCACACTTTCACCGCGATTATAATAATTCAATTAAACGAAGGATTTCATATAATTGCTTTATAATCAGGCCAAAATAGTCGTTAATTTGTATAAAATTTAATTTTACGCAACATCAATAAGACGGCAAATTCAAATCGACAAATTAATCAAATTCCACATGCAAATCGTCTCTCAAAAGCCTTGGCTCACAAAACCAACAATTTTCCAAAAGCACACGTACGAATTTCGCAACTTTTCCTCGCCACACATGGAAAAGCCGCTGATCGCACGAAAAGGACGACGCGCGCTCCCAACATCGAGGATAACTCCACAATGGCGACGAAGATGAATCGATGGATATCGAATATGAAATCATAATCTGCCGGAGCAGCCTTGCGCGGACGAAAAGAGAAACCTCATTATTATTGACGGGCGATTGTCGCCGTAGATGGAGCAGGACATACATGTCCTGTCATTATGAAACATGTTCGACGCCGACAACTGAATTTCGCTGGTACTGTTTGTCGTTTCTGGCGATGGTTTGTTTAATTGTGGTCGAGTGGTGAAAAGTCTTTTTTTTTAGAAAACTGTCCGAGTGGTGAAATTCGGATCGGTCGCTCTTGATTGATTCGAATCGGATTAAAAATGTCATCTGCTTTCACCGATCCAATTAAGATACGAGTGCGGTACAATAGAGTCGACTTTCATGCAATGCTTCGATCTAAAAGTATAACAGTTTTAGAGAATTGTGATATTCTGAAAGTTTGTGAAATGGTTTATCGTGATCGACTTTCAGTTAGTCAGATTAAATCCTATTTTTGTTGTGTACTAATCGAATAAATCTATCATGTCACATACGTTCATATTTATCATACATTCAAAGCTATTTTATTAAAAAAATTATAGATTCAATATATTAACATAATAATCATCATAAACAATAGACAAAATCGTTTCAATAATCTTTGAAAATTCATACTTCTTCCCCTTATCATGTGTGTCTAAAATGTAATTCAACGGTTCAAATTATAATAAAAACCATTCCATTCTAAAATCTTAATGAAATTCGCCGAAAAAAAAATCAAAACTGGATACTAAAAATAAAAATATAAAAAAATACATTGAAGTAGAGGGCGTTATCCCCTCAGCCATTTCACTGGATGTCATATTAGAAAATATTCCAGTATACAATAATGGTCCAAACTTTAAATGAAATTATCATAAAATCTGCTATCTATTGCGCTCTAATATTTTTAAATATTAATACCAAAAGGTTAAACTACCATTTAATCAAAATCTGCGATTTACACGTCGCGCCTTCCCTTGTTAACTTCGACAACGCCCCCAATAAGACTAATCAATTTCCCAATATCAAAATCATTCAAACGACGATACGGACTCACAGGCCGTCAAGGTGTTAACAATCATCATCAGAGGACACGTCCGCATGAGTCCACCGTATAACTAATTCGTCCACAGACGCGAATATCTAAATAATGATCGGACGGCACGAGCTCGGAATAACAAGTGGAACGCGATCGAGACAAAAATCGAATGACGGATGAATGGATAAACAAATACAATCCGATGACCTCCATCCAAGATCGTGGAAATTCGGACGAACCTAAATTTCACCGTTTGACGATTCTTTACGCTTTCGTTAACAAACGCGGAACGTTCCCACGGACGATGGGCTCGAAGGTAAACTGGAACTTTGGAATTTGGAATGAAAATCGGGTACATATCGGCGATTTTCAATCACAGAGATGATTCAGTAACATATGTTAATAATAATGATTGGCGTGTGTGCATAATAGAGAGCAATCACGTAACAACCACACAAGATGTATAATGGATTATTTACCGCAGCATATGGATTTCATGTGGATGTTTTCTAAAGATGCGGATTTCGCACATCTGTCGTTTGTGTTCAAAAAAAAGATCGAGATAGAAAATTTCGGATGTCTTCGGTATTATCATGAACGCGCCATAAATCTTCGAAATCGAGAGAGAAAGATTTTACGCGATTAACTTTATTATATTGTACGTTAACAATGAACGCTTTAATTGAGAAATTTCTCGTACGATTTAACGATAGATTAACCGCTAAACGAACGATTTACACATGATTGTTAACCGAATAACCGAATAATTTTGTCAGAGAGTAATCAGATATTTTCGAAAATTCAATTTCATCTGAACGTCCATTATTCAAATTTGACACATTCTAAATAAAAAATAATCAACTTCACCATCAAAGTATTCATCGATATCGCACAAAAAAAACAACACTCAACAAACAATCACCACTTTTTCATTGAATACAAATCAAGGACCACTTAACACGCAAAACACACATTCGAATTAATTAATTGGACTTGGATCCCAAAATTTTACCCAAGAACCGGTAGAGCCCCATCTCTTGAGGCGTCTGCCGAAAAAAGTGGGCGGCGAAAAATGCATCGGGATGCAGGATAAGGAAGCAGCCGGTTGCATCTCCTTCGACTTCATAGCACTTTTTCATCGATACGATGAAAATTTTCAGACAAAACACTAGCACTGAAGGCGCACAAAGCTCCCGAAGTCACCATCTTCGGATCAGGTCGAAGACGAGCGCGGTGAGGAGGACGTCCTCGGCCGAAGGTGGCTCATCGTCGAATAGAAGCACCGCTTTTCGCTTTCGAACGAAGGGGGGATCGGCCAAGAGCCGTTCCGCTGAAACGCACCATAGTAGGGGAATATCCGTGAAAAGTGACAGTGGCAGAAAATGAAAGGAAGGTATGCGCACGTCGAGACGAAACAATGAGGAAACCCGACGGTTCCATCCGACTCGGACCAAGACGAAGGTTAACGAGATTGAGGTTAATTAGTACCGCTACGATCGTATCGGAGAAATGAAAAATAAAAGCGCGCCTTTGTGATAAGCACAATGCTCTCGTCGAATTAGCGGCGCTTCTTCTCATCGCCTGTGGCTTTTTTTTCGGTGGAAAAATGGCGAAAATCATATCCATTGAATGGATCTATGCAAATAGTGGACGATTATCTCCGGAAAAACTGTTTAGATTGACTCGAATGATTCACACAGTTAAGTTCACGGTTGCGGATGACTCATTCACATGGAGACAATAAAGACTCATAGGTTAATCGTTTTATAAAGCGAAGCATTGAATTTGGTATACGATGAAAGTTCGTGGAATTTTTTCGGAATTGATACAGATCGTAATCTGATCCTTCACCTTATCAAAGGTTAATTAGATTTTTTCGGTTGAGAAAACTAAAAAAATATCTAGTTCATCAAATAATTCATTACCGTTTCAAAAGAAATAAAATTTCATTCAAATTATTTCGATAGAAATGCAAAGCATGTGTTTCGAGCATCATTCGAATATTCCAACCATAAATCACAAATTTATGTCATTCAAAACAATTGAAAAACCATTACCAAAAATTATCAAACAATACGCACATGCGAAAAAACAATATAATAGATTCCGAACGAAACTACAAAAGCATGATTCACGTCTATTATAAAACAACGATTTCCCGTATTTATCTTGTTCGAAACAAAAAATTTCATAAGCAAGAAACCGACAACATTCGACCGGAAAGACTAGAAACTCTAACCGAGTTGGAATCGAACCGAAAAACCGCCAACTCGAGAATATCCGCCACCCGATCGACGAGATTGTCGTTGATATATCAAAATGAAAAAATACGATAATGAAATCAGGAACAACAGATAAAAATATCCGTTTCCCGTGTACGCAATATTGCGCATCATCATAGATTGTATTTAATTTTTCACGTAAGAAATCGAGACAGTGATTACTTTCTACGCCATACATTATGTATGTGACGTTGAATTTTTTCCGATTTTCGGAGCACGTGTGTTCATTTTTTTGCCTTTCGATTGTTTCAACAAATCAAATTTTTGAAACATCTTCGCGAATGACTGATTTTGATTGAAATACATACATCCAAAACTCTTTTTACACGGTTCAAAAAAAAAGAACCGATTATTTTATTTACAGTGTGTTTTCACTTTAACACGGTATTTATAAAATGTATTATTATGCCACAATGGTAAGATCTGAATCAAGCCAGTATACAATTATAGTTATTAAATGAAAAAATTCGACGTTTTTTGATGATTTTACATGGAGAAATTTTTACATATTTTTTATAAAGTATATTTGGATGGAAGTTCCATTCAAATATACTGATGAAATCTATCTCAAATTTTTATATGGTAACTATAGATTTTTTAATTTCTGGAAAGTATCTCCCGTATAAAAAGAGGATTGAGTGTACACGAATTAACGTTTCACAACAAATTTTCGTATTTGAACAATTCGCCAAACAGCCCACCTCATAACTCAAGAATCTCAACGACACCCACAATTAAATCCACACATCATAAAGATCGATTAACATAAAAACTCATAATAAGCGCAATTCGTGAAAGCGTCACGTTGCCCACAGCTCGGCAACAAACCAACATACAAGAAAACACACAGTGAAGCAATTTTCCGACAACTCACTCGAGGAAAACTAATTGGCCACGGCACTTCATTCAAGCAGACGTCCACCAACAACAACAACAATACGTGCCCATGTTGCGCGGCCGAATCGCATTATGCAACCGTTGTATAACCGATCTGAAGCGATGAAAGTGCGAGATAAACCAGCATTGTCCATCGCCACTCTCGAGGACTACCTTCATCTCACAATCAGTCGGCGAAAGCCTTCTCGGATGGCGATCGATTGGCCAAACGCGATCCCGAATTCGTTAATGTCCGAGAAGAAAGGCGTGACGCACGTTTTAGGTTTCGCGATCGTCATAACTCTCGATGTGCTTCTATTGTCGAATCGGTGAAGCCTTAAATGGAAGGGCTTCCTATTGGAGCACAAAGGAGCGAAACCGACTTTCAGGTGTCTGCGGAACGTGTCGCGAATCGGTGAACAGTCCAAATCGGATGAGTGATTTTATTTGGTTTTAATGACGTCCGAAACGGCCGCTGGAATGTCGCGGATTGTATAATTCATACTATTACATATTCTGAAGATGATTCATCATTGTTATATGCAATCGTTTGTCATCTATTGCAGGACGTATGACTTTCGTTTCGGTTAGATATTCATTCTATTGCAAATCCTCGAATTTGAAGAATATTTCGTTCTTCTTTCACACCTTATAATCCATTCGATGTAAACAATGGCAGATTTACCTATAAGCGCGGAGGCTTTCGCTTTAGTGCCCCTAATATTTTTGAAAGATATTTTTTTAATAAATCATTATAATTTTTCTATATCAACATATGCAGAACCAATGACTTTTTATTCATTCTATTGCAAATCCTCGAATTGGAAAAAAAAATTATTCGTATTCACATCTTATAATCCATTCGATATAAACAATGGCAAGTTTACCTATGTATAAGCGATGGAGGCTTTCGCTTTAGAGCCCCTACTATTTTTGAAAATTTTTTTTAATAAATTATTATAGTTTTTCTACATCAATCTAATAAACATCATGAAATTTAAATCATATTCTGAAGAAAAAAAGGCGTTTGTTTGCACAATAGCAAATTTTATTTTCTAAAATCGCCCAAATTATACCAATATGATAAACGAAAAAATTTTCGCTTGTTAAGCTACTTTTTCTAATCTAAATAAATTTTGTGAAATCTAGGGGAAAAAGCTTGGAACCCAGTCCTTATAATGGGATCTCCAAAAAATTTTAACTCCTCAAGCCCCTAATGAAGTATAATAAATCCACCACTGGATGTAAACAAGCATAAAATTCCATAAAAAAAATTCTTCAAATTCAAAAAGTAAATACAAAACAGTCGTCGGCCCCAATTTGTAACTGCTCGGCTGCGTTTCAATGCCGATCCGCGCGGCATTCCGCAAACGAACAATTTCATAAGTGAAACACATAATATTAATGAAAAACGCTCAAACACATAGAAATGTCGAGGTATTGTTATTGGGCATACGTTGCCGTTATTATGTGTGTTAATTGAATCGGACCGTTTCGGAAACCGATCGAAATTAAACGCGACTTCGATGAAAATTGGCCGTGCGGTATTTTAAAATCGCCGATGCGCGAAAAATTGGAACTCGGACGATTCAAATTATCGGAATTTTATGGAAATGTGTTGCGAAAATTGATAGATAAACATCTGAATGATTTGTTTGATGTGTGTGCGACGGTTTGTTGAATTTGGACCAGTTTTTTGTGTGGTCGGAATATACATACATAGACCTTCGTTAACTTTAATTTATTTCATTCGTGAATTTGAATTTACATGTTAACGAGTTAAAATATAATTAAAAATACTAATAGGCTGAAAAATTCAAATTTTCACAAAAAATACATTGCGCAATGACCATAACTTGCGAAAAACCATAGATTTTACGATGATTTTATTCATTCGAACCCTAAAAAAATATAATTACCAACATGTTTCGATCATTAGGACCTGCGTGTGGCAGCGAAGCGTAACGACAATTTACAATTGTTTTCTGCGTAATTTTTTGCAACATCAAAACAACAGAAAACATTCGAATCTAATTTAGCGACTATTTTATACCACCGTATCAGATTTACGACCGGAATCATTAGGCCACATTTTCCCAACCGCATTTCGAGCCGAAATCAGGAATAAGGCCTGCATTTTGATTTTCGCTTCAATGACAAAACAATGTTCAAGTGTGCTCAATACATTTTTCAATCACCTGACATTTTGATTATGACATCATCAAGTCAATGACCTAGGAATATTGAACGTATTATTAATTTTGATTCAACGCGAAGTTAAGCTGTTTTTAAGCGCTCTATACATGAATGAGACAAATTAGTAAGGAATGATTTTTCAATATCTAATTATCTTATTAAATTAGTATTAAAAGATACTACCGGTTTCAACTTATGAAGTTAATTTATGTTTATATACTCACTAGCGTATTCGATCTGACTACACCAGCCCTCACTGCTAGTAGTAGTGAGCCCTTTGGGATATTTGATAGATATTTGGATAAAATAATTTAGTAAAAGATGGTTTTTCAGTATCTAAGTTTTTGAAAGTCAACTCTTAGATAAGTGAAAAGAAATCAACCCCTATATAAATGAATATAGACTGAAAAATATTTTTCTTATAAAGAATAAGAGATATCATAATTACGTAGATAAAAGAATTTAGTTATTAGATTCTTGGCTTTTTGAAGTGAAAACAAATGCTCAAACTCAAAATAGCATCGAAAATACAAAGTATTCAATATTACTCTTACAACTATGACGACACAAACGATCGAATTTGAAAAATCGCTCCACAAACGCCTCCATCAAAAGAGGAGCTCGTTGCCTCAACTCCACACCAAAGCCCCATTCAAATCCGCAATTTCTCAAACATTAACCAATCTCGTTCGAGTCATTCGCGAAAAACACACGCATACCTAATGAATTTCGGCGTTTTCGGCATCGGCGAAAAAGGCACAAACCCGTGACCGTACAACATAACAACGTTTGTTAAAAGCCGTTGAGCAAAGCGGAAGACGCCTAGATTGCGAAACCCTCCTCTGGAATGTTCCGGCCGGCGGGTCGCTCGTATTTTAATTGTTGCGAATGCGAATTCGAAAACGGGCCGATCTTTGAGGCGATTCGGACGCCTGTTAATACGAATATAATGTGGAAAATTCGTTTCGATTACGTGCGGATGCATCGTAGAAAGCGAAACGAGTGCGCTACCGTCCGCCGGGGGGAAATAAATATGAAAATTGCGGCTGATTGTAGAAATTGATGTTGATAACGAACGTGTTGAATGGAAATTTGACTCACTTGGTGTTGGTGACGGTACAGAGTCAATTTTGAACCCTGCAACACTGCCCATGCTTGTTTCCATGATCTGTCGTTTGCTCGCTGTGAAATTAATAAATTATCATTATATAAATCATCATATTACAATAAAATTCAAACCCAATTCAAATAGTTTACCTTGCCATTAGTTAAGACCATCTTGATTTGAACGCTGCCTTGCATAGAAATTTCGCCACTGTCCATGTCTTCATGGATCGTTCTGTCTGCATCGCGATATTCCTCAGTTTCCTTTTTCTCACTGAAAAATGGTCGATTGTGAAAAAATATCGATTCAATAATAAAATACAATCAAACGTTTACATGCAACATGTAAAATTATCGTTTACTCTATGAAAATCAACTAATGACCGTTTACACGGATTGTCGATCGTCTTATGATTATTCATCAAACGCATTGTACTTAAAACACATAAACTCGAAGGCGAAAATTCACTTTCAAATCAAATATCTGTTCATGAAAAATTCATTGCTCCTATTATGTAAAAAATAAATAATAATGAACAGTCAAAAGGGAAAGCAGTCATGCATACATCTTTACGAAAATATATAAAATCAACAAATCAATTTGTATCAGCCGAACAAAGCAGGCTGAAGCTATACTCATTCTAAGCACACACAAAACAACGTAAGCCCTTTGAAAATCTTTTTTTTTAATCAACAAAAATTAAATGGTTACTTATAAGTTAACATGTACAGAAAACTGATATATTCATTTATACTTCAAATCACATTAAATATGATATAAATTATTTTATTTACATTTTTTTTTAGGTCTATAGTTTGTACATGTATTTTTTAAACGAAAATCAAAATTATTGTGTATAAGTTAATCAAAAAGCTATCACTGCAAACAAAAGCAGAATATGGTTACAGCAAAACTGTGAATGACTTTATCATTATTCAATATTCACTTTACAGATGTATTAATTTTAAATAATAATAATAACTGCTATATTTTCTGCTGAAAATAATAAATAAAACTGTACATCAGAACAGGTTATATAAAACAAACTTATAGCAGTGTCCAAGAGCGCGACAGTCAAAACACTTGGCGAATATTTTAGCGCGTGCGAGCTTTTTCCACACAATTGTGTATCATTTTTTTTACCGTGTTTGAGTTGTGAGATCTTCAAACAGACGTCTGAGAGGTTGAATATCGTCAGGAAAACGTGGTGGCCGCCATCGTCTGTGAGCACTGCCCTCATGGCAAGTTTTTTAAATTTATATTTACGTCTATAGTAATATCTTGCTAATAAAACTAGTATGCATGCATATGGAAAACTATAGCCAAAATAACATTTGCCTCATAATAAGAATGTTTCGTATAATCAGGAGACTAATGTAAAATGTACCACACTATATTGTTAGTTGGATATTACATTTATAACTCAAATATACATATTCGTCACACAAATAAATAGATGAGGTAATTGAAAGACTAATAGTCGTTGTTGTTTTTTTTTTTTTTTTGAAGAATTGAGATTAGGTGAAGTCAATTTACCTTCTTAAAGCCTGCTGTTCACTATCGCTCAATTCATGGTCGCTACCGAAATGAAGATGATCACCCCAGGTTGCTTTCAAATAAGATACTCTTCTCATAGCACGCTCTTCTTCAACTTAAAAAAATAGATGAACAATGAGAAAGGAAGCTTTTTATAAAAAGAAATGAAAATTTTGAACTATCATTTACCTCCAAGTTGAGCTGCATTTTTCTGTCTTCGTATAACAACAGCATCGTCCATAGAAACACCTTTAAAAAAAATATGCACACACGTTAAAATCTGATTTTATTTAGCAGGTATTATGAAAAAAGAAATAGTACAATACTAATAGAAAATTTCCTCATTTTACAAGTATTAGAAATGCATACACTTCTCAATTCTATCTTATTTTAAATGTTTATTTGAATAAAAATTTATAAAAGCTGAAAACAAGCCATGCATTATGACAACAAAAAAATGACTAATAAACATGCATTATTAATCTTTTCATATTTCATATAGTCAATTATTTCATTTTATTTATATGTGTTAATAATTGTTAAATAACACATAATATCAAATCATATGATGTCATACACAAAATCAAACATCATGCTAGGAAAAGAAAGTCATAATTGTTAGTGTTTGACAAATATAGCTTAAATGTTAACAAAAAAGCGGAATATGGAAAATAATAATTAGTTAGCTTATCAATACAATCAGATCTTATTTCAGTAAAATGAACACAACTTTTATCACAAGCAACACTTCTTAAAAACAAAACAATGGATTATAAATATCCCGATATTGTACATAATACAAAATAAGATCTAAATGTACAATTAATAAAATACCAATGAAAATAATGAATTGAGAATAAACATTTACAGACAGAAGTTAAGACGATAATTTAAACTAACAATAAGAAACCAAGTTTCACTTCTGTTAAGAGGATAAACAATCTATAAGATTTTATGTGTTAAAACCTTTTGTACCATTCGGCAAATGTTAGTTGTTTGTTTGTCAATACAAACAGAAGATGACACATCTATCCAACAAGATAGGAGAAAGCTGACCTGACGGTGACTGAGGCTGCGAGGGTTGGGAAGAAGGTGTCGTTGGAGACGAACCCAACATTTGTGTCCCATGTCCTCCGTGAAAATTAAAGTTGTCACCAGGAGCTAAGCTCAATTGTGTTGGTCTTTCAGGTCTCTTTTCTCCATTAGTAACTTTATTTCGATCATTTATAATATTTGACTGCATATTTTTCAATTCTCCGTTCATCAACAAATTGTTAGATTCCATATTAGATACATTTGTGGTTGGAATAGCATATTTACTTTTGTTTGTAAAAGTTTTTGAATCGTTATTTTTAAATCCATTAGGAACATTTTTATTATTAATATCACATTTGGAATCAGTGTATGTGGCAAGTCTTCCATTTTGCGCACTATTGTTATTCCAATTTTCTTTTACTGCATTATTTAAAGCTTCTTCTTCTTCTTTACTGAGAGCAAATCTTCTTTTCATGTGGCTTCCATCTTTGGGTATATATAATAATTTTAAAAAATAACTTAAAAAATGGATATAATTTGAAAAAAAACTACTTCATAACCCATTTTGTTCGTCATACCAGTAACATGAATTCGAAACAAGATAATATTCTACCAATTTGAATATTCCTACATAAATATATACAAATAAAATATATTTTCAGAACAAATTTCACTAATGTTTACTTATAATGGCTAAATTTTAAAATAAGCAACTTATTTACATTAATAATATATATTCATATCCAAATAAATCTTAAGCACCAGCTTTATTATTCACAAAAGTTTGATTTTATTCACAAAGCATTGTTTTGCGAATTGTGCAAAGTCAAAAGAAAATCATGTGAAAATATATGAAGTGCAAGATAAGTGAAACCAAAGCCTCATTTTGTGCATGATTTAATCATAAGGGTGTTGATGAATTAATATGAAAAAAAGCAAATGATTATTACCTGGAGCATGAGATCGTCTGGTCGGTAATCCTTCACTACCTGTTGAATTCGATCTTAATCTCACATAAACTTTTTCGGAATCTGAAAGAAAAAATTGAGCATTAAAAATCGTTTACTTTAAAATTCCATTTTATTTTAATAAAATGCAGTAATAATGACAGTACCTGGATTGAAACCATCGGGTGGAGGACATG
Source organism: Hydropsyche tenuis (assembly GCA_009617725.1). Taxonomy (NCBI): domain Eukaryota; kingdom Metazoa; phylum Arthropoda; class Insecta; order Trichoptera; family Hydropsychidae; genus Hydropsyche; species Hydropsyche tenuis. Next base: position 3,069,653 of record VTON01000009.1, read on the forward strand.
TTAAATGCTTACTACCAGTAAGCATTAAACGATTGCCAGAAAGATTTGGTTCAGTTTCTTCAGATTCTAAAAAAATGTCATAAGAAAAATTAAAAACGTACATAAAATAACAAAATAATATAAATAAAAATCTAAGAATTGTTTGAACCTTCTGCAGATTGTTGTGCTTCAAGACTTCTTGCATCTCTCTTTCCTCCTCTTGACTCAAATTCCTTTCGCCTTAAAGCAACTGTAGGTTCTGGTTTCTTTGTACCGAGTCTTGCTAATTCACTTCTATACAATGCTGTCCTATCTTCTGACGGCAAAGATTCAAACTGCCTCGTTCTGTTTGTCACAATTTGAAGTTCACTGGGTATTTGATACCTAAATTTCATAAATTTTATAAAAAAGAAGTAAAGCAAGAAATAGAAAAATAAAATGAACAAACCTTTTTTCTTGTAACATCGTTACCAACGAATTGGAAGATGCTTGTGAACCATTTGTAAGGTTACCTCCACTATCATTGAACACTGGAGTATTTTCTTGAATTTTACTAAGAGTTGAATGAAAAGTACCCTTTTCATGCTTTTGCTTAGAAGAACTCGGTTTATTATAATCTACTTTGGAAGCACCACTAGAATCACTAGATTGATGAGCACTAGAGTTATTTAATTTATCATACTCTGCAGGATTCAACACTTGTATTGCACCATTGTCTTGAATATTCTCTTTGTTTTTCGATGGAGAATATTCAGCAGACATACCAGGAGGCCAAGCAGGTTTGAGAAGTTTTTGTGGTCGCGCATAAAACTCTCTTTGTTGAATAACATTTTGATCAGGCGTAACCCAACCAGTAGGTTGACTCGGTTGCCTCAAAAATGCCTCTTTTTGTTCTAAACTCTTACGTATTCTATGTATGTACAAAATATTGTCTGGATCGTTTCCAGTTAAAGTAGATATAGATTCATAGGAACTTAAGCTATCTTTACTTTCAGCAGCAGATGATGTAAGAGAAGCACTCGATTCTCTTCTATCGTCAAAGTTGAATTTACTTCCATATTGTCCAGAAATATTATCATGATTGCCACTATATTGCACTAATTTAGTATTACTAGGTAAATTTTGATTCAAATGTAACATGTGAGCGGGGGTTGGCTTTATGAGATGCATTTGATGTTTGTGTGAACTTTGTAATGATTCTCCACTTGTGTACAATGATGTCGAACCCCTCGAGGAATTAAATGGGCTAGACGGAGGTGAAGCGTAATAATCCGAGTGGTCGCTTAATAACCTATTACCTTCACTGGCCCTTCTAGACACCTTTTGAAGATTAACTGGTTGTGGAGGAACTTGTGGTTGAGCTTCTGATACTCTAGGTATAGCACCTCTATTTAAATTTTCTAATGGTATATTTGTAAAGACTCTATCACTTGAGTCAATTTTAGCACTACTTATCGATGGATGAAAAGACTGAACAGACTTTCTTTGCTCAGCTTTCAATCTATTTTGTAATTCACTAGAGAGGGGGTATTCGTTCGATAATTTATTCGTATTGATAGGCCTATATGTTATGGGAACTGATGCAACATAAGGATGAGGAGGTGCTGGAACTCCTGTACCAACACCTATACCAAGTGGCATTTCGCCTGCACTAGTTCTTCTTTCTCTTCTTTCACAATTCAGAGGTCGCTGATTTGTTTCTGAACTGTGTGCAGCCTCACTAAAATACTATAACAAAAAATATATGAATATATAAATATAAAACAAATAATAAACGTTTGTAAAACAAAAATAATTACCTTTTGAAGAACATCGGCTTCTTTGGGAACCACCTGCAGTTGCAATGTCCGTGGAGCTTGTTGGATAAGTTGAACAACTCTTGCATATGGCCATCCAGTGACGTTGTGTCCGTCCACAGATAATAAGCGATCACCAGGTGTCAATCCAGCACGTTGAGCAGCACCACCTTCACGTACACTCTTCACGAATATCGTGTCCATGGATTCTCTAATAGCACCCACAGCCGCATGCCTTCCATCTTGGATTAAATCCTAAAATTTGACGATTCAATCATTTCCATTGCTCTAACTAACACTTATATTGATTTGTGAAAAAGATAAATACCGCAATGGATTCTGGTGGATATATTATGAAATGGCGAAGAGTGAATCCAAATCCATGTCCTTCAGAGCGTCTGAGCACCAGAGTTCTGGGTGTTGGCGGTACCAATAGCAATGGTGCCGGAGCAGGAGCTTGCGTTGCCAAAGGAGGATGATGTATAGGAAGGATCAGAGGTTGGTGTGGTGCCACAGCCGGTCTCAGGGGCGGCGCACAAGCTGCATTTCCTAGCGCCGCCTGCTGCTGAAACACAAAAAAATAAAAAATAAATAAAAATTCTCACGTACACATGTTTTTTATTGAGATAAATTTGACTCCTGATAACCCTGATTCAAAAATACTGAAAATAAATTCAACAGCGATAACGGATCCGAACCCAGCGCGTACTATAATTGGTGAATCGAAACGAAACATGTGAATCATTAAAACCGCAATAAATAACACGAACATTGCTGTGTTATAGTATCGAAAGGAAGAAAAAGTCGAATGCGATGAGTTCACGTCCGAAATTAAAACGATTACATTCTTAATTCGCCACATTCCGCATAACATACACAATGATCACACGTTTGAATAGACGATTCGTTACGTTATCATAGCAATTTCGACGATGAGCCACAACTCGGACGACGCAGCATAAATTAAAGATATATATGAAACGTTTCGATTTCATTTATTCTTTTCGTGCAAGCCCGATCATCTCGAGCGTACACATATCTCAGACGAGTTTCCATAAAGGTACAAAATATATACGTTCGCGACCTCGAAGGGCCCGAAGAAGAACGTCCGAATATGGCGAAAATAAATAATAATCCGACAGAAGAAGCAGCGTGGTCGGCACCGGGCTTTTGCTTCTGTTTCTTCTCCATGGGACACGAGCGGAGAGATCTCTGGTTTAAAAACGAAAGCGAAACAAAAAGGCGACCGTCCGAGGAAGCGACACCTTAAAAGGCATCGTCTGGCTCTCTCGGGGACCTCACCTTCGCACCCAGAAAGTCTTCTTCGTCGACGGAAAGAATGAGGTGGTGGTGAGAGGTCCGCGGGAGGGACCTTGCGATTATGCGACGATTTCGATCGCCGATTGCCAGCACGCGAAGTTGTTCCGTCGCTAATGAGGGGCAATGTTAACTTTTGAAATGTTGAAAAGCTATGAATTATGTACGATCGGCTCCGCGGTCTAGCGACGACGATAGACGTCCGTCTAATTAATCGGTTCAAAACTCCGAAAATTCACGAACCATTTATACAACAACTTCGTGCTCCTCGGCTAAATTGAAGTTCGTGATATACAAGGAACAATGAAGCGTTCTCGGGATAGCCCTTCGGTGAAAGTGAGTCTCGATGATTCATCGATCACGATCGATTAAAACCGAAACCCTTGGCGAGATCTAGACCGCGTCTTGGCAGAAGCGCATAAATTCAATAGCGACGTCGTAGATCGAATTCCGCGCCGACTTCAAAGAAACGGCGAAAGTTGATTTATGCAAAAATCGCGATCATAGAACAATCGAGGAGTGGGAAGACGACACCCACCGGAGACGACGACCCTTGCCTGCGAAGATCGCGTTGCGCAAACCCGAGTGCTCTTCGCTTTCGATCGAGTCATGCGAAGTGGCAATCGACTGGAACGTTACGAGATTGTGACGAGATTCCTCGTTAACGTGATGATGATCGGTGTGAAAAAATGGCAGCAATGATTTTTAAATGGTGTGCGACATTCCAGAAAAAAATGTGTAATGGAAAATATTAGATGTGCTCATATGTTTTTAATTAAATTGAATATTCGTTAGAATTTCAGTGATTTTTTTCAAGCTTTTTTTTATTTTCTGAATCATCAGACAACTTCAATATGGAGGTTAGAAACCGGCGATTTTATTTAACAATTTTTTTGAATATTACAAAAAAATATTTAATATAAAAATTAATTAAATTTCAATTTTGCCACTCATGGTGCATTGTATCAAATAATGAAAAAACTCCTTATAATTTTTTTAAATGCCGTTCTTCTGCGCTACATACTTTTCGGCCATAACTGATACATCGATCATCCACGTTGAAAGGGTTAAACATCCAAGAATTTCAAAACATTTATCATAAGACACTCACTTTAAAAATACACAAACCCGATACAAACATACCCACACACATAAAAGCTCCACGTCATGCAATTAAATATGAAAAAAATCCGAAGCCCGTAAATCCCGCGAACGCTCGTTATGCACACAACATCTGATCAGTTGAGGGTCTCCAAAGCGATAATTAAACGGACGTACGTGTCGATGTTGCAGTTCGCAGAGATTAACTCATTTGCATTCCGCGGATGCAGCGGTGCGAGGGCATGTGTGTGTGCGATTCGACATTATAAATTACCCTCGCCTTATACATGTGTGGAAAAACGCGTTAAGCTCTTTGAAAATGATTTTCAGTCGCCGTTTCGTTTTATGCGCGCGGATTGCGGTCGGGCTCGCATAATGATGGTGTTTTTGAAAACGTTTTGATTGATCGCCGATAATGTGACGGCAAGGTGCAGGTTTCGATCTTGTCGAGGGTGAAGTTAAACGGTAATGCGTTGACAACAAGAGGGCCTTGTGTGACCAAATAATTATACTTCGTGTGAGGTCATTTTTGTATTAAATTGAATTCGTATTATATAAAATTATTGTGAGCGCTATATAAAGATATTCGAGTGATGGTTTTAAAATTGAGTTGAAAAACGTGAACGAATACGTTGGTAATGAGTATGCGAATCGATTATAATCAGATAAGCGTGTTTCCTTATTAGATATCGAGTGAAATCTTTAATGTGACATGTAGATAACTAGTCGACGGCTTTGATCTCGTACGCACCGGTTTTTGACAAAGTTAAGCGATATGCGGTGTAGTGAGTAAGAGGATAGGTGACTTGTTTGCGTACCACTGATTCGAACAAACTTCCAATAACATCAAAGTGTATATTATGTATTGGCAACAAATAACTAGAAAAAAGTTAAGATTGTGTACACTTGTCTACACAAGAGACTGAGCGCAACTTCGGTATAAGGATAACTAACAATAACAGAAATCTCTTCGATATGCCTTCCTTGACTCTACGCATTGGAATGAGTACAATGACTACATACTAAGATTGTGACAGCTTTACAAAATACTAAAAGCACATCCTTATACAAGAACCTTCAACGATAACAAGAGCCTCTAATACGCCATCCTTGACGCTTTTCCCTCAGACACATATCGAATGCGTAACCATAACACACCTCTCCCGAGGCACGACCACGATTAGACCTGCACAGGACACCAGCTCGGATTCCTGGCCGTACCATACTATTTATAGGGGACACGTTTGCGAAACCTGTCTCAAGGCCGTCCCGATGATGCACACGGTCAGCATCATCAGCTGGAAGAGTCCGATGGAGATTAACATACGTCGACGGCCACGGGTCGACATTGTCTTATTTTTCAGGTATATTTATTCTCGTCCGCGGCTCAGGTAGGCACGCCAAGAATTCGCGGTACATACATAGTTCTTGGGGCCGTTTAATAAACGGCATTTTGTTAAACGTCAACGGTTCTGATAAAGTGGTCTGCTGATAAAGGGACGGAACCGGTAAATTCATTTGTAGCGTAATGTGTGTCGAGATTAAACTAGAAATGAGGAAAAGTTCTGTTCCGGCGCCAGATCTCGATCGTGTTTTATTGCCGAGTTTTTCGTGAGAATCGGATTTATTTTATTATTTCACCGTTATACACAATGGTGGGTCGTAGCGAATAAATAATATTTCCGTAGCATCTTCGTGACACGGAGACACGACCGTGCAACTAATAAAATGTTTAATAGACAATATCGTAAATTATTTGCAATAACTGCGCTGAAACATGTAATACAATTTTAACGCGAGCCGTAACTGTACAGTGAAAAAAAAACTGGTAAAATTAGCAAGTCTATGCCTTTTTTCGATTCCGAATTTGGAAAGTGTAATGTATGCATTTTCGCCGTATAAGGCGGATCGATTTTTATGCAAGAATTCAAAAAAATTATACCTTCATTGTTTACTGAGAAATGCTGTTAATGTGTGTAGTATATTTTTTTAACTTATCGGAATGCATGTAATTTGAGGACATTTTAATTTATATTTTAAACGAAATCGAAACAAGATATTTATAACATCCAACGTTTTATTCGAACCCATAGAACGGCGAGAAAACGCAAACTCATCTTTACCGCACTCATGAGGATTGAAACTCGTAACCATTCTGTCAACCAACACGTCACGAACTGGCATCGATTTTCAAACCACGAGGAAAAATCGCGAAAATTTCATCCAACGAATTTTCCTCTGACTCAAAACTTATTTGCGAAATTTCCACACACACACGCACACCTACACTCAATATCGGGACATCGCGTTTGATAAAATCAAGAACGTCTCCAGCGGCGAAGATTAATTACGTCAATTGACGTCATTAATTTCGACGGCCACGGCGAAGACGACGACGCTGCGGCAAATTCATTGTTTGCAAAGGCCAACACAATAATAAACGGCCTTTTTGAGCCGGAGGCGCAATTCGCACCGTTCGCCCCGAAACTTTATAAGGTCCAATATATTGGAAGTGTCAATTTTGACCCTTCGATCGACGGAATTAACTGACGCGTCTTACGTAAGGAGCGTTAACTCTTTGTGGCACGCGAGCGTCTATACGAAAAAGGCGAATAAGGTTTTCAAAGATCACGGGTCACGTACGTAGAACAGTCTCCATTTAGTACGTGGCTATTGGATGTTTAAGCCTGATGTTTTTTGAAATTTTTACGAGTGAAATTGGATTGAATAACTCTCGACTTTCTATGATAAATATACAACAAGATTACAATTGCTCTTATATTAAAATGAACGTAAAATTTGAATATGTGAAAATCAGAAAGTTACAAATGATTAATACGGATCAAAATTATATTTTCGACACATTTCTCGGTCGCAAATAGGGCTCCCAAATATTCGTCTCAACTACTTAAATTATGAATATCAAATGAGGAAGTATTCGTCAATTTTAATTTTAATTAAATTTAAAAATAATCAAATAATAATAATAATAATAATAATATTAATAATCACGTAACGCACATTACTTCTATTTAAATAATTATTTTTCAAAACAAATTGAAGTTTTGATCAATGCAAAAAAAACAAATGCTTGATAGTTTATGAACATAACTGTTTATCTTACTGATAGTGAGAATAAAATGACTACGAAAACTACAATATTTCAAAATAAAATCAGATTCTTTGAAAAAATGCTTTTCTTATGAAAAAATGTACACGAATATTTTGTCAATAATTCAAATTATAAATACTTATAAAATAGGCGAATAATTCGAATATTCAATTGAAATCCCTAGTCGCAAATACAAGCAAATCCTAAAAAAAAGTCTAAAAATACCCCAAAGCTATTGTTGGAATGCCAAAAATGATCTGCGGGAGCATTCCTGCGGCGATTGTCCCGCGGGAAATAATTCAAAATAACAAAAATTCTGACCCACATACGCTTCATCTTCGAAGCTAGGACGGCGTCGCACAAATACATCAAGAATGCACCGTGCAAGTTTTCGCGTCACGAGACACCAGACCACTGCCAAGGATGAATCACTCGAAAAAGTCGGAAAATGATTGAGCAAGTCCGCGAAACATAATATGCGAGATGGAAATGTTAAATGCGTACGCCGGCGAAAACTCACCTGGCGCTTGCCAAACGGAAAAGCCAATTATGAAACGTGCCTTGGCCGTTGCGCAACGGTCAGCTTTTTATTTTTTATTTTTTTGAAGTTGTATGCTTCTATTTTAATTAGCTTTTGTGATCTGTCGCACGAGTGATGGACGGGCGAAATAAAGAGGCCGCTTTTGAAAAAAAAATGTTGAGTGCAATGTCGTGTAATTGACGTAAATTTGCACGCGGATCAAAGAGTAAATAGTCTGCGGACGGATTTACAACTGGATTTTTCAAGAAAGTTTACTCGAATTATACTTCAACGTCAGTCTTCACGTGAAAAAATATAAAAAACAAAATGTACGCGCTGCAACATAATGTAATAAAATCGAGAACGACTTTACTGTATGTACCATACATTGTCGAGTTAATCGATTGTCTTATAGGCCAGTAAGTAAAGACGGAAAAATGATCAAATTGTCTAATAATTACAGGAAAGCTAGATTTTGGAAAAAAACTTCATATTAATTAATTAATCACTTTTCAATAAATCATTTTGTTTACGAGTTAAAAACTTTTTCAAGGAATTTTTTGAACTCCCCACGTATCATTGAGAAATGTATACTGTTAGTAGCAAAAGCGAATGATCTCCAAAACTATTATTCTTAGGAATACAAGTCATCATACGAGGTTATTTTCTGTATGAATTTCTTTAAGCTAAAATTGGATGAACATTATATTTCTGTGAACGTAATAATAAATGAGATATTCACGAAAAACCGTTTTCGGCTCCCTTTGACCTCGCGTAAAATTTAATACAAATCTCAACTCGATATAGACTTTTCACATTTTATTTCAGAACCACAACATCAAGCTTCTTTCCAAAATCTATCTTTCCTACAGTTTTTCCGAAGCAAACATCTTCATGGCCTACTATAACATCAAAACATTCAACAACTTCACAAAACCAACAACGACGTCACCATCAAAACAACCTCATTACCGCAAAACACACACAACCCACAAAACTTCGTCAATTTTTAACAACCAATAAATACATCAACGCTTCAAACAAATCCCGCTCGTTTTCCAGACGTCGCGCGACAAGCACCAAGAGGCGCGGAAAAGCCGAATTGTCTGCGATTTTCCCGAACGTCCGCAAATAGCGACGTCCCATTCACGACAGACCAAACACAATGAATCATGTCTGCAAAACACACCTACCAAGGATTCCTGGTTCGGGTCCAGAAGAAGCCGGCCGCGATTGTCTGCGGTTATTTTGGTGACGGGAACGACACGTTATTACACACGCTGCAATGGCGCTATAATAGTCCGACGCGAGAATTCGACGCAATTTCAGCTGACATTTCATGAAACGAATCCGCGTGTTCGTTTTGTGCCAGAGTGCGGGCCTGTTGGGAAATGTGCGCGATGTGTGTAGGGTGTGGGATGTGTGTTGTTGGGTGGTTATGGTTATTGAAGTTGAGCGATATGTGGCGCGATGGGTGGATGGATTTGAAAGCGGATTGTTAGAATGTGTGTTAGAGTGGTGAACGATTTAGAAATGGATGCGATGTGTGAATAATCGAGAAATGGTGAAGATGTGTTTGTGAAAATATATCGATTGTAGAAGTTGAGCGATATGTAAATATGGTTGCAAATTTTATCTGATATTATTTGAATCATTACGTGAATAAAATTATAATAAATCGAACATTTTGCATACTATTTGTACCGAAGCATTAAACAATTAGAAACAGACAATAGAAAGTAATTAAAAGGTGAGATTACATATGTAAATGATTTCCAACAATTAACGAAGTTAAATGACATTTGGAGCAATTGTTTGCAAAACGTTTTGCGAAAGTTTAAACTTTAACGACCTTATAGATACAATTGTTGTTATTTTTGATGAAAATTCTATTTGTAAGATAGCTGCAGAATAAATTATACATGTTCAAAGGCATGATTCTTCTTTGATTCAGATAAGATCGTTCCGCATTTGAGTAATGTAACTTCCGAAACGGAAATGTACTGATCGGCAAAAAACCAGATCGTTAAACGATACAAAAACGTGTTCCATTAGTGATTCCAGCTAATTGAATTAACGTTTCCTGCGTCAACCGAGGAAATCTATTAAAAATATTCATTCCACGGTCGCTTTCTAAGAGCTGACAGTTTCTCTCTCTCTTCGTCTTCGTGTAATTGTTTCGCGATAAAAACTAGAAATAACACTACGATGGTCGCAGTCGGCATAAACAAAGGCAGGGTGAATAAAAACGAATTCTCGCACGAGTGAAAGTGAGGTGTTTTTCCACGTGTTGTTTAAAGAAAAAAAAAACGACGAGTTTTTTCAATAGAAATCAGTGAAGAGGTGTCATTGTTGTTGTTGGAATGGCAGTGAGAGATGATCGACAGAGTTGTTCGAATCGGTTAAACAGGTTGTATGAATACGAAATCATGTTCGGCAAAAAATTACATGCTCACAATAATATCCTTTCGTTTTAGAGAAAAAATGTTAGAATCACTATTGTTAAAACATCAAACGCTTAAAGAGATAAAATCTTCAAATTCGAATAATGAAAATAAAAATTATTCGATTTTAAATGTCGGCAATCAATCATTTTTTGGTTGGAAAAAAAAATAGTATAAGGAAAGAATGGACAGAAAGATGTATAAACGATGTCGTAAATTAAAAATAATAAAATTTTACGAAACTTCGATGACAATATGATTTATAGTTTAATTTATTCAACGGACAATGTAAATGTTCTCAGCGCTCACAATGGGGTCATTATTCTAACTTCGCTAAGTGTTTTGCGCAAATATGCCAGAACTGTGCTAATTTGAAAAATCAACGATAAAGTTAACTTGTGTCAATAAGAAGCACATGGGAATTTCGTATAAATAAATACGAAGGGGATCCTTCAGTCTTTAGAAGCGAAACCGCGTTAATTATTTAGAATCATCTTGTAGAAAAATTACGATCGACTTCGGTGCCAAAAATCGCACTAAAATAATATAAATCTAAAAAACGAACGGTCAAAAAAACACGAATGCTAATAAATATATGAATACTTTTAAATTTATATGTACGGGATAAGAAAATGTGTCAAACATGGCTCTAAATTTTGCGAATGTCACACAGAATGAAAACGAAATTTTTACATCATCGATCAAGCGTTTTATTTAATTTCGATTCAGTCAACAGCCCATTATTCTAATCGTCACATAAATCATCAAAAAAAAATCACGGATATTCATTAAAAAATCGAGGCTACCCAGAAAACCAAGCTGAAAAACTATTTCAAGATAAATCGCAAACTTTTATTGTTGAACAAAATAAATATCACAGAAATATTTCCCAGTTTGTCGCCATAAAAAACGCGTCGATTTACACGTCGGTCCACGGAAAAGCCAAAATACACATAATTTGGCAAAGAAAGTCTTTTTCGCGAGCGGAGATTACCATTTAATTTATTTGGCACGTCCGGATCGTAACTTGCGCAAGAAGAACACCAAAAATTAATATCCAACATAAATAAACGATTATTTATCGCTTAGAACGATTGCGCTTCAGAACTATTTTTTTCCCTCTCAAAATTTCCAGATTTTCGTAAAGAAGCGAAAATCCGTCCGATTCAAAAGACAAGATTCAACAATTCATCTTAACACACCAGTTTCACTTCGAGCGGCCATAAACCGTTCGAACCGATCAATCAGACCGGAAAAAACGGGTGACGAACGAATCAAAACATCGCCTAAGCGAAGGAAGTGGCTGTTTACGAAAATTTCGCGGTTATTTTAACCATTCGCGTTAATTCTAGAGCGCTAGTATGCGTGTGTGGCAACCGCCTACCTCGCCATTACGACACTGTTTGTTTGTACGGGCGCCAAAGTACGTGTGAATCAACGTCGAATTGTTATTTTCCTTTTCTACGAGTTTATTTTGCTTTTTTCGTCGATTTCTATCGAATGATCTCGCAAACTGTTCGCTCGTACGATCGGCGTTATTTATAAACGATTACAGCGCGTTTTTTCGATTCACTTTCCGCTTTAGAATGTTCCGAGATAGACACGAGCTTATCTATAGAAGCTTCCATTATTTTCGGAGCGGGTAGGAAACGAGGATGTTCAGAAGAATATGTTAAAAGAAGGCGATTCAAGGTGAAACAAAAACGCCCAGAGAAAGTGGAGTTGTCTGTCATTAGTACTTGTAACGCCCGAACAATGCACGCTAGAATAAATCGAATGACTTGAAAAATTACACCTCGACTACGGATTGTCAACCTTTTTACCGTGACATAGTATAAAATGATAGTTCATGACAGTTTTCAGATTAAATGTCATCGAACGTACTGATGTGTATAATACAGTTAACTACCGGAACATCGTTCACAAAAAGACGAGATATACTTTCCATCGATCAAAAGAAAGTTTTAAGAAACATTAAGATTATTTTATTAAAAATTCGTTTATAATACCGAAATCTAATTTATTCACGTATCAAATACATCCAAAACTCTTTTTACACGATCCCGAAATAACACGGTATAAAAAAAACATGTATTATTATCCCACAATGATAAGATCCAGATTACACAAGTATAGTATACAATTATATTTATTAAACGAAAATTTACGATATTTCTTGATGATTTCACATGGCGAAAATTTGACACATTACACATTTTTCGTAAAGTATAAATGGAAGTTCTATCCACCAAATATACTGATGGAACCCATCTCCAATTTTTACATAGTCACCATATTTTTTACACGGTCGTCTCTAAAACGTATCCCCATATAAAAAGAGACTCGGATATAAATCACAATCATCCCAAAATCTTCAATAAGCATCATTTCAAAACATACGCCTCCCTATCTACACCAGCATCACCCTATAAACACACACGCCCCACATCAAACCGCCACTCCATCCTTATGAATCAGCAACACCACAACATTAAAAACATCAACAACAAAGTAAACCACACTAAACGAAGCACACACCATACAAAATCACAACAAAAACCCCTATTCCACGAGAGGAATCCGGACGTGCACCGTCGACCGCGAAGACCAGTATGTGGGTCGCTCCACAAATTGGCCCAACAGACTGACATCCGCGGAGGATTCCTGAGCCACCTCGCAGCACCATCATCGTCATCGTCATCGTCATCGTCCACTCCTCGGCCACAGTCGTTGTCATCATCTCGCACGGAATTAGATTAGAGCCGGACCCGGGAGCGGCTAATGAACGCCGCGCGTGACGGAATGTTCGCCTCCTCGAGTGGATAGAGAGAAAGATTGTGGCGGCTATTGTTGTTGGTTTTGATCGTGTTGGACGAAATGTGCGTTCGATATGCGATGATGGTGGGTGGTTAAGAAATTCGGATGGAATTCTGAAGGAATGTCGGAAATGCGGAGTCGATTTTGTATGAAAATGATCGATGGGACAAAATTGGTTTTCAAATTGGATGAAAAACGGGAAGGTGTTAGGTCTATGCAAAATTTTCATTGTATTTTGAAACCGATCCAATGCGATGTAGATACCGCACTTTTTGCACTAACTCCTATATTTTGATATTTTTATGTGGATCAGCATTTATTATGGCCAGTAACACGTCATCATCAGTCTTTAAAGGTCGCTCGGTCAATGATTTATCAGTTAAAATCAGATCTGAATTTTGAAAACTACGACTGAATGATTCTAAGGTTAATTACATCTCTACTGTATACATCACAAGTATTTTTGGTGTCTGCTGTCGCGTTATCATTTTTTTTTTTATTTGTACAATGAAAAATCCCATAAATGTACTTTATAGCTAGAGCAAAACTTGACACACTAAAAAGGAAGTATCCTTCATATAATAGAATAGTTTGAATACAAAATATTCGTTCAGAGAAAGGAAAAAAAAAATTGACCATCGAAAAAATCTGATAAAACATATGCATTGACCTAATATTTTTAATAATTATTTCAATTAAAAAAAAACAAATATCTTATCAAATCATGTTAATTAAAGTTTATATGAATCACAATGAAATCAACGAGACTACAATCGCTATCATTTTGACATGTTTATTATAACGATATTTATTTGCAAAACGACCAAAAAAAAAAAATTAAATTAAATTAAACACTTGCATATGACTAAACGACGTAGAAAAACAAATGCACTCATTTGCATACACGAACGCTGTTTGCGCATTGTCGCACAATTAATCTATAGACAGATGCTATCATATTTAAACAGCTTTTTCGTCAGCCCGTTAATACACTTTTCATCGCGATACGATCGACAATCGATTTATAGACTCGTCCATACAATAATAAAAAAAATGTCATACACTTCCAGTGCACCCATTAGACCGTTGATCCTATCATCCCGACAAGTCAATTCCGAGAGAGATTTATGGATCGTGAATCGTTGGCGATTTCGTCAACTCGCCGACCCAACGATCGCATAGAACTGGTCGCAATACGGTACAGTTATTTCAGCGAATTTGCATGAAATCGATCGAGGATCGATCATGTGGCCGATGGAACACATAACAGCAGTTCGAATATAGTCCATGGCAGAAAATAGACGCGAAACCGAAGCGCAAGACGAATCTAATTATGGTTAAGTGCGTCAAACTCGAACGTGCCCAAAGGGAGCGCCGATCGCTTTTCCCTTCACTAGCAAATTTATGTGCAATTTAATTACACGCGATCTTATTAAAACACCATCGATTCTGTGCATTTTCACTGGTTGACAACGGTCGCGTGTAATGGTCTCGTTAAGTGAACTCGTAAACAGAATTATCTGGGAATGAAAAAAAAAACTCACTCGAAGGCGTCTGTTTGACGTTCTTACCTGAAACAATAAAAAGACAAAAATTAGATTGAATGATTAAGAATTCGAATGCAAATTGTGTATGCGCGTCGCATTCGGCGATGAAAAATGATAAATGCGACCGAAGAAAGCAATTTGAATAATTGCTCGCAAAAAAATGTAAACAATTACGAAATGTTACGTTGCGCAAAAAAATATCTTAAGAACGGCCCGCAGATATAATCGAAACCGATTATTAACCCAAATACGAATCGGAAAAAAAATACAACGATCGAAAAGTGAAAGTGCGAATTTTTATTATTATGCGATACACAATGGCGCGAATTTTCAAAATAGAATTTATAAAAAAACCGCATTAGATTTACGGCTCGTTTGAGAATTAATTAGCGTTACGCGAGTTATTAACACGTTAATGATCGTCGAACGGTAAACAATTCGAGGGGCCGACTCATAAAAAAAACGGAATCGATCGTATAAATCATATTCGACGCATAAAAGCGTCAATTATCGCCTCAGACGAGACGAGATTAATCCTATGATACGTTTCTAATTTTGAAAAAAGGCTGCCGATCGAATGGGCGCGGACAGTATAATAACGATCGCAGTCATCATTGTATTTATAATAATGTAATAAGTAATCATCTCGTAATCCGTCTCGGTGTCATGAGCGACCTCGATGCGAAAAGCCCTTCGGTTACTTCTTAAATTCAGGGCTATCTGAACATACATTTATTTACGTATAAAATTGAATATACAGACTTAAACATATAATTACATACAATTTACGTTCACTGTTATAAAACTTATACGATGAAAATTACATACGACTTAATTCATCATTACGAATCGATCACATCATTCAACACTTACAAAATCGGAATTACTGTTAGGAGATCCGCGCAACTGTTAACTCTCTCAAACCCTATGCTTTTATCACCGTCGCATTATTATTCAGCGAACCGTTCATATGTTAATGATCGTTCTTGATACGAACGCTGACAAGAAAAATGATGGCACATTCGACTAGTACATCACGGCCGTTTCGTACACACATCATCATCAAGGCTTTTCGCAGTCGGCCGTAATTGGTTTTTGATTTAAAAATATGTATCGCTCTGGATTAGCGCCTATTGTGATGTTTGATTACTGGGCCTCGTTAGCTCGTTTCGATTCTTTAAAACAGATCTCGTTTCGTATTCACGACTTTAATGTGGCGTTACGAAACGTTAAGTGTATCGAAATGTTGGATCATTCGGTTTGAAAATGATGCTGTCATAGTCCATGTCGGAAATTAGATGTGTTATAATTATGATTCGAATTATTGTGTGAATTGAATAGAACTTTTTAAAAATTATATTGTTCTGTAACGCAAGTTATAATAATGCGGATATTATGTACTTTTAAAATTACCATATCGAATTTTTAATATTATTTTAAAATAAATTTAACTATATGGTAGCCTAAAAAGAGATACATATTCTCTTTTTGAATTGTTTAGGTCTAATATTGAAAAAAATACGATGTAAAAGACGTATATAATCTAAATAATTACTTTGTGTATAAAGGACATGATTTTAATTAATTTTAATAACAACCATATTTAAAAACTGTGTCATTTGAGCACACAAAATCGCGTGTCTCTTCGCATTACTTTTTCCATGATAATTCCAACGCACCCAACCCAAAAATGTCAACTTCGCGGTTACACCCGGATAACATTCTAAATCAAAACAATAAAAAAAAAACACGGAAAAGGAAACGAAAATCGTAATCCGAACCCAGGAAATATTAATTACAATCGATAATCGATTAACCGAAGAGAAATCCGTGATATCTCAATACACGAGATGAAAAAAGACGACAAAATTTCAACACGCCAGAGGAAGTCCGATCCGACGTTTCGGCATAATCCGTGTGACTTTCACTCGGTTTAATTAGTGGTGTTGTTCGAAGAAGAGTGTTCGATTTCGAAAAGTGACACCCTGCAGACGAGCGGCGATCGATCAATATAGATCGGATCTACGATCTGGAAGTCGAAATCGGACAAATTTAACCGGCTGACGAGGTACGACGTGTGTCGGTGTCGATTTCGTTTTTCGATCGTGTCAATTAAATTGTGGGGGAAAAAATAATGGGAGCGTTTCGAAAAAGGTTCTGCACTTGTGAAATGGAAGCGTGCTTGATTTTTCGTTTTGTGTATTTTGTGAATGACGAGAATTAAAAAAAAATTGCGTGAGTAATGTGAAAATAATCTTTTAAATCGATACAAGGTTGTATTATAATGTGTTATATAAAGAGTAAATACGTTTAGTGCGGCCGTCAAGAGAGGTTAACGATTTGTTTTGTTAAATAATAAATAAATAGAAAATTCGTGAAAATTTAAACAATTTCAATACTACCGATTCGCAACAAACAACGTTTTATTTGTATTTTACGTTTTATTTGTAAAGAATGGCTATAGTAATCTCGTATGACCTTTTACATTCGATTGACTTTACGGCGTAATAACATTTGACGTAAAAAAACTACGCGTACTAACGTTTCGTTGAAATCGTCGATTACATGTGTTTTTCTGCACATGAGATGTTTTTTATACATAGAAAAAATAATAGAACGTACACATCGCAATTTGTATAATGTTAATCATGACTCAAGACTGTTTAATTGTTAAGCTAAGTTATACAAAAACAATCTATTAAGTTAATCAAATAAAATTAATGATCGTTCCGTCAGAATTATCGACATTCACCATTTAAGAATGATCGATGATCATGTGATAATTATATATGAAAAACATCACTAATATAATAGTTTCCGATATCTATTCAATTTCGATTCACGAAAGCACGATCAATGAGATTTCTGTCCGCGCTCAAACGCAAACAATAATTAGAATTTTCAACATGTGTGAACTAAAACAACACCGACACGATCTTATCAACAATGTTTTTCGCCTTGAATCGAGATTAAACCGTTTAAAAACGGCAAACACACGTTTTGTATAATAACAGAAAACGTGTTGTGCGGACGCAATCGCTGGCAATCTCCTCGCACACGTAACGAAACACACATCATCCCATGCGAACAAAAAGCTTTTCAGACTGAATGGACACGCAAAAAAACCACACCATGGACCAAACCGAAAAAGAGGCGAATAAAAGCGAACGCCTCGACGCGAAAACGCTCAGATGTCCGCGGAGCACGTACGAGAGCGCAACAAAGATCGAACCATGGCTAATGCCGAGAACAATGGCTTCGTAAAAGAGCAACAAACGAGCGGCAATTTAGTAGTGAAATTGACCTTCAAACCGACCGAAAAAAAAAACCAGGTCGGCTTATGGGAAAAAATCGGTGCGTTTCGCAATCGATCCGGTCGTGCGTTTCGAAAACGACGATCGGTAGCCGATGGATGGAATTGCGTTTGTACTATTTTCGATTCGATTGTGGATCGTATCGGATGAATCTTGATGGTTTTCTGTGAAAATGTCCGATTTTGCGTCTATTTTGGGGCTCGATGGTTCGAACGACCGATAACGAAAGCTTCGATGGTCTCTTGAAGTTCAAGGTTGTCGTTTTTTAAAAAAAAAATCCTATGATTTTTTTTTTTTAAAAGCGAGTATTTATCTTGATTTATTGTGGATGATGAAAATGGCGATAGTTTGTTTGTAACAAAATTCAAAATCGTAATGATAGTAATTTCTGCGGTCGAATGCTGGTTTTATCTTCATAATTCACGACACCATATACGGTAAACGTTCAAAATTGAACAAATCGCTGAGAATTTATTTGATCTCGCACAATAAAAAATGCTTTATGCAAAACAAACACATTTATAGATGTTCAAAATTGAAAATTCCAAATGTCCGAGAGTCAATCAGTGTCAGGCAGCACTTCGAAACGACAATAAATATTTACGACCAATAACAATCAACAGCAATAGCACATTTCGCGCGGGGGACTGCCACTGAAATATTTTCATGATAAAATTCGCACTCAATTCTAGCAATTAAGCCGAACATTCGATCAATCTTATCTAACGCTGCACGATAATTAGATATAATTTAGCACTGCGGCGGTAAGTAATTTATATTAGATCGATCCGCGGGGGGCGTTCATTAGCACGATCTTTTCAATACCGGTTGAAAAATTGCATATTTAACATTAGCCGTCGGTCGGGTTTTAAAAAAGGTTTGACACAGTGACTGAGACGGCTACTATAAATAAAGTCGAGCGTTTATTGCGTTTACGTAGCCGTTACCGGCTACCGGTAGCCAGTCCACCGTGGAATTAGCAATAATGATGCAAATTGGCAAATAGTAGCGGTACGAAGCCGAGAAGCCTTAACGGAATCGCCAAGTGAAATTGCACACCTGTAATAATACGTCGTGAGTGATATTGACGATGATGGGTAGACGTAACGCGTCAAACCATACGTCGGTGCACCCGTGCCCTAGGGATGTTGACTGGCAGTCGTTGGCTATCATTTCAGAAGATGGATAGAGCAGTTGGTTCATATTTTTTATCCTCGATCGAAGTATTCTGAATCACTTATGAAGTATGGTTTAATAAAAATTAAGGACAAGGTCATGTCAAGTCGAAAAAAATTGCACGACGTCAAAAGAAACATATTCATTTTCGCACAAGGTTTTCATTTTTATTCCAAAATTGATTAAAACAATCTCACAATACATCGATCCCTTCAATCACGACGACCATAAACCGCAACTATTGCATCACCCGACACACAATAAGGTCATTCTAGGCGAATTAGCGAAACACACAGACCCAAAGACGTCCCGAATTAAACCATCCAGACCGGAGACGTCCTTCGATTTTCCACCAAATTGGCCCAGCTTTTACGACGCGCCGAGATAATGGGCCGCAGAAGGGAGGAGAAAAAAAAAGTTCGCAAACGAAGCAGCGCAAACATTTGCCGAGCGAGTGAATCATCGCCGATATCGACCCCGACAACTGGAGGCTAGTCTGAGCCCGGATTAAAAGGTCACCACTCCTCCGCGAAACGGACAAGGAAGCCCTTTGTGTTCCGCAATGGCAGCGAAGGGGCTTCCCCGAAGCATACAAAAGTCATTAGGCGGATAAATGCGATTTTCGTATAGAGAATCCGATGGGTGTTTTGTGTACCGTGGGTTTTGGTGAGGGTGAGTTTGTTTGCGAAACATTGCGTGGTATGAATACTTTTTATGTTCATTGTATTGTAATTGTTCTAAGAATTTTCGATCTTCTTATTGTTGAATATTTCATACTTATAAAAGTATGATTTTCAGTAAATTTCATTCAATGTGTTACATAGACCTTTTTGTATCATTATTTTATCGGATAATCGATTTTATTTGTATTTATAAAAATATACACCCAATCCTCTTTTTACACAGGGGGATACGTTCCAGAGACAATCCTGTGAAAAAAAATGTGATCAATGTTCGATCAGTATATTTGGATAGAACTTCCATCCAAATGTACTTTATAAAAATAAAAAATGCGTAATATGAAAAAAATTCGCCATGTAAAATCATCAAAAAACGTCGAATAACTACATAATATAATTATAACAATATACTGGCATGCATCAAATCTTACTATTGTGGTATAATAATACTTTTTTTTTATATACTGTGTTGAAATGAAAAAAACCGTGTAAAAAAAGGATTGGGTTTATGACAATGACCTAGCCATATGATAAAACGAATTGATGAGTAAATTGAAACATTAAGTATGATACATACTAGATTAGAATAGTAACCAAGAAAAAAGATAAAAAATGCTGAATAATAATCAGATGATATCAAAAAGATCTGTTAATGGATTAGAAATGTTTAAAAACAGAATGAGATTAGAAAGGTCATAAAAATAAAATAATTATTAAATAAATGATTTTTAGTATAAAAATACTTTCTAAAATTTCTCAGAATGAACATTTTATCGTAAATACTTAAATTATTTATACATGTTTATTTTAGAAAATAGAAAATCACATCAGCAAACATTTCCATCGATCGTCACAAACACTTCTATTATGTTCAAATAAACGTCTAATATTTCATCATACAATATTTTATCAATATGACGATTAAACCGTTCATTATCACAGATACATAAAACAACCAATGACTCGACCCGCACGAGGAAAAAGCAAAATTTTCTCCTTTCCAGCACAATCTACGCATTTCTACATTGACCGATGTCGCTTAATAGCCTCCGTCCGAGCAGATTTATTCAGTTTTATTTATGCGGCGAGTTTGCATCTTGCGGTCGGCGGGTGCATTATAATAAAATGCAGTCGCCAATATATCGTCGTAGATGAAGATGTCAACCGGTCGAGTGTAAAACGCGGTAAGTTAGATGGCGGATAGTTAAATTTTAATTATGCGCATAAAGTTGGCCTACACGGACGCGCATCGATTGGAAACATTAATGGGAAACTGTTTGGTTCTTTCGTTCCCGTTTTTTGTGCGATTACGATCGCCACTAATGCGATTTAATTAGATTTTATCGGCGGATTTTATGCGAAAATTATGCCGATCGACGAAAAGTGTGCGGTGAAATAAAAAAATCAACGGCCGTCAATCGGTTGGAAATTGGAACTAGTCGTGGAAGAAATGTTGATTGCATTGAAAAATGTCGGGGCGATTGCTATCAGTCATCTTGATAATGTTATCAGTACGAGTTTGATTTACGTAACTATTGACAGATTACAAAATCGAACGATGAAACGAACTTGAGTGACATTTAACTTTATATAAAAATTATTGTATAATTTTTATCTGATTGTTCAGATATGTTGAAACTAAGAACTTTTATTATTATTCCATAATACAGTGTAAAAAAAGTGAACTTTTTACCGCTCTGTACATGACAACAATCCCGCAGAGACATTTCCACAAAAGGCGACATCACTTACGGACACGCCTATTATTTAGCGATTTTTCCACGTAACACTCAGTTTTCCCTTTCAGCGGAAGATTCGAGCGAACAACGGATCCCGTTAGAAACTCGTTCGATTATTATTATCGAGCTGTCGCCGCAGCGAGAAAACGGCCGTTAATCGTGAACCGAGAAGTGACTTATCTAGTTAAAACCTACATATGAAAATACAATATACAATAAATAGATAAAGCGTCATATTAGCGGGCCTCGGCTGTCATCCGTAGAAATCTGGAGCCGCTCATTATACGCGTCATTACACATGTGCGAGTATTTCATGCTATAAATCTGTCTTGGATAGGAAAAGCCAACTGACCGGTGATAAGGAACCGATCCTAAAAAGGCAATGGCGTTAGGCGAAGCGTCAATTGTTGCCGACATGATAAATCAGATCAGTTCGTAAAAGTTGTGTGAAATGTTGGAGACGGGGTAGGTTCTAAATGTCAGCGAATCGATCGGAGAATCGCCGATTTCCACCGATAGAACAATCGTGTGAGTCGAAATAATATATTTTGTAATGCCGTGTGAGAATTTTACTGAACGAGTGTTCATTAACAATGGAGAATTAAATTTTACGACACATTCATGTGTGCGATTTCGGAAGAAAAAAATAACAATATGGCGCGTGCTCTTTTTTCGCACGTCAGTTTCGTACCCTTTTATCTGATAGGTTAATCTAAATATTAGTACATCGTGCCGAATTCGCGTTAATTTCATTATGGTCTTGGCATTTGAGTGTATCGAATCAGAAATATAATAAATATTCAAATGAATCGTTTTGGATGCGACGAAATCGCATTACGTATTCAAATCGATGAAATTATTTTATTATAGCCATTGAAAAACGATTTTGAACGGCGTCGTTAATATAAATAAACACGATACAATACTGCATTATTATAAAAAATAAATCAAGAACATATTCAAAAAAATATGCAAATTTCGCATTTTCACAACCAACGCCTATTTTAAAACTTTCCCCTAAAAAATGTGAATCACGATTTCAATTTTTGTGAATTCGAGCATTAACGCACTGTGAACATTAAAAAACTGTTATGACAAGCTACGTGCAATAGAAAGGGGAGCGTAAAATCCATTGTACCAATATAAACATGGAGAGTTTGTCGGTGGTTGCAAACATGCAATGCGGCTCATGAAAATGCAAAATCAAAACGCGTTGAATTAATCATGAAGAGGATGGCCTATAAAAATCGGTCAATGGGTCCCTTCGACTCTCACCCAATAAGGATAGCGTACGGTGACACAAACGACGATGATTAATTCAATGAAGAAGAAACGCAGGGCGTGGGCAATGCTAATAAGGATGACGGGTGACTTTGACGCTCATTATTTGACGTAAATACTTGACGCGGGAATTTTTTGAATTCCTGGTAAACGAAGCACTGAAATAAATTTAGTATTTCTAAATTTTATCTATGACAATTTCGCCATTTGCAAAACAATGTTTTCGATTAAGAAATTCAATGAAATATGGACATATAAATGTATGTAAAGATATATGAAGAGAATAAAATGAGTTTCTCAACAAAAATGAAAAGGAATTGAAAAGGCCTTCATAGAGTGAACGGCTGTATATTATGATGATTATCAAAAAGCACAATAAGACTATACTACCCGTTACTAAACTTCAATATTGAACTGACTCAGTCCTTCATCAAACCAAATCCTCGAGCAAAAACTCGAATCAATCCAACAGTTCACACTCAATTATCGACGCATAAAGCATCGAAACGTACCACGCCATCCATAAAAGGACTCAGCGCAGCCGAATCGAGAATCCGCTACTTTCTCTCGCATGACCCGAAAAAATAAACAATAAACACGGGTACTCGAACGGCGGCGAGGACGAGCACGACTCATATAATGCCCGCTTCGATTTATAATACGAAACAACAATGGGACGCGGAAATAGAGGCCCCTTTGTGCGGCCCTGGACGCGTGACGGCACGCGCCTCATTGTCTGCCGCCGCCGACAACGTGTTAACCGGAGGATCTCCTCCTTGCGAAACTTATATGCGAAAGGTCGGAGACGCAGAGTGCCCTTTGCGGATTGTGTGCTCTGAGATGGTATCTGGAAGAGAGCGTGCCGATGCGGAAAAACCGACGGGTTCGAAGGGTTAGCGAAAATTGTGGTATCTGGAATAAAGCGTGCCGATTAGGGCTTGCAATTTGCCATCAAATTTCAATTACCGGTAAACGGTTAGTTATTTTTCTCATTACTGGTTTACCAGTTATTCACCGGTAAATAAAAAAAAAAAAAAAAAAAAAAAAAAAAAAAAAAAAAAAAAAAAAAAAAAAAAAATAGACGTATGTAGATCAACGGCGGACCCAGGAAATTTGCAGGGTGGGGACAATTTCTAGTTTTTAATACATTTTTTTTTTCAAAAATAAGACTTATATTCAGTGCTTTTTTTGAAAACAAAAGGTGCCAGTTCGCATTTTTATCAAGTTTTTTTATAATATCCTTCTAATAGCGCCGCAGGCGAATTTTTTTCACAAAAAGTATCAATGTTAATATAATATAATTTATAAGAAATTAAAAAGATTTACTAAAAATACTAATTTTTTTGATGAATACGAGTCGGGTGAATAGGATATTTTTTCAAAATTATAGACATTAGCGCCGCAAGCAGATTTTTTTTTCAAAAATATACCATATTAGTAAAGTTATATCTGAAAAAAAAAATAAAAATCTAAATGTGCTTATGTGACTTTCAGTGCTGAAACTAAAATAAAAAATTACCCCCCCTCCAGATTCGCAAAACCATAGTGGCGCCCTCACACTCATAAATGCACCCTTTCAAATTTTTTACGCAATAATCTTTCGTTATAATATGCCTATATCTGTGTCCTTAATTTGCGATAAATTCGTTTTCGGTAATTGCCGGTAAATTTCTCAATTTACCGATAATTACCGATGGTACTTTTTTGGCAATTTACCGGTGAACCGGTTAACCGGTAATGCAAGCCCTAGTGCCGATGCGGAAAAACCGACGGGTTCGAGGGGCTGGCGAAAATTGTATAAGTGGCAATTTTGAGGATTCGCAATGGGAATTTTAAATGGCCTTCGTTGGATTGGGTTTTCGCGAGGAGCCTTGAGGCGTTTTAATACGGGGTCCTTGAATAATTTCTGAATTTGCGTGTTCGGGGTCGAGTTGGGCAATTATGGTTGTTGTTTGCTGAAAATTCGCCGGTTGAATGTTGTATTGATTCGTCGTAATAAATATTAATTAATATTCAATATTCGGTACGCGTCTGTAATGTAACTTCGTATCGTCACATTACGAATACGTGTTGCGCGTTGAATCTGCTTATGATAATGAGGGTTTAATATTATGATTGTACAATACAAAATGTTATGACCAATACTCGACTTTCGTTTCATAAATAAAATCATTTATATGTTTTGCTCGTACTAGGAAGATATGATCATAAATTTCTCTAGAGCGAACCAATTAATTAATAGAAAGAATTCAATATCATTTATGGACATAATGACGTTCAATTATCTCGATTTCGCTTTTTAACGAGAAATATCGAGAATTGAAATTGTCTTCAGACGGCATACAATTGACATCATCGTTTATGACAGGATATCCCGCCAACAATTACCTAATTAGTAAATATTATCATTCTCGCGGCGAGCTTTTCCAACTCGTGAAAGTCTCGGTTGAACGTCGACGCCGAATCCGACTTAACGGATATGGAAATGTATTTTTTCCATACAAAACGACTTTTAAGGACGCCACGTTCGTTAAACATCGCTGAACGGCGCCAATTTGCTCTCTTAACATTTAAGAACGTGTATCGAAGCTTTTAAACTACGGAGGTGATTGTCCTACGTAGACATATCTTGGTGACCTGGTCTCGTTGATTTTTATGAGTTTTTTAACGTCGGAATATCGACTTTCAAATCATAGGAGTGTCAAAAAAACAGGCACTCTGTGATAACCTCACACCAGATGATCCATGAAAATAATACCGATAGACGCCCCATAGTATAATATGTTAACAGGGTCAAATGATCAATGTAAAAATAATCGATGAAGTAATGCATACATACAATGTTGATTAAAATAACATTTAATTAATGCAATTCAATCGATCAAAATCATATAAATCCCGTATATAATTTTATTACAATAATCAACCGAGAATGTTTATACTCGGCCTTGCACAATAAAAAGCGATATCCAAGATTTAGATGAGTCCAGGTCATGTGGCATATATCACGCACAAAACAACAAAAACGGCGCAATTTCAAAATCTAGAACGAATGGCCATGTGTTTAAATCGTATCTAACCCGAAAGAAAAACCGAACCATCATCATCGTATGATAATCAAGAACACTGCCCTTTGAAAAGAAACGCGTGGGACGATCCATCAATGGACGACTGAATGTAAATATCGCACGCGCGATTTTCGAGAATTCAAAATGGCATTCCCACGGCTTGTGGAAAATCGGCGGACTTTCAGCGAAGTAAATTATGGAATGGTTAATGAAAACGATAGTTCGAACGAGCTTTCAAAAGGCGGTTAGCTCACAATGTATAGTATAAATTCACACTGACGAGATTTTATCACGAATGCTCGCAAAGGTCGACTCTGCAATTCTTGGTTCGTTACGTGTAATGAAAAAATAAAATATAAGTGAGAAACGATCAGCCTTGAAAATATCGTTATCGATTAACTCGAATCTACAAGAAAACTCGACGTTAAATAAAAAATATTATGCGAGACGTTTTCCAGACGGCTAGAATAAAAAAGTATCTTCAAAATGCAACCTTGATCGCATTTTCGCATATGATTAATGAACCGAACAAACAAAACGACAAATAAATCAAATTCGAACAAATTAAAATACAGCGATAACGCAAAAATTCGAAAGCTCTCGAAATACGCACGCTTCCTATGTCGAACACAAAAAGTCGACGGCGAAAAAAAAATTGTTTAGAACATTATAGAAACCATAACGAATCTCGAATCGCTTTCAAAACACAAAAGACGACCAAAAAACAAACACAGGCGAAAAATTCAAATCGCCTCATTGCCGAGTCGACCCGTTTGATTTTTTGCGTCAAAAGATAAATTTCGATCGAATTCGAAGGCAGGCAAAAGGAAGCACTTATTCTAATGTATGCACATGACTAATTCGCAAATTGGCGGATGACTGTTAGCCATGACGTGAAAAAACGCAGACTCGACGTATTCTCGTATTCGTATTCGTAACACATTATACATTCGGAATGAGTCGTCATCCGAATTTTGACATAACCAGAAGGCGTCCGCTTCACATGTCCTGAACTTTTGAGTAACAGGAATCGTCTACTGATTCTAATCAGATTAATTATGATCGTATAAAAAAAATCTATTTCGATGTATTATACATAACAGTATTGAGGTTATTTTTCTAGATTAGCCCACTCATATCGTCCGTTTTAAGACACTTGAAAGAACTCGTAGTATGTTTTATTACACTTTGTATTTATAAAACGTAATTCCAATATAAATATTCTAGATGTTCTGCATATGATATCACGTACTATTATTACGCTTGATTAAAAGTAATTAAAAACGGCAATATATCATCTGCTATAATGAAATCCTTGAGAAAAACACACACTGAACATTTTTCAGAAAATATTTAAACGCATCTACACTCGATGATGAAAAAACGAAATAAACTATATGACGAGATGACATTCAGCGATAAATATCGAAGACAAATCGAAGATACGATCGGAGGACATTCGTTAAACGTCAGATTGGAAATCGACCCACAAATTGAGCACGACTGAGGTGCACATACGAATGCAGGTGTTATCGCATCCGAGGTGCATTTATTTTGAACCGATCTGCTATTTATTTCCGCAACGCAAGCCAACTGGGTCGACCGAAACGTTCTTTGTTTTAACGACCAAAGCGGACGTTAAAAATCCGCGAAATTCACTCCCGATTCCCGAAATAGTACGAAAAACAATCAACATTCCGATGACGTCGAGAATGCACTTGCATCCGAACGCGGCTAATTCTGAACGAGTTTAATAAAAGACTGCATAATCGAGTCACAAAAGCGGTTTTTATTGTTGATGGTTAAAATCGGACAACATAGGGCTTCTATTGTACGCTGTATTGGCGTGCAATTTCGCGAATGTGCAGTTCCGTTCGTGCATTTTTTGCTTGTATATGGGTGCACATATAAAAACGATCGTCCTGCTTCGATAGTGAGGTCTAGTTAGTGGAATTTTTACCGTTATGTACGAAATGGAAGCGTTTTGCATGCGGCACGTACGAGCCGAAACGGTTGACTTCATATTCAGTACGAAACCGAATTTGGAACGTAGCGTTTCCGGATCCCTTAAAAAATGGGTGAAAAACGTATAAGAATAGAATACAATTGTATAACGTCGAAAGTAGCGAAACGTGTTGATGAATTTTGAAAGTGTGGTGATTTTTTGTGGATGAAGTGCTTCATTGTGTAAAATAAAATGACTATAAGCCAATAAATAGTTTAAGTCCCTTATTGGATTATGAATCGGCTTAAAAATCGAACGTGTAAGTTTTACGCGTATGAATATGATCTTTTCATCGTGCTTGTGTAATGTGTATGTTTATTTCATAAGCTACAAAAAAAACTTAATAACTACACCTAAAGACAAAAAAAAGTTCCGGTCCCGATGCGTTGCATTCAAACCAATTTTTTTCTTAGAAATATGCTCCGATTTTTGGAATTTTTTTTTTTTTTGTATTATGAGGAAATGCAATATGCATACATGTGAACAACTTTCGTTATTTTTGAAATCCCGGCGGTGTTTTGCCAACCTTCTTCGTGTAAACGTCCAGTGAACTATGGAAAGAACAAAACAAATGTCCGTTGCGACAAAATCGAAAATCGTCGTTTTGTTGGAAGAAAAAAATCTTTGAAATTTCTAGAAGAGTTGGATATTCTTCACGTGCTGTTAATTTTGTCAGGAAATTCAGAGAAAGTGGCTCTTTAGAGCGAAAAAAAAAGGAAGCGGAAGAGGAAGATCGACAACTGCTCGCGATGACCGTCGATTAAAAAATATTTTGATGAAGGATCGATTTCAAACTTCACAAGAAATTTATCAGGAATTTGCGTCAACCGTAAAAATTTCGAGCAAAACGGTACATAGGAGGCTCCAAGATATGGATTCCGATCAAGACGATCGGCGAAAAAAACCTCTATTGACCCTAAAATGAGAAAACTCGATTAGAGTGGGCAAAGAATAAAAACTGGTCTTTAAATGACTGGAGGAGTGTAATCTATTCAGATGAATCAAAGATTAATTTATTTGCTCGGGATGGACAGAGATTATTGCGTCGAAAGTCTGGTGAAAGATTCCACGCGCATTGTGTCACACCGACGGTGAAGTTTTCCCCTTCGGTGTGATAAATGACGCGTTCGGTTTGGGGCCTTAAATAATTGTCGAAGGTACATGAATGCAAAAAAAATAAAAAAAATCATAAAAGAAAACGTTTTGCCGGCAATTGGGGATATTACTCAATATACCGTTTGATTTTCCAAAACGACTCTGCGCCTTGTCATCGAGCTCCAGCCGTTTGATAAATCCTTATTATTATTTTTTTATATTTTTATAAAGCGATTCCTGATACTATATTTTAATTACAAATTACAAAATACAAGGACAAAATCGGAATTTCGTCTTTAAAATGGCCTGGGAACAGTCCGGACCTCAATCCCATCGAGCATTTGTGGGCCATTATAAAGACGAAATTAGCTAGAAAACAGTCGAAAAATATTTTCCAATTGAAAAAAAAAACATCTTAATGAAATAAATGAAGATATTATTAATAATTTGTATAAATCAATTCCAAATAGAATATTAGAAATAATTAAAAATAAGTGGTGGTAATACCAAATATTAAATAGATTTAACACTTTTTTTGTTTTATTTCTAAATTCTTAAACCATAATATAAACAAGAGTCTATAATTCTGAAACATGCAAAAAAAAAACCGTCACATTAATAAATCATGGACATTTCACGCTTTTGTATCATCATTGTAATTCGATACGGATGCCTTTCATCCCTTGTGGTCGAAGGTTCCCGACATATTTAATTTTTTTTTAATGTTAAATGAAAAAAACTTCGTAAATTTATGAACCTTGAAAAAATTTCGTCGTAAATTAGTGACTAAACGGAACATCAAAGGCGCGTATTAGGGACCCGGAACTTTTTTTTGTCTTTAGGTGTATTTTATTATAGAAAATAAATGGCACTTGAAACAGGATGTAACGAAGCAAAAAGTGCAGTGTACTCCAAAACAATTTTTAAATGATGATTTAATAATTGAACGCTAACGTGTCATTAAAGCGTAATGAAGTTTTGGCTGTCACGAAAAACGACAATGAACTCTCGCTAACAAATTCCTTGGAGCTCGTACACATTTTTGAACCTGAATCCTATAAATAAACGAAGAAAGTCAGGAGAAAATTAAAACGAGGACTATTCACTCTAAATATATGTTTGGGTGAATGAATCTTACTATGAGCCAAATAACGCACAGTTCATTAATCTCGCAAAAGAAAAGTGAAGAACATTAGCGAAGAACATGAAGATATCGGAGAGATTTATGAGAGCTCCCGGTTTTTACATCGTTCTTGCGCATTCCTAACATAATTCGGCTTTTCTTTGAATTACGCTTTTGTAGATTTTCCACGTGACAAAATCGGGTATTTTCTGATATAAAAATACCGCTTTGTTTACACACCGTAAATTGGAGAGACGTTATGTTGCTTTTTTTAACAGTTTTCTTCTATGGTTCTATGATTACGAAACGGTATTATTTCGAAGATAACTACAGCGTAATATTTAAAAAAAAATGTTTATTGCATGAAAATTTCGGGAAAATATCACATTTTAAATAGTTCTATGTAAAATAACAGGAAAACGGTTTGGTTTCTTCAATGAAATAAATAAACCGTATAATTCACGTGGTCATTTATGTATGTACACAAATGTGTTCGACGTCCATATTGACACGAATACGCCGACAATAAATACATATTTTATGTAAATGAATTGCGGCTTTGTTTTACAATTGCATACGCCGTGTGTATTTTGCGAGAAACGATAGTTCTCCGTGGAAGCTCGGCATTGCGCACACCAGATATATTTTGAGATATAAACGCAATTTTCGAATCGTGTGTGTGTTATCGGATTGATGTTGAACATCATCATTCGGTGACGTAGACGAAGGAAGACCTTCAAACGTCAAACGGCACACCTAAACGTCAATCATCGAAGATTGTACAATGTCAACGGATACGCTATTGAACGCAATGCTAATTTATCATGAGGATAAATCCTACCGAATCGCCTATAACCCATTTCGAAAATATAAAATTGTATGTTTATTGAAAGAAAAGTATTGCGATTCTAGATATCGTTCGTTGAAACTTTTAAAATGGCGGATAAGTTATCTTTCAATAAAAATATTTATCGGTGTCTAAAGTGCAGCGCTGTCGTTCATGATCAAATATTTGCTAAAGATTAAACCGTGAAAATACGTTATATTAATAATAAAATTTTTTTTTTTTTAAAACATTCAAATCATATAATGCACACTAAATACTTTGTACCAAGAAAATGTACCAAATATTTATTTATCTCTGAAATATTCTACACAATCATTCATCAAACGAAGTTGTGATCGATCGCACGTACGATCCAAACAATATCAAAAACTCATCAAATGCCACACAACACCGGACGACTACGCCAAAAACAGTTCTTCACACAAAGGATGCGTACACTTGAAACCACTTGATGACGCACTACCACCATTTTTCGAATCTGGCTCGGACGTTTTCTCGACCGCCACAAACACACGAACACATCCGCCGGAAAAGCGCAGAAACTACTTCGGAACATCGCGAAAATCGACACCGTCAAACTATTCATATCCATCAGGTATCGCTAAGACCAACAAGCCCACCATCTCGCATGTTACATGCACCTCACTTTGAGCCTGCTTAGTTGGGTACCCAAAATTAGGCGAAACTACGCACACCACATTTATAATGGGAATTATATATTTAATTTGTATCTATAATCAATCGTGAAGAGAGATAAGACCAGAAGAAAGCCCACCATCCTGCTTGTTACGCGTACCCCATTCTGAGCCAGCTTAGTTTGGTAACCAACACTAAGGGCTGATCTTTCAATTGTCGGTTAAGAGTTATTCTCGGAATAAGCCTTATAGTTTTTATAGTTATTCGCGGCCGGTCACGGATAAAGTCACGTATAAAGTCACGGACAACTATAAGCTAGTTGTCCGTGACTTTATCCGTGACTTTATCCGTGACCGGCCGCGAATAACTACAAAAACCATAAAACTTATTCCAAGAATAACTCTTAACCGACAGTTGAAAGATCGGCCCTAAACAAAACTATGAGGGCCACATTTTTGAGGATAAGACCATAGTGCAAAAACTGCAAAGGGTTCACTGGAACTTGCTAGGGGAAAGTCGAGGAGCGTCCGACTGGAACGGATCTGCTCTCAACCGCACCAACATTGACGATGGCAAAACGCAACACAAATGGTGGTCGAATGTCGGCCGGGTCACGGTACGCCGCCTGCCCACCGACCGGTGAATAATTAAAAGTCCACACAAACTGAAGGTATGTAATGTGGTGTGCGCAACAGCTCGTGCCGTGACGGCTTTCTTCCTGGACAGGACGACAGGTGCTTCCTCTGCTGGTGTCCCGATGACGTGCTTTATTCCAGAGCCTAAATAGGTGCACGTAACGGTTCATATCGTATTTGGAAATTAGTACATTGTGTAAAGCTTTATTGAAATGGTTTCGACCAATTACTGAAGTTAAGCAACAAGTGGTGCGGAGTATATGTTAATACGCGTAACGTTGATCTAAGAATATTCGGCAGGAATTTTTTAATAAGAATGATCTTCTCTTATCAATTTTGATAAAATACCTTGTCTTACAGTGGACGGTATATATACATAGTAATGAAATATATTGTATTTACAAATACAAATTGAGTCGTTTTAACGACTGTCGATTCTATACATCGAACGTTATTCAAAAGTACTACATTCAATGACAAGCATTGTATTGGGAAACTCCGACGCTGAACACGTCTGTGCATTACATAATACACATTCGAGATCAAACTACGACGATCATTGTTTCAGGGAAACTTGCACACAAAAGAGCACAGAATCGAAACTGTTGAACGACCCGAACACGGGACATGTGTGTCATTCTAAAGAGAACACTTGATCAAACGCAATTATGCTATTTCGCGCTGGACGACGGACGTGTCATCAAATCAGAACGATGACATATGTTCCCGTCATGTAAACACTATCGAAACTAGACCTCGAAAAAGAAAACATCCTCGAGACCAGATAGATCGTAAATAGATCATAGGCAGGTGTTCCGTCATCGTCGTACATTGTCCCCGTTACGAAAAAACAAAAATGATTGGTCATTAAACGCACGCGATGACTCGAAAGAGTCTCGACAAACGGTCGTGGCGAATTTGTGAAAAATATTAAATATTATTATTGTAATATAAGCTGAATGGCGAGAAATGACGAGCCGTATCTAGAATCGTCGATCGTGTGGCCCAGGGCAGAACCTGATCGCCTTCCGATCGCAGATCCGTTCTGGACGATAAGGTAAGAGTGGCTCCTTCGCAAGGTGCTATTTACTCTGGAAAATATTGTAGTTGAATGAAAAACAGTGAGGCTGCATTATAATTGAATAAGTATACGAGACACATTTCATACTTGACGCATACTCAATAAAGCGGCGCGCGATAAAAATAATGGAGCTGTACAAGCACTTGAAAAAAATAGATTCATATCACACGTATATATTTATATCAAAATCAAATAAAACTTTTGATGTTCAATATGAAAATAATCGTCATTGACGTCGTAATTTCAGTGCCCGTTATACAACTGCGATCCGTTATACGACAATGCGGATTTTCGACGTTTTTTGCCCATTGTCCAATTTTCCGAACGGATTCCCGAATCGGCTTTTCAGTAGATCATCGATTCAACTCGTTTTTTTTTCCGTATCATACAATACGGCGATTCCGTCATGATTTTCACACTAGACACAAAACAAATAGATAAGTGCGAGAATAAAAAAAGCAATCGGCGCAGATAGACGAAGCGACGTATCATCACGACGCGCCAAAAAAATAACCGTCGAGAAAAACTTGATTTTACGCACACAGATAAATAAAATTGTTATTTACCAATCAATATCAGCGACGATGATCTAATCCAAAAAAAGTTACAGAAACTTTCAGACCACAATCACTAATTATTTGCACAAATTGAAACTATCAAAAAAAAAAAAGGGTTATTCACATCGGTTGATATACACATTAGTCATTTTTCCTAGCGGGATCACCGATCCGAATCTCCGCAATGAATCACCGAATTTTCTCAGCTTTCCTATTGAATTTTCACGAACATTCAAACCGATCGAAACGAAATTTTTTCATAAGCTGATAAGCGATACGCGAAGATATTTTTCATATCACAACGAGTGATAAATTGTAAACTTTTGGCTTCGTAATTCGACGTCAACGTCGAACGAAGGCCCGAAGCCAACTGCACGCCCGGACGACGCTCGGCGTACGTCTTCCCCACCAACCAGCTGGTTTTGTGTTAGTTGTCGGTTCTTGTATATTCTTATTGAGTGTGTATGGAAAAGTCATTCATGACTGCGGCCCGAGGACGATAAGGTTAACGGCGAAAAGGTTAATAAGACTCCCCCGTTTTGCGTAGTGTAATTTCGCATATGCGCTCTTTCGCGATACTGACATTATCATACTCGGCAGATGGAATATTAATGAACGCTTCGATGTTTAATGAGGGAAATGTGTTCTGGTGTCTCGATCGATGTCGCCGGCTAAATGATGTATCGATTGCGTAGGGTCAAATTGTGCGTAAGGTCTCGTAATGAATGAATTCATATTCGATTTGGATCGAAATGTCAATTGAATGTCATTTATCGGAATATTGATTTAGTTCTCGAAAAAGTATATAAAATTTACAAATAAGTGGTTCGCATTGAAGATAAAAATGTTTTTCGAAATGCAAAATTTATCAGTACTGATAAATATCGTTTAGATAAATAGAAGCGACTCGAAAATACGACTCGAAGCCGATTACTTTCGACGAACGCGAAAATTATCAAATTAAATATTCAAATACGCCAAAAGATTCGAATCGATAAGATTTCAATTTAACTGGCAAGGATATTACGCAAATACCGCACATTTGGCACACAAGGCGTGTCGCATAGCCTCTGGGCCGATAATAAAACGAATTGACACACACACATAAATAATTCAATATAATAGAAAAACAAAACGGTCATTAAAAATTCCGCGAGCCCCTATATATATCGAAAAATGATGAAAAAAACCTCGAAGAAGTCCTGAACTCGCATTCGCGCAAGAAATGCCGATCGCCTTGATAAATCTTGTAACGATCGATACGTACGAGCGCGCACACATTAAACCCGCATACTTTTAACGAAAGTGAAATTCGATAAATAAATATTTAAATGTGAAAAAAATTACCTTTTACAGATTGAGAAATTGTGCAACGGTTTGTTGGAGCGATCGCGCATTAGCATAATTTGCACGCGAACGAAAGTGTTCGCATAAAAATCGATAAAGAAATACATGGAAAAAATAAAAACATAATAAACCACTGTTGTCTCTCTTCGTATCGATCGCTGACATCTATTCGGTCGATAAAAAAATTTTACGAGTCGAGTGTGTGTGCTTTACATGTTTACTTTCTGATGTGTGTCCGAAGAAAATAAAAACCGGAAAATGTCATGTTTCACATGATCGATCTGTAAAACGTACGATCCGTAGACTTTCATAACGATTTTCCGTTACTTTCCATGTGGACAAATAAACGCGCGAAGCTTCCGTGTACCGAAAAAATAAATATAATGGTTCCGATCGAAACGAGTGCGTAACAAACACGTGATCGTAACAAACCGAATCTAAAAATCTAATGCTAATTTTACGTCATTATTCAGTGGCGATTCTATCACAGATAAGGCGTTAAAAAATCGTGCCGGTGTGTTTTTTTTTTGTGAACGCCAATTACCGATTTGCATACAATAGTGAATTATGCGCGTTTCCGACGCTCGGAAAAACAGTGAAAATCTCGCGGAATGTTAATCGAAAAAGGCGTAAAACAAAGCTTTTCGAATCAACATGGCACTATAAATGTCAAATTGAATGGTGCTATATAAAAAGTATACACAAAACGAGTCATCGGATATGTTTTGCTTTTTTTTTCAAAAGAATCAATTGCGATCACCATATGTATCAATCAATCATCGAGATCTGCGGTATTTATTTGATTAAATGTTATGTTGTGATTGACATATTTAATCATTCTAAATATGATTACGAATCTGTTGCGTAGTTATGTGGCACGTTAGTTTCACACTATAAAAAAAGAAAAGTCAACACCACATACATTAAAAACCGAATTTATTCGAGATACATCGCACGCTTAATTAACATGAAAGCAAATATGCATATACGAATTAATACTGAAACTTCCGTTCAGCGCATTCCGTTCTATCATAAATAACAGAGAAATTCTTTCACGAGCGAATAGAACGAAATTAGATACATATCTTAAACAATCAGAGCGTATCCTTAACACAATAAAGGGATTCTCATAACGAACGATATGAATAACCATAAAGCAGTCGCACACGTCCAGACGATAAAATAACTTTGAACTCGAAATATGCGCGCACGAAAACGTGAAAATCATAGCTCGGAAAACTCCGGGGAAACTTCCGCGATATATTATTTTACACGTATGCCAAACGTTACACGTCGGCATGTATGGGAGGGCTTTCTCGTGCCCGGAAAATTAATTTTCCGAGCACGGCGCGTATTTTCAGCCGGTATTCCCGCGGCGTTTTCAGCAAACTATGCCAAATTGAATCGGCCAGGTGAGAGAGAGGCCGGCGCGACACTTTTGCATGCCTCGCAAAAATATGCGAAAGCTCAAATATAATCGGATATGTGTGTGTATGTGTTTATAAAGGAAGGAAGGCTGTGTGGGAAAACCGAAATGTTTTCGCAAACTTTTATTAGCGCGTATACGTTTCGGTCGTAAAAGAGCGAAAAGGTTCGGTTGACCTTAACCCAAATATTTGGGTCGAATAGAAATTTTCGTGATCGTTTTCGATAATGTAAGCATGTTTAGAGGTATACAATTGAACTTTTGAAAAAAGTTTCGAAAGGAAAACAATCGAATTTTCTTTCAAACGACCTCAAAAAACAAACGCTATTTTCATACAAAGTTATTATAATATCGAATATCGCAAGAAAATGTATTCTTGAACTTTTTTCTTTAACATACTTTCGTTTGTCTTATATATAAATTGTGTCATTTGTACATAATAGCTCCGATCAATCACTAAAGTTTAGCGACATTAAGCATAATGAGTAAATGGATAAATGACATTCAACGTATCGTTGATTTCAGATAAATTGACATTGATGTTTCTAATATTGAGCTACTTGAAAATTATAAAAAAAACCAAGATATTTCGAAAATATTTAATTGACATGATTCAATAATATGCAGCAATTTTATATTAAAACCACAACTAAAGAGTTCGTTGCCATTCCACAAAGTCTTTGTACTAATTATCGATTTTTTAAACGGAAATTCAAACCACCCCTCTACAGAAAGTATGTCACCACTCATATAGCGTGCAATCACCCAAAAATTTCCCAACCCGACACATAAAAATACAATAAAGAAAGGACACAAACAATTTTCGCACGAAGAAAGTCACGTGTAGGCCACACCCGAAGATTCATCGCGAACGACTTACACGCAAGAGTTCATTACCGGGAACGGGCACTGAAAAAAATGGTGACACCCGATAAATTATGTTCACTTTGAAGGGACCTGCGTTTGATCTGCGGCCTTATGAAACTGAAGCGAGCCGACAACAGAGAAAGTCCGTTGTGATGATGATGTTCTTCAGACGTCGCCGAGACAGTTTTAATTTACAGGCCGGTCGCGTAAAGGGGAAACGGATCTAAAACTCGCAACGATTCGGAAATGTCGAGTTTTGAAAATTGTAAATTTGAACGAGGATAATAAACGTTAATATCGAATTACCGCGGCATTAAAACTTTTATGAGGCACGAAAATAAAAAGATGAGTCAAAGTTTTATGACTCATAAATAAATTTAAAATTTATTGTGTGTATAAAATATTTTTTTATGATGATCATAATTGATTAATTGTGCTGAATGATCATCGCAAACATTGCTAGATGAAGACCTCTTCAAACCCGTTCAATATCTTGAACATTTCTCATCCGATTCACTCCACACGTTTTCATGATTTCATCCATCCATCATCTAATAATTCTTCCTTATTTTCTCTAACATACTATCAAGTATCATTTAAATACTTCAACACCATACTTCTCACCACATGACCTCCAATATCCGTCAATTCTATCATATCAACAAATTCATTACGTAATTTTCAAAACATCACAATCAAAAATTTCAAAAGACAGACATATTCTCACACAATAATTGAAATTTTGCAACATTTCACAAATCGACAATTTCCCGACAATAGTGGCTTTCGATGTCCACAACCCGAAACTATTTGTACAAGAACCGATTTAGTTACCAACACGGTTACCTATGTGGTGCTCTCCCGCACGTTCCCTGGCATCGCTTCAATAAGACCACAATATGTAATTTTGGGTTGCGATCCGGGCCGTTTCGGACGATCGACTGTATAAAAAATAACGTGGACACTTTTCGCTTTTTCAACGGTTTTATTTTTGAATGAAGTGCGCGCGTGTATGTGCGAAAGTTCACTCGGGTCGAAAAGTTTCGCGGATGTCTGCGAAAATTCTGTGCGAAATCTTTATCTCGCTGAAATCGAAAACAATCGAAATTGTTATCGAATCGTTTGAGCAATGTGTTATTTAATGAAACAATCCATATTTTGTTCGATAACGATGTAAAAATTTCGATGTGCAATCGTTATCGTTTCCTTATAACAATTCTAATTATTATCTATGTAAATAATTTACGTTCATTAAAAGATTTATATCGAAGAATGTATAGATAAAATTTAAAACGTATGACTGAACAACTTTCAGATTTTTGTTGTATAAAAAAATAGAAATCTATTCTAATACGATAAAAAATATATCATTCTAAAGTTCAAAGAATTTACGATCCAAAAGAGCATACAATAAATTTCAACTTAAACATAGGAAAATTTTAGCGACGTCGCGAACTTTTGGCACGGATGTCGAGGAGCACATTTTCGCGATGGATATCAAACAGTAGAAACGGCCAATTTTATATATATAACCAGAGATGCAGATGCGGTTGGATGTCAATCCGCAGACAGGTAAGAGGTACATTTCTGCGACGGCAACGGTCAACAATAATCGGCGATGGATGATGGCCTCCGAAATAGAAGAGCTGACGCAAGTCCCTCTGCTTCTCCATCGATGATTTGAAATTTCAAACGAAAGGATGAAGAGGAGGAGCCCTGGACTATGGCCAGACAATGCGAGTGATCGCTTAGAGGAGAACCGACACGGTTGAGGCGGCCTAATGATGATGATTGGCAAGAGTTTGGAATCGCGTCGACGAAATTCTGCCAAAACTAAACGATTTTTGCGATAATTATTGAAAAAAACATGTTTTTAATACTACAAATATTCCGACTTTCACAATAATGTTGACTTAAAAACAGATTCGGCTCATTTATGTCCGAAAATGCAACACTATCCGAGTCACAAAAGACACATCAAATCAAAATCGCATTAGTTACCCTGACGCACCCCGGCTATGCAATAATAAAAGGGAAACTAAACCTAATGATGCGTATAATGATTTTCTGATACGTGGCAGTGTTGGACAATTTTATATCGCGCATAAATGTGACTAAATCGTATAGTGCCCAATTACCGATATTGACTCGTAATGTGGCAGTAATAAAATGTGAAATCTGGTAACGTAATAAAAGTCAACCTTGTGTGTGTTCTGTGTTGGATTGTGAAGGCGTCGAATAGTTGGTTTCGGTACCTGAAACAAACGAAAAAAATGTGTTAAATTTGCATAATGTGAATGGAAAATTAGGCGTTTATTGCGTATAGAGACGATGGCATATTTGTTTTAGCTTGAGTGTTAGTTTTTTCTACACAGTAGAAACCAGTGGCAAATATTTGGGATGCCTCTACAAGCGCGATTAAAACAATCACAAACACGGCTTGTTCAACCAGTTTTTATTTTAGATGATATAAATCTTTGCATTTTTGTTCAATGTACGTCAACATGTCGGGTTAACGATTTCGATAATATTTACGCGATTGTGTACAGGAAGAATGTGGACTTTATACGAAGAAATTTACAAAAATAGCCTAAATTCGTCCCTGACATAACATCACAATGTAGAAAAACACTTCAACGGAAACCATCCGCGACATGAATTGAATCATATTAGAAGACTATTGCATCACCCACCCCCAACAACGAACAAAATGAAACAACCCTAACGCTTCATAAACACCCCAAGTCGACAACCTCACAAAGCCTAGATGCGAATCGATAGACGCGGACGTTGACGTGCAAACTCGCAATAAAAATAAAAACGAATATAAAAATAAACGACGTGCTCGACGTAATAACAGTGCACCCGTGCGGCATTCTTCCTCTCGAATACCATCGAACCCCATTGGGCACCAGAAAAATAATGGTGCACCGGCGCATGAAGTTCGCTCACCCCTTTGGCTGGCGAACCACTTCAGCCAATTCTTCAGAAGCTGAAGGGTGTAATTTGCAGGAGCAGAGGGCTTTGAAGTGGGAGAAAAAAAAACCATAGAAAGAATAACAGAGGCGTTCGATTGTCGCTCGAAGCTCGAGTGGGTCGACTTGAAATATCGCAGGCCGGGGTTCGTTAAGAGTATGGAGATCTATGGGTCTCGATCCATGGTGGAGATACAGAACGAATTATAAGGCGTCGTTAGAAAGAAAGTTGTCGCAATCACGCAATCGCTCGTCAGGACCCCGGACGTTGCTCGCTCGTCTCGAAAGCGAATAAAAAATATATTGTAGGTATGCGTGTACTCGAGAGTGCCGGCTTTCTAAAAGTTGAATTACATTCTTTTGTCTCTCGGAATGTATTTAAGTCGAGGAATAACCGAGCGGAAGAACCTGAGGACGTTGAAGGGTTTTCACAGACAATCGCCCATACGACTTTCGTGTAAATTTTTAATGCGACACCGTCCGTATTAACATTTCCTTTCGAAGTCATGTATACCGTTTTTATGGTATTCGACAATGCCATTACAGATACCGAAACTGAAAAAATATTTTTCATACGTAATTATCGTTTGGTAAATAGCATTTTCGGAACGAAAACTTTCAACAGTGCCGATCAATACACAATAAAAGTCACATAAGGACATTGAAAAATCGCGACGTTTACGATACAGTAAACCGATTTAACGACCTCAGTCAAACTTGACCGAAATCGATCGCTTTCGAATATGTCAAAGGGTTAAGAGCAAAAAATCGAACCTTCGAAAAAAGCAGCAGCTTTCGACGGGCGATTATTGCCAGTCACGCCATTGTGCACACATCTATGTTATTTTTTTTTATCATCCGACAACAGTGTCTAATTTAATTTGGCACTAATGTCGCTTGCGTTATTGCACGGTATACCTACACGTAAAAGAAAGTGAAAGGTCAGAGCGTTTAAAGTGAAAACGGACCCAGAGAATTTTCGAGATCCGACTATCAAAAAATTTATTATTGTAAGTGTAATTTCGACTGTGTC
The DNA here is from genome assembly GCA_009617725.1 of Hydropsyche tenuis. Classification (NCBI taxonomy): domain Eukaryota; kingdom Metazoa; phylum Arthropoda; class Insecta; order Trichoptera; family Hydropsychidae; genus Hydropsyche; species Hydropsyche tenuis. Next base: position 3,111,171 of record VTON01000009.1, read on the forward strand.
CGCTTGTCAAAATTGTTTTGACATGGACATAATCTCGCGTACGCGTATAAACGGTGAAACTCGATTATAATAATCAAGCGGCGATCAAACCGCCGTCTGTTTGTTTGTACAATAAAATTTTATAGTTCCGATCGCTAATTAACCGTTTAAGTACCCTCGAGATAAACGAATTAGAATAAATGAATTAGAAACGAATATCGATGAGCGTGATTGCATACGAAATCAATCAAATGCATAACGTAAAATTAATATTCGATTGTGGCAGGAAGTGTTTTTTCAATATGTATTCAAATTATTTTTAGCGTTAAATGGAGCGCATTGAATCAGAAAGCGTGCGATTTATTATGATTAAATAAAAAAAAATAGATTATTTTAACGACTTTTATTACAGGTGTTGATTAATGATGCATTTCATGTTACTTACGCAACATCGATCCTTACACACAACGACTAAACATCAAACATTTAAATCACACAATTTACACACCTCTTACATCGGAATCATCTCCATTCAAACCAAACTAAGCAGATAAAGACAATAACTTCTATTTTAAAACTCAAAACGATCCGACAAAGAACTCGTTCTAATCCCAACCGAAAAACAGCCAATAGAGCACGGCTGATCCTTATGAAATTGGTGATAAGCGCACAGCTGTGACCCAAATGAGATTCGAAAGCCAAACCCAAGAATACGAAACCGTACGCGTACACCTCCTTGTCCGAGATTCGACGTTCGCGGGTCAATGGCGACCGTGTTGGTGTTGTTTCGGACACCCTGCTGAGACCTTCCGCCGATGGTGTGATACCCATCTAATCTGGTGGTCGAGATAAATCCGCAATGCTTGTCTGATGGTGGGATCTATGGTGGCCGTGATCTACAATTGTGCAGACGTCGCGGAGCCTCGGACGAAACATGTGGTGCATTGAAATGAATTTTTGATATCGGTTTTTATACGATTGTCGTTTGTATGTAAAATGGCAAAGACTTTGCAATATTGAATTTGATATACTCTATTCATATTAGATTCGTTGTAGCACAAAATAATTTTTTGACTATAAACAACGTTTCCCTTTAATACTTCCTTCCAATGTCCGGAGGATAAAAAATAAAGCCCTATCTAATTGTAAGCTTGATATTATGGTGGTAACAAAATAGCAAAACTTCCTTGTTGATTAAGTCAGTATAAAATTTTATGTGAGGTCAAAGGTTACTGAAAACGGTTTTCGTAGATATCGTAAACAGTCACTTTTACAGAAAAATATTAGAAATCAAATTTTATGCTCAGAAAATCGTAATATTTATTCATAAGAGTAACTGTTTTGGACATCATTCGATTATTAGAATTAGTACCATTTTACATGCAACCCTCAGCGATAAGTAGGTACGTAAAAATCTCGAAAAATTTTAAGATTTTTTTTTAAATTCATAAACAGAATAACTTATTAAATAATGTGATAATAAACCTTTTGATACCTAGTTTATGTGGTATAATTATCAGTCCTGTGAAATATTTACTTGTCATTTTATGTGAATTTGAAATTTTTAATTGAATGAATTCTATGAATTTAGAATTTTTGAACATTACGATTTCTTTTTGGTAGGAAATTTTCTAAACTACAAATTTAACTTCCAATATTTTTCTGTAAAAGTGACAGTTAACGAGATATTCATGAAAAATCGTTTTCGGCAAACTTTGACCTCACGTAAACTTTTTACTGACCTCTAATCGACAGAGAGGTTTTGTTATTTTGTTAAGAACCAAAATATCAAACATAATAACAAAATTCAGTTTGTTACCAATTTTTTCGAAGCGATACGTCTTTATTCCCCTGACTAACATGATTCGCTATATCCTACAAAGACATAAGGAAGAACTTCTCCAACATTAAATCTCGCACAAACACCACAAAGATATGCAAATTCAAAACAATACAACCATTTACGAGACATTAGAAAGCCCCATCCGGAAAAACTACAATTAGAAAATCTGAAAATTACTCCCATCTTCGCATCAAGCGTGAGATTTGACCTTAAAGCCTTCACAATGTGCAACCCTACCACTCCACTGACTATCCACTTCGAATACAACGAATCAATTTTTCCCCAGACCGTGCTAAATGCGACGCCGGTTTCCGCGTGAAAGGTCCCTCTCGCAATATATTAATTTATGGTAACCTTGCGTACGGAGAAGATATAACACGTACACTCGAATAATATATCGTGGCGTTTAGAAAGCGCCCAGTCAGTCGAATGGGTGCGCATTTATAATATGCAAAACGCATTAAAACATTAATATGATCAGATTAGAGGAGACGTGTCTTCGACTTCGGCGCCCGTACACAGAAAACGCGATTAGCGCAAACAGTGAAAGTTCATTTGCGAGCCGTCGTCTCATCCGACGCTATAATCGACCGCAAAGAATTATTGCCGGATAAGTTCTAATCTATTAGTCCCAGGGACAAGTGGAATATTGGAGATTTTAACGCGAGATCTATAAGCCGACTTCCTTAATGGACACTGAAATCGATTTATGAAGAGATCTCGCATCGGACATTAATGACATACGGATGGCCATATTGCTTTCTAATGAGTCACCCTGGTGTTTATAGGACATCGTTTATCGTGCGAGTCGATAAGAATCGAGGCGGCCTTGCATCGTTTTTTATATTCGCGACGAAACCGCCCTGAGGATTAATTAAAAATAACATGCGGTAAGAGGTTGTTCTGTTTTTTTACGAGACGAAATTCTCGATTTTACAAGGCACGAGCGTGGTTTATGATCGCCACTCGTGTGTGGGTCAATGATGAGCCTTTTTAATTGAAAACGCTTGTTGCGCAATCGAATGACCCAAAAAGAGAACGCGCCTTATCTTGGTAATCATAAAATTACTATTCGAATAGATTAATAAGATAATGCTTTAAAAGGCTAATCACAATCCCGATGGACACACGAGACGTTTTCGAAATCGAAAAGCTCCGAACGGAACAATCGCTATGGATATATATATTCAAAACATTTCGTTCAATCGTAAACCATTAACATACCGAGCATACTTACGAAACAAAAGCCGCGTACTTTTCACGTAAAAAGCTCGTTTTTCACGGCCGAAAATCAGTCGAAAAAGCGCATTCCTTCCATCGGACAAGAACGGACAATGCGCACACAAGAATCCAGAAGGATAAAATAAATAAAAAGCCGAAAAAGGCGCACACGTATGTAAATCCCCTAGCCCGTATAAGGCGAACAGTGTCGACGACGAGTCTGGTGCGAGCTTTTAACCGGACGGCCGTGTTACGCCGATAACTCAAAGATTGCCCGACTTAACGTGAATTATCGGCCGTTGGTGATCTTCTAGGCTGTGGAAGAAGCCTTCGAAAGCCCTTTGGATGGCTGCAATAAAACGCTTCTTAAGAGTTAAACGTGCGTCGTCTTTGAATGTCGAATTTCGAGTGATGTATGGTTGTGATGTAAATGGGATCGACGTTCGTGAAAAATGCGCATACATGCATGATTTTCGCAATCGAGGTTTCAATTTTTCTAACGAGTGTAAACATGGGTAGCATATAAGGTGATTGGAGCCGTAAAAGGAGTCAGATGTAAAATCGCAATAAAAACTTTTAAAACTCGAGTAGAAAATGTAGCTGAGGGAATGCGGCTCGGATCAAACGAACGTCGAATGATATCTTTACTGGTCTGATGGATCGTTTAAAATATTTATAAATGGGTGAATTTGTAAAACACCTCGTTAAATACGCATTCTAAATTGACCTTCTTATAAGCAAGTGTCGACCAGATAACACAATCTTTTCATGCCGTTTAAAAAAACAGTTAAATTAAAAATAATAAGGCACGAACGGTTCGCCCTTTTCGCTATAAATTATTGAAAAGTTTACTTATGCAAAAAAATGCATATAAACTCGCAGCTATTGGCATACTTGAACTGTCAAAGGCAAATGGGAACAAGAACAGATAACGATCAAGATGTTCGACGGATAAGATTTTCGCTTTATGGTGAAACCGAGTGTGCATCTTTCGAGACAAAATCGATCGTTTTTTCAACTTTAAATGTCACTGGGTGACGTTATGGAAAAAAAATACGATCTTGTCCATTTCAATAGTGTTCGGTATCGAAAGATAACCGAGAGCTACTCGTGTTCTGCAGTAAAATCTGTTTATGTGCATCGTAAAGTTATTCGAAGGCTTTATATCCGACAGATTTCGCGTGTTTTAATTTTGTATTAAAAGTAATCGATGTTGCCATTAATATAAATGCCTCTATAGTTGTATACGAAGAAGACATCGATTTGGAAATCTTGAAAAGTCATATCTATACGAACCTTTTCTCGTATCATAAATTGAAATGATAGATTGACAATAAATTTAATGCATCAGAGATAAGAAACTGTGAAATTGTTTTATAACATTGATTAAAAATATCAAAATAGCTCTACAATATATTAATGGACTGATAACAAATAATTATATACTATTTTAGCTAAGATTATAAAAACATAGATAAAAACATTCCATTTGTGATCTTAATTGACATTTCATGTAATTTATCATAGATTCGTCAAGCATAAAAGATAATAAAACATCAAAACAATTCTCGAAGCATTTCATTTTAAAAATCCCTACATTATGGTTCAACTGCACCCATTCAAAAATCTAAAATTATTCAAATCACCCGAGCAAACACGACTCGGTAAAGGGAGCTTTACACGGAGGATGAATAAATTCTAATAATTGCGGGGTGACTTCTTCCATAATCTATAATCACAAAAACTCACACAGGCAGTTTACCATCTCGGTCTTTACACCGTCCATTAATCGTATTTAGCGTCAGATGTAAATAATACAGCCGCTCTAATAATAACACAAAATAAAAAGGACACAAAGGGAATTTCCTCGGCGAAATTGCAAAGGCGAGGCATGTTTATGGTGGCGAACGCTTCGCAACCATCGTCCATCATATCTCGGTTATAGTAACTCTCATGAGTTCCACTTTTCTGGTGCAAGATGCGATCTGCTGGCTGAAAATTCGTTTGAATTCGTGAAACGAGAAAGGAACTAGTATGAGACGCCCACCTATTAAGGTGGAAGTGTAACGTTTAACGGTACCTTAATAAAATCTATTGAAGTTGGTTGTCGAGATCGAGCATCGACGATTTGATTTAACCATTGTATATAGTGTCATATCAGAACGTGATCGAATTTATGAACACAATTTACAAAGAATTATACTTTTCCTTATCACTTTTAATGAAGGATGTGCCAATTTTCACGAATACGCGCGAAACATCCGTTTACCTAATTCGGTCGTTAAAACAAAATTCACGGTATGCACAAAATGAGCAAACTTCCCATTAACACTACGAATAGAAAAAAAATTACAAATCGTTGCGTAGTTTTCCGAGAAGTGACACGCCAATCATTATCTAGACGCGAACGTGCACAAAAAAAAACAGCAGTCCACAGTAACAAAATGGCCGTAGAAATGATAGGTTGTACATACGTTTGAAATCCGGGACAATGTACGTGTGGGCACGCAAACTGAATTATGATAAATGGGACGTTGCAATTGCCAGTTTCGCCGATCGATCTGATACAGATATTTTATGAGAGCAGATAACGAATGCAATCGTCGTAAATCATATGGAAATATAATAAATAAAAAAAACACATTTGAGAGCATCTGGCATAAATGAATTATAGACGTCACGTTGATTGAGCGATATATCAAAAAAATTTATAGTGTGAATTCACAAGATTTATCGCGCGGTTCGAGACCCGGATAAATAATTTTTATTTGACGCCCATAGATATCGCTAACGTCGCGCAATAAAAAATTCAAATCGCCACGATTACCGGCTGTTTTTATTATCTGTCATATTTGTAATTTACGCCAGTCGAGGAGGCGGCGTGAAAAAAATCCAGATGTACTCGATTATTGTAATATTTTATCGCGTACGTCTCGTTAATGTACGCGAAATTTACGTAACCAATTCGCGATATTCGCATCAAAACGAACGAGGAAAAAACCCGCCACATCTCAATCCGAGGTTTTATTTCGCAAAAAAAATAAATATACACAATAAAATTGTGAGACGTCGAACGGGTTTTTTTGTGTGTCAGGAGTGCTAAAATCCTAATGTGGAATAGAAAAAAAAATCGAAGATAAAATCAGCAGATCTGGCTGCGACTTTTAACACCTCGTTTGTTTTGCATAAACAGTTAGAAGGTCGCAGCGTGACACGTGCATATATTTATGCGACTCTCGAGTGCATCCTTGCACCATTGGATGAAGTCGTTTCAACTTTGATCCGAGTATGTGCTTCGCACGTCTCGAGGCGAAAGTAGACCCAACTGCACATTTACTGAAACCTGATCGTCATGAGTCTTCGATCTGCGATTGACGATGATCGAAGTGAAGAGTGTCACTTTGGAAATTGTTAAATCGACACTGATACGGGCCGGTTTCGATCTGAAATTTAATATTTGAAAAGGTTGTCGACCGCTTTCGGTGGCCCGGGAAATAATTAACTTCGAGACAAAGAATTCGAATGCAATTTTGCGGTTTTGTCTTTTTGAAATCGTCACATATCTCCGGTTTCGGATTGAACATAATCGCTTCGCGGAGTCAGGACAATCACTGACCTTTTCCTTGATACCTCCGATATCCGTTTTTTCAAGCATATTCTTATATAAACATACGATTTCAACTCGGATAACGTACAAGGCATTGTGTCCAGACTTTCTCCTCGGTGGCGAGCACACAAGATAAGGGCATATCTGGGTACTTTTACGCGTTCTCTTCCTCCTCATATATTATTTATGAAGCGAAAACCGTACGTATCGTATCTTTAATAATAAACAACCGAGTAAAACGACCGATCGTAACTCATTCACCGAATGCATTGTGCATTGAAATTAATAAATTCGTGCGACAGAGTCGATCGCTACTTTCCATTTGTGTAAATAACGTGGAAAACGCATAAAAACGTTAATCATTTTAATATTGACTTTGCGTTTACCCCTACAGGGATTATGAAGAGTCGTTTTAATCAACGTCGATCCCCTAAAACAGGGGTTGCATTAATCAATCATTCGGCAGAGTAAATTTGATTCAGATCAAAAATTCAAACCGAAACTGAAACACAAATGAAAAGCCGACGTGCAGCTAGACTCGAACGCTAATTGCATCGGAGTAAAGCAAACGAGTTGCGCAAACAAAACGCATACTAAAAAATGAGACGGTTACACGTCGAAAAAAAAATAAATGTACAAAATAAGAGCGGACGTTAATTGGACAGTATAATGGGAAAAGCTGGACGGTAATAAAACGGTGTCCGAAAATTTTATAACTGGGCGAGATTGAGTGACGCACGCTCACTATATCGGAACATTATTACGAAACGGGATAATTGCGATAATCGATACACAATGCGTATTTATATATAGCTTCGAAAACATCCCACGAACAATGAACTGGGTGATTCAATCGCCCAAAGTCGCATAGGTATGACTCGCGCGAAAAAGTGTTGAAAATTTCATTGCACTCGTAGAACAATACAAACGCACGCTTATCTAAATTGTACCCTACGTAAGAATGGATGCGTTTCGAACGCATTATGCATACCGAAACGATCAGTCAGAGTCTGTGGAACGTATCACGAAAATTCAAATATGAATGAATTCACGAATATATTAGAATAAACGTTGTGATTGTGCAAAATAATAATATATCGTCAGCGACGCCTCTGAAGTTTTCCAAATGGACCCTCGTTTAGTATACAACGTCGGCGACAATGCAACAATGGTGCAAAACAAACTGTGAAAGTTTAGTCGGTATCATAGCAAATGACAAATTTATGGTGTATTCACGTGTCGAGACCGTTAACCGGAATATTGGCCATATTTGTTATGGAAAATGTTCACGTGTTTACAGCGACGATTGTTCGTCACGTAGAACACGCCGGGCTCGAATATATAAAAAAAAATTATGCATCGAATAAGTTTTTTTTTTTTTGCGAAACGCGTTTACTATTGTAATACAAAAAGTGGTACCACAAAACAATTTTATGGATAAATTTTAATAAAATCATATCATGATCATATTCAATCTGTATAACATTCAATGCAGAACAAATCTTTACTGATATCATCAAAAGATCAGATATTATTCTTAATTGCCTATTTATTATCAATTAGAAAATCGAGAACATCAGATAATAAAAAATCATCTCGTATTATTTTATATTCATCTTCTCAACAAAACCAGACTGACGATACCTTCTCATCATAACGCAATCCATCATTTCAAATTTGCAATTTCTAAATATCGATACAACGAAACATTTCAAAAAACCTAAATATTATGAAAAATGAATCAAAGAAACGAGTCGATGCACTCTTACAAGAGTTGCGTGACAAAATCGAACGTTTCAGATTTTTTACTTGCATCGAGTAAACGAACTTTTCGCAAACCGGTCCGCTTCTCTCGTCGTACGATCTGACAGTGACGAAAAGCACAGATACAACTTCGAAAAACGTGGCATTGTTCAATATCTATCTATCTATCTATTCTTTTATAAAATCTATGCAACAGAATGATCCGTAGAACGAGATCGATCTTCTTCCGCCGGGTTCGTGTTTCAATCATTCGATACTCTCGATCGGTCTTCCTTTAGAAATATCAACTGTCTTATAATAAAATTACGTTTCGCTCGATTCGATTCACTTTCGAATGGGTTCGCCACAATGGGATATCCATGAGATGATGGCGTTCATTTGAACTAGTTGGCTAATATAATATTCAATAAATTGATCGTTTTACCGAGTATAAGGAAGTCTTTACGATTCGTTTACGTGTATATAATTTCTGTAATAAAATATCGTTAAGTTTGCAATAGCTTATATACTTCTGAATAAAAAGTTAATATCTTATCTAAAAATATATATTTACAATATAATATTTGAAATAGATAGAGTGTAAATATAAACACATCAAAAACGAAACGAGTTAAAAAAAAAACATTTCTGAATGATTGATAAAATTCTGGTTTCTAGACGAGAAAACGACAATCGCAGATTATTTCAATCGAAGAAAGTGAAATCATTAACGATCAAACGATCAACTTTAAATACGAAAATTGCATCGCGAGACGGCAAAAGGGATCTGGATTCGTTCTAACGACGAAAGGCAATCGAGCGTGTTATGAACTTTTCGCGATCGAATAAATTACACGATTTCACCATGGAAGGGCAATTTCGCGCGCAATAAAAGAGAGAACACAAATAACAGGGACACGTGCGTACGCGAAAACCGACATCGAATAAACAAACATGCACACGAGATGATGCATTTCTGCAATGTGCGAAACTTTCGTCTTACGAAAGTGAAAGCGTCACTTCTAGGCGCTGGACGGAGCAAACGAACAACAGAGTTAAAAGTTAACCGGTCGGTTATCTTTGACCGGAGCCGATGCACTCATTCCAGCTCCTTAAAAGCGCATCGTTACGCAATTGTAAAAAAGCGGACAAAAGACGTCATCGTGAGATCGGCGTCGTTTATTGGAAATCGTGCGATTTAATTCCCTATTTAATGAATCATTCATTAATGGCGAGTTGAGTGTAAACGGCGGACCGGAGTCACGTCACCGAACCGTTAAAACGACACGGAGTTATCGCCAAGCGATAAGATAACAGGTAAAAATAATATATGCGCACTTGACAATGGATTACGTACTATACGCGCACTTTATTGCGTGTTTTAATTATTCACAATTAAAAAAGCGGCTGCTGAGATGAGTCGAAAATGATGCATCGAATGCATTATATGTGGGAGTCGAGTGCACGGTGCGAACGAACGCCAGACGAGAGTGCATTGAATTATTAAGCACTTACGTTCGATGGCGACGCGAATGTGTATTAAATTATGTAACTTTACTATTAATAACAATAATTAGATGTCTGATGTAGTAGGGAAATTTTATTCAGGCCGTTCTACATTAATAATAAGATAAGTTAAAGAATCTCGTAAATGTTGCTAAATACGATAAAATAGTCAGTTTGTTGTCGTGTATAGATTGTAGAACATCTACAAGAGTTTCGGTATATTTATGTAATAAGATTACTTTCAAATAACTAAATACTGAAACTATCACTTGTCAAAAGATAAATCTTCTTTCGAACGGTCACCTATCCGTCTACTGACCGCGCTATATTTAGCTTGACCTCGGTCAACAAAGCAGAACCACTGACTCGTTCTTATTTATTAACAACAACAATTTTAATTAATTATTTCAATAACAATGAAAAACATTATCAATTGAAAATTATCTACTCCACATTAGTACAAACAGATAAGTACAAATTAATAAACAAGCACACGATACGATCGTGATTTTCCTCTCATATAATTCCAACAGGAAACCTAATTAAACTAGGGCTTCGAAGCGGAGCAGGAGTATGGAAATTTATAGTGCTCCACTGTTTCGACTTTAAATGTAAAATTGAAAAAAATTATTTAAAATTTTGAAAATAAAAAAAAAATTAAATTATCAAATTTTTAATTAAAATTAGATTGTGTTGATTTTGCCAATATTATCTCGAACTTCATAGTGATATTTATCATCATCATCATCATCATCATCATTTGAACCGATAAGTTATCCACTGCAGGACAAGGCCTTACCAGATAAATGAGGCAGTCTAGGTAAGGGACATAGTGATATATTTATATTATTTGCATATTTCATATCAAATATTTTAATTTAATCGGAACGTGAACCGCAGTACTTTGATACCGGATTGGACCAACTCAAAAAAGTGCTCATCCCCAAAACCCTGAATTAAACCACAATCTCTCCAATCAAATAAATCAAACACCCCATCCTCCCGTCCGCGAACAACACCAATCTTCGGCCAACAACCCGACCCACGGACGTCACAGACCGCATTATCCAAAAAAAATAAAACCCAAACGAAATCCGCCTCGCAAAACCGCCTCGCTTCCGCGCTAAATTGCAAGCGCACGTGACGAGCCGACATCGACACCACAACTCCTCAGCAGCAACGGCCCTCTCTCGGTACAAGAAGTCGCCGCGGAGGACCAAGACGAGGAAGAGGGTAGGGCGACGAAAAGGTCAAAATGGGGCCCGAAAGGTCTCGTGCCCCGTCACGACACCGCTCCGAAACAATACTAGAAACGCGAACAAATCGAGATGGCGTCGGGATAAGGGCGGCCCTACCGCGGGGACCTCACGCTTCCAGCGCAGGTGAGCAATAACGCTGAGGAGGAGGTAACGGGCGTCAATGGGGCAACCATTATGTGATGAGTGTTTAGGGTTTGAAGGAGATCGATTTTTTTGGATGACCGGAAGGGAACTCGAAATTTTCGATCCAGCTTTACTCTGGGAGAAGATTGATTTTTTTGGTTGCTCAGTTGAGAAGTCAAAATGTTCGATCCAGTTTTCTGGGTGAGTGTCTAGTGTTGGAAGCAGGGATTTGAAGATCGATTTTTTTTGGTTGCTCAGTTGAGAAGTCAAAATGTTCGATCCAGTTTTACTCTGGGTATCTGAACGTTGGATATAGATTATAGATCATTGAGTATTTTTTTGAACTGAAACAATAGTGTACAGTCAAAATCCTTTGCTCTACTTTTACACTTCAAAGCAGTGGCGGATTTGCATAACTAGAGACTTGAGACGTTAAAATTTTTGGAGGTCCCGTTACATACAGGGACTGAGTTCTATATTACATTTATTATCTCCATTACAAAAACATTAAAATTTGAAAAAGTAGAGTTGAGTGCGAAAAAATTGCCTATATTGTTGGTATAATATAGATATAATAGTCAGTTTAAAAATAAAAGACAAATGGGCGATTTTAGAACATAATTTTTTTTTTTGTTCAAACAAACGCTTTTTTTTTAGAAAGTGACTCAAATTTCATGATGCCTATCGGATTTATATAGAAAAAGTATGATTCATTAAAAAAAAATTTTTTTTCAAAGATAGTAGGAGCCCTTTCTTATCAGAGCCCTGAGGCAAGAGCCTCCATGGTATATACATAACATATGTACATAGGTAAATCTACCACTGCTCCAAAACCTTCCCGAGTTATTCCTTATTATTAGAAATATAAATTTAATCATTTTATAATTTGGATATTTAGTATAAAAAATACCAGTCGATAAATACAATATAAAGATTTATCATTTTTTTTTACTGTATATTTAAGAAAATATTTCATTTAGTTTGAAATTATTGTACTTTCGTGTTGAAACAAATATTTTAGTAATAGAATCAGAAAACTAGATGCAATGTTTATCGCATGAGATAAGATAATGATGAATAACTGTAATGTGCACACATACGAGGAAAATCGATTTAGAACATTAGAACGTATTGAATGAAAATCACATATGTATCGCATCGTTATAACTCATCTTTTTAATTAAATTTAAACGATTTATAAAATCATCGCTATATTTAATGAGTCGTTTGGACACCCCAATCAGAGTCCGCTCGTACAAAATGCAGAGGATTAATCATCGCGGAGTCCACGCCGACGTTCGATACGGACAACTTTCACGAACTAAAAAGTCGAATCCCGGATAAAGAAAGTGCAGCGCTTCTAATAATAATTAGACACACTTTATAAATCCCGGCTAAATGAAAAAACAACGGTAGCACGATCGTGCAAAATTTCTAAAGTCGTAAAGTCTCGAACGAAAGCGAGACTCGTACATTGTTGCCCTGTAGGTGTATACGACTACCGGAAACTAAACACGCAAAAATTTATAATGAACTAGATGTTAACAAATCAAAACAAGCACAATGAAATACGATCTGCGGACACCGATCGAAGAATGCAAGCGAGAAAATAAACAAGCGACAAATACCCGGCATTTTCCCCGATGCACTTTTTGGCAACGCATTTTTGCATCCAGCTCGAAAATAGTGTTCGACCGACGCAAGTATCCGAAGACGAATTGGAAACGCTTCTCAATCTTAATGATCGTTTTAATTTAAATAACACAAGCTATATTAATTATATGAACCCTGGTGCATCATCGACGTCTGACCGTATACGGCTCGGAAACTTCACCCGTCCACCCACCCACCCACACCCTCGATGAAACAGCATTGACCTTCTCCAATGACCAAGCAAACGAAGGTGCAACAACTCCGGTGGGTCACTGGCTCAGGTCAAACAAATCGAAACACCGAAGCGTGTATCAAACTTTGCATAAACTGCTGTCCAGTTTAGAGACGTCGTCCTTGCTTGGTGCAAAAAAATCGCGCTTTTTAATCGCACGAAAGAGCGTGGGCGAATATGAAATGAGTGAAAAAAAAATGGTTTTGTAATAGAGTGAATGTTTGCTATTGTTAAAGTCGGTTGCAATTATCGAAATGAGACGGTCGAACGGGTCTGTTACGCTCGACTTGAACCGAAGTCGGTTCGTAATAAATTCGAATTATAATTAACATATTTAAAAAATGGCGATTTATCGGCGTTTGTACTTTGAGTACGTGCGCGGTAAATTTAGACAATGCGACGTGCGGTTCTTGAACATTTGCATATAAGCCTATAAATAGAGTCGTTAAAATCAACCTTTGCCGAGAGTATGTGCAATAAATTTGCAAAATTACCCTATCGGTGCAGATATGTTTTCGCATCAGTGCACCCGGCGAATATGTCACCTTTGTACATCGATCGTAATTCGATACTTTAACTAGTTTAGTCTGATCGTACTTAGCTAAACAGATTCAATCAACCGCTCGAGTACGTATTACATTTTGTTACAGCTCACGTCGACAACGTGAGCATTTGTAAATACAACTTTGTAATGTGATCGGAAAGTCAAACAGTTATTTTACGGGATGGGACGGTTATTTTCATATAATCAAGATATCCGTATACAACTTCTATCAATAGTCAATACTTATCAAATGTGTCGATTTGATAAGAAGGGTATTAGGGTAATTTTAAATTGAAACAAAATCATGCTTAAATATTTCACAGCATTGATACTAATACCACATTAAATTGGTATCAAGACGTATATAGTTGCATTAATTACTTTTCAATAAGTGATTCTGTTTATGAATAAAAAGCGTTTTCTAAAAAAATTTTTAACTTTACGCGTTCAGAATTACGTACTGTTAGTAGCAACTCTTTAAACCGAATTACCTCCAAAATGGTTACTCTTACGAATAAAAGACATTAAATCTTTTTTGTAGGAATTTTTTTAATCTACAAATTTGTTACACAATATTTTTTTATAAATGCAACAATTAACGATATATTCACGAAATACCATTTTCGGTGACCTTTGACCCCACATAAAATTTTATGCTAACCTCTTATCGATACCAAAATTCAGCTTTCCTTTTTATCTCAGATTGTAAAATTGTACAATTTTTCATCTTTATTCTATCGAACTACTATTAAAAACCTATTTTGAAGACTTCGACCATATTTCATAACAACGCTGACATACAAAAACCGATTTCGGATTATTTCAGCACTTAAAACCCTTCTTCATCTCCGGTCTACATATTACGACGATGCATCTCACACTCAACACATCACGTATCAACACGAATCGGCAACACTTTCACACGACACGTCCGACATCAAACAACCACCAATCCGGCGGGCGGCACCATCGATCACGGCCGATGGACGACATCCACGGTAACACGATCTCCACGACATCGGCCAGATTTCACCGAATCGACGATCTTAACAGTGCAAGAGTGCACCGGCGACGCCGCGGTATACCACGGCGGCGCTGAACATTCGCGCCGTCGGTTAATTGGCTGTCGACCGTGAAATTAACCGGCTTCTACGTATGCAGGTGTAGTGTAGTGCTGGCTTTAGCTTATGGTGTCTGTGCTGTGATAAATCACCGGAGAGAGCATACGGTTTTATTAAACGCCATTAGGGAGAAGTCCGAGAGGCCATAATTCACGCGATTACCATACTTCGAACGATGATTGAATTAGTGGATAGGCGATGGCTCGAGGCGAGTTTCCCTCGTTTGATTCGTAATAGGTGGTTTCTATTAGTGCTTTTTTTTGTGTGTGATCAAGATGGGTGTAATAAAAGGTGGTTGGATTTTGACGGAAATTAACAAATTAGGTTTATCGTGAGATTCAGCTGTTTCCGCAAGAGATGAGAACGATTTTTGAATCTAATGAATCATCTTCGTATATACAGTCAGCTGCAGGAAAAGACCTTTCTAATATCATCGGAAGTTTGAATGTCTTTAGTCAATGATAGGATATTGAAACATGTTTCATTAAATCATCTCGAACTAAATGAAACACTGTAAATTCACATAATTTATCTATTGATGTCGATTTAATGATCACCCGAACCATTAAAAAATACAACAATAATTCATTAAATTTTAAGAATTAAAAATCCAAATATTGTAACGACTATTTTTTAATAATTTCAAACTAAATAACACAAAATCGAGACTCACATAATTCACGTATTAATAATTTGCTCCAATTATCACCTGTACCATCGACAAATACGACAATTATCAATTTAAAATTTGTCAAAAATAAACTTAATAGACAACCCTCACAACCAATGAAGACGTACGAATCGTCAACGATTTATCGATCGATAGAAACGCTTTCCCGAGAAGGGACACGCAGTTCGAGCTCGTTGCATAAATTTCACAGTCCGATAGAACGGCATAATCTTCGACTGTAAGTTTCTCATCGTCAATTTTTTTCCTAAGAAAATACCCAACAATGGATTGAAACGTACGCCATTCCCCGAGATGACTTCCTCGCTTTTTTTAATTGCACACACTGTCACAACAGCCGAAGGTAAAAAAAGATCGTCCGAATTCGAACCGTACAATAGGGAACGCGATCGCTTCCATACAGGCGTTAATTATCGACTACGTATTTCGAAACGTTGACGTTTTACGAGCGGATAATTACTTTCGTCGAAAAAAAAATCGTACAAAAAAAAGACGTAAATGTTACGTGATCGTATATGTATCATCTCGTCAGTGGACTATTACCATTATGTGATTCTCAAAGTATCACGTTATGTGTTGTGCAATTGACGGTAATTATCTAATATTGATACATCGATGTTTTTGGTTTATTTATTTGAATCATTATGATAATATTTGAGTGTGATATAATGAATCATTTATTTGAAAAAATGATGATATAGTATATAAAATTCCGATGGATTAGTAACACCAATTGATTAAATTTGGATCAAAGTTAAGATTATTTTGATTCATTTTCGAATACAATATTTCAAAAGCTGTATAAAATTGAAAGTTTGAGGTATTCTGATCTATTTAAAATTAACGAGACGCCTCACGTTTTAGTATCAATCCAAATTGTTTCCGTAGAAAAGACAACACAAACATTTTCTCGATATAATTATACTATCGCGTGTTCCCTACGAAAACGCGGAAACGCAGAAATCGCACAGCGAAATAAAACCGTTTCACGCTAAATTAACACCGTCCCACGAATTAAAAACGTGTCGTCGCAATAATCTCGAAAATTCACAAAAAAAAAAAAAACACAAAACAAAACCGAAGAATGCGCATACCGAACGCTGCCAAACTGCACGTCTAGTACACAACGATCTATTTCAGCTGCAGCATCGATATAAAAACAAAAATAACACATAATTTTTAATACGCCCCGAAAAAATAAACCGTTCCCCTTCGAATTAGCACTAAAGTCTTGGATTACATTTTCTACAAACATCGGTCTCGTTAAGGCGCCTATGGATCCAAACAGGCGCGACTTTTACGACCCCCTGTACACCGGCCAGGTGTGGCGATGATGATGGCCATTTGGTCTTTCGACAGATGGACGGCTTTGATCTCTCGTCTTGTTGCAGACCAGAGTGTTATCCCGGCCGCGGGAATGATAATAAATCGGTCGTGAATCTATCGTCGCCGCTATCCAGGGAAGATGAAATGCGCGATAATGGCGGAGGAAGGCGGCGAAAAAAATTGTCGTAAATATACACAATGCATTGGTGGATAAGAAATTGATGAGATTGGTGAAAGAATATGTTTGTATTTTATTTTTTATTAAATTTTTAGTTAGGTCTTTATATATCCGACTTTGAAAGTAGCAAAATTGATATTACCATATACAGTCCAGGTGTATTTCAGTCCATGTATATTTGGATCGGTTATAAACACACATAATTGGAGGTTGGGTTGAGTTAAATTAGATTGAGTTGGGTTGGATTAGGTGAAATTATGTTTGATCAAATATACATGGACTAATAATACACATGGTCGGCGATGTATATAAAATTTATTTTAAAACAAATTTATTAATATTATGAAATTAATAAATCAAAATATTGACAAATTTTCTTCTGATTTTATTTTTCGGATCATAAAAATGTATATTTTTTTAATAATTAAATTATTACTTTCTTAGAGCGTCACAATTCGTACAAATTATTGAATTTCTAGTTGTAATTCTTTATAAAAACGATTCTTCACTTCTATTCGAAGATATCATCATAAAATTGAAAGGAAATGTAACGAAAAAGGAACCCATCCCTCACAAAAACCGTTATCAGAATATTGAAAAACCCCTCACTGAAATTGACACGTCAATCTCTCACAATAATAATTTCCATAAAATATCACCTCACTTCGTCAATCGATAAAAACTGACGCATTAAACAAAGATAAAACGTAGAATAAACGCATTGTGTTTATTCAAAATCGCAAATAAAAAAAATCTTGTTATTTTACTGTCCGACTATGTATGTTTTTAAGACGATTTCGAAAGGCAGCCTTTCATAAACTGCTGCGCGAACGACGATATTTATATTGCGCTCGTATATTGTACACAAACGATACCGTTAAAATCATAATAATGTGAGCGTAAATTATCTCGCGTTTTAAAATATAAAAACGATCGCGATAAATAATTCTAGCGTTTCGAGCGGCGTTTTCGCGTGGGCGTTTATGTGTCAATTACGCGATGAATTGCTCGCGAAACTGATTTATTTGTTAAACATTTAAAAAAATCATTACGTGCGCGAGTAAATATTTTCTTTCGGAATATCATCGCTTAGTACTGTGACATGTTTCGATCATTCACACCGCATGACTCATATTTGTTGTAACCGCTCCCCGGCTACGAAATGCATAATATATGTGCATTGGGGATGAATTGAATGTATGTATGTATGTATGTATATACAAGTATGTACCTGACGGTGTCGAAGAGGCGCTAGGGGTGCTCGAGCGCCGCCCTCCGCCATAGTGCAGGATCTGCTTCTGGAAAAAAAAATAATAAAAATGGATTATTAAATGTATATTGAGGTATTATGTGTTTATGATGGAATAAATGTATCATACATTTGATGTATGAAAGAATAAAATTATACGTAAAATTTTGTATGAATGAATCAAAATTAAAAAGATTAAGTTTAATATTTAAAAAGTAAAAAATAAGGAATCAATTAAATATTATCTAATTGAAATAAATTTCTATGTATATGTCACAGTCCAAGTGTATTTCAGTCCATGTATATTTGAATCGGTCATAAATAAATGCACATCGTTGGGGGTTAGGTTTTTTCGGCAATTTTATTTATTTTGATCGAAGTTTTAGACTGGATTAAGTTAGGTCAAATATACATGGACTAATAATATACATGGTCTGCGACATATATAAATGTTATGCAAACAACAATTCCGCCATTGTTCACGTAGTTGCAAAACACGCGTATTTTTTTATATGGAACTTATATTACTTATCATATTCATCAGAATAATAAAAAGCTTGAAAAAATTACATACATCGCAAAACAAATAAAGCATTTCAAAATTTCTTTCATTACCGGTCCATATAGAGTTTTACTTCAATAAGAAAGTCGAAAGTTAAAATGTTATTTATGCACTACATTTATTATCGGCAAAAGTCGAACTCCTTACGAAAGTTTCCGAGAACTTCTCGAATTATTCAATCAAATCAGCATTTAAAACGAAATTCTAAACAAAATCCGCGAAACAATAAACGCATCGCGAACAAAAGGTTTCTGCGAAATCGCGCAATTACTATGCGCTTCGCGTGAAAAAAAAATGCAATGTTAGCTAAAAGCAACCGACTAAGCGCCCTTTTGAATTGACTTTTTACAAGACACAATACACGTCCACACACATACACACACGTCGGGGAACCCTTCAACGTCGCGTAACACAATCGGGTCCCTTCCACGTTCCCGGGAGCGAAAGAGGGACGCTTCCTTCACGATATTATATGAGGCATGTGAAAGAACGCATCCTCCATAATGCGAACTTCATATAAGATAGGGATCCTCGCTCTGAAGCGAAGGGTCCTTTGTTTCTTGTCTCGAGTGGAGCGACTGCGAGGACAATGACGGTGACGACACTGTATCGTCTGGACATGGAGTATGTGTCTCGCTTTCGCGGTTGTTGTATAGTGTGCTTGAAAAAAGCGCGAATTTAGCTTTAGTGAGGTGCTAAAGATAGTTAAAGGGTGCTGTGATTATTATGATAAAAATATATTGCGTAAAACTTTTTTTATGTTGGAAGTAAATTTGATAAATATATTGCGCGAAATCAAATCGTTTTAATATTAAAATACTGTCAATGATCTTACAAGGTTTTGTTGAACATGTTGAACGTATCATTATACAGCGATTATTAAAGTTAAGCAACAAGTGACGTGGTCTTTAAGTGAACAAGTATGCGATCGAGTCATAAGACAATTTACAAAGAATCAAAAGATTAAACAAATAAAACGAAATATTAAAAAAAAAATCAAAAATTCCACTTCGCACTAAAGCATCTATAGAAATCATATTACAATAATAAAATGATTCTTTCACACAAATTTTATTATGATATCCAATCGTAAATCCAACGATTCTGCTGAGTGAACCTTCTCGAATTCGCATTTCCGGGATTGCAAAAAAAAAAATATCGAAATTGCATAAAGCGGCGGCAAACTGTGAACTTTGAATATCACTATTGAATATTATCCGTATGCACCGTTGTGCAATTTAATCCGGCATGTAAGACTGAAACTGCACACAGAGACGCCCATTTCGCCGGTTCGCGTGAAAGGCTAACAGAATGAAAATTTCGAACGTACCCGAGGAAATCGCGATTGTGCAATTTTCATTCCGTACGTTCGATTTTGAAAATTCGACGTCGCCGCGAAACGAAGGTAGTCCCGCTCGTACGGTAGTAATTCGATATTGCGAAATGCGCACTACGAACATACGTACGAAACCGCAAAAACCAGAAGACAGAAAATGTCAAAACGCAAAGATAAAGCCGTAATGGTGTAAAGCGATACGATTTTATATACTGTTTGCGTTTTTAGGGGGAGAGAATATCGAAAAGTCACATATCAATTTACCGAGGAGTGGTCTTTGATAGATATGTGATGACTCGATGAATCAAATCAAATATTATTCGAAAAATATTTAATTGAATTATATGCAAACATTATAAGACTTGTCTCATGGGTCGTATTATATCAATAACAACCCAACGCTCATATTTCAAGTAAACTAATAATACTAATCTTCTAAATTACCCTGTTGACAGTTAAAGGGTTGAAACCCACGAAAAGCAACAACTAGTCAAAAGGGGAGTCTACGGCGATAAATAAAGCCACAAATACAACTCATATGAAGTCGTCTCGTATTGCATTTCTTGCACAAGTGTAGGCCACCGATCCAGAAACAAATCATTCGATTTTGCATGATTTCGCGCGTGGGCTTCGAAAATAACCGCGGGCGAGTGTCGCATTACCATACGCAGAAAATAGCATCGAAGCCCTATTTGCATAGTACAAAAGCGGGACCCTCTAATTGCACTCGATTGCAACAAGAAAGACAACGAAGGGTTGATGCGGACAAATGACCCTTCATAAATTGGCTTCAGCTTGCTGGATGGTTTCGTAAGCAAACGAGCCTGCGGGCTTGGGTTTCGATTAATCCGAATAGGGCGAATAAAGATTAGACGGAATGCATTTGATGGATGCATTTGCATAATCGCATAGATGCATCGTTGTGTTTGCTCGAGATAAAAAGGAATCGGAGAGTACGTTTGTTGAATGTGCTCTTTGAAAGTGCTTCGCATTGAATCAATGATTTTGAAGATCTGGCATTTTCAAATCGTATGAATTTGGATCAGAAATTATCAAATTCGAAATGTAATGTGTCAAATTTTTACATGATAATAACATGAAAGTATCAGATGTTACACTTTGATCTTATTCAATAGGCTAGAAGCTATAGTAGTAATTATATTTTGCAAATAATTAATGAAGAATTCGAAGAACACTTAGGCCTCGATTAATGCATTAATTATGCGTGAAATTTTTTAAGAGTTTCAATTTAAGAACTTATATGTGATGCATTTGTAATGTTAAAATGTAAATTTTTTTAATAAATAATTTACGCACCTATGTAAAGCTTTACCTAATTCATTTTTAATTGTTTTTTTTCTAAAATCGTATTATATAAAACACGTTATATAAAAATAGGTTACAATTCATTAACCGTTTTATACGAGGCTCGAGCGTAATTAAATTTTGCGGATAATGAATGAATAGTTCAAAGCATTTAGGCTAGGAGCAGACGAGAGACTTTTTGTCGTACGATAATTTGATCGGGTTTTTATCAGTATGGAGCTGTATGCGAGTGCATACATCTCCATACTGATATAGTAAGAACCCGATCAAATCATCATACGACAAAAAGTATCTCGTCTGCGCCTAGCCTCAATATTCCAAATATTAACAATATTGAGCACAAATTTTCATATCTATGCGATACACCAAACCGCACTATCCTATCCCCGTTACTTTCCGACCCAGCACCAAACATCGCAAAATCACCACCCAAACGACATCCAAGACACCAATTCGCACCCAAACACCGACCACGAACCCCTATCGATCACCCACACAAAAAAGGGGAGGATAACACATCAAACAGACGAGACAAGCGAGAGGTCGTTCACACGTGCACAAACAACATTGTATCCGCGACACGAACGCGTGCTCTACGTGCACACGAAGTGCAGCGAGCGTTCACTTCCTCGTGCGCTGAAAAGTGCATTTTCGAAGGAGAGAAAGATCTCGGATCGATCGGTCGGTTCCTCCGGTTCCTCGGTGGGTTCTCGGTTCGCCGCCCCCGCGTCCCACGTAGCGCTAACAATGCACAGGGATCAGTGGGTGAGATAAGGGGTCACGACGTACCCAATGACGGACAGACGAATGCAACGGAGGCTGCAACCTGAGCCGAGGAGTGTCGTGGTGCCGAAAAAAGAAAACTGGTCTTTTGAGGATCGATGCGCGATTTTTGCGAGGATCGTGTGTGAGGATTGGATACGGTGCGTATCGGAAATGTTGTTAATGTAACTGTTTTGATGTTGATCGCTTTGAAAATGTTGCGAATAAGTTTACTGTATATAATAACCGATTTTATTAACGCACTTATAATAATGCTCAATACGTTAATATTTCAAACTTTAATGTTTTACCTTAAATAATTTGTCGAAATGTATCTGTGATAATCAACACTGTATACACCACTGATATGGTTCTACGACAATTGATCCAAAGACAATTCGTCTAACGACAATTGATCCAAAACGGTCCAAACGAGAATTCGTCCAACGACAACTGGTCCAAGTATTAATATTAAATTGATTATTAATATTAATTTTTGGACCAGTTGTTGTTGGACGAGTTGTTTTGGAGGAATTGTCGCTTGGACCAATTGTCCGTTAGATCAATTGTCCCTTGGACCAATTGTCGTTGGACGAATTGTCGTTGGACGATTTGTCTTTGGACCAATTGTCATGTCATCACTGATATACACCAAATCCTCTTTTTACACGGTGGATATGTTCCAAAGACTACCGTGCAAAAAAAATTATGGTGACTAAAGAAAAATTTGAGATAGGTTCCATCAATTTATTTGTATGGAACTTCAATCCAAATATACTTAATAAAACATGTGCATTTCGGAAAATTTTCGCCATTTGAAATCATCAAAAAACATTGCAATGATTTAATAACTATAATTGTATACTTGGCCTACAACAAATCTTAACATTGTGGCATAATAATACGTTTTTTTTCATACTATGTTAAAGTGAAAAAATAATCGATTCTTCTTCTTTGAACCGTGTAAAAAATTGAATGTTTTCATACAACGCAAAATTTGTATAAATTGCACTAACGACTAAAACAAAGTAGCACACATCACACATACTCATTTCGCATATTTAATACCAAGATTTCTTTAACAAGAGACCCAACCATATCGACATGATCTCTGTTGAAGAAATCACCGAGTGGACAAATGTCAAAAACGAAAGCATTTCGTTTTCGGCCGCTTTCGCGCGTACCCTTTAAAAGTCAAAAGCGCCGTCAAAATTTAACATTTACGCACATACAACAACAACATCCACACACCCGCCGTTACGTATCACTCCCTCGCGTGACCGAGACGTATGATCGACTTAACGGTAACCCCGTTTCGATGCAAGTGATGAGAGTGAGTCATACGCCGGCGAAAGGCGAAACACCTCTACAACACCCTAAAAACTAAGTACGCCGTCGCAATACCTGTTAAATTCGCAATATAGAAGTATATTCGTGTGCGGTGCACTCGTCAGATTAAAAGTTTATGGCTGTACAGTTATACCGGTCTAGAATGGAGGTCGCGGTGTTTTCGCGAATCGATTCGACCATCGAAAACTAGACGCGCTTATTACGTGTATGATGTATAATAATGGATAGTGTGTATTCGTTAAAAATGTACGTTAATTAAACCGAAGTTACACACCTGCGAGGTGTATTGTCGTGTTTCGAGAATAGCGAAAACGGAGCACGTACGCCTACGCGCTTAGAAAAAATAAATCGTACGTCTGCATAACGAGGGCCGCGAAACGTGAGATAATATCCATAAAATTGTTGTGCCGATATGCAAAATGAAAGTAAATCTCCATTAAATGTTACGTATCGATGGACTTTCGAAGCCCTTACGAAATCGCATAGTCGAATTAAATTGATTAAAGCAATTTGAAATATTATAAATTTAGAACAGTTTCAATAAGGAAAATATAACATATAATGTTTGTACATCGGAGTCGATAAAGCACTTAAATTTGACTCAATGTTGCAACGTTCAAATAATTTAATCACTGATCAAATATTGGACAATTGAGAAATCGGAAACTCAATACAATTTCTCACAAAACAACTTCGCCACAAACGACGCCTTTTCTCCTATACAAAAGACGCTACCCTAAAAAAATCGCACTCGCGAATAACGCCAAACACCACACATGCACACACACGATATTGTGTAACTCGCACGCACTCGAAACGACCAAAAGCAGAGATCTCTGGCAATTCATTTTTACAACCAATGAGATCACGCTCGGCATCAATCATTCCCTAACAAATGAGGTTCTCTTCTCTATCTGTCCGGCAACAAATACACGTGCAGCATCACCGCCGGCGATCCGGTCGTGCTCTTCGTATTTACAATTTTTTTTCGTACATTTAATACTGCGTACGTAATCTGTACTCGTAGAAGTGTATGTGGCTATTTTTTTGCAACGTTATGAAAACGCTAACTGTAAATATGCGTGTGTTTTGAGCGCGAGGCGGACGCGTAAGGGTTTTAACACTGCGGTGACTGTGTGTGGCCGTTTCGAAATTTGATCGATTCTATGCTAATTGTAAAACAAATCGATTCTATTTTTATATACTGTGTTATTTTGAAAATACGATCTGCATCGAAAATAAGCCCTATTAAAATTTTAGAAGATTTTTTTTAATACAAACTCTACCACGAAAATAAGACCTAGTGAAAAATGTACAATACACAGAAAAATTTTGCTCTACAAGAGAGAGTTCCTATGAATTTTCGAGATTGAGAAATTCCTTTTTTACCAATTTCTACAATTATTCCTTTTATATGATGACATAAGACTTTGTTTTGTTTTTTTAGATCTTTTCTCGCAAAAATATATAGAATCCACGAAAATAAGCCATAGAGCATTTTTTATTATAAAATTAATATAAAACCAGGTCTTATTTTCGGAGAAACACAGTATTATGTATACATCTATTGACTTCGTATTAATAAATTACAATTTGTTTAAAAAAAAAACAGTAAATAATAACCAATTTATAATTATCGTATTAATGAGATTTTCTTAATTGAGTTTCTATGAAACGTACACGGCTGTGTATTAATAAAATAATTTCACAAAAATAAAATTGTAAATATTTTATACACAAACACAATCATATAAACTATAAGATAACTAACTACATACATACTACTAATCACACAAAAAAATAATCATAACAGTTATTTAGGCTAAATTGCACACACACAAACTTGGTTAAATTAAATTAATCTATTTTATTAGAACATAAACCCACGGTCATTCGAGTGTTGAAAAGTTGCGACACTAACGGTGTGCAATTGCATACAAATCGGAGATAATTACGCGCTCTCGTAAAAAAATATCTAAATAGCACCAATTCATCATAGAAAAGTGTGCTATAGAATTTCGTGTAATCACTGTTGGATTTCGACACTGATAAAGATTAAAAGGTCGAATGATCTATTCCTTGTCCGTGGGTCGAATTGAGTAATGTATGGATAAATGTAAGGTGCAAGTCCAAATCTATAGTTCAATTCATTAAGAATATAGAATCCCTTAAGCACCTATATGATTTATGCTCATATGCAACAAACAATCGATTGATACGAAAGCTTGTTTTCAAAAGAGCGGAATGAAACATAAAACATGCATAAAATATCTAATATGTTAATTCAAAAACAAATACATACTACCAACACACTATTCTATTATCATGCTATGAATCTGTGAAATACTTTCCATTCAAACAAAATGATTCCAAGTCGCTTCTTTATATAAAGCATCAAGCATTTATAATATATTTTAACGTATTTAATATTAGATTTGATTAAATTTCGAAATAGAATCGGAAGGCGTAAAGTTTGAAAAATATCAAATATAAAAACGAGCGCATATGAAATTGGCGAACGTCACATATCCCCAGCTAATAAATTACGGCTCAAAGTAACACCCGGCGACAAGTCATTTTATTAAAAGCCATTAATGACAGCAAAATGAAATTCGAATTTTACGTAGGATATGAAAAAAGATCTGCACGGAGTGTATAAATCTCATGTAAATAATGCGCTTCGAAAAAATCGCTGGGCGGTTTGTATGGAAGATCCGAAAACTCAAAACAGTATATAAATCTCGGCTTGATAGACGTAAACTTATATTTAAAAACCTTTTTTTCAATTTTTCAGAAATATGTGAAAAAGATAAATGGGCGAAGGCGGTTTGATTGGTATACGACAGCGTCGAAGCAGAACTTGATTATTTTCGTATTTATTTAAAGCACGTAATGCGATTCAAAATAAATACGATCGTAAAGAACGTACCACCCAGGTGCAAATACAATTCGTCAGTATCAAAATTGAATACAGAAATACGATATTTTCCCATAATATCATCAGCAATACTTCACCACCTACATCGTTTCGAATCATGGCAAAATTCGTTAAAAATATATTTGCAAACAAAAAACATCGCGATAAAATATGAAACAAACACATCACAGATAATACAAGATAACGATATGATCTCATTTATTTATAGCAATCAACAACAAAGACTTTCTTTTTTCAATTAAAATTATTCATTATGAATCGCACACGCACTGAATTGATAATTTTATTTACAACATCGAAGCCTTCAATAAATCATGATGATTCAACGAGAAGTGCACTCAATACTTCAATAAACATTCACACTTAATTAAAAATTTTCATAATAAAATAATGAATTTTTCATTTTCACATAATCTGGAAGGACAGTTTGATTTGGATCATCGAAATCTTCAACAAATCCCAACTCAAATTTTCAAATTGTCTCTATACTTCAATTATCATTCGTACTTAATATCATTTTTTTATAATGAAATTATGAACTGTACATTTTCACATACTCTGGATAGAAATTTCGACATGGATCATCGAAATTTTCAACAATTCCCAATCCAAAATTTCTCAATACTTCAATTAGTAATTCACACTTAATATCATTTTTTCATAACAAAATAATTAATTTTTCATTTTCACATACTCTGGATGGATATTTTGACTTGGATCATCGAAAATTTCAACAACTCCCAATCCAAAATATCTCAATACTTCAATTACCATTCACACTTAATATCATTTTTTCATAATAAAATTAAAAATTTTACATTTTCACATACTCTGGATGGTCAGATTGATTCGGATCATCGAAATCTCCAACAACTCCCAATCCAAAATTTCAAAACATCTCCACGACGAAGCGCACTCAACACTACAGTTGCCTGTCACACTTACAGCATTCGCCACGGTAACGAACGACTTTTTTCTCCTCATCATCTTTTTTTGCCCCCTGCACGCTCGCCTCGTTCTTTTCCTTCCCCCGGTGTTATTAATTGAATCTGGTTCTTCGATCTAGAAGCGCATCGTACGTCCGAGAGCGGTCACGCTTTTGTATACCGCCTCGAGAAGATGATCTATAAGTTCCGTTCTTCGGAATAAAACCGGTGAAAAAATCGAGGAATCAGATTGTCGATGGATATCTGTAACACGGTAGCTGGTTCGCGTCGATTAGAAGCCGTGTGCCACATTAAAGGAGCGCCTTCTCGGCTACTGTGGTACTCGTTGTCGGTGCCTTTTTTTGCCTGCTTATTAACCGGCGGCAATTACCTGAATGGCACAATGCAGCGCGAATGTGGAACGCGTTGTTGTGTGTAGTTGTTCCGAGGAAATTGGTACTGTTATCCGCGTATAAAGTGACTATTGTCGAAGAAAGTGCCTCGGCTATGTGCGTACGGGGTTTTGTTCGTAAAATTATATCCACCGTTATATGCAAACGATTTAGATCTTAATTTCACTTAACAAAAGCGATCGTGTAGAATTGCTCGATTCTATTCTCTGGCTAAACGTTGTATGTGAAGTTTCCGTAGATGGTGGCTGAAAATGGAATAGCGTTATTTACAAACTGAATTAATTGGGTCGAATTGGTTTCTGGTTTAATATAAAACGCATGTCGATCTTTTTTTTTTCTTGTTAAACGCATAGATTTCCAATGAATACTAAAGTTATGTGAGGAATCCAGTCTTTTGAGGAATGAGCTTAGGAATTGGCTTAAGATCATTTGTTAAATGATGATTTTTTTAATTTTCAAACTCACCAAGTAACTTTCTTTTAGTGAGCGCTAATAATAAATATTGAAATAACCTTATCTTAACATAACATAAGTATATATTAGGTCAATGGATAAGTTTCATCGTATTTTTTCGATGGTCAAATATTTTTCTCCTTTCTTCGAACTAATGAATAACATCTGTATTCAAACTATTCTAATATTATAAGGAGGATACTTTATTTTCAGTATCTTTTAAGTTTTGACTTAACCAGTGAACCCGTAATTTTTTTCGAAATATCTAATAATAATTTTATGGCACTTTTCACTGTACAAACTTTGTAATAATACAGTAATAACGATAACGATGTTAATATAATGCATAAACTGAAAAAAATAACAACAAAACAGAGTATGTACATCGAATTCTATTCACATTTGATATTCAAATCATGGAAACACTACGAAGGCTCTAATACAATTTTATCGTCGACGTATATTTCAAAGCCAACCTTTTACAATAACTTGCACAACTCTTTGTTGTAAATAAGCGACGTCGTTTCGGAGACGCAATCGACAACCGCTACCGGCACAATCGTCATTGCCATCGCAGTCATGATCATCATCATCATGAACAATAGACGAATTTGAAACATTCGACGTTGATCGATGGACGCTCTATCAGACGGAATCTAGACTTTCGCAAGAATGTCAAACGAAAACATCCGCGGCGGAAAATTCAATTAAAAAAAAATATATAAATATATATATATATCGCTACCTATTCCGGATCTGGACGAGCAGTCATCGTCAGGAGTCGGATCACAATCTCGGTCTAAAGATCACCTTCGAAACGGATGATCGATCAAGTTTAGAACAGCCTTGTTTATCGTGTGCTGGCAAGCCTTAATCGATCGGCTTATCTATAAATTGACGGTTCGAAAACGCGGATTGCAATTTTCTCGGACGCTAAACAATGACGGAAGAAAATCGAAATAGATTATGAGAGAAAATCGGCAGCACGAATTTTCGTACAAATTGAAAAACGAAATTACGTCGCAGATGAAATTTGCTTCTTGCGATTTGGAGTAGACTATCGACAAGTTGACGAGGAAAGGTTACGGTGAGGTGATTTTCCATTATTATCTATCCGAGGTGAATGGATAAAGGGAATTGTGTGATATTTGCCATATACGACTTTGACAATTCAATAAAATAAAATAAATAAACGTCATGTCAGCGATTTATATTAATGGACGATTCAAGTAATTGCCTAAATATTAATGGCAATATAATCAATGGTCGCTAATTGTGGTATCCACGAATTTTTATCTTGCATCACGAGAAACCAGACACGAATCTGACAATTTTATTGCAAAACACATTCGAACGAATTACAATAATAAAATTTGCAAGATATGGCGAATTATTATGTCAAATTGACGTTCGCTCCGAGATCGTCGACACGACTAGTTTAAATGTTAACAACGGAACGAATTTCATGCTCTACAATCGATTACATCACGAATTTCATTAACCCACTTGGAAATGTACAATTTCAAAATAATTTATATACAAATTCATAAAACACAAATCGGACGATCACGATTATCGCGGAATTACGCGAAATTAACTCGGCGACGAGCAAACAAAACTACTGTAACAATATTTCGTTAAACCGTTCGTTAACCCGTCTAAGAAACGGCCGCTCTCAAATAGACTTCGCGGAAAGGGATAGTTTTGCGAGTTCAAAACGACGAACATTTTCAAACCGCGTTTCCTACAATATTTCCAACATCTGACAGAAGCAACGAAAACGTTATTCCGCATCGTAAATACGGACGTTAAATGAAAACTTCGAATCCGTTGTTTCATATAAATAAAACCACGCATTTCCACTTTTACGATATCGGAAAACCTGAAATTCGATATTCTATATAACTTATGAACTATGACATATTTTGTCGATAATGAAAACATCCGACTCGTCGAGTTTATTGGACTAATTGTCGTGCACTTTCGGTGAAAACACATGTTGATGTCGATAGCGTAAAATGCATACGAAATGGCTGCAGAATGACGATGATGATGACGATGACATCATCATCGTGTCGAGTGAACGGCGCATCTTTCGACGGCTTACAAAAGGCAAATCTCATATAGGACAGTGTTATTTCGAACAAGAGTTAAAAGAGAATCGAAACAACCATCGAGAATGTAAAACTATAATGGAATGTGAGGTCGATCGACATAATAAGGCTTTTAAATGTGCAAAAAGTTTAGATTTATAAATATTAAACTTGCACAAGCACTACTTCATTATACAATACGAGAATCGTTGCGAAAGAACTCTATTTCAACGTGTATTACTCAACCTATTATTATCAGAGTCATTATTCGATATGATTTGCGATCTCTCAGTAGCAAAACCTCAAAACGAGCACATATCATTGGCGAACAAGATTCGCACATGCGGAAGCATTATACGCTGACTAAATAATCATCATGTACCACGACCATAGAAATCTCATTAACGAGTTGTAAACGAGGCGAAATTAAAATTTAACAAGCTAGATGCGTTTAAATAACATAAAGCAATAATTGAAAAGCGCCACGATAACAGAGAAGCAATCTGCATATTTTTCAACTGCAGCGAATGCAATTGCGCTTATCTCCGGCGACTGTTTACTTTCGGCGCCCGTGTAGTAAATAAATCGCCGTTTATCTTCTTGAAAATGTGTGTCCGCCATAATATATTATTAGGTTGTTTTATCTGTGGGACAACGTTTAAAGCGATTAACAGGGAAACGGGCGTAAAAAGTCGGAACGAAAGACTGAAAAAATGCGAGAGAGCACTTTCACTACCTTCACGGATCATCGGTTCGTCTCTCGGTAATGAGAAAATAAATTAGACGAGAAGCCGACGGTATTATGCTGCGGGAATCAAAAGATTTTTCAAACTCTATGCAGTGTATAGAAGTGGCCGTATTATGGGGAAACGAAAGAAGTGAAAGCCGAAAAACGAAGTATGTAATTGTACGATGATGATGCGTTTCTTGTGCATCCGAGAAGAATGCGCATAATCGACGAATAAATATTTAGAGCGAGGCGTAATACGTTTTTAATTCGTCATAGGCCCGATGGTGATACTGTACATTGTATATAATGGTAATAAATTGTGAAGTTGAAAGCGAAAACGTCCAACTATTCATTGGCGACAGCGAGAAAGTTTCAGCCAAGTCCTATGTAATATAATAAAAACGCATAGATTAAACTTGTCAAAGCAACGATACAAACGAAATATATTTGCTGTATCTATCTATACTGTGAAAGCTAGTGTTGTTTAATTTATTTAAAAACAACTTATTGTTAGACTTCTGGATCCCAAATCGTAGGATGAATTTCAAAAAAATTCCAATGTTTTAATCATCTATAAAATAAATTATAGATTTTGTGAAAAATCTTTAAAAAAAATTAACATGATAAATATTAGGTCGATGCAAAAGTTTTATCGCATTTTTTTACTATCAAACATCGTATTTCCGGTGCAATTCAGATACTGCACTTTTTTATCGATTGACTCCTATCTTCACCGCGATCTCTCTGATATTTTGAAGTGAATCAAGATTAATTATGGCTAGTAACAGTCATTATTATATTTATCAGTTGATGAAAAATCCCCAGATAAAAATTTTGAAAATCACAATTAAGTAATTCTAACATTAACTGCATCTCTACTGTACACGTTACAAGTATTTTTGGTTGCTGCAGTCGCGTTATTATTTTTACAAAATTTGCACAGTGAAAAATGCCATAAATGCACTTTATTATTAGACATTTAAAAAATTTCTACAGACTATTTATTGTTCACTGATTAGGTCAAAACTAACAGATACTAAAAAAAAGTATCCTCCACATAATACAATTGATATTCATAAGTTTGGAGAAAGCAAAAAAAATATTTGACCATCAAAAAAACACGACAAAACTCACGCATCGACCTAACATCAAATTAAACACATTTCCATCCAATTATAAACACCCTTTTGATACACTACCGATATACACAAAACAAAATACGACCTCACGTATTATTTACACGACTGCACCGATCCCGCAAACGTATTGCGCTGCAATTTAGCGAAATCGAAGTTATCGCCGAGGGCAATAAACCGCTCCCGATATTCCCCGGATTCCTGCACTCGTCCTGTGCACATGCTAGGAATTCCTCGGAATTCCTTCGGTTATGAAACGGACGTGCTGCGTCTGCCGAAGACCGATTTAGCCCCGGCCAACAGTCTGGCCCAGCGGATTTGCTCCGCCGATCGGACCCTAAATCAGTACCGTTTGTAATGTGAAACTTCGAAACGAACCGACTAGGGCTTGCAATTTACCGTCAAATTTCAATTACCGGTAAACGGTAAATTATTTTTCATATCACGGGTTTACCGGTTATTTACCGGAAAATAAAAATGCCATGCGGCAAATTATATAATTGACACCCCCCCACCCCAATTTTAAAATATAAAAAAATCAAAAAAGTTTTGATTTAAAACAAAACATCAATCACGTATCATTGTAAGTAAATTAAAAAATTGGCGCCACAGGCGAAATTTTTTTGGTTTTTCATTAATATATTATGGAATGATTTAAACCAAAAATTATATGTATTTCAAATGACATTTTTTCGCCCCTCTCAATTTGGCGCCTATGGGTCTCTGTACCCCCTAGCTACGCCTCTGATTGAGACCTAAATATTTTCAAACACGTTATAGATGAATACATAATGTCATGTGAATCCATACAATATTTATTTTATGTGACTTTCAGTGCTGA
Organism: Hydropsyche tenuis; assembly: GCA_009617725.1. Taxonomy (NCBI): domain Eukaryota; kingdom Metazoa; phylum Arthropoda; class Insecta; order Trichoptera; family Hydropsychidae; genus Hydropsyche; species Hydropsyche tenuis. The sequence continues at coordinate 3,144,309 of VTON01000009.1, forward strand.
AACTAAAATAAATACCGGTTAACTGGTTAACCGGTAATGCAAGCCCTAGAACCGACGGCTTTATCTGCGAAACGACTGCCGTTGATAATGTAATCAACGCGCGGAAAAACACGGTGAATTGTTGTGCAGATGTGTGTGTTGGTGGGAAATCGAATGTGTTATGGAAAATTTTGTGCGTTGAGGGAAAAATGATTTATGAAATGCGCGAATGTTATCAGAGGCTTCTAAAATGTTGTAAATTTAATGGGGTCTTTTTGAAGTGATTTTATTAATTTGAGATAAGGGAAATTGCCGCAATTTAAGGATAATAAAACCAAATTAGCATACAGAATAACCGAATTGTAAAAGTTTTAATGATTTTATTTGATTGGCATTGAACAAGACATCGTATTAGCATACACAGATTTCATTTAAAAAACAATGTATTATATTATAAATGGCATTAAGCTAGGATCAGCATATGGTATAAAAAAAACATGTACTCTTATTTCGACTTTGACTCTAAAAGTCCTCTTTTTTTGATTATTAAAAAAATTCTTGATTCGTATTTGACAATTTTCCACACTAAAAATAAATCGATTTATATTCGGTAAAGGTCCAGATTAGGGAAATGAAATATAATAAGTTGGCAAACCCGCATTCCACACACACATTTCGCATCCATAGTTTTCGTCAGTTTGTTGGTTTTCTATTGGGTTGTCAAGTATGAAATTAATCATAAAACGTTTAATCAACTTATTCTGATAACCTTTTTATTTCATATTGGTATTTTATACATTGAAATTATTTCGTTATTGTTGTTCAAAAAACTGCTAAACACATAATCATTTTGTGCTTTTAAAAATGAATAATTTCCATGAAACCTGACTCATTGATAACGGCAGAAGTACAATGCAACCAGCTAAATCAAATAATCCACAAAAAAAATTTCATAGTTTTCAATCAAACGCCAAACTGCGAATGAGTGAGTATAAATAAGTACATGCACGTGTACGAAACGCAAGTTCGCCAACATATTTCAATCCCCTCATCTGGACCTTCACCTCATCTAACAACCACACACATTTCGAATCGACACACCAAAAAAACCCCAACCGACACCCGAAAACAACAATATCCAACCACTCCAACCCATTCAGACCAGAAATAACCATGACACGTGATCTGACGTGAACGAACGCGGCGACATTTCTGCGTTTCAATTTGACGAAATTGTCGCAAAATGCGGAAACATGGCGCAACACCGAATTACCACCGCACGACGGCGACACACCACTGACAAAGTCGCGGACATTGCGCCAGGCCAATTGTAAAACGGCGTTTTACGAATGGACGGTGCGTAAATTGTCGGGTGGGCGTATTCCAATGAGTATTTGCTGAAACTGTTGAGACACGGGTCAGAGGTCTAATTCCGCTTCTAATCAATCATCCGAGGATGATGAGTTGAGTCGTGTGCGTTCTTGTAATTGGCACTTATGGGCGAGGATGGATCGGAAACTTGAGGTCTGTAGTTTGAAAAAAAAGTGAATCTGTTAAAAAAGTTATTCGATAAGGTTGATCGATCTTAAAATTTATCTTTTGAAGTTATTATAGACTTTATTCTATAATTAAATTATATAGGTAGATATGTATGTACAATTAAATCCATCCCACAATTTACACAGTAGATACGTTCTGCGTAAAAATACTATGAACCCATACAAAAAACTTCAGAGTAAAAACAACGTAAATAGAGACTTCAAATTCATACTAAATAAAGAGATTGATTCAAGAAAATCCGCGTAAAGAGTCTAAAATATATTTGAAAAATTAAAAAAGTATTCATATGAGAATTTATTTTAAATTATATTCATTCATCCTTATTTTCGCATCTGTCTTCTAAATTCAAAGACTTTTTTTTTCTATTTCGCTGGTTTGATCACTTTCATCGTTATCATTTGAAACAGGGTCTTATTGTTAGAGAAATTCCAGGCCCTGGAAAAAAGTACGAAAAATATTTTTCAAGTATCAAGTGTGTAACAATTTACCCCCTCTCAACGAGCCTGACTTGAAATAACAATTGTTTTACATTTTGAAGAAAACACTGATCATGTGCAGTTTTTTTATAAATAAATTCCACGATCAATGATTGATTTTTCTTATTTTATGTGAACAAATTCAAAATACGCCTATTGAAAAAAACAACATTCTACTTGACCGCATAAATCGGAGAACGCGTGTATGTTATCAATTAATATTTCCGATCGGAAAATAAACAAGATACAACCTTAACCGTTTCTAATACACGTAACCGCGCCAATTCGAATCGTAATAATGAATTCCGCGAACGGAAAAAGTCACAACTGTTAACTCGTTCCGTCTCCATTGGACATCGCCTTCGGAATCACGTTTTCCATCTCGTCTATATGATAATACACGTTTAAGCGATCCGTTCAATTACGCTTATCTGCGAAATTCCTTAGAAGCGTCAAGCCCGACCTTGCAGTGACTGGCAAATATAATATCATACGATCGACAATGGCAGATAAAATCCTCTCTTGCCATAAATTATCGGAGGTCTTTCGACGACTGCGAACGGCGCGAGTTCAAAAGGCATGTCGGGTCGTAAATTCGAAAACGATCCATATTCAAAAATGATAAAAATAAAGTCTGTGTGTTAAAGTTCGCTTTGATTCTGTTTATGTTCAACAGCTGCCGCTAATTATGCGCTTACGGTGAAATTCTGTTTTTGTTACGAGCTCTTTGTGCGTAATCAGATTTTCCGGTTAGAAGGAAATCGGCTTTTAGAACCGAAATCGTTCGTCACTATTTATTGTGCATTATAATAATTTGCAGTGTGTAAAAAAAACGTATTTGAGATTTGGCGTGCGCTAAATTGACAAGCAGACGAGACCAGCGCCGTAAAGGTTAATTGAAGATCAAGCAACGTGATCAAATTCAATACGTGTCCAAACAATTTAGACGCAAAAAATCGAAAATTCAGCACACGAAATATACTAAAATGACTGATGAAACTGAAAATGCTGCCTTGACGTTCGAGCGAACAATAGATCAATCTGTTGTTGAAGCGCTAAAAAATATTGATATGCGAGCGCAAAACAATCTACGGCAATAAATCAAAATCAAACGGTGCAAATTGAAATTTTCGCATACACTTTAGACATTATATGCGCCGAATGCGAGACAAAACCGAGACCAGATGTGTTTTAAAAAAAGGTCGTTCGCTTTCGAAGAATATCAAAAACGTCCGAGATCCTGATCGCTACTATAATGTGCTAAAACGTGACGTTGCAATTTTTCGCGAGAAATATTTTAGGGGTTAAAGAACTCGAAAATGTTATGAAGAATCCGTCGCGAAAAAAATCAATCGTCTCCTTTGATACGTCTATCAAACGCACATTGTGTATAAAATCCGTAGGAATATTTCGAAAACGAAACAATCGCATCCGAGCAAAATTGTGCCAAATTCGTTGCAATAACGAATCGCTAGTTTACCTTGAACATTTCTTCTTTTTATACACAACGAAACAAGTGTAAAACCGCAAAAATGCAAAACAAAAAAATCAAAACGACTCACGCTTGCAACGATACGAAACGACCATCGAATTTAAACTCGCGATTAAATTTTTCAACAATATAAATCAAATTTTATTTCAGTACTAAATTTTAACCACATTCTATAAAAAAATATTACCTAAATTTCATACAAAACTCCGAGTATAGCTAACGCCCATATATGGAGCCAAAATGGAGACATCTTCGACGTCCAATCGATCAGACATCAAAGAAAAAGCGTTTTGGCGCGCTTTTTGACAGTTCCACTTGAAAAAACAACACAACACGAGCACACAAGACAAACAGCACTGTCCGAGCGAACGATCGCCAAAGAACTGGTCGTCAATCATGTGCATGTGAACGTTTTTTCCCCACCATATGAAAAATTAGCATACGCACAACAGAACGCGATCGTATATGTTCAATGTGAAAGAAAATCATTCCACTTCGACGGTCAGGAAGAGCTTTGATATGCTTATTTTGGAAAAGGGGAGATTTCTATGTTAGGGCGACGAGATTTGATGTAAGTAGAAATCATATGAGGGATTCTTAAATGATTTTTGATATAAAAATTGTTATTTCATTGTTTTTTAAAATATATAGTATGTATCATATGTTAAATGAACAACAAACAATAAAACTTCCTGTCTACATATGTTACTAATCGTTTTTAAAAAAAAGTTAATTATCACGAGATTTAATCTATGCAAATTCGCAATATGTACTGCAAAAGAACAAAGGTCTTATTATATCTTGATTTACATAGATATTTACGAAGCAGAATTTAAAAAAAAATGCATTTCAAACGTCATTTAAAAGAGCATCGTTCGCTTAATTGAAATAATCCATTGAGATGCGCTTTCCACAAATTCCAAGAACATTTCAAAACAACGAAACATCGCAATAAGCAAATTAGGAAGAACACGTAAATTTTCACAAACCAGAACAATCCGACATTCGCGTAAAAACATCGTGAAATGCGCAAATTCGACGAGATAAAAACATCATGAAATGCGCAAATTCGACGAGATAAAAACAAAAATAACAATAATTCATATTGAAATAAAAAAACTTCAGCTCCACGCCAGACACACGCGAATAAAACCGGACACCACACGGCCGTTGATAAGAGCCTAAATATAAATTCGCAGTCGAAATTGGCGCGATAAAGTTCGAAAGCGAAAAAAAAAACAGCCGTCAAAAGCCGCTCCCGATCGTAAAAAAGGAGTATTTACGAACGAGATTTCGAACCAGCGAATAAAATAAATTCGCGATCGAACATCGTCGGATCAAAAATGCACAATAAAGAGCTCGGAGACGAAAGAAAGTAAAAATCCGCCGACAGAACGTTCGCGAGCCGTTACCGGAGACCAGTTCTAAAAACTAGTATTTACTTATTATGTGCACGAGTAGTAAACTCGGCAAGAGTTCGTTACGTTTTGCGCTTTGTATGTGAAATGTTATCGGCGAATGGAGAACGATCGATCTGGATCGACAATGATGCAATGATGTAATGAAGGAAATTTTAATGAAAATTAATAGCGGAGTCGAGTCTAGATACTTTAGAGAGAATAATGTATGATGATCATATAAAAATTAGAGATAGGTCCTATCAGTATATTCGGATGGAATTTCCATCCAAATAAACTTTATGAAAAATGTTTAATATGTTATAATTTCATTATATGAAATCATCAAAAAAAGAGCAATTTTTCATGAAATCATTATAATTGTATACTAGTCTAGTCTAGTCCGGATCTGAACATTGTATAATTTCTGATGGATAATGTATTGGTTTGGATGGTTTTACAATTTAAGTAGGAGGAAAATTTACTATCGAAGCATTATTGATTGAAATGTCTTCTCCAATTCATTTTATAATTCGAATCTAGTCACATCAGATTTCCATTTAATATTTGGCTCCATAAAAATAAGAATACAATAAAGTTTGGAAGTGATAAAAATATTTTTAGGGTTATTGAAAAATAAATACAAAAACGATATAAAATCTGATACAAATGTGATAAACATACCTTGATTCTACGATGACGCAAAACTACAAAATTGAATGAAGAATTTAAAAAAAATATATCACATACAAACCTAAAATATACACCTTTAATAGATAGTAAATTCGTCGCTATTGAATGAATAATTCCAAAGTACACAAAAAGTTGTCGAATAACCTAATATTCTCAAAAAAAAAAACTACAAAATTGAATGTAAAATTAAAAAAAATACATATATCACATACAAATCCAAAGCATACAAGCATACACCTTTTGTAAACAAAAAATTCATTCATATCGAATTCTCAACATATAAAAAAAAAATCAAAATACTTCCACAACAACCTCGCATTTCCAAGTCCCATCTTCGTAGCCATCATCGAAAACATCATCTCCGCACAAAAAAACCCACATCTCCATCATAGAAAACATCGCCACAGTTATTAGGATCATCGACGGCCGTCCATCGAGGTCGTCATCATCGAAATTGGTATCAATCAACGCCGACCACTGGTGGGCAGTGGGTCAAAAACTGCGAACAGTCGAACCAGAACGAGCGACAGTGGAATTCCTCGACGGAGCAGCCAGCAATTGACGGAAGCGGACCGCTCCCGATCAGGTCCGTGGACAACGACCTCAAAGGTCCTCAAACTGCAATGACCGAAAGCTCTATTCGATGGATCGAAAATAAATCGGCGATTTGCGGAGGCTGTGGAGTCGGGTGTTGGCAAACTCCGGCCCGCGGGCCAAATCCTGTTAATCCTGTTTGTTTTCAATGCGGCCCGCGGGTTAATATTGTTTTTACATGAAAAAATTAAATTTAGACCAATTTGAAAAATTTAGAATCAATTTCATAATTTTTATCAGTAAAGTGACCATGGGAAGTCCTCGACCATGGGAATTCTGGACCATCCGGTTTTAAATGTTTTTCGGATAGTCCAGATCTCCAAAACTCCAAATCTCCCATGTTCTAGAACTCCAATAGTCGAAGACCTGTCACTTTCCTCTACTTTTATCCCTAAAAAAATGCAGCAGATGTATTTTTTGAACTAATCGTTAAAACTACAGTTACAAAAGCGTTTTTGAGTCTTGATGCAAGTGCAAAAAAACATTTCCATATTTCAAAATTTTAACTGTACAATTGAAGAACTTCTATTAGACCCTCAATTGAAATTGATTGTTCTTCAAAATTATGTATTTTAGAAAATTTTACGTTATCATAGTATAGATCTAATCAATAAAAAACAAAAAAAAAATATTCCTGCGGCGTTATTTATTGATATTATACTTATTTTTTTGATATTTCTGTATATTAAAATTTTTTTTTTGAAACTAGCACTTAAACAAATAACTATTTTGAAATCGATTATTTTTAACTTTTTGAAAAAGGTTTGCCGACTCCTGGTAGATTACAGCGGGTGTTAATTCGGTTCTAAATTATGTTAGGTAGAGAAAAAAAAGACTTGATTAGACTTTATGTTTTTCGAATTTGTATGGATGTAACGTAGAAGCTAAAATAAATTAGCGAAATGCGGAGGCTGTGCGATCGGAATCTGGGGTTCTCAAACTGATGGTGTTTGAAATGATTCATGTGACCCATTGAGCGATGATTCTGAATAAATAAAAATAATCATCTGAGCTAACATCGATAGTATGCATCATCAATTTGTATATGATTCAGAACATGCATCTGAATTTGATTACATATAATGTCGATACTCGAATCGTAATCCGTTCTAAATGTTAATTCATTCGTTTCGATTTAGAACCGTCAATTTATTTCTAAAACAAAAACCGTATGACTGTTCCGAATAAAATTATAGTCTCTTTAAAATTTATTCATAGAAGTTCTCCTTCTAAAATGAACTACACTGTCCTCACGACTAAAAATTACATCATAGAATACGATGATGTTATACCACTGTTAATTGATGTCCAACAAACAGGACATCCGTTGCATCATTCGATTAAAACGAAACACCGACGTGTTAATAAGACCCGTCGCCGATAAGAAAACAAATCCAAAAATGAAAGAAACAACGCGATGCATTCAAAAACCGAACGATAAAAAAGGTAAACAATTTTATCGCATCGATAAGAAACAAATTTCGATAGAGACCAAATATTGTATGTACTGAAAGAACAAATCGATAACTTTTTATTATCATAGTATCGGTTTTTCCGGTCGTGTTATGTTTAATCGATTTTTTTATTCGTTCGAACAGAAATCAATAGAAGGAGGTACGCGATTTTCTGCACATCATATACGAATTATAACCCGATGACAATATAATTCTAGTTTTATTATGCGGTCACGTTTTCGATTGAATCAAAACATACCGACCGTATTGTTTCGTACATGATAATCAGATTATGACCGGCCGATATTGTTGAGAGAAAAGAAAAAGAACGAAATCGGCGGAACGAATATGCCATCCGATTGTGTGCTCTTTACATGTTCTTTTTTTTCAAATCGTACTTATCGCAAATTCGAATCAAAATATTGTATTTGGGACCGTATCTTAATGCGAAATTTCGATCCAATTTCAATCTGCATTTTTTTATTCGTACTTTTAAATTCGTTTTATTATAATAAAATTATATTGAACGATCAATCGTTACAAGTATTTATTACAATTAATCGTTAAAGTTAAACAATATGTTACATTGTCTATGACAATTGATAAACATGATCTATCTAATTGATCTGCCGAAAATTCAATCACAAAACTCTTGGATTAGTCAAATAAGAATATCAGTGTTTCTAAATTGTATTAGTTATCTTCGACGAAGATTTTGGGATTGAATTTTTATTTGATTAGACTATAAAGTTATACACCCAATCCTCTTTTTATACGGGGGATAAATTCCATAGACTGCCGTGTAAAAAAAAGTATGGTGACCATATAAAAATTAGAGATGGGTTCCATCAGTATATTTGGATAGAACTCCCATCCAAATGTACTTTTATAAGAAATGTGTAATTTAAAAAAAAACCGCCATTTAAAATCATCGAAATTTTTAATTGAATAACTATAATTATAACAGTATACTGGCTTGCACCGAATTTTATCATTGTAGGTTAATAATACTGTTTTAACCCATGTCAAAGTGAAAAACCGTGTAAAAAAAGAGTATTAGGTGTACTTATCAGTATTCAGTTATCTAAAAAATTTAAAAATAATCATATTTCCAACTTCATAAAGGCTGTATACGATGTTGATGATTTGGCAGATTCGAAAACGAAAGGCAAGACAGTTTACTACTGACCTTCCTGCGAATTATTCACGAAATCCAAACAGATCGTGGATGACACGCAGTAAAAACTGATTGCATCTGGAATTTTCGCTCGTACTCGAATGCATTAAGCTAAAGGTCAACTTGAAGCAAAAAAAAAATCGCAAACGATCTGATTACGTGACATACTAAAACTAATACCTAACAACTATTTTACTAGCTCACCCGAGTTGTTAGCCTTGCGCTTCGTTTGATTCGTTCGAGGGCACAAAACCGTATAAATATGAACAATAACCGACCGAATCGAAGCAAAAACTGCGATTTTATAAAAAAAAAAATGCAAAATAGTATTGATTGTGCAGCCAGTTGCATAATCAAAGTGTGGAACACATCTGCGAGATAATGTATGAAGCTAAAACGTGTCACGAAGCTTGTTCCGATCGAATGGTTTTATCTATAGATAAAAACTAGGCATTTAGAACGCATCAATAAGTGCAATATTGCTATCGAACTAATTCATAGATTATTTCGATGTTAAAACCAAAATCGATAACGCATTAAAAGGATTATGAATTTTTGAAATTTTTGATTTAGATATTTATAGAACGTTTTCATACATGATATTCGATACATAAAACACATAAACAACGCGGCTTTCTATTCTTATATTTCGCCGTGTGCACGTAAAACCATTAAGAGTGGAACGAGCGTCAGTTACCTACTGTGGAATTGATAAGATAGTAACGTGGCCGTTTGTGGTATACCAGAGACCCGATATCTGTCTACCTCGTCGTGCTGCATTGAATATTTATTACAACAACAAAAAATGATACAGTTAAAATCGTCTAACACGAAAACGCTCGACGATCCTGACAAAATACTATTGTTAATTGTTACGCAATGTTATCGAAATGATCCAGGCCGCGAAATAAGCAAAAGTTTTGCCTCGTAATCGAAGTCAGAGTGACATCTATTGAGAAATTACAAAAAAAACCTCAACTGTCAAAATGTCCCGCTGTCGATCTCATACAGAATATTGGGAAAGTTGCATTGGTAAGACTAGAGTTTTACTAACTACGTTTACTGCGTTAGTAGCTGCGTTTAAAATGACAGTGGCCAGTGAAATTTGAGGTTAGGTTCACAACGAAGTTCTGCTTTAACAATACGTCTCTTCTTATATTATTTAAATACAGCTAATTTCCTTACAAAAACTCTATTCTCGTTTCATATTGTTGGCCGATGGAGACACTTACGATAGCATATCTCGAAGCGTTGCAGGGATGTAATTTGTAATTCACACTAATTGATATCCAGCCACTCCACATCATACATACTATGTAAATATGCTCCCCGACACCTCTTTGAACCACATTACGACACTATAACCTCACCGACACAACTCTTTCCCGATGTTCTGCATAAAATTGGTTTTGACAGATGACGTTTTTTCATAATCTTACAACAGATGTCACTACAACTTCCACGACGAGGCAAAACCTTTGCTCATTTCGCGGCCTGGATCATATCGATAACATTGCGTAACAGATCGACAACGATCATTTCGACGGTTGACGTTTTTCCGTAATTATAATAAAAAAAAATATTTCACCAAGCAAAACCCTCGCTTACTTCGCGACCTGGATCATTTCGCTAACGTCAAATATTCAACAACATCGAACATTTTTCAACGCAACAAGGTAAACTACACTAAAAACACGAAAAGCACCACATACATCCTTCAAACAAAAAGAAACCGTTGACTTTGAACGTCACAAAAAAACGTCCTCGAGCGCAGCGCGTCCTTGAACGCAAACACAACCGCGCCAACTGTCAAAACCCGTTCCCGATTAGAGGTTAGAAAAAACCGAAGGACGCAATCTGACGTTTGTATACACGACCGATCGATCTGACGCGTACTCCAATATGAAAAAGCTTGAAAAAAGGCGGTAAAATTCGAAAAAGGGTATAGATTTGCGAACTGCGTGCGTTCCAGATTCTGCAGTGGATGCGGAGCGTACCTGAGCGTGTTCGTAGCGGTGCGGGGGCGCCGTCGCCGGGGGGCGGTGGGGGTTAGGGCTCCGGTGTCCGTCAGCGCGGCTCTTTCATCACGCCAGGGGGGGGGGAAGGGGGCCCCGAGGGGGGCGGGGGCGCGCACTAACGGGACGAACACGACGACCGCGCGCCGCCGGACGCGCAGCGGACTGCTTCGCTCGCCGCGCCGCCGTCGCGGAAACTGAAAACGATTGACGTTATTGGCCGTAATAGGTCGGATCGCGGTCGGGTTGTGGCGTTGGTTTTTTGTTTTGTGGATTTGATGGTGAAATTTTTGCGTTTATTATACGAAGTTGATGTGATTATTTGGACGGGAGATGTTTTAAAAGGAAATTACGATTTGTTTATTTTTTTATTTTATATTATTCTTCATCCCTCACCGAAATACGATTTGGGCTGGCGCGGTGAGGTATAGCCTGGACTGCCGCATTTGTCTGGTAAGGCCTTGTCCTGCAGTGGATAACTTATAGGCTGCTAATGATGATGATATTATTCTTCACTATTGGCTCTCGGATAAGGTATATAGCAGGCTTGTCCAAAATTTCAGTATGCGGGGGCCACTTACAAATTTCAAATCTCGAAATTTCAATTATTGTAAATTCAAAACGTAATAAGTATTAAAATATTGATAAAGTTATTTATTTCCATTGTAAAACTATTTCGATGAGTACATTTCGGAATAAGTGCTGTGTGTTACGTTTGTTTTTGTGTGAAAAGTGGGGGGCCTCTTTGGCACTGTGGTGACCCTTTGGACAAGCCTGGTATATAGCCTAGACCCCCAATATTTGATGGGGAGACCTTGTCCAGCAGTGAACACTAAACCGGTCGACAATGATGATGATATTATTCTTCATTTTTTTAGAAAATTCTTATAAAATTTTTGTGGTGGCCAGAAGCTAACTCACACGAAGCATAACGCACTCGAAGTAAACTCACAGGAAGCGAGCTCGCACGAAGCAAGCTCAAATGAGGCAAGCTCACAGGAAGCAAGCTCACATGGTTTCGAAAATTTTCAAATCAAAGTGGAAAACGTTTAACACGAAGCTGAAAGCACCAAAATGCGTTTTTGGGTAAAGGTGATTTTTAGCATACATACGAATTTAAGTTGGCGCCTCAGAAACATGCTTATTTATATACGTACACGCACTAATACTCATTCGCAGTTTGACAGTTGGTTGAAAATATTCCAAAACACGCACGTTTCAAAATGCACGTCTTCGAAATTTTCAAATTAAAGTGGAAAACGTGTAATCCAAAACTGAAAGGACCAAAACATGTATTTTGTGTAAAAATAATTTCATGTTAAGCCGTTTTAGTATACGTACACAGTATTTTTTTCAGTACCAAGGTACTATTTCTTGTTAATCGACTTATACGTTAAACGATTTCCACTGTAGTGTCATTATTATCATTTTGATAATATCATTTACGTAAATACTTGAGTATATTTCATAAATTTCGAGTCACCGATTTTTTTGATGGATTGGAATTAAAACGGTGAAAATTTTGCGTTTATAACACAAAACTAGTGACTTTTCGAGTAATTGTAAGGAGCATCCCTTACAATTACTCGAAAAGTCACAGTTGACAGCATCGTCAACAAAAACAACGAAATTTTCATTAGGTCATTGTGTAATTCTCCAATTGTCCAATTTTTGGATTTTACTGTTTCAAACTTTTTCGCACTTTGTGCGCTAGTGTCGATGTATGTTTTTGTCGCTGTACAATAACAACTTGTATGCAAGTGTCATTTACGTAAACGTCTTGCTGCCCTTCAGTACAATCACAATCACGTTAACATAAATAGAACAAAGTGAAATAAAACTATTATAAAAAAAATCAGGTACTGGTCAGAACCTGTGCTCCCATGCTTATAAATTTCAAACACTATGACGTTTATCGATACGTTCGCGCCAACATTGCCCGGCGAACTGTCAACCGATGACATTTATCGCATATATCGACATTACGTCGAATAATTCATTAAATTATTTACGTAATTCAACAAGAAGCCACCATGATCGTTGGAAAAGGATGTCTTTTACTCATCGGAAATAAAACAACAATGGATTTTCAACAGTGGTGGTATTTGTCGAAAAATTATCATTATGTTCCCTGATCAATGATCATTCCGCTGAAAAGCGTAAAACCTGGTTTCCGATTATTAGTATTTACAAACATATCGTTGAATGCTCTTCAAAATGATACAATTAATCATCGAATGAATCAATATCATTCCTGTAACAGTTGGACAAATGTGGGACAACAAATAGAGACAAGGAGTGGTCAAGGACTTTATCTCCTCACATCTGACCGAATTTAAGTAGCGACCATTTTTTAAGACATCTTTGTTCCCACTGTGAGGTAAATACAAGTTTCAAATTAATGAGCAATATATTTTTTATATGTTCTCATGACTCTGATTGGGTTGGTTACTATATTCAAATAAACTTTATTTGAATATAGTAACCAACCCAATCAGAGTCATGAGAACATACAATGCACATCATACTTTATTTAATAAAGTATGATGTGCGTTGTAATTTACAACGTAAATTATACAATTTTTCATGGTTTACAACTTGTAAATTATGTAAAACTGCATTAATTGTATAAATTTTAAATTATTCCAATATCAATTCAATAATCCTAGTTTCGTTAATAATAAAAATGAATTTACTGCTTTCCAGGCCTTCTTCAACACCATTGCTGATGATGTGGGTTTACTATTATCTATCTATAAATCTGCGTATAAATCTGGTATAAATCTGCGATTCAGTTCTCCTAATTGATTACATCGTAATTTTGAATTGCTTGCTATGACACCCTGAAAGATGAAATGTATGTATATTCATGTGTGTAAAATATTAATATCGAACACTATTTCATGCTAAATTATAATTCTAGATTTGAATCCCTCACTACTTTTCACAATGTAAAACATAATCGACGTGAGTAGCACAGCAAGCAGAATGACCAGAATCAATTCTCGTGCTATAGTTTTACAATTTATGAGACTTTTTCTTATAACTTTATATCATTTAATAATTGTATAGTTTTGTTAATTTGTTTTACAATTTCAGATATTACAAATTTCATACTGTTTTCTAACCATGTTTGTATTTTTTTTTTATTATTTTATCATATTTATATTCTTAATTGTGCTTGTTTGATTTGTGTCATGTCAAAATTTATTTTTGTTGTTGATATTTTTCTGTATATGTTTTTTCTAATAAAATGAGTTTGAAAACTTTCTAATTTTTTTCTTTATTTGTTTTTAATAACTTATTGAATTACTGTGTATGATTCAGTTACCAGATACATATGTACATATATGCACCTTACCCTGTTGGATTTGCTCACTAGAATATTTGATGGTTTTTAAAACAATCAAATATATGGAGATTTCTAAACCCATGTCTTATTAAAACTAGTTAGACACCACATGTACTTTAAAGCACAATTTGAGTTTTTCATATACTCATGCACACTTGAAAGCGCGAATTTCAGTTTCATTTTTAAAATTAACTATAGGAATTGGTATATAGTATACCTCGTTGCCCAAATTTTAAACTTTGAGCAACAAGGTATACCATTTTATAAAAAACAAATATTTAAGGAATATTCATGGCAGATATGAGATTAAAAAGTCTCATTTTCAGCCTTTGAATGATTATGTTTAACTACAGAGTGCATCATTTGTAACTAAACATCAATGATTGGTAAATGAAGTGAAGATTGACTGTCTTCCACTAGCCTGGGATGTGTTTTTCGGTTCTTTAAATATGTTGCGAGATTGGACCAAAATTATCTAGAAAAGCCCTTTTGAATAACAGGAATTATTGAGGGTGATGAAGGTGGATTACCAATTCAGGACATTAACTGGCCTGATGCAGAACTTACATGCGGAGATGTATTGGAAAAACTGAAGGACAATTGTGAACCGAAGGAATTTTAAGATAGTTAAATATTCCAATAAATTCTTCATAATTTATTTTAATCATACTACATTGAAATTTTTCGTGGGTTGTGTTATACTATAGGTATAGGTCAGGGGTCGGCAACCTGCGGCTCTTTAGTTCCATACGCAAATATTATTTATTTTATCAAAAAAAAAATTTTAAAATTATTCTGAATCGATCAAATGTATCGGCCAAAAAAATTTTGAAAGGGCATTTTTATGAGTGTGAGGGGCGCCATCATGGTATTGCGAACCTGGGGGGGGGTAGTAATTATTTATTTCAGTATTGAAAATTATTTTATATATAATATATGATGGATTTTCATACCTATCCCCCCCCCCAAGGATTTCCAAAGTCCATGACAAAAAAATTTGTGGCTCTTTAAAAACTTGAAATTTTGTAAATTGTAATTTTGGCTCTTTCGACTCAAAAGGTTGTCGATCCCATTATAGGTGTATTTCACTGTCGTTGTGTTCTAGCGACGGTATGTTCTATTGTCATGTATACAAGTGTCGTGTGTTCTATTTGCATATATTCAAGTGTCGTTTGCTCTAGCTCTATGTATTATCATCTGGGCAAACGTCTGGTAATTCAATTGTGCATTAATATGATTAAAATTCATTTTTTTTATTTATTCGATTTATTTTTTGAAACGAAGAGGATGGATAGGATGTTCCATGTGCGATAAATCGGGCGGATTCTTTGCAAGCTTCTTCAGATCGTTCATATCAACGGCAGCTATCTCCCACAGCTCTGGATATTCTTTTTTGAATGTAGCATACCATTTGGAAATCTGAAAAAATAAAAATTAATAAAAATGAAGAACTTTTTCACGAACTATCATTGCCATTTTTATATTCATGGAATAGACTTGATTTAATACTTTTTTAACGATAATATAATATTGTCATACAATATACATATAAGTAAGTATTATACGAACAAAGTACACAATTCACAAACTTATTTAACAATAAGTCAATGTATAATGCAAATAGAATAATAAAAATCTTTTTAATAATTTGACAAACAATTTGAAGGTCAAATTTTATATTTTGAAGACTGCTACTGATAATTGAATTACACAACTGTTAAGTGCCTGTTATTCAATACCAGTACATTCCCCTTGCTATCCGAGTTGTCAACAACACTTAAAAGCGTCGATTTTTTTTATCTCTGTTTGAAATTTAGAATTCACTCTTCATAACTTCACTATCCGAATATATGGCGCTTCAAAAATTTCATAATGAAAAAATATACCTTCGGATAAGCAGACAAATCGAAATCGATTGCCTCCAAAAGCATGGTAGACGTAACAAGAGGAAAATCAGCAATGGTCAAATGTTCAGCTGCAGCAAATTTCGTCCCCAATTTAGTTAAATAGGCTTCGAAAGATTTCAAAGCGATGTGAGTCTTTTTCAAACCGAGAGGAGTTCGTTCGTAATCGAAAAAGACAGGATCCATCTTAAAAATTAGATTTATTCAATAATAATAATCAATTTTTTTTATTACAAAAATGATTTTTACTTACGCTGTACTCGTTAATATACTTGTGATATGTGGACAAGTTAAAGCAAAGTCTGTGATTCACGATGGCTCTATAAAAAGTTGAATATCAAAAATAAATTATTAAATTTCATTTTAAGAATTGCTTACCGAGCTTGTGCCTCTTTCGGATATAATGGCGAATCTGGTTTATATTTGTCGCAAATGTATTGAAGAATAGCATTGCTTTCGCTCAAAAAAAATCCGTTGTCGTCAAGAACGGGAATTTCTTTTTGAGGATTTTTCTAAAAAAATGTCCGATTACCAATAATAAGACTTATGTATGCAAAAAAAAATGCTAATCGTAAGATTTGAACCTTGACGTATTCTTCGGTCATGTGCTCTCCCGCCATGTAATCAACACTGATAAGTTCGTGAGGTACTCCCAAAACCTTCAAAGCGAGTCTTACAGACATCGATGGAGGCCCATCTACTACGTAGTACAGCTTCATGATTCCACTAATTAAAAAAATAATAATAGATATCGTAGATTTTCAATAAAGTGTTCACCTTTAGATATAAATATGCACGTTACGCTAAATCTAAAAGCGTGATTTTGAAAATTTTGAAACCAACTCGTAATTTTTAACACAGTAGAAACTAATTTAAAGTTTGCGGATGTCCATTGTGTTTGTTAATAAACAAAATTTTGGCTAAAAAAAATGGGAGTCATCATTTTAGCCTTGAATAAAAAAAACTTATTTCATATTATTCGAATACATTATGAGTATGTTCTTTTCCAAACTTGTACAATTTTATAAGTATGTAAATAAAATTTAAAAAAATGCGGGCGTGAGAGAATAAACATATAAAAACTTACATATTAAATTTTGCTGAAAATATTTCGAACTTTATCTATGAATATTGAAAATTAAAAATGATCGTCGTATTCAAAATGATTATTGTGAAAATATATAATTTTATTGAATAATATGATTAGAACATCTCGGATTTTGTTATATAAAGAAGAAAATATCTTACATCAAAATCGGACACGAAATTTTAGACGTCCGAATTCAACGATGATCCAATCAGAACTATTTGTTCGTACTTCGGCTCAACCGCTTGCTCGAAGCAGTCACTGCTGTAGTATTTTTTTTTTTTATCTATTCTAACAATTTCAATAAAAAATTACAGTGTTTGCTTTAAATAAACACGCCATACTATTTAAATATTTTATTAACTATCGATGTGTTGTCCATCTATTTATTATCAATCTTCCCTAGTTCTATTATGATTTATTATCGCAATATTTTTTCATTCTGTTCATTTTATTTCTTTTAGAGCCTTAAATTCTCTTTTTCATTTAATAATTTGATGTTTTTTTTATTCAAATCATAAGTCGTTCTACTTATCGATTAAATTATGACAATATTTGTGCAATATAAAAAAAAACGTGTTATGGCCAACTGTCAACTGTCAAACTTTCGCAAAGGTTATGCTTGAATTTCCTCATGGCGTTCGCGCGATATTTAATTAGGTTTTCTTATATAGGAACATATTTCAGGTAATTTGAAGTTATTTTACATATTATTTTTATTTAAATCGATCCATTTTAAAACCAAATACAAGCTTTTTAACATTTGACTTAAAAAATTAAATATTCTTAACAATTTCTTTATAGAGGAGCTCAATGGGTCAATTTTACTAGAAATCAAACGGAAAGTGTCGAAGGAAGTCTTTTATTGGGTCTTGAAAGTTTGAATATCGTTAGAGATTCTGTGGTATTATCGAGCAGGTAATTAAATTAATAGAATAATTCGTATGACTCATTGTTAAAACTAAGTATTCCATAATTCGCTTTTATCCACTTATTGTTAGAACAGATTCGGGTGTTCACGCTCTTAATTCATCAGCCCATTTTGACGTGAAACCATGGCGTGGCCATTTTCCAGATCAAAGATATATTATGAGGAATGTGAATAAGTATTTCACTAATAGTAAACTAGGTGTGGTTGTCCATCAGGTATTAAGAGTTCCTACAGATTTCAACGCTAGATATAACGCTATCTCTAGAACATATCTTTATAGGTAATTTTTATTTTTGTAATAATAAACGCAATACAATTTACTATTTCATAACTGATTGTGAGTACGTTTACAGAATAGCATTTAAAAATAAGGAGGCCTCTCAAAATAATATATACGTTCGTATTCCGGTCGAAGAATGGAGAAAAGTCTTTTTTATTAGGTGAATTTTAATCCACTACTATTTTTTGTTTTATTATATTTGAAAGCTGTTTTTGATACGAAATGTGATTATAGGAATATGGACATCGATGTGAATAAACTTCGAGATGCTATGAAATTATTTGAAGGCACACATGATTTTGAAACATTTAAGAAAAGACGAATGCATGGAAGTCCATGGAAGCATAGCATCCGGAGAATAGATTTCACAGACGTTTATCCCGGTTTACCGATGAGAACAACCTATGACGCTGAAAGATTTAAAAATATAGAGTATTGGGATATAATAATCAAAGGGAAAGCGTTTGTTCATAATCAAGTATGTTAATTATTTGAAATTTTTGTAATTGCTATTTTACATATTGTTTTATTATTATTTAATTCTTATGAACTTAGGTGAGAAGAATTATAGGTACTGCGATTGCCGTTGCTGCAGATAAAGTAGATATTTCAGAAATCAGTACTATGTTGACAGTGCCGTCGAATAATTCTTGGAATAATTTAATTAGTGTCGTTCCAGCAGACGGACTTTATTTGTGTAATGTTGAATATGATGAAAATGATTTAATTTTGAAAGAAGATCCAAACAAAGAGCAATTTGATTCAATTTTAAAAGAAGATTCAAACAAAGAACAATCTGATTCAATTTTAAAAGAAGATCAAAACAAAGAACAATTTGATTCAATTTTAAAAGAAGATCAAAACAAAGAACAATTAATTAAACAATAAATTGTATCCTTTGAAAAGTCACTTTAGCTCTGAAAAATATTTCAAAATGAGTTTTCTAGAGCAACTCAAGTCTAAAAAAAATGTATTGAAAAACACAACAACTATAATAACGCGGATCGATGGGAAAAGTTATGTTGAAAATAGTTCTATGAGAGAACTCGGAATGAGTGCTGAAGAAATCAAAGATGTGCCAAAGACTTACGGTTTTGTTGTGGACAACTCGCCAGATAAAATACCGTCTGAAGTGATACCTGGACTTTTTATTGGTTCCCAAGATTGTGTTGAAGCTGATATCTTGAAATCGTTTTCGATTTCAAATGTTGTAAGTGTCGAAATTTTCCCTGAAATATGTGATGTTGATAGACTGTGTGTATCTTGTTTAGATTTGTCCGAAGAAAATATTATGCCAGTGTTAGAAAAATCGAATCTGTTTATAAAAGACGCATTGGAAAGAAAAAAATCAGTGTTGGTTCATTGTAATGCCGGTGTGTCTAGAGCGGCAATGGTAGTGATAGGATTTCTAATCGTAGAAAATAAATTTGATTTTCAAAAAGCTTTCGATTTAGTCAAGAATGCACGTCCATGCATACAACCAAATAGTGGCTTTGTGAAACAGTTAAAATCTATTGCTGACAAATTGTAATGATTTTGCTTTTGTATTCGCAAATAAGATTATGTAACTAATAAAATTATTTTTAAAAGGTGCGTTTTTTTATGTAATTATAATAGGTTTGAATTTTTGTTTGGCAAGTACCTAAGTTGGAAATAAATTAAACAATTTTATCAATTAACAAAGTCATTCATTTTCAATTATTTGCATCAGTTGACATACACAAATTGACGACGACTAACAAGAAATATATATTACATTACATACATTTATAAAAACAGTGTAAAAACATACATATATATGTACAGTCTTGCATGTTTCAATGTTATAAACATTTATAATTTGCAGCGTTCAGGTCCCACTATTAATTAATTACTATCCCATATTTTTGTAAGTACATAAATTTTATCACATATTTAAGAAAATTCATATGCATTTAAGGTTGAATCCAAATTTAAAAAAAAATCATAATTTTTTGTTGAATAAAATTATTAGTGATTATATTTGAAAACATGATCTGGACAAATCACATGTAAATCTATTTATACAAACAATATAAAAATACATATTTGAAACTGTATAATAAATAATATCATTTATTAAAAAAATTTCAATGAAATTCAAAACTTTGAGATATTAAAAACAAACTGTTCATCGAAAAGAATCATTTGGAAGTTACTTTATTAATGCTTTGAATTTATTATTTTTTTTCATATAAGACTAGGAAGTTTAAAGAATAAATAATTTCAGAATAGTAATCAAATGCAAATTACTAAAATAACAAAATCATAAAATTTTTCAATATTAACTATTTTAAGTACATATTTCATAAATCTTAAGTACACCCATAATCTAAATCTAATACAGATAGTTTATGAAAACTTTAATTTAAAAATATCATTATTTAATGGACTTGGTACAAATATGAACACGTTTTTAAGTAAGGCAGTGTTAATCACAATTTTTAATGATAGGACTGAGCAGGAATGTATTTTATGGTATCAAATTATCTATTTATTGCTTTAATTTTATTTTAGTTCCTAATATTTTTTGCTCTTCACGTAGCGTTTAATTTGAATAGGATAAAATACTAGTCTTTTTAATCTTTTTTAATGTTTTGAAAAAAATAATGGGGTTCGAACACCATTGAGTGGTTAATGTGAAAATTTAATTTTTTTTCTATTTTTATGAAAAAAAGTTGTCAAAATTTGATTTTTGATGGAATTCTTCAAAAAATGTCGTTAACAAAACTGTATTAATACTGTTCCTTTTCGCTGCCAGCTGTATTTTTTACGATCGTGCTCTGTAGGCCAGAAATTTTCAAGATATTAAAACATGTAAAAATAAATACTTGACTCACACAATATGAAGTTTACAAAGCTTAAAAAGGAATACAAATAAAAAAAGCTTGAAGTATAGTCATTTTTATTTAATAAGGATGTTCCTTGAAGAGATGTCGTTAAGAAAACATAGAATTTTTCGTATTTAGTACGGAAATTCGGCGAAACGCACCCGTGCGTTGTTGGCACACGAGGCTCGGTTGTATTGGACGCACGGGTGCGGAATTGGCAGCGAAAAGGTTAAAAAATGTAATTCAAGCTGTTTTTATACTTTGTTGTTTCATGAATGAAGCTGCATCCATACTAAGTTTACTAAACTCAAAATATTTAAAAAATGAGAAAAATTGTATTTAATCTATGTTAAGAAATATCAGCTAATGTTTCTTCTTGAACCTATCTAATATAGTAGGTTATAAAATAAACCTGAAAATTGCTAAAAGCTGCATATTAAAGAAATATCAATGGAAATCTCAACTGGTTTATAAATAAATCATTAGTTAGTTTAAAATATGAAGTTTTGTTAAGTTACAAATAAATACCTTAAATCGTAAATATAAAGCACTTCCACTTAATTGGTTAATATAAAAAAACCCAATCCCATACAACACCTAAGTCTTACATCATTGAATGTACGTTTTTTTTAGCAGGCTATATAAAATGAAAGATTCAGCTTAACAAATATTTGGCACGTACGATTTAGATAAACAAATGTTATAAAAGCTTCATTTGAATTGTGTTGATATTTTACTACAAAATAATGTATAATATGATACGTTAATCTCTTTTAGCACAAACAATTTAATATCATTTTATGAAATAATATACTAAAACAAAAATTCATATGATAAAATGCAATATAAATTTTCACATATACTTTTCGCGAAAACTACTTTTAGGATTCAGTTCAAATATTTTTTAAAGTAGTTCCTCTTGCTGGAAGACTGTTTGATTTTGCAGGTGCATCTCTAGCTTGAGAATGAGCTACGACTATACTCAAGCACTGAACCCATTCTTCGGCATTTTTTCCATCTTTGGGTTTTAATATCAAGGTCTGATCACCAGTAAATATTTCAAATGCTTTTGGTATGTTTCGTGCACCACGTGACACTTTGACGGAACGTATTTGGTTTATATCTATACTTTCACCTCCACCCTGAAACAAATATGAAAATCATGATATCAATTTAATATCAAAACCATATTTATTAGTAAAATTAATACATACAGAGCCTTTGCAAGATAAATGAGCCCCCGAAAGCGTAAAATATCTAGTTCTCCATCGCCTAAATAATCTCCAACGGCCTTTCTTTTCTTTAAGTTGTCCTTCAATGACGGGTTGAGTATTACCATTCAAAAAGCCGACAGCCCTTTCTGGATGATTGCAAAGAAAACATCCCCATTGTGCAGGTTCGCCTTCTTTTGCAGAATTCAATTCAAACACGTTGAAAAATCCAGATTGTCTCAATTCATTTAACAACATATCCTGGTCCTACGATAGAGAATATTCAATTGAAATATATTGAATGTTTAACAACAATTTTGTATTATTTGTTATCTACAAACCTTTGAACATGGGAAAGCACTAGTTACTAATGTTAGAAAAGCTTTGTTTTCACATTTCAATATATCCCAACAATGTTTGAGACTGCTCACGTTGGAATCTCGACTACTCAATGCACTTGGAGATCTAGCCTGAGAAAAAATTCAAAATTTATAATACAATAAAAATATTTTAATCTAATATTGTGAAAAATTTACTTGTAACGCCATGAACATAAGATGTATCCAAATCCGAGGATTCCTTGTTCTCATAGTAAACATCGTTCTCGAATATAAACAATGTTGTCCTCTAGCTTGACAAGCAAAATGAAGTTTGGCCAATTTTTTTGCTCTCCTTTCTAAAAATTCAAAACGGTTAACCAATATTTTTAGCAAATATTATATTTTTTATGCTGCACAAACCTTCGATAGTACACTTCGCAGGCGGTGGGATTCTCAGCGATACTTTGTCCATATACAATTTGATTTTATCTAAATGTTTTTCACAAAAGTGTTGAATAGTGTCCCGCATGGGGTAAGGTTCGAAAACGCTAATGCGTTGAGAAGGATTTGAGTTTATCATTGTTACACTTGTATTATTTGTTTTCCTCGACATCACCGTGACCGGTCCTGATACACTGACCGGATTGTGTGTAGTCACACTACTCGAAGCCGATCCCAACGATTGTGATGTCGACGAATTTCCGTTTGGTAGCATAGATGCACTGAGCGATCCAATTGGATTAATAACTGATACTAGTCCCGATGCCATATTAGAATGTTGAACGGAGATAGACGAAGGAATATTTGTCGATGGCGAAGTCACAATAGAATCGGAAGATTTTCCAAGAGAAAGAGGATTTATGTTTATCGATTGAATTTGGGAAGAATCTGTTACTGATGGTATTACTAATGCTCCTGAAGATATCTGAAAGTGTTAAATAACGATAAATAATAATAGAAAATACCACTGTTGACTATATCATGTAATATAAACTTACCACAGTGCTTGTATTCATATTGGACGGAGTACCCTGATTAATCGTGACTTGGCCAGAATGCTGTATCGTATGAGTTCTAGAATTTCCGTTTCTCATAACTTTTGATGGTGATATGGTGGTAATAATAACGCCTTTACTAGACAATCCTGGGACGGTCCATTTGCTGTGATTTGTACTGGAAGTGACATTTGAAGAACCTGATGTATTAGTGACGTTGCTCTGTGGCGTAGACGATTGTTGGTTAATTTGTTGTGATGATGAAAGACGTGTTAAGCTCTTATGCAAACCACCCACAGATCCGCCTTTGAAATATAAACAAATATGTTAAATTGAAGATGTTAAAAATAAAATTATGTGGTGTTTTAAGATCGAAAACACACCATTTAATTTTGTCATACTTCTGTGTGTGTTGGGCGTGTGAAGTTTTCCAGTGCTATGCGAATCTCTAAATCTAGGTCTTCTTGTATATCCTATGTGTTGAGTTGTCGGAGGACTACTTTGAGATACAGTATTTGTATAATTTTGGACGGTATTTGTTGTGGCTGTATTTATGATTGTAGTATTATTAGCACCGAGTTTCACAATAGTAACTCCTCCTACAGTTTGGTTGACTTGATTGTTGTCATTGACTAGTGATTGCAAATTGTTACTGTAAAATCAAACATAATACATTACGACATTTTTCAATTTTCACATAAATGCACTAGTTAAAGCAAGGCAATGTAACATTATCAATTTTTTTTAAGTAATTAGAATATTTTGTGAAAAATTTAGATGAATATCACACAGTTCTGCAAATGTATGAAGAATTTACAATGATACGAGATTCAAGATAAGATAATGCTCTTATGGTAAATATCAAGTATTTTGCTTAAAAATATGATATGAAAAATAATGTAGATATACTAAACATTTTACGTCTTACTCATATTATACGTCTGAAATATTAAAAGAGAAAAACGCACTTGTTATTATTCCGATGGCGAACTCCGCTCAAAACTTTATCTGAAAAAAGAGCAGGATATGTTTTGCAAAGCGTAGAAGTTTCTTTGACTAAGGCTGTATGGCACGACCGTTCTGATCCCGCAAGTTGGTCAAGAACAAAATTGAGGGCTTCTTGAGCACGTTCCTGATAAAAATATTACGCATTAGCATCATAATTTATACAGAAACAAATCAAACTAAACGGCCATGTCTTACTTTATTTAATTTTCCGACTTGTGTTAATATCTGCGCAATGAGAATTATGTGAGCTGGTGTTGCATGCGGTGGAGAAGCTGCACGATGAAGTGTAGCCAAATGTTCGATCAAGAGCGAAGGTCTTCTTTGGGACACGCACAAAAGAACCTTCAAAACTCCAGCACAAACACATCCGGTTGCATTGCTGCTCGAAGTAGATGGACATAAATAAGCGAGTAACTGTGATATGCTAGCTTCCAAAACGGAGGGATCATTTTTCGCCATCAATTCGAACAAATTTAAAAGAGCTAGTTTTTCTTGTTGATCTGTATGAGGCAACAAAGAAACCAAAGCCATCGCATGTCCGTTCAGCGGTCCAGGAGATACTTCATACAACTGCGACAATACTCGGCAAAGTGGATAGTTTCCTAGATAAAGTAAACAGTGAATTTATATTGTACAGAAATAAAATTTCTAAAAAATCAAATGTACAGTAAATGAAATACCAGATATAACGGAATCCATGATTTGCTGAACATGAGGTTGTAGTAAAGAAGCATGATGAATCGCTGCCAAAGATAAATATCTAGCCATATTTCTAGACAATTCTTTATTTCCTTTATGCAGAAATTTGACTGCAACAGGAAGTGCGGCTTCCATAACTGTCTTTTTGCTGTAATTTTGATTGTCTGACGCCTTTAAATAAACACCGTTTGAATCAATAATTATGAATATTTTCTCAGTATTCAATTCATTTTGAGATATCAAAAACACAAACCAAAAAAATACAAGATATTATATCGGCTGCGATTTTCGCGTGAGGTGGATCTTCGTCCTTGTGTTCGGGTTGTAAATTGTGATGCAGACATGATTCTAAAAGGGCTACTAGAGCCGTACAGTGTTTTTCGACGCTGGCAGTTTCCCGAATACATGAAGTCACCCTGGTGACGCATATTTCTACGACAGATTGATCGTTGTCGTTTTGACAATAGTCAGGTTGAGATGCGATTTCAGTGATCTGTTTTATCTGAAAAATATGAAATTCGTTTTTACAAATATGCAACGAAAATACTTTTCTGAACTGTTTGTCTTTCATATAGAGTGGAACAATCTATATCGGGAAGCTTCAAGTAAATCCCGACATTTTGTATGTCTCCTTTACCCTCAGAAAGCAGACCTTCGCAGTTGCTTGGATAAAAATTAAATGTAAAGTTACCAGTAACGCCTAAGTTACAGTAAGTTACAGTAACGCCCATAGTTTTGCATACTTTTGCTAGTACCAAGCTAATTGTAAGCTGGTGTAAAGTGGAGTATATGTAACAGGCGGGATGGTGGGTTTCCCTTTGATACATTATAGTAAAAAAGTTTAAATCAATTTTATATAAGAAAAAGTAATTCAATCAATTATTTGAGTGAAAGTAAATCGTACAAATCAAAATTATTTTTAAAACTTTCAAATCTTTCCCGTTTTTTGAGAAACAAATATTAGGTAATAACTAATAAGAATCTTCTTATAATTTCAAAGATTTTTTGTATACTGGTTTCATTTCAAACATATTTTTGTAATAAATTTAAATTAATTACGTTGTGTAAAACAACACGTTAACAATAAAAACATTCAGAACTTTCACTAATAATTTAAGTATTTACAAACTGAAGTGACTCAACATTGCTTACAGCAACTGTACTCGTGATCAGAAATCATTTCTGGTTTAGTAACAGTACATCAATTGAACTTCTACAAAGTCATATTTTATTGGAACAAAATATTTGATAGTATTTAATAGTATTTAAAAAAACTTTCGGGCCAGTATTACTTTATTGGGTAGTCAGCATAAATAGTAGTAATGCTAGTTGATCTAACTTTAGGTAGTTAAATTAATTATGGGTACTAGTATTGTGAGCATTAATTAAAAATTGAAACATGCATATAATAGTAATTAGCAAACTTGTAAATTTGCGAAATTGAACACTTTGAAACATATTTAGCAAAGTCCCAATAAAACGTATTTCATCAAAATATCGGGACAATCTCCCAATACAAAAAGTTCTTGTCCATCTATGCGAATCGCTCGTTTTGAACAAATTATCAATCCCAACTGAAACGAAAAGTGACAATGAAAGCTCTGATACAATTTCGACGATTTCCGCAAAAACTGACATAGAGCAACGACCCCCTGGTGGACCGCGCACCTGTAATTGACCACCATCTGAAAAACGTAATAATACGAGTTTTTCACGACGACAATCTTTCGAAAAATAAGCAGCTCATCTATCGCACCCTTCCCCAAAGATCCCCATCTACAAAAACCTCAATTTTAACATTTTTCTATGAAAAGATCAACTACAGATGCACAGTTTGATCCACCACTAGTACCGTTTCGTTATCGCACACAATCCTTTATTTTTACAAAACCCATCTCCCTCTTCACCGCACATTAGCAAGACTCGTTTAACACGATTCCGTTTTGCGCGCCGACCTAGCGGAACCCATCCCCGCGTTAAACGAAAAACAACCATATTCTTCTATCTATCGAAAAACTACAAAAAAAGTATCAATCCCGACACTCTTCAGACCTGAAACTGCTGAAAAGTACAAATTAAGTCCCCGAATTCAGATTCGGCCGCGGAATGCGCAACGTGAGCAATCCGAACGCGTTCGTGTCGGCCACTTTCGCGAGCCACCTAAACATGTGTGCGTGTCGCGTGAAGTTGAGTCGCGAGTTTGTTACAGCGAGTTTGTCACAGCGAGTTTGTTACAGCGAGTTTGTTCTGTAACGATAAAAGTACCGTATTCGCGTACGTGTTGCCGACATTGCGCGAAACTTTCGAAGTGATTCAAATGGTTTACCACGCGCGTGAGGTCGTCCACTATGCTGGAGTCGGGGACGGAGAACAAGTCCCCTGCGCGGGACAGGTCTCGTCGCCCCAACACGACCGCGAACAGTTCGTGCATGACGGACGTCAAGTGGTGCACACGTCCATACTTCGCGAGGGTTAGACAGTGACTGACTGACAGCGGTTCGCGCCGGTGCCGTATCTGATACTGGGACTGTGCTAGATTGTAGAGTTTTGTGCGCGATTGTGGCCTTTAGTTCATTGGGGTTTAGGTGCGGTTGTCGTGTAAAGGGGGGTTTTGAAAGGCGGTCGCTGTCTGACGCGTCGGCTGTTTTGAAAAACGCGATGCCGCAATTTCCGAGTAATGCAGTCGGACAGTTGTACGTAACCTTTTTTTGTTATGAAACTTTTTTTGATTTTTTTTAATCGATAAAAACCCACCATTCCGCCTGTTACATGCACCTCACTCTATGCCAGTTTCCTGAGCCGGCTTATTGTTAGCTGGGTACCAGCAACACTAGGCGAAACTACGGGCGCCACATTTACATTTATGTATTGGGAACTCTACATTTAATTTAACTAAGCAATCGCGAATGTCCTGCTTTCCGGGAGGCATATGGAATGCCAGGCGAGGAAAATTTAACGAAATATGTCTTTTCGCGAACTGACCCTCTTGGCGAAAGTGCAGAATGCACGAAAGGCAAATTTCATGTGAATTTAATGTGACGAGAATTTTTGGGTGTTCGCTGAAAAAATATAAAATGACGATTTGGAAAAGTTGCTTTTTTCGGTACTGTAGGCGTAGTTGAAGAGGGGAAGGGTTGAGCCTTCGACCTCTTAAATTAAAAAAATATATTTAATTACAAATTATGTAAATGTACTTTTTTATGAGAACTATGTACTTATCTTCAGATAAATCACATGATCGTGAATAAATTCTTTGAATGCCTTATATTTACATACGTATCATGATTCGAATTCGTATTACGCTTCTAATTTCAGCTGAAGTATAATCGTTGTCGAAATCTATTGTCTCTCGGTTATTTAGAGCAGGTATAGGAAAACTCCAGCCCACGGGCTAGTATTGTTTTTAAAAAAATTAGAATCGATTTAGAAATTCTCATGCTCAAAAAAAAATTGCAGCAGATATACGAATATTTTCTGAACATATTGTAAAACTACAGTTACAAAAGCGTTTTTCGGATCTTGATAAAAGTGCAAAAAACATTTTCATATTTCAAAATCCATTTAACTGTACAATTGAGAAAGTTCTATCGAACACTCACGATCAGTTGGAAATGATTGTTCTCCAAAATTATATATTAATTATGTATTTTAAATTGTTATCGATGTTTTACATTCAATTAAAAAAAATGCATGCGGCGCTATTAATTTATGATTATTTTCTTGATTTTACCTTCATATAAAAATATTTTTTTAGAAACTAGCACTTGAATTTTCAAATAACTATGTATTTTGGCAAAAATTTCGGTTTGTAGCGGTTTTTGGTTACGGTTCAGCTCCGGTTCGAAACCCTGGTTTTTAATAATGATTTCAGAAAATAATACATACCTAAAAGATTTCCGATCGCTATAAGGCGAGAATATAAAAAAAAGATAAAAACTTATGCAAGTGAATTTTTTTTAATTTTCAACCAAACTAGTTAGCAGAATAATTATGATAATAGAATAGCGACAACGGGTGATATATTTTTATTTTATTTTATTACATTAGCGAACAAAATCGAATGTAACAAAAATAAAAAAAAATCGTTTATGGACGAAGCATCGGTCGATTTGGATCTGTTTTGTGAACTGTCAAAAGTGTCAATGGAGATTTGCAGAGCGTCTGTTTCGCGAATCGATGTATGTAAATAAGTAGAAAAATGGAAGCGATCGACGAAGTCTCTCGCTTGGAACATCTTTCTTTGGTATCTCGAGTTTGTACAGAGCTCGACAACCATTTGGGAATCAACGACAAGGATCTCGGTGAGTAAATTTTAGGTTATGCGTTACGTTTATCATCGTTTCCATTTGGCTGAACTCCCATCAACTCGACTAGCGTAGCTGAAACCATAAAGGGGACCACTATTCTATCACCCCGTATCATGTACAATATAGTGACACCTATAAAACATTCTCGATCTGAATACCTGATTAAATAATATACGTTCAGCTTAACCCATCATTGCGTTCAGTAATAAATACGTTTAGACTTTTGACTGAGTGACAATGAGACATGCTGCATTAAATAAATCCGGCCTTTGCCCAAATGATTCACACGTTCAGTTTTTCTAAAAGGAAAGTGGAAGGGAAACACGTTTAGATGTCGTTAATATAATTTGGTGTGGGGTGATAGTGCAGTTTACTCCTATAAAGTACTATGGGTAGATTGGAAGGCAAATTCTCCGAACGACGCATCAACCTTTGAAACAATGTCATCGCTCACCACTATATTATACTGTACTTTATGGTTTTAGCTATGCTAGTAGAGCTAATGTGAATTTACCGTAACTCTCATGAAAATTCGTTATCCTTATAACTAAAATACGCTCTTTGTTTCATTTATTTCTAGCGGAGTTTATTATCAGCCTCTCAGATGAAAATAGCACGTTGGAATCTTTCAAAAAGGTGTTAATTCAAAATGGAGCCGAGTTCTCTGATTCTTTTACTGAAAATCTTCTGAGAATAATTCAGCTTATGAGACCGCCTAAACATAACAATGTCGAGAATAAGTTGGACCCGTCTATGAATAATGTCGATAAGTTGGCTTTAAGATTTCCGGGACTAGCTATTCCGAATAAAATACGAAAACCCCTAGAAGCTTCGTCTGATGAAGAAAATGATGATAATGAAGGGGATTCTCTTAAAAAAAATAGAGTTACTAGTTCGGCTATATTTAAAAATGAAAAATCTGATAAAGTTGTCGACGAAGCGATGTCTCAGTTGGAAGCTTTGGCTCCGTCATCGAGTAAACCTAAATTAGAAATACAAAACTTTGAAGATAAAAAGTTAGAAAAGGCCAAAAAAGAAAAAATTAAAAGCCGCAGCCGAAGTCCTATACGAAAAGATAGAAACCATGACCGTGACAAAGTTAAAAGACGCAGGAGTTCAAGCAGAGGCCGCAGCAGAAGTAGACATAGAAGTAACAGTAGAAATAGAAACAGAAGTCGTAGCAGGAATAGAAATAAGGGTCATCGAAGTAGAAGTAAGGACAAGAAATATATTAGAGAACACTCGAAAAAAACATCTAACGGTAGATATCGATCAAAATCGAAAGATAAAAGATCAAGATCTAGATCTCGCGGTCGCAGAAGAAACAGGTCAAAATCTTATGAAAGACGACACGATAATACAAAACATAGCGACGACGATTCACCGAAAAGATTGAAGCAAAAATCTCATGGATTTTTCGGCGCTGAAACGATTAAAGATGATCCTTTACCTGGAAAGGTATAATATTTCAATTTTGTTAAATTTTTATACATAAATTAATCTGTATAATAGTGCCTTCTTAAATAGTTACTGTTTCTCAATATTTAATCGTTCTTTACTTCTTTTTTTAGATTTACTCTGGGAAAGTGGCTAATATTGTACCTTTCGGATGTTTTGTTCAAATAGAGGGTGTAAGAAAGCGTTGGGAAGGATTAGTACACATCTCTCAATTAAGATCAGAAGGTAGAGTTGTAAATGTATCTGATGTTGTAAATAGAGGTGATAAAGTCAAGGTATAATTATTTTATTGTTTTAATTTAATTTTAATATTGATGTAAATTCTTATTCAATTTCTAAGTCTACAAAATGTTAATTTCAGATCAAAGTGATATCAATAGCTGGACAAAAAGTTTCACTCTCAATGAAAGACGTTTGTCAAGAAACTGGAAAAGATTTGAATCCTTCTTCGCATGCACATTTACAGGTTTTTATATTTAATATGTTATTTCACATGTAATTTTTTTTAAAGCAGATTTAATATCTTAATTTTTTATTAGGCTGAACAAGAAGGTCGTAATCCTGATCGACCAACTGGACCTTCAGTTTTACATGGTTTACCAACTGCAATAGACGCTGATGATGATTCGAGTAGAAAACGTGTCACTAGAATTTCAAGCCCTGAGCGTTGGGAAATAAAACAGGTAAATCTATAAATTATTATTTGTCAACTCTTATAAATTATGTTTTCTCACATGCTTTTATACTATTTTTAGATGATGTCATCTGGAGTCATTGACAAGAGCGAATTGCCCGATTTCGACGAGGAAACGGGTCTTCTGCCTAAAGATGAAGATGGTGAAGCCGACATTGAGATAGAAATTGTAGAAGATGAACCTCCGTTTTTGCAGGGACATGGAAGAGCCTTGCACGATTTGTCCCCTGTCAGAATTGTAAAAAATCCTGATGGTTCATTAGCTCAAGCTGCGATGATGCAATCAGCATTAGCCAAAGAGCGTAGAGAAGTCAAAATGCTGCAGAGAGAACAAGAAATGGAAGCAGTACCTACTGGTTTAAACAAAAATTGGATAGATCCATTACCTGATGTAGACGGACGTACACTTGCAGCCAATATGAGAGGATTAGGCATGTCAGCGCAAGACTTACCAGAATGGAAGAAACATGTGATCGGTGGAAAGAAATCTTCTTTTGGAAAAAAAACTAATCTCACTATATTAGAACAAAGACAGTCTTTACCAATTTACAAACTTAGAGATGAACTTACGAAAGCTGTGACTGATAATCAAATTTTAATTGTCATCGGAGAAACTGGTTCTGGAAAAACTACACAAATCACTCAATATCTTGCCGAATTCGGATTCACAGCTAGAGGAAAAATAGGCTGCACTCAACCTCGTAGGGTAGCAGCTATGTCCGTAGCAAAACGTGTCGCTGAAGAGTTTGGTTGTCGATTGGGTCAGGAAGTTGGTTATACCATTCGTTTCGAAGATTGTACGAGTCCCGAAACTGTTATAAAGTAATAAAACATTCAAATCTCAATCATAATTAATTCAAAATACATAAAATAATTTTTTTTATATATTTCAGGTACATGACAGACGGTATGCTGTTAAGAGAATGTTTGATGGATTTAGATTTAAAAAGTTACTCAGTTATTATGTTGGACGAAGCTCACGAGAGAACTATACACACAGATGTTTTGTTTGGATTATTGAAACAAGCTGTACAAAGGAGACCAGAACTAAAATTAATTGTGACTTCTGCCACACTCGATGCTGTGAAATTTTCACAGTATTTCTTTGAAGCTCCGATATTCACAATCCCCGGTCGAACGTTCCCTGTTGAAGTTTTATACACCAAAGAGCCAGAAACCGATTATTTAGATGCTTCTCTGATTACGGTTATGCAAATTCATTTGCGGGAACCACCCGGTGATATTCTACTCTTTCTCACTGGTCAAGAAGAGATTGACACAGCTTGTGAAATTCTCTATGAGCGGATGAAATCTTTGGGGCCAGATGTTCCAGATTTGATCATTTTGCCCGTTTATTCTGCATTGCCGTCTGAAATGCAAACTCGCATATTTGAACCGGCTCCTCCAGGAAGCCGTAAAGTAGTTATTGCTACAAATATCGCTGAAACTTCGCTCACTATAGATGGAATCTATTATGTGGTGGATCCTGGTTTTGTGAAGCAAAAAGTATATAATTCGAAAACTGGAATGGATTCGTTGATGGTCACTCCTATATCACAGGTGATTTTTAATTTTTATTATATTTATTTCAGTTAATATTGCTAGTTTTCTTTAGAAAGAACAGTTAACTGTTTATAATTATATAAAATAAATATTATTTCATGACTTTTTAATGTTATTCTAATTTTTTAATTACAAGGCTGCAGCGAAACAACGTGCTGGTAGGGCTGGGCGAACAGGACCGGGAAAAACTTATCGGCTCTACACTGAAAGAGCTTACCGAGATGAAATGTTGCCAACTCCAGTACCAGAAATACAAAGAACTAATCTAGCTACTACTGTAAATAAATAGATTTGATTTGGTCTACTTTTTTTATATGCAAAATTGATAAAACATGTTTTTTTTCCAGGTATTACAATTAAAAACTATGGGCATTAATGACTTATTACATTTTGATTTTATGGATGCGCCACCAGTTGAATCGTTAATTATGGCATTAGAGCAGCTGCATTCACTTTCAGCACTAGATTCAGAAGGTTTACTCACAAGACTCGGAAGACGCGTAAATAACTAAAAATTTTAATAACATTAAATATTTCTTTTCTTATAAATTTATTAAATTAAATATTTTTCAGATGGCAGAATTTCCGTTAGAACCCAATCTATCAAAAATATTGATCATGTCTGTTGCTTTACAATGTTCAGATGAAATTCTGACCATCGTTTCAATGTTGAGTGTTCAGAATGTATTTTATCGTCCAAAAGACAAGCAAGCATTGGCTGATCAGAAAAAGGCAAAATTCAATCAAGCCGAGGGTGATCATTTGACACTTTTGGCAGTTTATAATAGTTGGCGGAATAATAAGTTTTCTAATGCATGGTGTTATGAAAATTTTGTACAAATTAGAACTTTGAAACGAGCTCAAGACGTTAGGAAACAGCTTCTCGGCATTATGGACAGGTAATGAAAAATAACTTATATTCAAAAAGTTATAGATTTTCTAATATGCGTTTGCGAATTTCAGGCACAAATTAGATGTGGTATCAGCGGGAAAAAATACGGTACGTGTTCAAAAAACTGTGTGTTCAGGTTTCTTTAGGAATGCTGCAAAAAAAGATCCTCAAGAAGGATATCGAACACTAGTAGACAGTCAGGTTGTTTATATTCATCCTTCTAGTGCACTTTTCAACAGACAACCCGAATGGTAATTATTAAAATATATATGAATGATAAACTTCCAATTGAAATGTTTCTAAAAAAAGTATATGTATTTCAGGGTAATTTATCACGAATTAGTTCAGACAACAAAAGAGTATATGCGTGAGGTTACTACCATTGACCCAAAATGGCTTGTTGAGTTTGCTCCTGCATTCTTCAAATTTTCTGATCCTACCAAACTATCTAAGTTCAAGAAAAATCAACGACTAGAACCTCTATATAATAAATATGAAGAACCAAACGCTTGGAGAATATCAAGGGTCAGAAGAAGGCGTAATTAAATCACTTGTTTGACAGAATCTTGATTCTGTTAAATGTATTAATTAAGATTTAAATAAATAATTATTTTTATTATTAAAAGAAAATTATTTATTGATAAACATCTATTTATTATTTAGGCTATTCAGAAATGCATATTCATAAAAATTAATCCTCGAAAAGGGTAGCTACGAATCTTTTTTTGAAAACTTTTTTTTTGAAAGTAGGGTTTGCTAATTCTTCACTAACACATGTTCTAGAATTTGAAACTTTGGGAAATTCTCTTTCTTGGGGTGGTTTTTTCTTTAAATATATATCAATTGCATTGTCAACTTTAAATTCTTCACCATCTTCAGGATTATATACTTTTCTGCGTGGCACGTGTCTAAAAGAGTAATTCCAATCGCCGGAAAGTTTCACATCTAAAAGTATGCTGCAAACTTGGTTAAGCGTCAAACTTTTGCCTGAACCAGGTTTCCAAGATAAATAAGAATCTAATGGCAATCTAGCCATCCTCAATCCTAGTTCTTTAGCTTTAGCTAATGAATGTGGTTGACTGTTGGCCTGAAAATTAAACAAAAGTAACATGACTTCAATATTCGAAAAGTGATTGAAAATTATTATTTGTATTTAATTACTTTATCAACCATGCAGCCTATTATGTATATATCATCATGGCTGTATTTTAAATCGGTTTTACAATGCGGTGTAAGATATACAATTTTGTCTTTAGGAAAAATATCCAAATAACTTTCTTCGTGCAAGGTGAGTGGAAAATCTGGTTCTTCTATCGTAGGAATATAGGAATATAATTGCTTTATACAATCTGATTCTTTATTCACGTTGCACAAATGCAAATCGTATGGATCTTGGTGATATTTATTCTCAGAAAAAAGATGAGTCAACTGTTTGGCAGCGTTTTGTCCTTCCTTCCTGTTCATAAATTTGTCATACGAACAATCAACTACAATTTTTTGTCCATACATTATCGCTTGTATTAATCTGTAAATCAATTGTTATATGTGTATGTTAATTAGGGGTATTTAAAAAAAAAATTATAACTTGTAAAAATTTGTTTACTTTCGGCCATATAACTTTTTAATGGAGCTATCATATATCCTCAAGAACATACTGTTTCCAGAAAGGCTATAGTCTTGGCTCTTTGGTAGAGGTGGATCATCTTTTGATAATTCAATCATTTCCATAGCTGCCTTCCTTTTTTCTTCTTTTTGCAACTAAAACATGAAAGATGGCATTTATTATTAGATAGAATATTAGAATAAAGAATAAATTTATTTATATGAACGATTGATTTGTCTATTAAAAAAAATCTACTATACAAAATTGTAACCTTTTTATTTTCTTCTGCCTTACTTGTTTTGTAAAGAAACATGAGATATTTTGAGCGTTGGTTTCTTGATTGAAATTGCAAAAGACATTCCCAATGTTTTTTTTTAACATAAGATACATCAGGGGCTTGTCTACCATCTTGTTTCATTACTTCTACTTCTAACATCAGAACTCTCAGCTTATTTTCAACAACAGGATCTCCATTGCTAATCTCTTTAATGGTGCTTTCTAAAATTAATACTCGAATCAATAAAATTAATATTTTTTTTATACAGATATATTTTAAAATGTATACCAAGTTCGTCATAGTTTGATTCTTGGACTGAAATATTTGTTGAGAACGTCTTAGAATTAGTAAAATGTGTAGATCTATTTCGAAAAACATGTGATACAGCAACTAGAGGGATTCCGGAAGAATGAACATTAAATGTTTTCAATTTGAATAATATACTTCTCCCTATAGTGACCATAATTTTCACTATCCAACTTTACAGAAAAGTCAATAGGTTATATTTAACCTAACTCCCTCAATGATGCTGAAGTTTGACAGCCAACTAAATTTTGTTATTTTAATGACCATAAAAAAAATATAGAAGAAATTGATTCGATAAATAGGTGACCAGACGACTGCCCAAATGACACTGGCACAACGCTGGTGAAAATGACGCACACGCACACCGATGTTGGCGCACAATCATTGAAAATTTTTGAAATTGGGTCAGTATTTTTTATACAATCTTTTACGTACACATCTAATCAACGAAGCTTTTGGGAGGGTAATGAGGGAAGACCGCTGCCCCCGCCTAAATTTAGAAATACATACTTAGTATGAATTTATACAATAGTCAGTGCCGTAGCAAGGCATTGGCAATTGGGCAAGCGCCAAGGGCGTGTGACTTTTGTGGCGCCAAACTCGCCCTCCGTTTTTTAAAGTGATTACTTTTGGTAAACAATTTAGATGTTTTCCAAGGGAAAAATTTTTTGGGGTCCGAATAATTTTGAGAAGTGTCGAATATCGAAAAAAATATTTACGAAAGTCAGCGAGAAATAATTTCGCGTAGAGCTAACTTTACGCGAAATTATTCATAAAACAACGATAGGTTGGGTTAGCTTCACGTGGATTTATTCGTCAAACAACGATAGGTTGGGTTACGCTTGGGGAGAAATTCGTGAAAATATGTCCGAAAGTTGGGTTAGCTTCACGCGAATTTATTCGTCAAACAACGATAAGTTGGGTTACGCTTGGTCAGTGGCGTAGCTAGAAATTTTGGGCCCAGGTGCAAGACGTAAGTCTTGCCTAGTTTGAGCTTGTTTCGTGTGAGCTCGCTTCGTGTGAGCTTGCTTCCTGTGAGTTTACTTCGTGTGCGTTTGCTTCATGTGAGTTAACTTCTGGCCACCGCTAGTCCTACCTACCTACCGCAACTTTCGTTTTGTGCCAGTGTCGTATGTGCTAGCATTATTTGTGCAAAGGTATGGTCGCCAAATTTCATAGTACAAATTTGGACCACAGTATCAGATGACATTTATCTTTGACAGTTCACGGCTGCGAACTCGTAACACATAATCCTGTGATGATTTGAATGTCCAACTTTTCCAAAAACCAAAATGGAGCTGTTCAACAACACCGTATGGGAAGCTATAGTGGTCTCGATCGACGCCGTGGCTTTTGCAGTATGCTTGCGTCAGCTCGTCAAGTGTGGCCGAACTTTGAATGCATTAAACGTCAGTCTTGCGTATTTATCTTTCCATTACATCCAGTGGCGTAGCTAGGGAAATTTGGCCCGCATGCAGATTTTGAAAACGGCCTCCCTTTAGTATTTTTTTATTATCATTTTTACGAAAATTGAATTGACAGTGTGCTAGTGTAATTTGAATTTCCTTTTTTTATTGTCTTCGAATTCTGCAATCGCGTTCTTCAAAGACATTTTGGAAACTTTTGCGTGTTCAATTGATAATAGTGTTACTAACCCACTAATTGTAAATGTAAAATTAACAGATTTTGAGAATATCGAAGACGAGGGTTAAAAAACTTAAGAAGTGCGTAAGGCAATGGTGCACAACTTTTTCGACAAAAGATATCGTCAAAATTATAATAGTAATTAACGCCACAGGCGAAAGTTTTTTAAAATCTCAAACATAATCAAATGCGTATCTCTACCGTTTCAGAATGAAAACTGAAGATCGAAAGCTAAAAACGAAATGAAAAAAATCCGTTTACAATTAAAATTCCGATTTATTTTAACTCAATTTTTAACAAACACTAGTTCATAAATTATCATTGTATATACTGAAGGTTTTTTTTATTTATATTTTCAGTTAGTATGAATCGATTTTCTGGGTTTGTTTTAATTTTTTATTCTTTTTTCTTTGAAATTTATATTTTTTTTTAATATTTGGAGGTGCTATCGGGATCCGAAAGCATTGAATACTCCCACGTCATAGTAGTTATGCCACTGATTACATCACTCGCTTTGTCGTTATTATGAAAAAGTATAAGCTTACATTTTCGATATTTTTATAGGATGTTCCGACCCTGGAGCTGGACAGCGATTTGAAAAATAAGATCAAAAACGATTCCGACAATACTCTGAAGTATGTTGCGCTCCGAGGAGTAGTCAAGCCAATCGGTAACGCCATCAGGAGTTATTCGAATGACAAAGTGACGGGAGTAGTTCAAAAACTCAGTATTAAAGAACACGTAATCGCCAGAAGTGTTACAGGGTTTTGGTCGAACGATTTGCGAACAGTGAGTGAAATGTACAACGTCGCACCATTTTTTATATCCGGCAATAAAATAGACGTTGAAATCATAGACCCACTTGAAGCAAATATTATAGGTTTTCTCATACTGTCTATATGAAATATAATTATCTATGTATTCTACTCTTTCCTGCTTTTGTAGATATGGATGTGGTGTCGGATCGTTTTGAACCGTTAATTCCTAGTTTATTAGATCATGTGTACGGTTATTTTATCGGATTTCGCCAGAAAGGTTTACAAACAACTGAAGAAATGTTGAGGGATGGCACTCTATTAACTGCAATCGGAGAATTGAGTGGAAAGGAAAACGGAATGCTAAAACTGCAGCCGCCTCAAGATGGAACGCCTTTGTTTCTTATTACATCTACGAAAGCTAGTCTCATCAAAAGAATTAAAGAATCTCAAAACTTTTTGAGGTCAGTTTATTTTCGATTCAATGAAATTTGTTAATAAAACATGAATAAAAATCATTTGGAATTTTCAGAATATTTGCTTTCATTTCTGGCACTATAGCTATTGCATTATCTAGCCATATGATTTACAAGTACCTCAAAAATAGAAAGAGACTTGCAGAACAGAAAGAAATGAAAAAGCGCTTAGAAATTTCCAGACGTGAAAGAAAAGCGAAAAATAAGGACTATAATTCTCAAGAAAATTTATGTATAGTGTGCTCGGAAAATCCAAAAGAGGTTAGTTATTATTTATTAACAAATACAAACGATTATTTTAATTAATAATTGATGTTTTTTTAGATCATTCTTTTGCCTTGTGGACATGTATCATTGTGCGAATCGTGTTCTGATAACATAAGAGATAAGTGTCCATTATGTCGTACGATAATAGAATCAAGAGCTGTTGCTTTTATATCATAGTATTATGTATTATTGTGTTTTATCAGATATTTTGTATAAAATTTTATTGAAAATATTACAGTGTTTTATAAAATTATATATTTCGACATAATATTTTTTACTACAGATCATATTTCCAGCACTGAACGGTTCGCATTAGCCGAATGTTCTTCTAACATTCGTTTTGCTTTAGAATTTTTTCCAATACCTAACCTAGGTAATCCTTTATTTAATCCTTCTAATAGCACACAGGCTTTGCAAATAGGTTGTGATGATACAAATTGACATCGTTCACATTTATTTCTCTCTGGAAGTTTGACATTTCCTTTAATAGATAATTTTTCACCAGAATGTAGAATATCCATTATAACAGAAGGCCGTATTTTTTCTAAATCTTTCAACAATGTTCGGGCATGTCCACGATATGCATTAGGAGCATATACACATTCGGTTGAAAAATAGACTAATTTTTTGAAGTATGCATACATAACTATTTCTTTTTCATAAGAATATTTTAACGGTTTTACTCTAGATATTCCATCGTCTCCTCCCTGCACAAAAGGTATATAAATCAATAAATAATATGAAAATTTTTAACAAACATGTCGTACAATTACTTACTGAAATAACAGAAGTGCAACGTTGCAGCCTAGCTATATCGCCTCTTAAAATATTCATTAAAACTGTCTCGGCAATGTCGTCCGCATTGTGACCTGTAGCTATACAATCTACGTTTAACATTGAAGCGCCGCGATCTAAAGCCTGTCTTCTGAACACGCCACAAAAAGTGCAATTGTTCTTTTTCCCGATTTGCGAAACTATTTCATCCATCGTCCATCCGTACAGTTCTTTGTATGACAAAATTTTGAGAGGCATTTGATAATCGTCCCTGTTTTGTTTGACTGTTTCGAGACTGTCATCTCTGTATCCTGTTATGCCTTCGTCTATCGATAATAAGACTAGTTTTAGTCCATAATTATATTTTTTGTTTAATAATTTCAAGGCGTGAGCGAGAACTGTAGAATCTTTTCCTCCTGATGCAGCTATGGCAACGAAATCTCCTTTTTTGAATAGTTTTCCAGATATTATCGTGTGATGAATCTCGGTTTCGAATGCATCAAAGAAGCATGTTTTGCACAGGGTGTCTCCAGTTTTTGGCCTCTACAATTTAAGAGGTTAATTTTAAAAAAATATTTTTATTCTTTTTGAAATATTCATATACTGATTAATGGAAATGAAAGTAAATGTGGATAAAAATATATTACCTTAAGGATAGCATTGTTTCCACAATTTCGAGAACAAGGCACAACCATGATAAAATTTATGAATTTGACAACTGTGACAGCCACTTGACATGCGTTTGTCACATTTCGTGCAACGCAGAACTGCCAACTGAACAAACTGAAAAGAAGAGATATTCATAGGGTACCAATATTCGGCCCAGTATAGTGGTGTCGAGTTTCTCCTCGACAGCCACCGTGGCAACACCGTTGTTATTGTCTCCCGTTCTCAATCAGTTCCGGCCCTCCTTTCATCAACCTTAACCTTCTATCACGAGTTCTAATTGTAGCTCTCCTTCAATTAATCGCGACCGCGATTAATCCGACCGCGTGAGTCTATTCTATGTTGATAACATCTGTGCGAGTGCTAATAATATTTCCTAGAAACGCTCAAAAAACCCCTTTTTTTTTTTTTTTTTTGCGTCCGCCCGGTTTTTCCTTTCGTTTATACGCGTCCGTTTTTACTTGGAAATGTGATTTCATGAACACACGTGCCTCAACGCGATGCTTCTTAATAATATCAAATTAACTGTGATCTGCTATAATCCTGTTCACGGGATTTATTCGACGCGTTATTAATCGTAGTGCATGTATCTCGTTTCGCGGGTGAATAATGTGTATCTTATTGTTAGTGTCCTGGATCACTTCAGCCTCCGAAGGGCGGTAACCACTCAATATTTTTCCAATTTTTATAATTTTCTGTCAAATTGAAATTCAAATTAGTATTAATTACTTCATCTTTATTTCGTTGTCGATTTTATTAAACGTACATCTATTCGCTCGTAAGCTACACGCATATTTATTAATCTATCCATTAAATAAATAGATTGAGAGAACACATTTAAAATCAATTTTTGTTTTTCGTAATTTTATAAAATAGTCCGTTTTAGTCAAAGGGCGCTCCGTAAATCTCTGAATTTTACTAGTTTCTCCTCGACAGCCACCCGCGCGCAACACCGGCGCTTGCGCGAAAGGCGGCCGGCGCGTCGGCCGGCGGATCAAATTCCCGCGCTGGATCAGACTTGTCCAGAATTTCGGTTTGCGAGGGCCACTTTGGCCAAAACACGGGACATTCACGAACGTCGTCGATTTGCATTTTTTTTTTCTTTAATTTAATGATAAAATACATATATTTTGATTAGAATGTACATACTTGAAAAAAAAAAAAAATTGATTTTTAATAATTCGAAAATAATAAAAAAAAAAAAAATATATATATATTTTTTTTTTCTTCGAATTGGAACAAGGTTCGTAAATTGTTGTGTTTGAAAATTGGGAGAGATATTGACAATGGTTGCACAAAACAAACGAATGTGGAATGGTTTTACGAGAAATACACTCCCGGACTCATAAAATTGCGATTGTACCATAACATATGTTCATTTAGCAAACTTAAAAGCTTTTCTTTGGTGATGAATATTAACTGACTAACAATAAATATCTTGCATGATCATAATAATAATAATAATAATAGTAATAATTAATCATTAAATTGTTATACGTAATATACACGACGATGCTGACGTTACGAATAAATTCCGACCGCCTTTTCTT
This sequence comes from Hydropsyche tenuis, assembly GCA_009617725.1. Lineage (NCBI taxonomy): Eukaryota > Metazoa > Arthropoda > Insecta > Trichoptera > Hydropsychidae > Hydropsyche > Hydropsyche tenuis. The sequence continues at coordinate 3,187,014 of VTON01000009.1, forward strand.
TAATTCACGATCAACCATTCGCCAGTTTACTATAATCGTATCTTTCAGGTGAACTTGTGTAGGTACCCAATTCAAAATAATACCTCATGTGACCCTTATCCTGTAAAAGTGTCACCAATATTATTTTATTTATAAGCCCTTTATCACTACTATATCCCATAGCAGAATAGTATATTGCATACTAACTCAATTATTTTATAATCCCTAACAATTATACAATATAATACTAACCATTATAGGACTAGAGTAATTACGCTACCATGATTCTGTTGTAGTAACACCTAACACATAACCCATAAATAATGGACCAACTGGGAATCCGACTAAAATCATAGATATCCTCACTTATTCTAAATTAACTAATATCTATTAACATATTTGGTTAATGTCATGCCCTATGTCATACTAATTAAAAAATTAACCGCATGCTCTTGTAATTAGTCTAAATTGAAACAACTGAGACATAAATATTAATCAACTAACAATAACTAACTCACTTCCGAACAATATACAGAGATACACCTAACGAGATGAAGGCAAAAAACCAAAAGAATAACTTGCATGACCATTTAATTAATTAACAAAAAACAAAAAAAAAAAAAAACTCTTTGGTAATGGTAAAGACCAATGACGTGTGTTCTACCGAGGTCCGAACCATGTAGGACCAACGGTCTCGCCTCGTCTATCAAACTGGTGATCATTACGATCGCAAAGTGGGCAGCGAGGGCGCAGTCTGCTTAGTCTCTAACTCGTCTGTCCCGCTGGTGGTCATTGCGATCCGCCCAGAAGACAGCGACCACAGAGTCTAGCACATAGACACGCGTATCGTTGGTCTGAGAACCTCCTTCGCTGGCATGGGCGGACTGGTTCTTATGGTACATGTCCCTCACCGAAATACGACTTGGGCTAGCGCGGTGAGGTATAGCCTAGACTGCCGCATTTGTCTGGCAAGGCCTTGTCCTGCAGTGGATAACTTATAGGCTGCTAATGATGATGATGATGATAGTGGTGTCAGTTCGAGTAGAATAATTTAGCATTTCGCACAGTAAAGTTTCCAGTAACAAAAAAAAATGATACCCTAAAACAAAACTGAAATCAAAATATTCTTAATTTGCATAATATTTCGTATGGAAATCAATCACATTGTGTATATCATAATGACTATTTGTTTAATAACAACAATACATAACCTCAAATTATAATACGGTGGAATAAAAGATATCTTTCTTTATGAGATCATCTCAAAACATTGTAGAGTAATTGATTTCTTTACAAAATCAGTTACTTGTCATTAGCTTTGACAGGGACTAACTACCAAATAACCAAAATTTCTTTTCATCGGAAGCTATCACTCTTCATGTCTAGACTCTTTAAAAAACTATCTAAAAGATCTTATCGTGCGCAAGCTTATCCAATATCAGATGACCAGACGTTTCCCCATACGAAACGTTTTAGGACAATAGAGACTACAAGACTGTCAAATGATCCAATTAATCACACTACTTCAAAAATTTTCGCGGATTGCATTCTGCACTCGGTATTGTGCTACTCTCGATATGTGCCGATATCGTATGCGCTAGTTTCGTTTGCGCAAACGTCTAAGAACCCCATCATCATCATCATCATCATTAAGAGCCTATAAATTATCCACTGCCGGACAAGACCTTGTCAGACAAATGCGGCAGACTATCCATTAACCACCCCATTATCCACATAATGGCGATAATATTAAGTATGGTCACAAATAAACCACTTAGAGCCGAATTACCGAACTGTCAATTGCTGTGATTGTAGTGGGTGGTGTCCTGTCCCGGCATTCTGATATCTGGATTTGGAATTCTAGTGGATCCAAAGTTTCCATTGTGGAAGATTCGTTTTTGGAATAGGCGACATGTCTAGAGCACGAGGCCGCACCGCTTTGGACGTCTGTGCCGATTGTGGGGCTTCAGGTATTACAACAACGCCCACTCGACTCTGTTTCTTCGGAATTGTTAATCATATGTGTAATCTAAAGTTGGTTTATTCTCAATTTTTTTAATCAATAAATTTTTTTGTGTATGATCAAATAAATAGTATTTGCAAAAGTAACGTATATTAAGGCTTCCGTTTTGGAGTTTATTCTTTATTTACTTTTGGAGGTTGGGGAGGGTTTATCTAATATTTGCATGAAATTGATGACTTTTTGTAATTTTTATTTTTGAATTTTTTTATTATTGAATAATTTTTAGTTTTGCTTGAAAAGTTTAGTTTAAGATGAATTATATTTTTGGAAACAGGTATACCTTTCCCGTGATTTACATTAATGTTTTTTTAATAGGCGTGTTTTAAATTTGTTAACAAAATAAATAGTAAAAAACAGTCATTGATCACCAAATCCTAAACAAAAAACTACACATGACCAGAGTTTTTTTTTTTTCAAAATAAGACCTTTTTTACGCAGATTTTTCCTATTTTGTATGGATTTAATGTTTCTATTTATGCGATTTTTACTTTGGAATCTCTCATGTTTTTGTTTAGTTTTATAGTATTTTTTTGGAAATTTATCACAGAACGCATCTACTGCGTAAATTGGAGAATGAGAGCATTAAGTTTACTAGAAAAGAGTGTTGTTTTTACTACAATTCTTTACTACAGTCAATTGTGCTATAGCTTACGATCAGTTATCCCTTGTTGCAAAAGTTATATTTATTAGAGGAAATAATATTTTAGATGTGTAATTAATAAATCGTTTTTTGATGGATATTTACTCTAAAACAAAAAAAACTCATTTTCCTCTAGGACCCTAATTGAAATAGTTGAAAATATTGAAATCTTGGTTATTATTTACTTGTAGATCCTTCATGGGCCTCAATAAATAGAGGAATACTATTATGTATGGAGTGCTGTAGTGTTCATCGCAGTTTGGGTCGACACATATCTCACGTTAAATCTCTTCATCAAGGAACATGGCCACCTTCTTTGTTAAATGTAAAAACGACTTCAGATTTTGCGTATTTTTTTATTTACTACTTAATCTAATATCTAATCGATTTTCTTAGATGATTAACGCATTGACGTTGCAAAATGTCAATAGCATATGGGAACATTCACTTCTCGATTCAGCAGCTTCTAAGCATTTACGTCGAAAACCTCAGCCGAAAGATGCCCTACAGTATTTTCACTTTTTACTTTAATTATTTATTATTTCAACGGAAATCTAACAAACTTTTATTTTTAGTTCTGTCAAGTTCGATTTTATCAAAACTAAGCATTTGAAATTAGGCTACGTGTTCAGACCACGACGTGACGACGTACCTTGCAATGCTGTTGAACTAAGTAGGCAATTACACTCTAGCGTAAGAAGTACGAATTTAGATACTTCTTTAAGGCTTTTAGTTCAAGGAGCAGATCCAAATTATTTTAATCAAGTGAGTTTTCACGTTTTCAATTGTGTTATTTTCGATATAACAATCTTACTATCTCTTTGATTTTCAAGGAAAAGGGTACAAGTTGTTTACACGTTGCTTGTCGCACTGGAAATGCATCACAAGCTGAATTATTAATCGCATGGGGAGCTGATCCCAATGTAAAAGATGCTTCTGGAAGTACTCCTTCTGCACTGGCCAGGTTTTCATCGCTATTTTATGAAAACTTACATAAAAACATGATATCAAGATTTATTTATTATTCAGGCTAGGAGGACATCTCGATTTAGCTGATAGAATAACTGAACTGGTATATGAAGTCACCGATCGTTTATCTTATCATTTGTGCAACAAAAAGCCAGATCATAAAAACGGGCAGCATTACATAAGTCTCGATAAAATAGAACCTCACGAAATGACTGATGTGGCCAAAGCAGCCAGAGGAAAATTGCAATTGGTAAAAATTTATTCAATCCTAATCTTAATCTCAAATCTTCACTGTGAATTATAAATTAATTAAATTATGGTTTTTTTAGTTGCCGAATCATTTATTCGAAGAACTTATCATGGACATATATGATGAAATTGACCGTCGTGAATGTGAAGCTGGTATGATATCTTGATTTTGAATATACTGGTTTAAATTTCTTACAGAGTTAACGTTTTTGTTTTTAATTTAGTGTGGATCACTAGCGCTATGGGTTTAGAAAGATTTGGAGTTGCGTTTCTGCCTGTGAACCCAGCTTTAAGTGCTCCGAGAAATCAGGGTAGGCAAAAGCTAGCTAGATTATCTGCGGCTGAAATGGCCGCATTATTAAGGGATATATTGATGGATGCTTCAAGGAGACAACATATTGCTACACTTAAACCCAATTGTAATAATTTTATGTCAGTGAATTATTTAGATTCTGTTCTTATTTTTATTCTAAATCTTCATTTGTAGCTATTTCTATTCCTCAAAAAGGAAATGTTAAGGTGAGTTATCTTAAACAGATGACTCATTTGTCTGATGACGAACCGCTTTATGATTCTGTTGCTTCTGATGATGACTATGCAGCACTAGTAACTCCATTTCCTAAAGTTTGTTTCTATGATCCAATTTACAGTATTATGTCTACAAAATATAATAATTAAATTATTTTGTATATTAATTGTAGGAAGACCTGGTTTCTCCTAAATTTGGAGAAAATACATTTAAAAGTTCAGAGCCTTCAATATCGATAAATGACACTGTATTTTCTAACTCAAATGCCAATAATTCTTTTATAAATGACCGTCAAAGTAATCAATCATTTGTGCAAAATATACAAGAGATTGAGCAGTTAAGAAGACAAATAAATCTTAAAGATTCTACAATAGAAGAATTAAAATCTGAACTTCAACTATTAAAAACTGCGATGGAGTCTTTAAAAATGGAAAATGTTTTATTAAAAAATAATGCAGAAAAGAGAAACAGTATAACCTCAACCAATTCTCCACCGACAAGAGATGTGAGCTCACCTCAAATTTGCAGCACTAAAGACACTGCAGAAAAAGAAAATAATCTGAAATATTACAATAATGATTCATTTGAAATTCGATCACTAAGCAAAACAAATCAAAGACCAAATAGTATGTTTGAAAGCAGAGAACGCACAAAATACGATTGGAATATCACTAAACAACAAGTATAAAATTTTTACCATAATTCATTTGACCGATTTCCCCGTATTATTTTTTCATACATTGTTTTTATTTTAGCTTAAATCTTTGGACAGTGGCGATAATACTATTAACGAAGTCACATCCAACAAAGAAATGGCTACGGATGCAGTAACTTTACCTAACTCAAACGATGTTCACAAACATGCCGAATTAGTTACGAAAAGATTACAAGAGATTTGCGCGGCCGTTCATAGTCCTTCACCAAACGGCTCTTTATTCGAAATAAAAGCCAAAATGATAAATGTCGTCGTCGAACGGTTAATTTCCATTTTTCCACAGGTCAGTAAAAACATTAACATAATGATGTTGAAACTGTGCATGTATGTTAATTTGATATCATTTTAGAAATGCGATGAAAATACAGCATCTCTTATCTCACAATTGTCTTCTTCGTGTAAGAATTTGGATATTGCATGTTCGAGGTGGAGTGAACTTAATTTCAACAGTGACGTTATGGATCCCACGTTGTTGGTCAGCAATGTTCGCTCGGCTGCGTACGATCTTGCCAAGTCAACTAAAATGCTTGTTTCTAATTTTCCTTTAGAATCAGACGAATCGCAATAGTGTTTGTAATAATATAGTCGACTAATAGACTGATTTTTATGTAATCGACTGCCATATGTTACTGATTATTGTCTCCAATTGGGTAAGCAAAGACTGTTAGTTGTGGCCTTTTAACTGTTTGCTCTATGATGCATTTTGTATGATTAAATTCAGTGTTGCTTTTTAAAAATCGTAATATTCTATGTTGTGGTATTAATGTAATGATATAATGAGGAGCACAAATAGCATTTCATACTTGAATATTTTTTCTTTCAACAATATGTATTTGTCCCATTCTAGCTATATAAGTAAAATACAGTAATTTTATTAAATAGTATAATATAATAACTAGAACTAACATCAGTACTTATCAGTTATCTTTTCTATTGTTTCGTACAGTATGAAGATATGTTTGAGTAAATGATTTCCAATCGAGCTAAAATACATATTATAAATTTAAAATCTATCTAGATATTTTAACATACTGCAAACACCAATAAATTCTATGGCAAATTTTGAAAGCACTGTTTCGTTGTATATAATATTATATATAGCACATGATTTTTATGAATTCTTAATAATATATTTTCAAATAATGTGATAACTTTGTCATATTAAATTGTCAAAGAATTTACTGTAAATCAAAAAAAGCAGTTGACTGAATCGATATTTTACTATGCAAAAATAAATCAATTTTTATAGTTTTACAAAAGTATTTTATTTTCAATTGATTATTTATATTTTACTAGAATATGAATAACTATTATTATCGATATAATACTTACATAAATACTGTTATATTTATATGGTATATCATATATGTTCATTATTTTTCGTTGGAAAGTTTTATACAATTATCACTGTTGCCTTGTACTTGCATAAATTGCTAAAAATTATAAAAGTTCCTGAAGAAATACTGCATCTGGGTTCTTCTCTGTTTATTGGAATATTCAATTGTACAGTTATTATTGAAGTATAGTTATACGTGATTTATTTTCACAGGATATTTAAAAGATTGCCTTAAATAGGTGGTTTAACAATTATTTGGGTATTTTAAAATTATTATTTTGAATAAAGTATGAGTGATTTGTTAAATGATTTTTTTTTTGTCAAATTTCAATAGGAATTTTTTATTTACTCAGTTCTTTTCTTAACAAAAAGAAATGTTTTGTAATTTTAGTTTTCAAAATCACTTTTTCTCAGTTTAGGTGTATTCTTATAAATAAATTTGAATTTGTCTGTTAAGTAGAAAATTGTAAAATGAAGATTGCTATCAGTATTAAATTTGTATATTTTTATAAGGATACTAATGTGCCAAAAAAAAAAATGTTTTGAAAATTTTGCTAATCGAGGTGTTGGCTTTTGATAGTTTTATGTGCGTTTATTAGAATCTCAAATATTTTAATATATGGAAACTCGAAAGCTGCCTAAATTTTTTCAAGAACGAGTATATTATATCGTTTATAGTTTTATATATATATAATATATATGATTTTTAAATTTTCTAAATAAAATACTAGTACTAATTATTCGAATGTCTATTAACTTGTTATAACTAGGGTCACAGTTAGTTAAGCTTTGAATTAATTTTATAATTTTTATTTTAAAATTGTAAATAAAGTCTTCCATTTGAATTTTTGGTTATTTTTATTTTCATTGAAAACATTAATCTTTATGTACAATTATTAATCATATTTAGTATAAATATTTTATTGACACATTTTTTTCGTGTAACTAGTAAAAAATAAGGAAAAATATCATCTGATGTACAAGTGCAATTCAAAACCTATCTCTATTTATTTAAAAGATAAAGCGAAATGTAAAAGAAAATCTTATGATTGATGAAGCTCTATTATTTGTTTAGAATCACACCAAAAAAGTTTGTATACAATATTACAAGAACATAGCAAATATGTAAACATAATTTTGTAATGAACAATGATATACTACAATGGCACAAATCATTTTTTTTTATTAATTAACACAGACGAAAAGTATAAATTATAGAGCTGTATCAAAAATTCATTCCTTAAAATTATCATGATATTTTATATAAATAGTGAGTATTTCAGTCATTTTAGAAGCTGCGGTATATATTTGTATAAAGGCACGGCTTTAGCTCATCGATGACATGTATATAAAATATGATATTCTTTTACATCATGTAAATTAACAAGCATACGAATCGTTATATATTTATGAAAATAAAACTTGTTTTAGTAGATCTTTGGAAATAAATATTTGTTCACATAGCATATTTTGTAAATAAATTAATTGCATCGGTATTACAAATCCGCAGAATACAAAAATATTTTTTTTCAAATTTAGATTAAATACGTTATTATGCATAAATAGGAATATTAATTATGGACAGAGTTTATGTATTTATATGCACATTGATCATAACTATAAATTTTAAAATATTTTCAATATTCGTTATAATTTTAACTAAATTGCAATTAATCAAATTGTGCACTAGAAATAAAATCACGCAAATTATATAGTAATAATATTTCAAACATCTAAAATATTCAATGTAATGAGATTAAATAATCTTTTACTGATTTGATATTAATATTTTTTCTATCTAACTAAACATTAAGAAAATCATTAGATTAATACTGAAAAATTATAAATAAACTTTCGTATATATTTTTTCAATTAAAGTAAATAAAATTTATATTTTGTACTTATTATCACATATAGCCCGCTAATACTGATTCGCAATAAACCATTTGGTAATACATATATATATTTAGCGCTCACATTATGAACATTTCCATATACAAATAGCCTGATTTCCGCCGAAAAACAAGTATAAAATATTTTTCACTTCGTAAGAAACTTCAAAGCCATATCCTTCACCTACTACCACATGGAAACTAGGTCCAAATTTTTTATCCATAGTTTCCTTTATCATTCGTGCAGCATGTTCGTTGTTACTGGCAAATTTTTCACAAGCCGTTACGCTCAATTCAGTCGCTTCCAATCTCATTTCCTCAGGCATGTCCGAATGCTGAAAAAAAGTTATATGCATATTAAAAAAAGTTTATATTAAAATTTTATGTAGACAGTTGTTATGTAGACATAAATGTTATGAAATCTTTCAATGAATATTATAATTACCCTAACTAAAGGATATGTATAAACGATTTTTTCCTTTTGAACCGGTTCACCCTCTGCCATAATTGCGAATATAATATAATATGAAATATGAATGAAAACTATCGAAGATGTGCGGAAAATTCATAGAAAATTTCACAATGGCGACGCCTCGCGTCACTACGTCGAATTGATTTTTTGTTACTTATTGTTCGAAGTAGACGAAATATGTCTCCCCTCTTACATTCGTTGTATACTTATGGCTTTTTATAGAATTGGGGAGACGAGTTATAGTGTGAAAATAAATCGTTTTCCATTTCGATTTCGTTTTCGTTCGTTCTACTTTCATCTTATAAATTGAATAATGTTTATAATATTTCGCAAATAACGTTCATTGTGTGCTAATTGTATTCAATATGTCATAATCAATAATTTGGCTAAATTATTTATGAATATTTTCGAAAATCATTTTGTTTATGTTTTTAAGAGTGACTAGATATTTGCATAAATGACACTTACGCACACCGATGTTGTCGCACCTTTTTTCATTTGAAACAAGCTATTTTTTAGAACCGCGAACATCCCTAGAATCGCCAAAGAATAAGTTAATAAAAAAAGGTTCATTTCCATTAAATTAGGTAACCAAAAAGAGACTTGGGTGTATACGTAAATGATTTTATCAAAATGATAATATGTAGACTATTTTCAAAATTTTCAAAAATTCATCGGTATGCGCCAGCTTTGTGTACGCTAGTTTCATATGCGCCAGCATCATGTACGCTAACATCGTGTACGCCAACATCGTATACGCCAGTGTCAGTTGAGCAAACATCTGGTTATCAAATTTATAGCCAACATATAGTCAGCGTTTGGACCACGAGATAAATAAACAAACGTCAACGGTCTTCCAGTAAGCGAAATTATGCATTGTGTATAGTTGATTGTTTTCATGCTTCTCACTAATAACTGTCAAATGAAAAATGTCTATAAACGGTGGCGATAGCGATTCTGATGCAAGTCCTGAAGGTTCGGGGCTGAATAAAGAAGCTAAAAAGAAAAAGTTAAAAAAGAATAAAGATTGCAATGGAGACGGTGTAGATACGTCAAATTTTACGATAGAAGAACGATTGGTTGCTGCAGTTTGGGTGCATGAAAGGAAATTTGAAAAAATGTCGATGTCTCAGGTACATGAAATAACTATGTAGATTGTATTGTATTTTTCCAAATTTATTAATAAAAATATTTTTTACTTTAGATTAAAATTAATTTTCGGATTAGATTCAATAAACCCCCACCGACAAAAAATACACTTTATTTTTGGGAGAAAAAAATTTTTGCTACTGGTAAAGTTATGGATGTTAAAAGATCGGGTCGACCTTGTACAAGGTATGTATTTAAATGGATGCACACCCAAATCTCTTTTTACACGGGGATATGTTCCCGAGACTACCTTGTAAAAAATGTATGTTGACCATATCAAAATAGGAGATAAGTTCCAACAGTATAATTGGATGTAATTTCCATCCAAATATACTTTATGAAAAATGTGAAATCATCAAAAATCATTGTAAATTTTCATTTAATAACTATAATTGTATACTGGCCTGGTCAGGATTATCATACCATTGTGGAATAATAATTTTTTTTTATTGTGTGTATGTTTTATGTTCATAAAAAAAAGTAATCAGTTATTTTTCTTGGACTGGGTAAAAAGAGTTTTGAGTGCATATTGATATTAATAATTTTTGTTATAACTGTTACTTTTGCATTAGGAAATCATTCATTCCATCCGTTGAAGCATCTTTAAAACAATCTCCTGGACTATCTATAAGAACAAGAGCAGAACAATTGTCGCTACCACGATCCACCCTTAGAAAAATATTGATGGAAGACATTAAATTTCAATCGCCCAAACCTCAACAACAAAACAGTAAGCGTTTATTCATTATCAATGTTATATGTATCTTATCCTACTATTTTTATAATTTTTTTTCCATTTCAAGATGACATACCATGCGTAGACAATGGAAATTCTTTTCCTATTAAACCGATCCAAGAAACTGACGACAATGACAAAATAGAGAAGCTTCCAACAGTACAAATGCCTTGCACGAACCTACTGCCTGCACCTCCACCTCCACCACCACCAGCTTCATATGTATATTCGGAAACTTTTAACACTTTACCGTTCTCTTCGATGGTTTCCGTTCATTCGAAGATCGAGACTGATATGACGAAACACGTGAACCATAATCTGAATTCTCATGTTAATTCACACCAACAACACAACCAATCCATGAATCATCTTAACTACATTCAAACTAATCACATGCAAGAAGTCGGGATGCTGAACTATCCACGGAAAGTCGACTATCAAAATATCAATGTGAAAATAGAATATCACTAATTTTGTTATTTAAATTTTAGTTGTACAAATTTGAAGATTGCAAAATGTAAGACCCGAGGTCGTTCCTTTACGTTTTTAAGTTTCGTATAAGATGGATATTAATAAAAAATATTTTTAGGTAAATTGATGCAATGTTATGATATTATATATTTATTAATAAAAGTAGATTTTGTATATACAACTATTTCTTAATAATTTAATACAAAAATTGCAACTAAATGCTGTATAATTTATTGCACACATTCAATTTGTATTTTTTTTTTATATATTATTAAAGTACAATATAGTTTTTGCCTTGATTTAATAATAAATTTTATATTATATAACAAAATTATATAAATACTTAATCTACTTAGTATATCAATATACTTTTTGTTTAACTTGAAATAGGAACTGTAGAATTTCTTGTCAACCCCCAAAACGTTTGAGGCCTCAGTGATTTTTTGTCAGCTGTAAATCTGAAAAAAAATTGAATAATGTAAATTATATAGTGATTTTGTTAGATAATATGAAAGTTAGAAAAATATATTCATACTTCCACCCAACATGGGAAAAACATTCAGAACAAACTGCTATAGTCCAGTAATATCCTGGAAACCAAGTAAATTCCAAAGAAGGTGCACCTTGTAAAGACACGTTTGCAGCATTTTTTACTGTTACAATGTTATGCATATATCCTCCTAAAAATGTTTAGCGTTTAAATAATTTGATGATAAAAAAAAGCAAAAAAATCTTACAAAACTCACCGTGGTTACAATAATTTGTATTTATACCCTCGTTAGACATGGCAAATATTTCGTCCATAATGCAAATTTGCGACAAGCATTCAGAACAGCACAAGTTTATGTTCTGCTGATTAATTGTGTGAATTATTAATTGTTGATTAAATAGTAAATTAAAATATGCTCATTTTAACTACCTTGGATAGATACTGTAACTCCATGTATAGCCTTAACAATGCATTGTCAACGGTAAACAGTTTCAATCTATCTTCAATTGAAATAGTTAAATTTGATGCTACCCAAAATGACAAAGCGAGTAAGCCTTCTGGTAAGTTTTCTTAAAAACAATGATATAATTAATATTATATTATAGATACTAATAGCAAATCTGTTTATAATATTTAGTTAAATTTACCTATTGATAACTGTTTAAAATATTCTTTAATACAATGAACTATTCTTTGAACATCGAAAACATTGTACACAAAATATGGCCAAGGAGTCAACATGGAGTCCATTTTCCCAAGTTTTCGAAGAGCTCTAAAGATTAAAAAAGAATATAAGTAAACGAAATCAATTAAACCGATCGAATTATGTAATCGTATTTACTTTTCACTACAGTTTTGTCTCAATGCAGAAAATAACTTGCAATCTTTCAAAGGATTTTCGACTACAACATCTGGCAATATTCTTATGCTACAACTGCTGCAACTAAAATAAACAATAAAAAAGGTTATAAGAAATATTAAAAAAAATATATTATTATTTCATAAAAGAACCATACAACATGTTTCTTTGTAATAATGGGCGCCAGCTTTTATGGTCCATTAGACGGAACCGTTGTATTGCTAGAGCTTTGAAAGACATCTGCCTTCTGGATTCATTTTCGTCTTCGAAAGTTTCGGTGGCTTCAACCACTCTACACAGCACACCATAGTTGGACATGAAAAGCTCCATACTTCAAACAGAAACAAAAATTAAGCTCGATTTGCAATAAAAACTATCTGAAAATAACTATATATCTACAAACTCTGGAAATATGAGTCCAAAAAGTTTTTCTTTGAGTATAAACTGAACATCGAGGCGATACAGCCCCAAATTTGGACAGTGCATCGGAATAGACTCGCCAGGGAAGACGACAGTGTGATGACACCAACACGGAACTTTGCATTCGGTTCCTGGCTCCAAAATAGTCCGACCTCTCATGCTCATAAGACTGCCTGGTAAATACTGTAAAATAAAATTAAAAATATGGAGATGGAGTCGTGTTCGTATTTAAATATTTAGGTTGAGTAAAATAACATGCACTGACTGAATGTGCAGCAGGCAAATTTCTATCGAACTCCTCGATGTTTTCAGAGTCGTCGTTTTCATTTTCGTTGTTTTCCACGCTCGCTGTATGAAAATATATGAAATGAATAAGTTTAGTTTGGATTAAAGAAGATTTGAATTACTTGTTGCAGTTAGTTTTGAATTTAAAGTAAAGTGACTATTTGTACTGGATTTATCAGTACAATACTGATTTTTAGGGTCTTTGTTCTGGTTAATCGTCAGATGAAAACCAGTACACTTTTTTAAGAATACAAAATCAAAAATTAAAAATAAATAAATAAATAATAATTTTCAACATATTTTAGTTTGTCGATATATGTGGTAATTCTTATATTAACTGTAAGATAGTGATATATTTTTAATTTGTATATCTTATTGAACATTATTTTACAAATTATGAAATAAGTACATACTTACATGTATTTATAAACATTGAAGTCGATTTATTATTGTCAGAAACGATGCCTACTCGTGGTACTCATTTTTTTTAGAAAAAAAGTTCCAGTTTTGATTTTAAAAACATGGTTACCTTATTTCAAAAAGGTAAATCGAGTTATTAAATTGTGATAGAAAAATTGTATAGGAGTTGAAAGTTAATAAAACAAAGTTCTATCGATTTCTTCAATTCGATCGAAAAGGTATTGAAAAATTGTACGACTAACCGATCGACTGTCGAAAATTGAAAGGAAAGGCTATGTTTTTGTTATGAATTTGTTGTTTTGAAATTCTGACGTAGCGATATAGAAGCGAACGGATAATCGTTTCGTTCAATATTTCGGGATAAATATGGACTGCGAATGTGAAAATGAACCTTCAAGAACGGCTTCCGGCTCCATGTCGACTATCAAACGTCTCCTAGACGAAAAACTCGAGAAAGGACGCTCCGTTGGCGACAGCTGAGATTTGACAGAACAACAATGTCGTCCGCGAACGTCAAATCGTTAAACTTTTGCGTCGATTTTAATTTTTTACATTTCCTAAATTAAAAATTAAAATCCGCATCGTGAAGCGAGCCAATAAATCCGCATTTTTTTTCTGCGTGCAAAATCAAAATCGTCGATTGAAATTTTTGTAATAATTTTATTAAAATTCGACGATAAGTTTGCGAAGTCGACGATTTTAAATTATGTAATCGAAATAGAATAAATAAAATTAAAGAGAAAAATTGTTTAATCGGTTCCTAAATTTCGGTCGAACGACACCAGCACACAAGGACGGAAGCCCTCGCGACCCTGCATTGCGTAGAATACAATCTTCGAAAATAATTCGAAACGTATAGGATAGGATGATTAATTAAAGTAAATTATAAAGTGTCAATTGAATCATTCAATCCTGAAGTCCTTCGATTTTTGTAAACCTGTCGTTTGTGCCGTCGGAATGTACGAAGGTTGTGTGTGCTAATAACGTTTGAACAACCGTTTGGTCGCCGTTTCATCGCGGAAACAATGCGTTTAGAAAATTTATGAAAAATGTGGTATAAAGTGTGTACAATTATTGAAATGAATCAAATTCGAAAGATGAATAGAAATTGAGAATTCGAAGGAATTCGAATCGAGCAATCGAATAAAGTTTGACCGGACGTTTGCCCGAACGACATTGTCGCGCATGACACATATTAGAACAATCACTGAACTACACGGTGGTTAAACGGACAAATTAATACTTAATAATTAATTTTAATCGTCCTTTCCCCAAATTTAACATGCGCCAATTTTATATCTGCAAATTGGTGGCCAGAAGCTAACTTACACGAATCAAACGCACACGAAAGAAACTCACACGAAGCAAGCTCACATGCTTTCGAAAATTATCAAATTAAAGTGAAAAACGTTTAACACGAAACTGAAAGCACCAAAATGATAGTAATGATATTACAGTGGAAATCGTTTAACGGGAGAAATCCGGTTAACAAAAAATATTACTTCGGTACTGACAAAATATTATGGACGCATACTATTACGTCTAACGTGAAATTCTTTTAACACAAAAACGCATTTTGGTGCTTTCAGTTTCGTGTCAAACGTTTTTCACTTTAATTTGAAAATTTTCGAAAGCATGTGAGCTTGCTTCCTGTGAGCTTGCCTCTTTTGAGCATGCTTCCAGTGAGCTTGCCTCGTTTGAGCTTGCTTCCTGTGAGTTAACTTCCTGTGAGTTTACTTCGTGTGCGTTTGCTTCGTGCGAGTTAGCTTCTGGCCACCGAATAAGGGCGCTGCCAGATGAGCGTTGTTCAACGCGCGTTTTAGTAACGCGCGTTTACAACTTCATACATTTTATTTTGCTAAACGCGCGTTAGCATCTGTACGGCCTGCATAAAATGTGTGTAAGTTGTAAACGCGCGTTGAACAACGCTCATCTGAACCTGGCCTAAAGGTTGACCGGACGTTCTCCCGAAAGACATTGGCGCGCACGACACGCATTACACCAATCGCCGAACTACACGATGCTCAAATGCACAAACATGCTTACAAATTTATTTCAATCACCTTTCCCCAAATTCAACCTGCGCCAATTCCGTATCCGCGAATCCAACCTCCTGCGCTACCGTCTCCAGCCCAAACCTCCGCAAACATGGCCGACCCCGACCACCTCTCGGCCGTGTCGACTGGCGACAGTGGTTTCGAGTGTCTTCGTGCGCAGAGCGCGCACCGCTCATCGCGGAGTCGCGAACCTCCATCTTGTGCGTTCGCGCTGAAGTAGACCAGCGTCCGGGCCGTCCGTTCGCCCCCCGTGGCGCGCCCCCCGCCGGCGTGTTCCCCAACCCCCCCTCAGGGCGCCCTGAGCCCCCACCCCGAGGGCCGAGTGCTACGCGCGACGCCGAGCCCCCGAGACATGGGCCGCCGCCAAGCCCCCACATCGCCCCCGCCGCACCCCTCCGGCTCATGAACAAGCGACGGTGAGACTTTTCCCATGTACATACAACCCCCCGCGCCCCCCCTTCCCTCTCAGGGAGGGGCGCATATCCATATCAAACTTCCATCCATACAAACTTCCATGCTTACGAACTTCCATACAAATTTCTGTGCATGCATTTTTCGTGTTATGGAGAGTCTTCGGGTAGGGCGCTCCGCCCCCGCGCTCGTAATCGCCCGTGTTATAGTATTTTGGTGGCGTCTCGCTCGCTCGCGGGCGGCGAGAGGGGGAGGGAGGGAGACGCACGCAGCCAGGGAGTGCGGATCGAAACTGGGGGGCGCCGCCCGCTCGCGCCACCTGTTGGGCGCCGCCCCCCGGCGCTCCGCCCCCGGAAGGCGCCCCCGCTTCAGATCGATGCGGCGCGGTTTGTTGACGCCTCGAGAGGAAAAACTGGAAAAGCGCCCCCCCCTTGCCTCTTGCCCGCTTTGGTGTTTTTCGCGCGCGAGCGACGATCGATCTATCGATGGGGAGTTCGGTTTTGACGTTTCGTATGTGTGATGTTCTTTTTTTTTGGTACAGTTTGACATATAGGATTTCTAATGTGTTTTAGATGTGATTTCAGTTTCAGAAAATAATTTTTTTCAGGGTTTGCCTAATAAAATAAAAAATCGATCTGTCTTCGGAAATTGATGATCGATGCTCGTTCGAGGAACCGATATGTATGCAGAAAAAATTTTGTGCGAGCGAAGAAATTTTTATGCAAACTCGTCTCGATTCAGTTTCGTCGAATACCTTTACGTTTATACGAATCTATGAAAAATATCTTGTGCAACGTTGGTATCACTATTTCAGATATGTTCCTTGAGAAAGTATTGAGGTTGCTTTAAAATACCTTTGTACCAGTGGCGGCTCGTGAAAATTTGTGGCGGAGGGGCTGCAACAATGAAATTGAAAATAGTACACATGTTTTCATGTAAAAAATACGAAAAGGTCATCATCAACACATACAAGAATCAAAATATGTATTGCATTTATACACCTATACGAGACGAATATAAGAATTTAAAAAATAACTATACAGGGAGGGCTGCAGCCTATTAGGACGAGCCGCCACTGCTTTGTACTATTGTAATTATTGGAATAATATAAAGTTTCATCCCTATTCTTTAGTCTGAGAAAGTGGACGGATATCAGTCGACAAAATGTAATCGACGTTTCCGATTTGAGCATACGCTTAAAAACGGGACGAGCGAATTGGAATTCAAAATGTACACGGATGAAAAACTTGCAGAGCAAATTGTACAATGAAAAGCTTCAACCATAAGAGACTAATATATCATCTTAAATATCTTTTTGTCGCAGAGTTGGTTGTTATATGAAAATCGACGATAGCCGATAAGGTTTTGTCTCGGCGGTTTCTTCCTTGTGTTAATTTAGCGCTTTTATAGTACTCGGGAAGACATTGCAATGTTTAACTGACTTCAGATAAATAACTTTGTAGATCAGTGCAGTTCTGAAGATACAACATAGTCTTAAAAATTTTAAGAAATTGAACTCAACTTAGCATATTTATCTGATGAAATTTTTGACATTTGTGTCATCAGAAAGACGTACACCTTCAATAATGACTTGAGCTGCTTAATTTAAATATCTTTTCAATATTCTTAAAGGAATATTTGTGTTGAGCAAAATAAATTGTATTGAATTGCAACAACACGAGAGTCGGGACATTTAAGGTTTCACGTTATAGAATTAATCAATCAATGTTGCAAATTTGTCGCCCATAATGCATTGATAGAAAATAGTCTAATGTATTGTCCTCGTAGAAACATTTAATCTGAAATACGTTCGATTCCAAATGTATGTATTTGACACGCTTCTTTCAAAGTCAACAGTATGAAATGTGCATTTTTTAACTGTGCTCTTCTATATTTAGTTTCTATATAGGTATTTTTTCTTTTTGTTGAACAGAAACAGTTGAAATAACATTATCAACAATATCACATGATCAAAATCATAGTTTGCATGCAGGATGCCGTTTCGAGATTACCGATTCATCATCGGGTGTATTGATGTTTCTTATTTATATCTTCTCGGTGTAACGGCAATTTTTCAATTGATACCTTTGGAAATTATCATATCAAACGCAAGTGTTTAATTTGTTACTCATGCAATATTTGTGTCACATCAATAAAACAATTGTCAATAATGATGGTATTCTATTATATCTTTATTCAAATTATCTCAATACCCTTCAATAGGTTTGCTAATAAATTATTGGTATATTTTATACCGCATTAATGTTAAACTATTTGATATCGTTTAATTTATTGAATTGGATCTATTCTGTATATTTTTGAAGTAGTGTTTGTAAATTGCAATTCGTACATTATAAAATCAATATTATCATTTAGTGATTATATAATTGCCATGTGTAACTTTGTTTATTTGTTCCAACTATTTTCTTTTTGCCAATGAACTACTCCACTTTCGAAAATTTCACAATTCCATTACATATTAGCATTGTTATGATTTGTGTAATCAAAAACATTTGATACTGATAGAGAAGTAACTGCGTTAAAAAAGTTTAATATTTGCATGTCGATGAACCAGGTTTGACATACATCTAACGAACAAATCATGAACTATTTTATCTAAAATAATATATCACAACATCTTCTTCATCATTATCATCATCATCATCATCATCATCATTATCATAAATTTCATACTAATTCGACTCAATTATAACTTATGCAATATTTCTTAGCAAATTTCTTTTCATGATAACCAAATTGTGCAACCATCAGGAGACTCGTCCACTCATAAAAATTGTTCTATATTATGATCGATAGATTATATCAAGATTAATTTGGGCATTTATGCATCTTGTTCTTTTACTTTTTCAACAAATTGCATCAAAAATAATAATTTTTTTACCGTTATAAATCCAATGGAGACTCCACCGTTGTCTCTTTAGTCGTTTGCAACCTGAAGTTTCTTTGTGTCCCGACGACTTCGCATCGATATTAAAGTATATGCGTGTCTTTCGCGAATCAAAACATTTTGTGTTTGATTTCATTTTCTATGATCTTTTCCCGAAAACCAAAAGCGAGAACCAATCGCGAAATGTGTCGCCTTTCACTTTTATCAATCGACAACGTTTGTTCTGCAGCACGGTAACTACAAAATGTTTTTACCGTGGATATCATTTCGTTTGAATAATTGCAATTTTGAAGTTCGAAAGTTGAACGATGTATTAATCGATTCGGTCAAATCTCGTATCTTTCGATTCGACGTGATATAGAAAGCGTTTCGTTAGTTATAAAAGAAACTGAATTTATTCATCGGAATACTCTTCAATATGTTATCCGAAATTTTATTGGCTTTCTATCAGCACATTTTTGCAATATAGTGTCCTTGATTTACGCGATTTCGACTTAAGTGATTTCGTACTTACGCGATTAAGAAAATAAATGTTTTTTTTATTTTCTCGAATTTCTTCCGCATGTTTATCAAAAAATATAACCCCTAATCATACGCAAATGAGATTCTCGAATTAATAAGTAGTTTGTATTTACATAAATGCAACTATGTACGCAGAAATGATTATGTTTATGTCTGAATAAATAATAATGTTTTATTAAATATATGTGTGCCCATTCTATTTTCATCTACCTTTTGAAACGAATATTATATTAAAAAAATTCTCAAATTTGATTTTTCTTTCGACTTACCCGAAAATCTTCGGAACGAATTGATCACACAAGTCGAGGACTCACTGTACCATATTTATATAAAAATAGAACCGAACCAACATCGAGACTCTAAAAAACCTCCTGACCGAAAAAATAACACGATCGACTCTAAACAACAAAATGCACAAGAAAACGCATCCACAACCGAAACGCATGCGCTCTCTTAACCGAAAAACCACTCTTGCGAATTTACCACCACCACAACAGACTCAACTAACCAGCCCCACTAACTGGAGCGGGTCTAGGTTGTGAGGTTTGCCACATGCGAGACCTTGACCCCTTCGGCGGTCTCCTCAAGTCTTCCTGCTCCATCGTCAGGCCCCGGTTCAGAAATGGGCCTGACGTATGTGTGTGTGTGTGTGCACGCGTTTTGAATGTCGAATCGGACTCGCCGCCGAGACCGTGACACCAAAAAAACACACGTCATTTCTTCTCTAAAAGAAAATGGCCCGTACGTGCGAAATGTGTGTGCGAAAAAAATAACGTTCAAATTGTGCGGACTCGATACGTCACTTTTTGCCGCCACTTGTTGCTGACATTGCTGAAGGCGTGTATGCAAAAAATAAATGTGGTTCAGTGTGCACGCCGACGCATTCGTAGCGAAACGCATTTTGTTTAGTGTGGTGTTGTTTTTTAGTGGGAAATTTTGTTATGTAAGGTTTTTTGTGTTGGGGAGTGAAGTTTTCGGAAGGCTGTGTTCGAAGCTGGTGGCATTTGACCCGAGAGTGCTTCGAAAGTTTTGCGGTCACCAATGGGTTGATTCGTATACGAGCGATGAGTTCGTGTTTAATGTTTCCGAATCAAAGGCGGAAGATATCTTCGATTCACGAGTACGTATTCGAACGTTTAAAATTATTTCAAATCAAATTTCGATCGTTAATTGCAAATTTAATCGCGCGATAATTTACACACCTATTATTTGCCCAACTGTCCAAACTGTTTTTATCGTTCGTCCTGCGAAATTTCACATCGCGAAGCTGATCAATTAAATCGTCGAAAAAAAGATAAATCGGACGCTAACCTAACTCTGTTGTTTGCTCTTGTGCGGCTTCTCGACCTCATTAGATAAATGTGACAGACGGTTTTGAAATGCGCATAGGCGTATGCAATGTTGCACGTTGCGAATCGTATTGCACGTGAAATTAATTAGTCGTCGCTCGATAATCATGTATTTTGTACGTATCGGATAACGGGACGTTTATATAAATCGATTGTATAACCAAAGGTTCGTTCCGAAGGGAGAGATCTTCGTATGAAATTTTCGATTAATTAATCTCACGGAGATGTCGCGGAAACTCGCATGTGTCATTTGACGAGTTAAGCGCGGATTTCGCATCGAAATGTACCGCTTTAATTACGTGTCACGACTTTTACACGCTCCACGGAACAATTGTACGTTTGAACGGTGCCGCGTTTCGATTGTGGCCCATTTCGGCCGGGTCAACGTTCTCGGGATGGTTGGAGTTTTCCGCGGGAAAATTTGAATCTTCGCGCCCGTTTTTTTTGCTTTCGCACCTGCGCCGTGCTGAGAGACAAATAAGCCGTGACGCGTTCGGCGGCCCTGATATGGGACGTGTGTGTGTGTGTGTCCGAAAATAGCAATCTTTTGTACGGAGATAATACGCTTTAATTGTGGTGAAAATGTTCGGTGGTGTTTTTGGTGATGGTTTGTAGTCGTGGGTGCGGATCTGTTGTTTGATTTTTTTTCGTGGATTGTTTATTCGAGTTTTAATTGTTGTTTAATGCAGTGCTTCGCAAACGCTGTGGCGCGAGACTATGCTGGATGTGCCGCGGTGCATTTACGAATACGCGGAAAAATTCGAATAATTTGCCAGGAATATAAAATTAATGTAATTTCTGTAAAGAAGTGCACATTTTTATGAATATCTTGTTTTTGGTGTGCCTAGGATGATCAAATGTCGAATTTACAATTTGCTATACTTATTGTTAGAAAATATTATGTTGCTTTGTTTTAAGAAAGCAAAATTTTTAGTTGCTCGTTATTTTTGTGATTAAAAGAAACCGAGAAAAAATTGAAGTTAGTTTATTGTTCATTTTACATATTTTAGAAAAAAAATCACCCGTGCGATAAAATCGCGCTATAATTATTGTTGGTATATGACATAGTATAGATTTTTTTTAATTTTCATTTTATACAATTGTGCATTCTGAAAAAAAAACTTTAATGACGTCAATAGTTCTACGAGGTAAAAATTGTAAAATTATTGGACGTACAAAACATTTTTTCATATAGAGGAAAAGGTAAAATGTTATTTGCTTTTGCGGGATATTCTGTTTTAGTCATAGAAAATCAAACTCACTAATTGTAAGTGTGCCGCCAAATTTTGAAAATATCGTTAGCGTGCCGCGGAAAAAAAAGGTTACCGAGCCCCGATTTAACGTATTAGTCGATTTCGCTTTCTCGCTTCGATCGCCATTTATTTGTTTTGCAACTATCATTCGGGGTTGTGAGCGTTGTAGTGTCTTGGCAGCATTTCCAGCTCGCATTGACTCACTACGCGAATGCTGCACGCGGAAACACGCCACCGCGAATTATGCAATTCCCATATACATATCTCTACAGCACCTGGAGCTAAATAAACCGTGGCCTATTGTGCTCCGAAACCGAGGGTTTGAGCGGCGTTCCCGATTTGCCGTTCCGGGAACGAATTACGGCCCGTTGTGTAAGTGATTCGATTGAGTTTTCCCGGAACGGAATGAGTCGCGTTCACCAAAATTGCATTCGCGATTTGCATGTTTGGATCAATTGGCAAGCGGTGGTTGTTGTTGTGTGGTAGATTTCGTATCTTTCGAGTGCGGTTTTGTTTGACGTTCGTTTTGAAAGTATGTGTATATGTCGTAATGTGGAAGTTCCCATTTGTCCGGTCTGTGATTTGATTTAGTGAAATTATTCGTTAACGGGATAATTGAACGTTGGACGTGTATTAATAGTTATTTATTGTTGTGTGAAGAAATGTCTAGAAACGTGGGCGTCCCCGTGCGAAACTTGTCTTTCTTGACTCAGTCTTCGAAATATGTAAACATTTTGAAAAAAAACTATTAACGTTCTAATATTTCTAGTAGGAAAAATTTGGCGACCGTGTCACATGTTGATGCTCCATTTGAAATATGTGGCTGTAGGCATTTCCCATTCACTTTCCGCATAAATAGTCGCTTATTAATATAAAGTCTATTAATACAAATTTTCTGAATGTTACTTGCGTAAGCGATAACACAAACTTCTATATTTACTCGCAAGTAATTATAATCTATATTTAACTCGCCGCGAACAATTGATCCGTCAAAATTTCAACAAAAGGTACAATGTCGTACTGCATGCAATTGACGCCGCCGAGTTTTCATTAAAATTGTAATTTTTCAAGCGTCTTATTTTATTTGAACAGCTTTATTTTAATTCAGCCACTGAATTTCAGCTATGCAGCACTTTCAGACGTACGACACCGCCGAAATTCGCCGATTTGAAAAACAAACCTTCGACCCAAGAGTCCCTAGCATTAAATATTTCAGGTAGTCACGAACAGCGGAATCGGAATACATTACATGTTACATACAACCGCTAGTACATGTGTACGCGAGCATTCGTTGTACGTCTGTCAAGGTGAAAGTGTTACGATAGCCATTTTATATAAATGATTTTTTCATCGATACGTACGCATGTACTTTTCCGTCTCTTCCTACGAAGGCTGGTTTAAGTACATAATTGATATGTGTAACCTTTGACCGTAATAGTCATGTGTTTTTTTTTTTTTTTTTCGGTGGAAGCGTTAATCGACATCGTCGCATTGTTCCACTTCCCATTCGAGCGCGGGTCTATTTGAAAGAAAACGAACTGAAAAAATAAAACGAGGATTCTTTGGAACCGGGTCAAAATGTGTATTTTCGACGACGGACACTTTCACTGCTCTTTTCCTCGCCTCTAATATTAAACAACGTCGATATCGAGATTTGATGTTCGTTTCCGAAATTTCCATTTCGAGGCCGTGATTCATCGACTCATCGTTGCGTCGTGTTATCGAATCGGACAGAGATAAGCCACCTTTTTCGAAACGTATAAACAATGAGTGCACCGGTCGTCTTTGTTCGCTTTGTTTTACTTCTGTGATTTTCCATTGCATCCGTTTCGAGGTGTTTTATACGAGGATAGTCCCGATTCCGACTCGCACCGTATCTGGATCATATCTAATTGTATACACGGTTCGGTCCCATTGTTGGGAAGGCAGGTCGATTTTCGAAAGTGCGAAAACGTTGCGCAACGTGTTAATTATCGCCGATCGAAAGTGTGAATCGTTTTCGGTCTGCACAAATTGTGGATCATCGTCGTCACTTTGGGAAATTAGATAACGCGAAGATATGCAGATCGATGCTTTTGTTATATTGGGACGGGTCTAATGTAATCGGGGGGCTTATCGGAAAGTTTTGTGTAGAATCTGTATTGTTATCGTTGTTTGTTTATTTTAAGATTTTTGTGTTGTGTGTGTGTGTATAGATTCTTTGCGGTTTCGATTTATGTATAGTGAAGATCCTGAAACGACGTCGGAAAAACCTGGTCGTGTTCAAATTGATTTTCTCATTTTTAAATCTATATACAAATGGTCGATATGCGGTTATGACACAATGTTTACAAATATTAGATTTATTTTTTTTAGTTATCAAAGTGTGCTGCATTAAATTTGAACATTTTTATCGCATTCGAATTATGTGTAGTAAAATTTAATATTTTTTTTATAAATCAATTGTACAAACTTATACTTTATACATAAACACCCTAATACGTATATAAGTATTGGATTTTTATGCGAAACAACACGTTAAATGCGAAACTTACGAAGCTCACGCAAGTACTATACAATAAATCACATATTATCGGAAAAATTAGGTTTTTTTCGGCGAACGAAAACACGCGAATTTTCATAGCTTCCCGACAGTTCGCAGTCGCTTTTCGTTTGGTTTTTTGTCAATAAGGCTACTCTTGAGGTTTTTTTAGAAAGCAGAACGAGTCGACCTTTGTTTATGTATTTCTAGTACTTTTTAATATTGTACGCGTTTCGTATTAGACGCGATTGTGTCTCCCCATTTGCTCCGTTTTACGTATCGATTGCATTTTTGAGGTGAAATTCGCAGCACGCTTCGCTCTCTTTCTATGTATTTATAATAAACGCTCGGTGTTCTCAAAGTCACTGTTTATTTTGATAAAGCGGAAGATTTTTCTATAAATACGTTTTTATTTATCAACAATTTTGATATCTTTTATTTGAAGTTTTTTCTAGAGTTCATTTTGCTTAATTAATTGAGGAAAAATATGTTGGATTTATGAAATGAATCGTGCATTGAATCTAAACGAACTTTTTTTTTTATAAAAATCATTTGATTATGTAATGGTTCTATTATGACTCTAGTAAAAGAACATTTCTGAATGAGAATTATATAAACATGATTTTGAAACGATGCAATTGTTTGTACATTTTTACAAAATAACTAAACGACAGCGACTTTAGAGACAATGTGTTCGTTTATATCTAGGATACGACCATCAAACGCTCTTGTGCTTTTGCGACCTTCTCGTACTTGGAAATCTTCGCTCCTCCCACCTCGGGTTCTTTTCAAACAACTCACGAATGTTTTTCACGGGTATATTATGATTCATTGAAAACGTTTAACCTTTCGGCGACAATGTGTCGAAGGGCCCGTCACGGTTCCGAGCGAAAAGCCGTCTCGTTTCGTCCGTTTTTGTACACAACTCGCGCAGATTTATTTCGTGTTTATTACGTTCGATTCGGCGATTTGGGGTTGGTTATCTACACTTCCGGGGGTTGAGGGGATCGGTTCGATACGGCGGCTCGACGATCTCTCGAAACTTTCATGATAACCTTGGCTCGTTGACGTATTATTGATTTGTAACAGTGTCATCTTATGCGCGGTTGGGTTTTGTGGAAAATGGTGGGAAATTGTTTATGGGGATAATTTGGACGTGTGTTAAATGAGAACGTGTGTGTTGGAAAAAGTGTTTGTGGCTTAAATCGAACGAACGTGCTTTGAAATAGGGCGAAATATTATACCGATTGCACGTCCATTGTTCACGACTTTCATAATTTAATCGATACGCGATAAATCGAATTTAAATAAAATGATAAAAAAAATGGACCAAATTGTTATAATCTAGTTGACAGTTGTATTGTTTGTAGAGATTGATTTTATTTACTCTGGCGACGTTGCCACCTATCTTGTCATTTGAATGCACAAAATATTCATTCTATGATTAAAATAATGCTCAATACGAGATTCTTTAATCGTATATTTTTCTAATGCACAAGCAACTCGTTATAAAGCACAATCTATATTTTTTTAATCGCACCCATTATTTACACATTTCCTTAACATCGATACGAAAACAATCGTTTCATTTCAAAATCCACTTTCCAAAATTGATACGCAGCCGAAAATTGTTTTGTCGCGCCGATAACAGATTTATCTTCACTCCGATTACACACACATTTCGAAAACATCACATGACAATCGCGCCTCAACAAATCCGTCCAAATTTTTCAAATTCGAACCCATCCAACGGCGCAAACGTAACCGAATCATTCTTGTGGATCGCTTACCAGCAAACAATGGATCCATCGCTTGCGAAATAAATTCGTTTTCATTGACAGCGATCGAATACCGTTTCGATCTCGAGTTTGACCCTAAGACAGATCTGTGCACATAATATGCCGTAACCAGGATGTCAGTCGATTTGCTACATTGAAAATTATTGCCCGCCTGTGTGTATTCGTTCGTCTGTTGTAAATGTAAATTGTTTCACGGTTCGATTAACAGCGATCGTTACGGGAGGGCCCGAGTCTCGAAAGATTCGGAAAAACGCGGTCGTTGTATCGTAATTTGTGTGTGTGTGTGTTAATTTTCATGTCGTTTTTAATTTTTTTCAAGTCGATTTTTTTACGTGCAGATTTTCCTGTTATAGTGTCGTATCAATTTTCGAAATGATTTATGTTTATTTTATTTTAGATAAGTTATTCGTCTGGGCACTGATAGGACCGATGAGCATATAACGTACGATAAACGTTTTTAATCAACGAGCGCTTGTTTTGCAAATGTCATTATTAGTAGCCGTTTATTCAATTACCGCGCCATAAACGTTGAAAGAAATTCCATAAGGATCTCGCCATTGTAACAGGATATTAAACAGGAACTTCCGTCTTTTATTGCATAGACGTCACACAACGCTTCGATGTTTCAACAAACGGAATATTCGATCTATTATCGTAATTATTCTTCATATATTTTTATTCATTAAAAGCGATAAGACCGATCAGAATTTCACACACATTTTCAAAACAATCACAATAAATAGTATTCACAATCAAACATTTCATAGACGTTTTAATACTCGGCAACAGAGGTCGATCGATCGGGGATCGCGATTCGTGGATTTGCCGTGGCGATTTTCGCATTAAGAAGACCGCTCGTAGTTGACGTCATTAGGTGCACTCTGTTATTGGGTGACGTGCTGTTATCGTTCGCGCACCTGCGCGTGCGCATCGGCCCCTTAACCTCGGGCTTTCTTCGGTTTATTTTTGTCGAATTCGTGATTGTCGCCGATGCCGGGGTTCGCTTGCCGAAAGTTGGTCCGATCGGTGTTCACCGGATTTATTGAGTATTTATTTTGTTTTGGTGTTTTGAAATTGTGTTCAAATTGTTGTGTTGGGTGTCACGATTTTGTATGGATTTTTTTTTGTGATCGTGGTTGAAGGTTTGGTGAAATTTTCTAATTGTGAGTACATCATGCGTAGCGGTGGTGTTCTGTCTGTATGTACTGTAGATGTGGCACATGCTATAAAATTAAAAAAAATAAATACTAGTATTTTTATATTGTATGTATAATATTTCAAAATTCGGTAAGATTGTGTCATTTTCCGATGATACGTAGAGTTTCGTTTGAAATTTTGTATATTTCAAACTTTTTACCATTCGTCTCGATGTTGTTATTAATTGATCTATAATTCATTTCAATTTGAAACAATTATGGTTCGAATTTTCGAAACGCTCTAGGTTATTTCGATCATATTTAACCTAATTGTATCACCGCCGCGCAAATTCATTTAAAACATTTTACTTCAATACCCAAAGTTGGTAAAAGTGACAATTAGCTTATGACAGTATTTAAGTGGGAACACCTGGGGGCCACTATGCTATCACTCTGCACCATGTCAATATAGAGACACCTACAAAATATTTTCGATCTGAATACTTGATTGAATAATATACGTTCAGCTTAACCTATCAATGCGTTCAGTAATAAATACGTTCAGACTTTTGACTGTTTGAAACATGCGGCATTAAATAAACGCGTTTAGTTTTAGTGAACACGTCTAGATATCGCTAATATAATTCGGTGCGGGGTGACGCTATAGATTACAATTTGTAAGTGTATGTTTCAGGTGTGTACACTTAAAATACTGTCTTAATCTGTCACATTTACCCTAAAGTTTCTCGCAAACATATCCGATACATCCGTCAAAAGCAAAACAAACACCGATAATCACTCGCTCACCATCCAACTCCGACACCATCTAATCGCAATAAAATCCAACACAAACGTTTCCTCCAACGAAAATACACCAAAAAAAAAAGATCATCACCGCGGTTTGTTTACGAAACTGACAATGGGCCGGCGACTTGGCCGCCGCCCAGAGGGTCACAATGGCCGCGCGCCGCGGTATGCCCCCGCGGCTCCGCGAAACCACCCGAGAATGTTATTCCTCTTCTGCGGGCATACCTTGCTTTCGGGGGGCGGAGGCCCAGCGGCGCGGCGCCCCCGTGACCCACTTGTCGCCCGGTTTCGGCGACCTTGTCCGGACAGGGGTGGGCAAGCGTGGCCCTTGTCCCGACGGTGGTCGGGTTTTTGGGTGTGCGTGTTTGGGTGTCGCGTGCGTGCGTAGAGTGGTGTTGGGTGGGGATTTGTGGTTTTCGGTGATGGGTTTGTTGTGATGGGTCTGCGGCAGGGCTGCCGAAAATTCTGGATTGGATCGGAATCGTTGCATATCCCGGATGAATGTTGAATTGTTCCGGAAATTTGGAAAAAAGAGTCGGATTAGGATGCAAATATGATTCGTAGTGAGTCATGTGCAGAATTTGAATTATTGGTGATGATGTTCAGTTTTGAGCATGGCCGCAGTCAGGATTTTTTAGGGGAGGGGGGCGAAACACAACTTTGTATATGTGTCATAGGCGGATTCTAATCCAGGAAATCTCAATAGAATCTGCATATAAATAAATTTTATGCGATATTATGCTTTATGACAAAGGATTTAACGCTCATATTTAAATCCGTGAATACGCGTTTATATAACGTTTTGGATTTGAGCAGCATTTAAAACGCAGTATTATAATTAGTCTTAAATCGTTAGAAATAAAGTGAATATTTATTTACAAGCAGATTTTAACGTTACGAATCATTATAATGAATTTTAAATCGTAATACACAAAGCTCAATGAAAATGAATAACATTTGAAATTTCCTGAATTGGAAACCGCCTATAACAATATTTCAACATAAATCTCATAATTTAAGTATAATTTGTCATTATTTTTGAAATTCAGGGGGGCCTAGACCCCCCATGCCCGTGGCTGCGGCTATGGTTTTGAGCTATTTGTCCCGGAATCGTCACAAAAAAGTTGGCAACCCTGGTATGCAGTTGTTATCGGTGGGTGGGTTTTTCGTTGACGTATGTGCGTTTTGTGCGATGCGGTTGTGATTAGTGTGCAATGTTGATTGGTTTGATACAAATGGTTTTGTCATTGTGTAAATAGTTATAAATATCTGATGTATTAGTTAATGTGAATCACGTTTTGATAAAAATCAGTTTAATATAAGTATGGTCATTATTTCTTGGTTATCGAATTTTTATATCTTGATAAAACTTTTTTTTTTTTTTTTTTAGAGAATTGTATCGATTTGTTTTTTATGCAACCTGTAATGTATCAGTGTTGTACAAAAAAAAATAGGACTTAAAGCAATATTAAAAAAAAACGTATTAAATTAAAAATTAACAATAAGTCATTATTTGATTTTTTAGCATTTTTAATCCTATGAAATGTCAATTTAGCAACCGTAAAAAAATATTTTCAGACCAAAAAAATCTATTTGCTTTTTTGAAAAGTCTTCTTTTTTTTGCCTTATTTCAATTTACATTTCTTCTATAGAATTATTATCAAAAATTTCCATCCATGATAGTGTTTCGATCTTCATCGGAAGTTCGGGTATTATTTTTATATATTGTGTGTGTTGATGAAGGGAAAGTTTGAATATTAAAGCCATTCTTTGTCAAATGGTTTCGAATTAACGGTATACGAATCCATGTAGAGACTGCTGTTTATTACTGAACAAAGGTGATCGGTAATAAAAAGCTTGAAAAAAATCGGTGTCTATCTATCAAGGTTGAGACCGTTATATGAAGAAAATCGTAATTGAAATAAATGAAGTACATATTTGTAGGTTGATACTTTTTAACCTATTCGAAAATTGTTGAGAAGGTATTGGAAAAAAGTCGAGTCTTGAATTTTTTGGTTTGTTTATTTTTTGACTGTACAAAAAGTTTATTTTTATCACTACAGCATAAAAGGTCATTCTAAAAAACAATGGTGGTCAGCGCACAAAAAAAAGTTAAAACGATTTCATCAAAGTACTGATTGCGTTCAATGTGCTTCATTTTGGAAATGGCGCGTCTGATTGCGTTAGGTTGTTGACAATTATGTTTTCTGAATTTTTAGATAAATATTTACGGTTATCATAATTAGTTTCAATTGACATATTTTCATGGTCGCGCTTATTATAAAACTGTTTATATTCTGATTTTAATCGACCCTGAATTAACAAGACCTTTGTATTTGGATGTTTATGTTCTAATTTATGCGAAGATCAAAATTAATTTCTTCACGCGGATTATACTGTGAAAATCCAAGCTTTTTTGTTTTCTGTCAATTTATTAAATCTCGCATACACTTCCAAGGTTACTACAATATGAATAATCAATTAGGAATACGTAATGAGCACTATCAATTATTTTTTATCTGTAATACGTTCAACCATATTAGTGAAGACAATGAAGTAGTAATTGAGTAATTTATATTATCTACAAACACTTCCAAAAAAAATTTCCATCAAACACCATCGATATTTTACACTCGAAATCGTTTTATACGGTTGATAAATCGCGAGAACACTCAAATTCTGATTTTATACCTATAGAAATTCCCCTTTAAAGTTTCTATAGACACCCACACCATTCACAAAGCTCCCTTCTAGATTAGCAATTCTCAAGCGTGTTCGAACGGGGTCGATAATGTCAAGAGGGTTGACGGGCAGCTTTTTATTATTATACATTCGTATTGTGGACGTAAAAATAGCCATTTTTCTTTCATACCCGCACCTATTTCCAGAACGCGGATTTCGCCCGATTCAATTATTCTTCAGATAATGCACAATTTTAGAATCGGTATAACAAAAATTTTGAATCTCTCTTACGATAATGATGGGATATTTTCGTCGGAATTCAATTTGTATGTAGATGATGCTTCGTGACGACGAATCGTCAACGAGTGAAACGCGCGATGCGATCTTGTGCTCCAATTATGATCGCCTCGCGTTCGAATCGTTTTAAATTGGCTGTAGTTTTTTTTTATTATTGGAAAACGTATGCATGTGTTTAAAGCGAAAGGTCGCATTTCGAACTCGTCGATAAAATTCGTAGTGGAAAGATAACGTTCGAGTCGGTTAAGTCAGGTCAGGTTTTCGCATTTTTATAATCCCCTGATTTACGCGGTAGATACGTTCCGCGAAAATTCGCGTAAAAAAAGTGTATGTGTTCATACAAAAAAATGAGATAGGTTCCAGGGCAAAAAAAAACGTGTAAATTGAGACATGAAGTCTATATTAAATGGGAAGATTGGTTCAGGAAATCGCGTAAAAAAGTCTAAAAAAATAAAGTTAAATTAAAATATAATTAAATGAAATAAAAAAAAAAACGAAATAAAATCTCATCTCATAAGCTTTAGCAACAGATGATGCTTTTTCTCCTTTTTGTAAGCGATTCAAAATTTCTATCTTTATAATGATATGACTTTTCTCTTAATCGACAGAAAGAGGAAACGGGAGAGGGGGGATAAATGGTCATTGATATCGACGTGTGCCCGACCGTTATTTTTATCTTACTAAATAATTTTTATTTAATTAAATAGGTGTCATTATGCAATATTATAAATAATTAATTAAAAACATTATTTGCTTGACCGCGTTAAAATGAAATCGCATATATCGCGGAATACCCGTAGTCGAAGTTTTTAAGTGTTACAATTCACTTTATCCGTTGTATAATATGATAACACCGTAGCAAAAATCTGTTCAGTTTTTCCTATTCGGGTCGTTTAGATTAGCATAATCGCGTTGAAGCATGTTTAATTTTCGTTTATGTGATCCGATATTAATTTTTGTGTGTGTAAATCATCGAGGGAGTTCACGTATTTGAATATTTTATTTGTTCGCGAATGATTTTTAATATCGCGTTCTCTGGCGTTTTTGTACGTTGTTTTCAGAGTAGCATGCGTCAAGGTCTCGTTGATTTTTTTTTGCCTCGCATTTTTACTTATCAAAATTAATAGCACTTTAGTATGGACTGTATCACACGAATAATGTTCGTTCGGATCGATCGTATTTTTTTCTTCTATACGATGATTTCGTTTTGTCGACGAACGTCCGAGTTCATTGGTTTTGTTTTTTTTTTTTTTATTCATATAATTTTTTTTGCGATTCGTCTGTCTACCTGCGTGCTCATCTAAAATTCAAATATTTACTAGACGTTCCTGCCCGTAAAATGTACGTTTTGCCGTTTCTATTTTTTCGTACGAAAAGTTTGATTTTCGAATTGAAACTTTGTGTTACAAAATATTTTTAACGTAATGTTTGTTTATGAATCATATGTAAATGTTGTAAAGTTTAAGTGATATCATGTTTATCTTCTATAAATTTATTGACTTATCAGCGCTTCGTTATAGCTATATTTAGTATATTGTTTTAGATGAGATTGTTGTATTACTTACTGACCTTCTTTGCAGACATATGTACATTTATAGAAATTTCGAATTTTCCGAAAAAAAAATCAGTTTTATTGATTATCGCACTAATTCGTGCCTAGTGTGCGTTCGTTTCGTTTAAAAACGTCATAAATGCGAGCGTTTAACGAAATAATTGCTTTTATCTTAACGACGATCGTTTTACTGTCGATATTTACCGCGTTTTATTACGCAATTATTGCAATAATCATAAAAAAGAGTCGAACATGTTTACATATTATAAAATCGAAATATGTATACGTACGTTTTCGCCGGCGTGTTTGTGTATTTGCGAAATTGTTTGTTGTTCCGCAATCTCGTTTAATGTGCTTGCTCATCGAGTTCTATCAAATATTATCGAATTGTTTATTTGAATGCGATAATGTTTCGGATTCTTAATCGTTTTATAATTTGTTACTTATTTTATTGGAACGTTATTGAGTGAAATGAATCTCATCGAATTTGTTATCGTGACTTTTCAAGAGCATTCTCGATAAATTTTACATTGAATTATTATATTCTTCAAACGAATTGTGTCAATACGCCATTCATAATTTACATAACGCTGAAATGATCCTTGAATTTATCAATGAAATTTTTTGGTTAAATAACCAAACTCGTTGAATTTGAATAAATTCAACGATTTTTCTTCTAAGCACTATACAACGAATAATTAAAATCGTATTAATTATTTCAATCTACGTACATTTTCCTATCGTTTATCCTCATTCATTATTCAACATCAAATGAACAATCACCAACTAACACATCCCAAGCATCAATTGATCAACACCTATACTAAAAAAACCATCTTCATTTCCCTCACAATTTCCTCTACCAATCTCGCTCCTCCACCGATTCGGACCGTTCAATTTTCCCGCGCTTCGTTTTCATTTGAACACACACACACATCATTAACGACCTACGTGCATACAAAATTGCCGCCACGGGCGAATATTGATTCTAGACGTCGCACACTCAGACGTTCACGATATGTGATTCCGTTGAATGGTGGACGGGTCAGCCTTGAACTTGAATCGTGAATCGCATAAATCGCCATATTTACTTACGAGCGTGCGTTTGTCGGGAGTTTTGAGTTGGAAACTGTTGGTGTTGTCGGGTTTGTGAGGCGGAGTAATAAATGCAGCAATAATGGTGCAAGGTTGCACGTTGACGTTCCGTTTTAATTTGTCGTTGGGATGTATGGGTTGCTTTGTTTCGTTAGGGTTATCAGATTTGTTTAAGGTGGGTTTTTCGCGATGGAATTCGGGGTGTTTTAAAGTCTAATTATGGTAGGTTCTAAGTGGGGATTATGTATCGGGTCGAGTCGGGAAATCGACGATTTTTCGCTGTCTCGAATCCTGGGTATTTGAAAAATATTTACCCGGAATACGAGACTTTAAAATTTCAATTTTATTAAATATTTTGTATTTTGAATAAAATCTGCATAGCAAAAATAACCCGCTCCCTGTTTATATACAATACAAGCAGGTAGAAAGCGGACGGCTAGTCCGTATGATAAAGAACATTTTTTCAAGCTAAAATGGTAAAAAAAACCATCAAAATTTCCTATTTCTAATCCTAATCCTTCCTGTCAGTAGGCGTGCAGAAGATAGCGTTCGATTATTACAATAGAGTCCCCCGATTTTTAGTATTAACCAAAAATTTTCATATTGAAATTAAAAAAAATAAAAAATTCCAATTATAACAAAAAGACATGTTGAAAAAAAGTATTTTTTTTTATAAAAATTATATTTGCGATTTATATTAATCAATTAATAT
The DNA here is from genome assembly GCA_009617725.1 of Hydropsyche tenuis. Lineage (NCBI taxonomy): Eukaryota > Metazoa > Arthropoda > Insecta > Trichoptera > Hydropsychidae > Hydropsyche > Hydropsyche tenuis. Next base: position 3,221,749 of record VTON01000009.1, read on the forward strand.
TACATATGAAATAAGATAAATCGTAATTTTTTTGAAAAAAAAACGTGAATTAAAAGCGGTATATCGAAATATCTAAACGTCGCACCCATTTTATTTAGCTAAATAGTGGATTTTAATACCTTGCCATATAGAAAAATAAAAGTAATCTATTGCAAAAATCAATTTCATCGAGATCTGAAATTATCAAGTCGTAAAAAAATATCTTGAATTATTTACATTGTGATAATTTTCGGCATGTAATTTATAAAATATAATATGCAACACGTATGACATCTAAAATAATTCAAAAGAAATCTTCTACAAAAGGATTGATGTTTTTGTACAAAGTATCAGTTATTAATTTGTGTTTAGAAAAAATCTTTTACATTAACAATTAACGAAAAATATGACAGAAATTAACAATAATCTCTTGCAACGAGGGATTATTTTGTCTTTGCAACAACATATTTCGTCGTTATCTGTAAAATATCACTTACTAAACAAAAAAGAATTCCGAGAAAATTTGTTGAAAATATCAGTTAGTGTTTTGACTTTGTCTTTTTCATAATAATTAGAAATAGGCTACCTGATTCGTTCTTAAATGCTTTAGTATTTTCAAAATTAATTTCGCCATATAAAAATCCTGATGTTATTATAAAATTGATACAATAATCTTGTTTAAAATTGCATAATGTATTATATTTCCCAAATATATAATTTTTTCATGATTAAAAAAAAATCAAAGTGCCTCGAGTCCCGTGTATTTGAAAACCTCGAGACTTCAGAATCCCTAGTTCGAAGTATGGTGTTATAATGTAAATGGTTTTTGATGCTAATTTGTGTGTCCGGATTCGTACGGAATCAAAGTTCGATGTTGAAAATCTTGTATTTAATGTAGGATGCGATTATGATTTAATTGAACGTTAGGTAATTGAATGATATATCTCTGTAAAAAAAGTTATAAATACTGATTACAATTCTGCGCAGTTGAATCCTCATATCATATAATTTTTATGGTACTTACTATTTTTTTTAATCAAAAATTATCTTAATCCTTAGAAATAATTTTAGAAATCGTATGGAAAAAAATAAGTGTTTTGTAATTCATTTCGTTTCCAATTCCAGCTTATCTTTTATACCTGTCTAATTGTAAGTTATTTGTAATAAAAGTTCTTAACTTTCTAATAAATAATTATAAAAACGGCTTCACTTTCATATCCTTACATTATCATTGTAGTAGATCGAAATAATTAGGAAGAAATACATTTTCTATTCAAAAGAAAATATTTCATATTAATCAAAAATACAATATCCTACTTTAGTATATCGTATGGTAACCCTGGACGATACATTGTTTTCGTGTTGGGATTCTTATGCACATTTTCAATGTTGTTTACGGTAGGACGCTTTCACTGTTGATAAATATGTTTTTATTGTTTCGTAATCGCCAATACAAATAACGTTTCAGTTTCTATTTGTTTGCACTTCGAACCCGTTCGATTCTCACGAAAAAAAAAATTACCATGATTCACCAATATTCCAACACAATTTTTATTATAAACAAAACTGGTCAGTCAGTCGTCCGATACGTCGCCGTTAAACTGCTAATTTTAACCGCTCGTTAAGTCCAGTTTACACGCGACGACTAATCCGACTAGCTCGCTCACCCGTTGCACTTTTCAGACTATCGTCATGCAAAATGTGACAAAATCTCGTCCGAGACTCCTCTATTTTTCGACATCGGCAGACGGTATGCTTGCGATACCGCCACGGTAAGTTTCGTCGGATTTTTTGAAAAATTCTAATGTCGCCGGCCGGAGAAAGTTCCGATTGTTCGAGCTCGGTTGCTTTTTTTATTATAGTGATGCGTTTTGTATCGACATGGTCAGGTTAAGTTTCCTGGAAAATCAGTCGATTGACTTGTGGGATTTTGATAATCCCGGGATTATGCGTGTAATTCAGACGTAAGTCTATATCGGATTAATGTGTGTATTCAGAAAAGATTGTTTATGTATAGTGTCCGAATTGATATGTTAATGAGGCGATCGTTTTTTGCATTATTGAATGTATGAACATCAATCGCAGATGATTATTATACGCGTACGTGTGAAAGGTACCATTCGCACGGTACTTTGGAATTCTTATGTGCTGTTTTCGTATTTTTTAATTTCTTCGTGAGCGCGTATAATTGAATCGGAAAAATTGTTCGTATCGCCGATTCGACATTACCTCGTCGCCATACAGTGAAAGTCAGCCTCGGCCGAGGAGCAAAATGAACAGATGAAATGTTCGATTTTTCGTATTATACGTTCTCTCGTCGTGGCCTCTGTTAAACGATCGACGTATTGTTGAAAATCGACCCTGCGTTTGTTGGTCCGTGCCGAATTATCTGCTTTTACGAAATTTCTAGGAATTGTGCGATTGTCGGGAATTTTTTTTGTTTAGAAATGGCCGAAGTACCGCTCGTTGAAAGCAGGTAATCCAGTTGTCGGTGAAAAAAATTGTTTTCTATATTCAAAAGGAAACACATATTTGTTATCTAATTTGTACTATTTTTCGCATTTGTGAGCTGTGCTTTTTTTAATAATGTTTTGTAAGCTTGACGGTGGGTGTGTTAAATAAATATTACTCCCATGTTACTCATTTGTCATTACCACCCCTAAATTTGTATCTGTTTATCATTTTCGATTGTATAAATCGAGCGATTCTCATTTTGAAATATATAAACTAGTCTTTTCCATTCAGAAATATCAAAATGTTCTAAATCCGAAATTAGAATTCATCGGTAAAAAGTCAAATCGATTAATAAACTTCGTTCCCATTGATGATTTTTTTCCGTCGAAATTTCAACAGTTTCGTTTGATACTATTTGAAATGCGTCTATCAAAAACCTCTGTCCTCCAGTCACGCATCGTTGCTTGCGAAAAGATCGTGCCCGCGTCTAGGTACGTTTTGACATTTAAGACCCCGAAAAAATAAAAATAAACACAAAACGAAATTTTTTATATAAAGATATTAGCGATGCGCAGTGTTGACTTTCGCCATGCAAACGAAACGACGCCGTTTCCCAGTATTGTATCTTTCCCCTTATCAGAGCAATAGTGTAATGTGAATCTAGGATATGTTGCAACTTCGTAATTTATTTATTATCAATATAATTTTCAATATTTTATTTGTCGTTTGTCAGACACCGTTTTTACTGTTCAGAATCGCACCCGGGATATGGTCGTAATTACGCGTATTGTCGTAAAGGCTAGCCTGGTCATCGTCGGCACTCGTCAGGTAGTGGTGAGACGCCGTTGTCGAAGGACGTTTGCCGATTGCTGTCATCCTTATCTGTTAAACCTCTGGTTCTAACCTGGAAGGAGCCTTTCGAGTCTATCGATATATTCTCTGTTCCTGTTCCTGGCTTGAGGAATTCGTAGATTGTGGTTTCGCTGGAGTTTTGTGTGATTTGACACAAGCGGTGTTATCATTTGTGATAATTCTCGTTTTGACGCACAGTCGCGTTCAGACACTGTTCGGTACGTTGTTACTCTTGAGAGTTTTAATTTGTGGCAATTGTAGTTTTCTAGAAATAGTTGCGGTCTGTGCGACTTCCTACACATGTTCTGTTTCGATTGTTGTTTTCATCGTCTATTGATCTCTGTGAAGTTCATTGTCGGTTGTTTTTTTTCGTGTTTGTACCTGCTGTAGGAAATTAGTCGATAAATATCTGTATTTTCAAAAGTAGGATATATATATATCGTTTCAAATGTGCATACATTATTTGATTTTATCTGCTTTTTCCACTTTATTAGAGATAAGATAAGAATATCAAATGCATGGAATAAATATTGCTTATCAATTACTTTTTAATCATAATATTTTCCTTATGTATAAAATTTATCATGTTACAGTTTTTAATTCGAGATTATATGATTTAATTATTATACATTTCTCTTAACATGTTGATATTCGTTATTGTTTTGGATTTTGTTGTATAATGTAAAATAACATGCCTCGACATATCATATCATAATATTATGTTTGTTTTGCAGTGTTGAGCGAGATAGTCTGCGCGAGAGGGAGCGGCACGCCCGCGCGCAGATGTCCTCGCAAGGGAACGAAATTCAGGAAGGTGTACCCATGTTTAGGCCGCCGGTTAAAGTGAGTTTTCATTCTTCTTATTCGTATAACCTTGTTCAATATGTGATATAATTGCTAATATTCGTATGTTTTTTATCACAGGTCAGTCCGGCGGCTACAGATCGTGTTACCCAACAAATTCAAAGCAGGCTTGGTGATTATCACACAGTCAAACATTTTTTGGACGATCCCAAATCGTCAATAGGTGTTTATGGCGAGCCAGCTAGTCCAGCACCAGGTAATGAATCGCTATATCTCGACGTTATTTATTATATAAAGTATTGGTTGAAATGTTAAATGAATTTGTGTTTTGATTGCAGGTGGACCATTGCGAGGGGGTGAATTCAAGAAACCTCATCATACGTCTTCTCAAAATGGAAGGCCCCATCAACGGATGCCACCTTACCCCAAAGTAAATTGGATTATTTTTATACTATTTCAGATAGTAAATACGTTGAATTTCATGATAAATTAAGCAAATTTTGACAGAAGGTTAAAAACATCGAATTGTTTTACAAAGATGTATAATACTCTGTTATACCTTTTTACAATCACTTTTCAGCTTCATTAAGAAGTTTAGTGTGTAAAAAATTAAAATTTTAATATACGTTGACGAGTGATTCAAAATAAATTATATGTTTTTTTCACCTGAACATGTTTTTCTATGATTATTATGAAAAAAATATGTTTCGATTAAAATATGTCTACATTTTCCTCCATGAGGTTACTTTTGAATTTTTATATTGTTTCACTTAACTAAATAGGTTCAAAAGTTAAACAATTTGATTATTTATCGATTCGCTAATTTTATATTTATTTACAGTATCCAGACGGGCTGCCTATGGGGGTACCCAAGCGAGGACCGTCCACCAGATTGTATAATGGACGTGTACAACCGGTTAGGATTTCTTTTTGTTTTTCATCCAATGATTGATTTTCAGCAACAAATTACTAAAAAATTGTATTGTTTTATAGACTTTGCCCTCCGAATTGGACGAAGTACAAACTATATTCAATGTAAGTATATTGAGTTATTTGAATAATAATAGTTTAATTTAAGGATGATGTTAATTGTTTTAATTTTTCATATTTAGGAAATGAAATCCTTGTCTGTTGTTCAACCGTTATCTGCTATTGCTCAAACACCTCATAAAGAAATGGAATCTAAATTTATATTTAATGCTGGAACTCTTATAAAAGTTAGTGTGATATTTGTCTGAAATTCATTTTGTATATTATTATCTATTTGAAATATGTTTCATAACTTTTTTATTTTATTTTTTAGCCAATTGAAAATATGTCACAAAGCAACAACTTTAGTGAAGTAAAACAAAATATTCAGAATAAAACACGTAAGTTATTTTGAAATTCATAAACTGTAAATTTGATTTATCATGTGTATCGATTAACTGATGGTGAATTTATATAAGGTGAGCGAATGAATGAATGAATTTATTAGGTGAACTCTTAATAATTAGATTTAAAAAAAATCAAAAGTAGGTTTATATAATATATAAAATTGTTAATTTGTTTGACTCTTTCCTATGAGTAACAATTAAATTCAATGACATCACATTTATCTGCTTGTGAACATATACTATACGCTCGTAGAATGATTGCAATTGAAATTGTACTTGCGCATCCACAGCGTATGGAATTGTGCTAATTTATATTTTATAAATAGTTCATACCGAGAACTGGATGTTTATGAAAATTTTCGTGCATTGTTTATTCTACAGATTAGAATAAAGCAGGAAATTTATAAATCAAAGCGTGTTTCCATCGACTTTTATTTAACATTATTTCAGTTACAATAATCTTTATACATCAACTGATTAAATTCAACATTCTGACAATAGAATTTGCATTTTTTTTATCTAGAAAATATTAAGTACTATATTCCGAAACAATGATTATATTCCATTCGTTTTATTACCAAGGTACTTGAAATAATTTAATATTTATTTGAATATAAAACGTTCTCGATTACTTTCCATCACTTTTAAATATTTGATATTCACTTTTACACCATCCCACACACAAACAATCATCTCCAGTACAAACACTACCTCACGCACGCATGCAACAAACACAAATTTAGGTATGCCAGTCGTCCTTTATCGGAATGGACTGTCCTTGTCTCTTATTTTGAAAATATGGCAAATGTCCTTTATTTTGGAAATTTGGAATAAAAATTTCTTGCAGCTAAATGATAATTTAGCATTGTAATTTGAACAATTGGCAGTACAAATATTATTTTTAAAAATTAATTTTTGGTGAATTATTGTAATTTTTCTATATCTATATAAAAAATATTCTATATAAAGTTGAATTCATTTTTGAAAGAAAAAAATCATTTGTTTGCGTAGAAGCGAATTTTATTATTTAAAGTCGCCCATTTGTCCTTTATTCTGTGAAACTGATTACATATCAATAAAAAATTTCGCCTGTGACACTTCTTTTCCTTCATTTTTATTTTTTATGTGTAATGAGATAGTAAATTTGAAACCCTTTCCAGGACTTCTGCTCCCAAAATTTTCTGATGAACTCACCACTAAAAATTTCAAAGTGCCCTTTTACTTCAACATAACAGACTCGGCAACCTTAAACACAATAAATTTCCAACAATTAATACCAACTCCCACTAAAAAAACCCACAAACACCCATCCATCCCCATCACCAACAAAACCCCACAACAACAAACCGCCACCACCCACACACGACCGCGCCGAAACGTCAACCGCCAACACACACACGACCACCCCTCCACGCGAGGGTGACCACGCGTGCGTTCCTCCGCGGGCCGGCTCCGCGCATGCTCGCAGCATGCCCTACGTCACGTACGCCAGTGACGTCACGTGCTCCGCCCACGCCCGCCGTTGGTGTCGTTGGTGTTGGTGCTGGTGTTGTTCTTGGGACGGCTACGTCACTGGGCTGACGCCGGCGCCAAACTGTTGCACTCACGTGGTCGTCTGGTGCGCGGGAGATGGTCGCCGTTGGTTGTGGGTTGATGATGATGATGATGATGATGATGGTGGATGATGGTGGATGATGGGGGTGTTTGGTTTGGTCGGAGGTTGTTGGGATGTGGTTTTGTACGGTCGTTTCTCGAGTTGTGTGGTGGATGTGAAGGAAATTGTGTGAAAAGGGTTCTAAAGTGAGGATCGTTTAGATCAGTGGTTTAGATCGTTTAGATCAGTGGCCCCTTGTGGGCGTTTTTTGGTCTGGCGGGGCGTTTTTAAATCTTTAATACATAATGTTTATAAAAAATAATCATGTTTTTTATTTGTAAAGAAAATCGTTGCATAAAATACACACATAGAAAAGAGAGTAATTTTTTTTATAGGGGGGGACGCTGGATAGTTTTACTGTGGTAAAGGGGGCGATTCTTTAAATATGGTTAAGAAACACTGGTGTGTAGATGGAAATTTTAAATTGGGATGTTGGTAATTTTTTTGTGTTCCGTGGTGGATCGCGGAAATGGAAATTTTGTAAAGAATGTGAGATAGGGTTCTAAAGTGAGGATCGCGTAAATGGAGGTTTTTCGTGAGAGTTCTAGACTATTTGGTTTTTTAATTTTTTTGGATGGTCTGAACTGCTATGGTCCGTCACTTTCATCTAGTGTTCAGAAAAATACGTGTAAAAAGGGTCTTAAATAATCATGGCTTTGGAACGAATACTTATTTGAGTTGCTCCACTCCGGTATCAAAATACTTTTTTAAAATTTAATTAATTATTAAAAAAAATTATTTAAAACATAAAAATATACAAATGATGTAACTTGTATATCACTATGGAGTGAGAGAGAATAGTGATATAATTTTTATTAAAAATTAAATTAATACATAATTTTAAAACAATTTTTGAAATTTAAAATCGGAACAGCGTAGTACTAGAAATTTCCGTGCTTTGAGTAAAAACTAATTGTTCCACTTGCTCTAGCTCCGCTTCAAAGTTCTGAACATACATCGAATGATATGATTAGAATTTTGATATTAAAAAAAAAGTTATAATAACTGGAACAACGAAAAGATATAGGACATCTGTTTTGTTTTTGTACCTTATGTTAATTATTACTCATGTCTTTAATTGACTATTTAATCGAAAATCGGTTTCGTGCAATGTTTATAATTTGCGTAATACAGTATATGTAATGTTCATTGCAGGTCAAGGCTTATGTGATATAAACGAAAGTTTATCAGTTTTACTTAAATTACGGATTCGTAATGAATTGAATCATCGGCGTTTTTATAACCAGACAATGTCCATTGCATTATAAGCGTTTTTTTTTTTCGATTTTCTTCGGAATTTTAATATCAGGTCAACGGTTCAAGCGTCTATGTACAGATTGCGTAAATTGTCGCTTCACTTTGATTATCTGTATATTCTCGAAATTAACGGATCGAACATTGAAATTATTCTTTGCTAAATGGTCTCGGGTCAATGGCACTTATCCAAGTACTGATTTATTGTCGATTGACTTGTCGAATCTGTGCATTTGACACGATTGAATTAATTTAATGAGCTATATATAAAAATATTTGCGCAAACGTTTTGTGTCGAAGAATTTGTCAAAAAAAAAAGACATCCAGAGTCATCGGCCTACCGATAATTTTCGAATCGATCTGTTGGAGGCATTCCTTTTATGACCTTGTGTGTTAACTGTTAAACATTGCTAAAAATTTCAATTCGCAAAGAAAGGATAAATGTAGTCTAATTTTGTAGTTTTATATTTCAAATTGGATTTTGTATACAATCTATATAAAAACAATTGGGGCAAATCCGGTCGATGACTCTAACAATAAGAGTTTTATCTTTAAAACGTACAATTGTGGTTAAATCCTTTATCACAAAATATATTGTTTTAAATTAAAATTGGTTTCTATTATTTTATTTCCTCAAATTATCATTGAGTGGTTAATCCGGATCTCATTATAATAATATGGGCACTTTAAAAATATTTGCGAAGACATCGAAATTTTTCGTACGTAATAATTTTATGGCATGTCCAAGTTAAAATCAATATACGAACGTGTGAAAATCTAAATAATCAAAAAATTCAAAATTAACAAACAATTATCTTCTTTATCGATATTGCGTGATAGAAAACTATTCTAGATTAGATTTATAATAGTATAGATTATAGTTTTGAATACGCAAAATCGTCATCGTTTAAATTGATCGATTTTGAAAATGTCAGATTGATTAGATCGTTTTTCCGTTCATTTCACATTTTTCAGCTTATAATTTGCCAATGTTCGCAGTTGAGATTAGTCTTTGGACTAATCTAGAGCAATGACTAATAGTCGAATCAGATGACGTTAACCTGTCATGCTCACGTGTCCGACAATGAGAGTGTTTGTCCGAGTGTGGAGCTTTCGCATTTGTCTCCAATAGAAAAGTTCTTGACAAATGCATCGCTTTGTTGCTGGAGTGTTTTTGCGTTGAATTTTGAAAGTTCCGATGCGTCGATGTTGCCTTTCATTTTAATTAAAAATAATAAGTACTTATCTGATCGGACCGGTTGGTCTTTTATGTATAGCAGAATTTTACAGTTTTGGTTCTGCGAATTCGTATCGGATCTAGTTGTTTATTGTCTATTAGGTTTTTTCGATTGCGAATAATTTCTAAAAATACGATTTCTATGCGAGTTTGTGCATAGTCTGAAAACAACGTTTTGCTTTCAGAAAATCTGCTTCGCAAACATTAAGAGCGGTTTTCATATTTCACGCCAGTTGAAACACCTTTTTAATTAATTTCAATACCTCGACCCTTTAATTATTTTGTAAATTATAAAAGCGAATACGCGATACGGCGGCTAGCTAATGCGTTATTTTTTTCCCCACTAAAATTTTGAACAACACGAAGCGTCACTCGTTATGTTTTTTCGTGTCGAAAAATTAGTTTCAACAAAGAACGGTATATATTACACACGACGCACACGCGCTCTCTGAATATTTTATCTTTAAAACATCGATAAAAACCCCACAATCACATCAAATTAAACAATCAAATCCGATCTCTCCCGTTCAAAGTTTATCCAACGATTTGCGCAATCGACCGACGACGTCTACCACTCACACAACAACCCTTGTTTTATTTTTTTTGCGTCTCTCTCACTTAAATTCCATTTCGATCGATACTCGGACAATTCGCCGAATGCACTCGTCGACTTCTCGATTATTCGAAAACGGCGTGCGTGCGTTGCATACGAGTGCACGCATTGCACACGACCCCTCGTTTCCATTTCGAGGGTCATTTATTGTATCGATAAATTGTACAATATCGATGTGTATTATTTAAAAAAATGATATACGTATGATATCCCTCGATTTACACGTTTTCGCTTTTACACGGTTTAAAAAAAAATATATGTTGAAAATAATCAATAATAATAACATTAATAATTTTAAAATTGAATTCTATCACTAACTAAAATAGAAGAGCCACTGTTAGGTAAACAACGAGGTGCGTACCCGCACGTTTGTCATTACGTCGTAGTTTGACGTTTCAAGTGTAACCTCAAAACAATATGTCGACCATGATATTAAACATTTTTATAAATTGCTTATTAAAATTAGGATTTCGGACTAAAATTAACCTAACCTTAATAAGTTAATAGAAAGCTTGAAAAAACAACCAAATTATGCGTTTTTTGTGTACTTTTCGATTTACACGATTTTACATTAAAAAAATATACAATTTTGATTTACACGTTTTTCTCAGAAACCTATCTAGCGTGTAAATCGAGGGATATGTATTAGAAACGCGCGTAGTTCACGAAACATTGTCCGTGCGTAAAAACGCTATATACAAAATAATAGCGTAATATAGCGGCCGGCTTTAGTGTACGCGCGACGCGCGAACAACGTGGACGCCTTCAGCCATGCTGCTGCTGTTGCACGATCACAAAGGTCTAATAATACGTCTAATTAATCTCAAACTTATTCTTCATCATATTCCGTCATCGATAAAAAAAAAAAATCAAAAATCATCAACAAACGCGATTGATTGACAACAATGCTTGGCCGGCCGGAGAGCGCGCGCGCGCGAAACGTCCCGTACAATAAATTATTCTCCTCGCGTCGCCGACGTCGATTTATCATAAAATTATATATCCGAGCGTGCGTCAGAACTGCGCGATCGATTCTAAAATAAAATAGGGCTCCATCATTCCGTTTCGGTGTATGTGCATCGTGTTCTAAGACGGTCACGGTTGAGCGGCAGGTTCTTGACCCGTCGCCGTTTGACGGCTATAATGCTATATGCCCCGACAGAGGCAGATGGCCGTAACCACCGATTGTCGTCGGAAGCAGATGCCGCAGGTGCGAGGGAAGGAGGAAGAAGGATGCCAGGAGGGAAAAACGCGGTTGCGCTAGCACACTCGGATATGTTGATGCGTGGATGCGTCATCGTCTCGTATGGGACGTGAGAAATCTCCGGTCGATTCGTCACTGATCCGTAATGGTTTCGATCTGTTGGAAAAATGTGTACTGTCTTTGGGAACTGTGCAGTACTGGCTTTGGAAACTGTGTAGTACTGGCTTTGGAAACTGTGTACTGGCTTTTTTTCTATGGCCGGATGATGGGTTCGTGCGGTTTAGGGGCTTCGGAGTAGTTTGATAATGTGGCGATTGAGATGTATCAATGTTTGAGTCGGAAGTGTGTCACGAACGCAGATCGTTATTTGTGAACTTGCAATGTTTACATGTCATTTCTTTGTGCGCGCTTTGTTCGTTGAGTCGAAGCGTGGAAACTGTCGGTTCAATTGCGAACGTTTGTTTGTTTGTGTATATCGTAAATTTCAAGAATACACACCGACGATACAAATCGAATGAAAACGTACAATAGTCGACCTTCGAAATCGTTTTTTTTTTATTATTAATCGGATTTCTGTAAGAGACGATCATTACGGCGCTAACAGAATACGATGCTGACGGTTTTCCTTATCAAGTGATGACCCCTGACTCGATGATGTAAAGCTGATGGTTGTCTTCGGTATATCCGCTCGACTTGCAGTAGTGAAGCACGCTCGGTACGTGCACTTTCTTCTTCAATAGATCCACGGATACACTTTTGCCGTTAGGTCTCGAAATGGGTCTTTCGACGGACTCGAGTTTACGCGTGTTTTACCCGTGAAGAATAAAAAAAGAACGAGCGACCGAGAACAAATGGTTCGAATTCCTCAAAACCCACGACTCTTTTATTTATGAATATTTTTTTTTTCGTTGAAAAAGTGTACCATTTAGTGCTGTGCATGCGAGCGTGTGTTCTTTATCTTGTTTGAACTGTACATTCTTTTCTTAGGCAACGTTTCCACGGATGACTCGATTTTCCTATCGAATTGTCTTTCTTGTCCAATTACTGCGCGTCGTTCGTTCTTTTATGCGGTTTGCGAGATTACGTGTGTTGATGTAGCAAAATGTAAATAATCGATTGTCGAAGATAATACAATGTCGTTTGTGAGTGTTGCGTATGTCGCGGTTGCGAATAATGATTTTGCAAGGTTTATTTTGCGTTTACAACTTTATGACTGTCATAAAGCAGGTCTTTTTTGTATTAAAAAAAAACATTCAATGGAACGATTTATTACTTAAACGTTTGTTTGTATATTTTCGAATAGTTAAAATTATCAGATTAACAAAAAAGTTTGAACATTTTGACGCACGTGTTAACATACTATACAATTGTGCAAATATATTCGTTCAGTCGTTTGGTTTAATGTCTCGCAAATCGCTCATAGTAGATCTGTTATGACCTCGATACGGCTTATCGAATGTACACAAATACATTTAATATATTAAATTCATGTATAACACATGCTTTTGAAGAATTTCACGACCCTGGACGAGCTGCGGAAACCCCTTTCATACAGCTCACGAAAGTCGTCCCCCTTCGTTGGAAGTTTCGAAAATCCGTTCCAAGTGTGAGGGCTGGGACAATCACAATAACTTCATTGTTATGTCTATGTATGCTAATCGATAGGCTGTACCATTTTTTTTGGTTCTCCCTTTAAACTGTTCCCATGTTAAAACCCTTTAGAGACTTGGTTAGTTAGTTTGTACGAGATGTGGGTCACGCGAAAACGTTTCGAGTTTGATACATGTTTGTTTTGCGAGATTTGTTTTGAATATTGGTTGAGTTGATCTGCGAATATGTGTTATTTTGTTGTTCATTGTTTTTAATTTTTTTTTATTAGCGTTTGTAATAATATGTTTTTTTAATAATTTGTTACAGATTTGGATAGGCACAGTAATCGTAGATCGTCCGTGTAAGCATCTTCATTTTTATTTAATTTCATTTTGGATACATCAATGTCTTCTATATCTTAATTATTTTTGTAGGGAACTTGAAAGAGATTTGCGTTTGACCGACAGTGAAGATGAGGCTCGAAAAAGAATGCACTGGTGATTGTCATATTGGTTGTTTTAGTTATTTACTTCTTATTTTATCTATTATCTCATATATTAATATTATTTAGTGTGACGGCTTCTCCTCCTGCTGGAGCCAGTTCATCTGACAGTGGATCATCTGACAGTGATTCTGAATCCTCTAGCGATGATTCAAAACCCAATGGTTTGTAAATTTTTGAATATTTAATAGTAAAATTTATATAATAAAATCATTTTAATGTTTATTTTTCACATTTCATAGAAGCTGTACTTCCCGAAGCCTCACCGACACCTGACGTTGAAGAAACACCTGAGGTTGTAGAAGGACCAGGTGAAACGGCAGCTGTTCCTCCTCATCATAGGTCGTCTTGGAGTCTTAGAAATTTTGCTCCTCAACCAATTGGTGCACCTGCACAAGTTCAATCTTCAAGTCCTAGAAGTAACAACAGCCATTCAAGTCCAGTTCGAAATATTAAAAGTAGTCCAAGAAGTAACAGAGTCAGTCCAAATCGAGGTGTTAAAAGCAGTCCAAGAGTTAGCAGCCGGTTAAGTCCTAGAAACAACAGATCTAGTCCAAGGCGTCCTAAGAGTCCTAGAGGCATTAGGGTAGGAGATTCTAAAATCAGTAATATATCATCTACAGCACCTGGTTCCAACACAAGTACATCAAGCAATACGAGTGGAAATAATATCGAAAGCGACAGTTGTTCTGATTCCAAAGAAGTAGACGCTAAAGAAGTTGAAATCGCTCTCGCAGAAGCTAAAGGAAAAGCTGGGGTATGTATTTGTTATAAGAAATAGTTTATTATACAATTAAAGATTATTTCTAAAAATATTTTTTTTTTTTTTTAGATTCTACTATCTGATTTTTCGGATTCAGATTTATCTGGGAGTGATACTAGACCGCCAGTTCATTCTGATGTATCAAGTTTGGACCGAAGTAGTGGTGCAAACAGAGGAAATAGAATAGGCTCTCGCCGGTCACCGAGAACTCCTGCTAGACCAAGACCCCCTTCGTCTCCTAGTGCATCTGAAGATGAAGCCCCTAGGCCACCTCGTCCAGATCCTGAAAAACCTAAAGGCAGAGGTCGTCCACGTAAATTACGGACAGAAGATGCAGTTAAAAAAAGACGTGGTCGACCTCCTAAGCCTAAAGTAACTCCTACAATTCCTGTGCGACCACTACCATCTTCTAGTGATGAAGAAAGTTCTCATTCTAGTCCTCCAATTCCAACGCATAGTGATAGTGATCCAGAGTGTTCAACAGTTGCTTCAACTGTTGATAAGAAGAAAAAAGATACATTACGCAGATTATTTTGTTCTTCGATAGGAGGTGCGAAAGGTGGGGGTAAAGGTGGTGCTAAGGGAGGTAAAGGAAAAGGTCAAGTGATGATAATTGAAGCTAATTCTTTAGAACACTACAAAGATGACGATATACTTCAAAGAAGACTTAAGGAAGAAGAACAATTACGTAAATTAAAAGATGAGGAGGCTACACATAGAAAAATGAAAGAGACTGAGGCGTTATTGCAACGAAAGAGAGAAGAGGAGCACAGAAAAAGACAGGAGGAAATAGCATCACAAAGAAAACTTAAAGAAGAAGCATTGCAAAAACGTAAAGAAGAAGAGATTAGAAGGAAATTAGATGAAGAAAAAAGGCGCGATGAAGAGAGAAGGAAAGATGAAGAAGAAAGGAAAAAATTAAAAGAAGAAGAGACACTTAAGAGACGGAGAGAAGAGGAACTTTTAGAAGAAGCCATGCAAGCTAGACGTTTACATGATGATGATGTTGTTCAAAAAAGGCTTAAAAGTGAAGAACCAAGTCAACGAAAAGTCAAAGACGACGAATCATTACGTCGACGTTATACAGAAGAACATGTTCTACAAAGGAAAACTAAAGATAGTAGTTATTCTCCAAGAGTCTCTAAGGATGATGATGCCCTACAAAAAAGAATACGGGAGGAAGAATCCAGTCAGAGAAGAATTAAAGTAGATGATAGTATAGAAGCTATAGCAGGTCCTCAATTGATGGTTCACATAGATTTGTGGAGATTGAGTTCTGATTTTGCAGATCGCCTTGTTAGGTTAGAACATTCGCGTAAAAGGCCTCCTCCACCTCCACCTGCACCTCCCGACAAAAGAAGTAAAATAGCCAGACAGGTAAAAAAGATTTATTTTTCAATTGCAAATTGTGTGGGATTTTTTAAAACTAATTAAATTTTTTTTTCATATAGAACCCTGAAGTTACTCCAACCAATCACGAGCGAGCGGGAAGTGTTGATCTCTCCAGGAATTGTATGACACAACCGTTAGCTTATTATTCATATTTAGAAAAAGGTTATCAAGATTGTTCATCAGATGAAGAAAGGTACATTTTTATTATCTATATTATTATAAGTATCATTAGAAAATTAATTATTAATCAATCTTATTTCTATCTATTTGCAGTAGGGACCATAAATTTTACTTATCTGAAGCAATGCGATTACGACAACTAGCTGAAAAAGAAACAGATTCGTTAAATCGAATCATGCTTTATCAAGAAAGTGTGCTTTGTTTCGTTCTCACTGGTCGTGTACTTGAATTGGAACTAGATACTAAAAAGGCCTTTACAATGTATCGAGAAACATTAGAGTATATTAAATCTTTAAGTACCATGCCTGCTCGTTGTAGAGCTTCACAATATTCAACTACTTTCGCAAAGTTGGATATATTAAGGTAATTCATATTTTCCGATAAAATTGATAGTCTTTCCAATTGTTAACATTATTCAAAATTGTGATTTATAATTTTTTTTGTAGTTATCGATGCCAAGCTTTACTTTGTTTACGAATGTTCAAGATGTACAAAAGAGAAGTGAAAGAGTACAATAAAATTTTACAAGATTACCAGGCCCAAAAGGTAGGTTTTTTAAACAATTAAAAAAGCATATTTTATCTGTGTTATTAAAATCGTTGTTTTATTTTTCATATTTAGGCATCGGGCTGTATGGACGCTGTTAATGCAGTCGGTACAGTTTCACCACTTTCCCCAACACCAAGCCCAGCAGGATCTATCGGATCCGTTGGTTCTGCGGGATCTAGTAGTAGTGGCTACGGATCAGGATCTTCAGGTGCGCCTGCAGCCACTCCTCATCATACACCGGGTCCAACACCGACACCAGCGGCAGCCACCATAACGATGCCATTATCTGCGCATAATGCATCAATACTTCTAGTGAAATATTATACGTTTTTACACATGGGTCACGATCTTTGGGACCAAGCCGATTCTCTGATTCGGGAAAACCAGTGGACAGGTATGTTTTTCATCAATATTTCGGTTAACGTTAGCGATTTCGAGTGTTTAATCATGTTATTTCTCTTTTTAGATTTATTCGTCAGCGTGGATAGAGTTTGTGGTCCACTCACCATGCATTCAACGTTTCGTCATCTCGTAAAATATGTGCGTTACGCTTTGACAGTATTAAAAACTCAAGGCAGCAGGCACAGTACGTGAGGATGGTTGCCAGCACTTGCCATGCGGTGAGTGCACAACTTTTTCGGAATTCATCGTTGAAGCGTTTTACAAGTTATTCAACATCTTGTACCTGTGATGGTTATTCACACACATACTCTAAGTTGCACTAAATTACATATAAAGTTGTGATTGTTATTCATATACACAAAAAGTTGCAGTAAATTACATATAATGTTGTGACTCTTTAAGATTGTTTTTTGTTATGAAATAGTTATCTTGTTCAGAATTCAATACAGTTTGTCTTCAAATAGTTCACATTCAGGTTTTCAAATCAACAAGTGTAGTTTTTTCAGTGGCCTTTTGAAATATTAAAAGTTGATGTCCATTATAATACATACATATGTGAACTCAAATTGCATAATTTGTTTTTTCTTTATTATTTCCAACATTTAATTACAATGTTAAAGGAAATCTTAGTAAAAGTATCTGATTGAATAATGTTTAATTATAGTTTTAAATGTTTGTAAAGTAATAAAGAAAGAACATTGTTTGAAAATTATTTTTAAAATTCTTCAAATTTTATGATGTCGATATGTGACATCTGTTTTAATTAAATAAATATATATTGAATGTGCATGATTAATCTGTTTTGATTTTTCTGCATTAAAGTTTTTGTGTTTATTTTTTTTAAACATTTTGCTCAAATTTTCTGATTCCGTTACACAAATGTAATCTGCATACTGAAGTATTTCAAATCGAAAGCTTTTTGAAAGTGTTATCATGATTTTATTTTAATGAAATGTATAAGACCTATATGCTTGATGCAAAAATAATATTCAGAAAGTTAATTGGTTGTAAATGTTAACTTCACTTATTTATATATTTTTTCATTATTTTTGTAATCTTTGTTTTGGAATCTATGCATGATTTTATTAGTAAGAATTTAATAATGGCATTGCTTAGTATATGAAATGTATATAATCATATAATTGTAGTTTTATATGATTAAAATAGTGTGATATGTTATTTATTCTAATTTTATTACAATTGATGTGTTGTTGAAACGAAAGGCTAGAATTCTTATTGTTGTTTTTATCTGTTGATTTTGTACACTATTTAAATAGAATCGAAATGATAATCTTCATCCTTGTTTGCATTTTTAATACTGCAATTATAAATTATTTATTTTTGTATGTTGTGATTTTTTATTTTACTTCAAAAAGCTTTAGAGCGATAAATTTTCCAAAGTAATTATTCGTTTTACTTTTGGATTGGATTTGATTACACAAATATAATAAAATAAATACCTTTTAAAAGAAGTAAAAAGTAAAGAAGTAATACAAATTACTAAACAAATGTCAATTCTAATTTATCAGTAACGACAACCATAGCTAGTAATATGAAACAAAATCATTCTTCGTGTATTCTAAAATATTTAAAATTCTAAATTTTGTTCTCAACTTTTCTAAATTAGTCAATAGGAACCTTTTATAGTGTGCATTTTTTAAATTCCCATATTTTCTTTTTTCAATTAATCAAATTTAGTCACAAAAAATTTCCAGTGATAATGTCAAAACTTTGTCAGACAATGATAACATCAAAATCTTTTGATACAATTCTAATTGTTTTTTTTTTTTATTGCCACGGTGTACTGCAGCTCATAATATTCAGTTCACATTCACATCAATTTTCTAAGATTATCAAATCGTACATACAGAACCGTTTTCCGTTGATATTTTGAATGTGTTATTTTTATCGCCATCAATGTTTCGTGCATTTGTAATTATGTGTCTAAATGTGTGTATTAAATACCGAACAATTGAACCAGTTGTATTTGTAATTTTCAAAATCTCTTTAGTGTAAATATCTTCGATTCACAAATTATGTATGGTTTTTTTTCAACTATTACGAGACGATCGACAGGGTATTTTGCCCGAGGATATACGTAAGCAAATTTTAATAGAAAGAATTATTTTGAATTTATCGTAATTATAATTACGAACAGATTAAATATTTATCTTTATTTTTTTCAATTTATAAATTCGTTGTTATGAGAAATATATTTTGTTCAATTATCTTTGGTTTTATTAAAATGATGATGATTTTGTTTTCGCTTTAATGCATGTTAATGTAATTTGTTTTTATAATGAATAGTTATTATCATAGCATCCGCACAGTTGTTATTTCCCATACACTTGTGTATTTTTATTCTTTTATCTCTCATAATAGTTGGAAATAGTGTACTTAATAAAATTGTACTCGTGTGTCTAATATCGTATTTTTATATAGTCATAAATTGTATGAATAATAGTGAAATAATATTCTGGTTAGCTTATAGTGCCTTTACGAGACCGCTTTTTTTTCTTGCTCAATTGAAAAAAATACTAAAGCTATTTACAAACACATCCGTTTTCCAGCGTATTTTGTTAATGACAATATGTTATTCGACGATTATCAATATATCATTTATAATTGAACAAAGTTTAATGTTTTAGAGTAAATATAAAAAGTGCTGTTATATCTACAATATTAATCAATTTTTTAACTCAATTTCACAATAAATAACGAGTGACTTAAACAAATATAAAAAGCATTATTTAAAGTAATCGACAACGCCCACAAGACACTTTACAATTGTTCGCCAATGCATCCTTAATCAAGCATTGTGAATGACAATCAATATTTTTCTGGATTTTCATCATCAGACCCGTGCAAAAGAGCCTCGGTTCGATTGTGCGACGCGTACATTAATTCACGTACACATCGGAGACACATACGACAGATGCACACATCAGTTAAGTTTAAAGGAGATATGAATATTTATATTACTAAAAATGCAGAGTTGCCTTTTCTCATTTTGTAGGTATTATACAGAAAATAATCTCACGCATTGTTCACGTAACAGTGTTGAATGCAATCTTTAGCAAAGGAGTCTATTGTAACTGTATATTCATATATTAATATAACATCTAATACATTAGATAAATTATTGATTTATATAAGTGGTTTTATATAATTGAATCAAAAAAATATTTGTATATAATATATATTTAAAAATATATACATACTATTAATATTATTAATTATTATATTATTATATACGATAAGTTGATATATTTTTGTAAATAATGTTAGCAATATATTAAGGCAAATATTTGTAATTTTGGGAACTGGTTCTTAGATATTTAGATAACGTTTACTTAAAAAAATCCATACAAAAAATTGTCACATAAATATTGAAAAAAAAAAATTGTAATTTAACGATATATATTTTCATTAGATTCACACATAATGTGTGTCTACATTATAGAAAGAACCCTAGCCATAAAGATATTAATACAAATAATTGTGTGTATTTTATAAAGTAGAATGCTTCTCACACTATATAAATAATTTATACACTGTGAAATGTGTATGATATACATGTAATATTTAGCAATTTGTAAGTCAATATTTAATGTTGATAAATCTCAAAATTTTATAGTTGAATTTCATTGTGAGTATACTGTCTATATTATATATTATTCGAGTAAATTTAAATTTATACGGCACTCTTTCGGTCGGCATCGGATCGTTTCCGTCGTTCATTATAGACAATTGTCGAAATACGAGTCGAAAAAAGTACGGAAACGAAACGGGGCGCTGATGAAAAACTGCCAACAGTTTTTAAAATGAATTCAATTCGTGGGAGACATTTACGTGTTTAATTTTGAATATTTATACTAAAGCATATCAAAATCTACTAGTTTGGGACATTGCAACTCAAATGAATGTATGTGTATCATTTCTTTTCATTGATAACTTTCCGAACAATTTTTCAATAATAATTTTTAACACTTAAGTATGTTATCACTGTATAATGATCGATTTAATTTTTATAGTGATTTATAAAGTACGAAATTCAAATCAATATGGTTTTCGTGACCATCGTTAAATTTTTGTGAAGCTTAGATCATTAGGCATCAATTGAATTCGCTAAATGTGTGTACTTAAGTGTTAAAATGTAGCAAAAGAGACGTATATTTAAACATTTCGTCGTAAGTGTCAAGTTTTCTTTATACTTTTGAATGTGATTTATAAAGCAGTTTACGTTTTCGTTTTGCTATTTTTGATACTTCGTATATGCGTTAATGCGGATCGAATGCAATTGTCGTGTCCGCGTTAATTCAATTAGAGGCAATAGAGTAACAGTGTCTTATATATTGTAAATATAATTTTCATGCTTTTTAAGCACTTCCGCAATAAACACCAATGTCTGTGGTACATTTTTCGAGAGTTTCCGTTTTTGAAATGTACAAAAAGTTACTCGGTCCTGAACGGATCGGGCGTACGTGACATTTATTTTGAGTTGCATCTTTGAAGTTTTTTACATGTTTATATATTGAAGGTATAGAAGTATCGGAAAAAAAAAAATTAAAACAGGAATGTCGGTCTGATTGTTCTCTTTTCGTTTCCCCGTATGTATCTTATTGGAATTCTGATATTCGTAGACTGATCTGGATTTAAAAGTTTAGAAAACACATTTGTGTTTTGTACATACATGATGCCAAACTTGTACAGTACTGATTATCCGAGTTTTCTTTGGTCATGTGTTTTTTTTTTGTAAACTGTATATTTAATTTTTTTTTTACGTATTTAAAAAGAAAAATGTCATTTCGATTAAGTGATGTATTTATTTTTTTTATTACATTTGATAACCATTACCAAATTTTCGTGGATTGCTCGTGTCTAAAGCTAATAATTTATTTTGTATTGTATATTGTTCCCGAAACATTTTTTCTTAATTTATCATTTTGTTTTTTTTTGTATGTTGTTAAGAGTAATTTTATTTTGTCGAAATGTTTTGTTATCTCTTTTTTACTTTATTAGCGCTCATGTGTTTATAAATTCTAAAAAAAATGCATTTGTTACCCTTTTATGAAACTAACTCGGCATTGCCCAGAAGTAATTCCATTGTCCACAAGTGATTAATTTTTGAACATTATTTATTTCTTTTTTAAGTTTTTTTTATGAATGTGTATATGCAGTTTTGCCATTAAAAAGATGTGGTTTTGATTGTTGCCAATGACATTAAGAAATAATTGTTAAAGTTTAAACATACATAAAGGTACACCTGAAGGTTATGAATATATTTTTACATATATGAAAAGATTACACAAATACTATTGATAATTCTTTATTTTTAAGAAAAAAATATCCACTCTACGGATAGGATAATTACCAAACAAAAACTTTTTTGTATAAATACATGATAATTATAGAATTTATTACTGAAAACGGTGTTTCATTCAAATAAACCCCAATCTGTAAGATTGTATGAAAAGGATGCAGAGATTGAATTAATAAATAAGGAACATATTTAAATTGAATAAAATTTATTTAAAGCTAGTTTTATACATAAAGCGATTGCAAATAAAACATTTCTGTAAATAATTTAACATATTTATCACATCATGAGGGGAGAGAGCACACTTGCAGTTTTCATGATATTTTGATTTCATAAATTGTTAAACTTTTATTAGTCTAAAATCTTTAAATAAATTCCTGGGCATTCTCATGAATTGTTTCATTCAGTATACGATATATGAATCGTTCATTGGGGTCATGAAGTTCGGCGATTTGAATGTAAGTTTTTCTTTTAAATGTATCGCCAGAACTAGGATTTTGGAGATTGGTAAAAAAAAAAACATTGAAAAACAGGTAATTTATTTTTAATAATTCTGCAAATTTCATGAGAATACCCCTCAAAAGAATATTTTTTCAATCCTCCGAAATAAAATATAAAAATATACATGCATGCATACCAGTCACTAACCGCTTGGATGAGAACAAATTGTTTAAAATATATCACTGAACCAAAAGATATGCGACAGTCTAAAAAATTACCATATTCTAAGTCCAATATTTTATTATCATGTTAATTTTCCCCTCCAGTTCAAAATTAAGGTATTATCATATGTGATTAACCTCCAAATATTTTGTAATAACAGTAAACACATTATTTTTCATTAAATTAAAATCTATATACACTAAAATAACATCACAAACTGGAATTCAATGTACATTCATGCATCAATTACGAAAGATCCTTCCATATTATGCAAGATATTTTAGATGAGTCTTGACAGTAAGAAATTCGAATTTCGTATTAAATTAATTAGCTGCTACATATCTCGCATATGAATAAACCGACGAGAAACATAGGTATTTGCACAACTTTGAATAATGAGCTTGGTGATATTGACTTACGCGTTAAGATTTTACAAATTGTACAAAATGACAGGTTTGTAATATTTTGCTGGCACATGGTCAATATAATCTGATAGAAAATCAAGTTTTAATTCAATCTACTCAATTTATAAATGTTGCCAATTTGGATTCATAAGACTATTAGTAGATTCAATAGAGCGGGCGATTTCTTCGTGTATTCCATGCCCTAACCACAACATCTGCAGCTTATTATACGTCTCCTGGCATAGGTGCAAAGGGTTTCCGCGTCGTAAACCTTGATCCGTTTCTCCGTATTGATCTACATAAGGTGGAGGTACGACGCAGCCTTTATTTGGAGACGCGAGCAAGAGAACTTCACATTCTCGAACTCGCAAAAATATCCCGACTCCTGCTCCACATGTGTGCGCGTGGTAAGTGCAAGCACCGACTGAGCTTTTGTTCAATTCCACTTGACAACAATAGCTTTGGGAGCACAGCATTTCTCCGCATACTAAGCACATTGTGGGATTTCTTGAATCTTCTCTGTCCGAATTGGGACATGTAAATAACGATACAGTGTTGATCAATTCACTGTAATCGTTGGGCAAGGATACCAGTGTGTAGCGTGGTCTGAGTTCTCTGATTCTTGACGAACTTTCTGGTATTTTCAAAAATTCGATTATTTCAGGACGCGAGCTCCATTCTAGCGCCAAATCGTAAATGAGTGGAGAGTCAAATATGTTATCGAATTTATCTGGCAAGCCTAGGAAAGTACACATATTTTCAAAAGTGTCTCCATTTAGTTCTGTCAAACACGGAGGTGGAGTTGCATCAGATAAGAAATGATAAAATAGACAAGAACTACGTAAAAAGCTATGGCATGCTTTTTTGATTATATTCCAAACTAGACTTTCGTTCATGGATGTTATGTCGAGGTTTTCTCGTATCATCTTCAAAGTTTCTAAAAGTCTAGTGCAATGAGGAATTGTGGAAGAATCAGAAACGAGATTTTCAGAATCTTCTTCCATTTTCACATCAGCCAAACATTGACTGAAGTCTGAAGTCACCATTACTTTAACTATTTGAGTGATATAAACTAGTTTTAAAGTATATAATCCCATTATCGAACTAATATTGGGTATCGGGCATATTTGGGATTCATTAATAAAAAGACTAGGTAGAGACATTGTTAGAGCTACTAAATATCCGAAAGCGTTCCAATCTAACAAGCACGGCTCCCATGGATTTCGCATGCCTAAGAATGGAGACAATAATTGGAGACAATGACTACTGACAACTTCCTGCTTAGTGGTGACGGTCCCGAGGACACCGTTAATTCTGAAAATAGAAATATAAATCAATAAACAATAGTCAATCAATTGTAATTTTAGTATTGTGATTATTACCTGATAAGTGCTTGAAGACAATCTCTATGGCGGCTGGAAAGATGTCCTAATAATGGGCGATTAGAAGCAGCAGTGATTGTTTCTACGGCTAAAAGTGTGTAAGCTGAACCAGCCCATGATACAACAGTGGTAAGTCTATTATCATTCGTATGCCCGTTATCACCAAACCCTTTATTTAACATAGCCTAAAAATAATTCATAAAATAATTGATCCAGTGTGCTAATCAATACAAAACAAAATGTAAATATAAAAAAACATACTGTTGCAAAAAGACGAATGAAATCTTTGAGTTTGTCATCGAGTTGAGGTGTAACTACTGGGAATAACGAAGCAAAACTTTCTCCAGATTCACCTAATTCCTTGGCAACCTTTAAAAACAAATATAGTTAAAATATAAGATTATCACAATTAGAATAATATAATTGAACAATACACACTTGTTGCACATGGCATGAGTGGTAAGTAGTAGCTGGAAATTGAGGTGGTGGAGAAGCTGAAGTAGGCTCTGAGCGTGCACGACAATGCAATTCTGAACATGTTTCGTTGCATTCATGAACTGAACTTTCTAATACCTAAAAAAATATTATAATATTTAATAGATTATAAAATAATAATAGAAATAAAATTGATCATTTGCAACAAAACATACTTTTAATTTTAATACAGATCGCAATCCTCGTATCCATTCATCAAATGATATATTCTTTACAACGTTTACATGTGATTCTTCTTCGCTTTGTAAAGAATCTAAAGATGGAATTAAAGGTAGAACTGTATTTGATAAACATTCACATAGAGGACATAAAAATTCTTGTTTTTCTACATCGAAAGGTGCTGGTTGACGGAGACGGTAAGGTCTGAAATGATCATACATTGTTTATTACTCATGGAAAAATTTAGGTAACAATCAACATTACAAATAAATACAAACCTTCTATTTTCTTTGTTGACAACATTATCATAATATTTCTGCCAACAATGGCCATGCATTACATGTCCACAAGTCGAGACATGAGGAGCAGGTCCTAAAGATGATAAAAGGCATGGGGAAGTCAACGTAACTGCCGGAGGTATTCCAGTTCTAAAAAAATAATAAAACCCATAAGAATCTTCTTATAGACATATTCGAAATGAGGTTTATTATTCCTACTTGTTCTGCAACAACACAGTTGACTGCTGAATAAAGCCAGCCAAAACTAACGGAGGCCCCTCCATTGAAACTTGTGTGTCTTCTTGACATAAAATACATGTGTGAGTACGTTCACTGAACGGCCTGCGACTAGATTTGGAACCCCAAGCAAAATTGAAATTATTTTCTAATACATCCATGTACACTTCGTCCGATGATTCCGACGCACCAGTAGGTTTTTTGTTAGCAGATGTGGATTGATTGCCTAATGGAAACATGATATTAAGTGAAAATTGCTTAATATGAAAACATTGAACATGAAAAATCGGTTAACAAGAAATAATAAAAAAAAATAACACGACATTTAACTTGAAATTCTTTTAATGCAAAAAAAATTCAGTTCCTTCAGTTTCGTATTAAACTTTTTCCATTGGTTCCACGACAATTGGTCCAAGGGACGTATGGTCCAAGGGACGTATGGTCCAAGGGACGTATGGTCCAAGGGACGTATGGTCCAAGGGACGTATGGTCCAACGGACAATTGGTCCAACGACAACTGGTCCAAAAATTAATATTAATATTAATTGGAAAGGATTATGCGTTACCGATCTTTTCATTAATTTTATCGCTAATTATAATATATGCAGTTGCTATTTTAATAATTACGAAGCTAAAGATTAGCGAAAAAAAATTATTATATAAAGTTTTTTTTAAAGTTAATGAAAATTAATAATAATCAATTTAATATTAATTTTTGGACCAGTTGTCTTAGACGAATTGTCGTGTCACCTTTTCCATTGTACAAGAAAAAAATATAAATGTCAAGAAAAATTTAATATCTTACTGGTTTCTTCTTCAAACAAAAAGCCATTTTCTTTCATGAAATTATTTTGCATTGCTAACATTTGAGCCATAATTTTTTCACGTTTTTGAGCAGCCATTTTTGCACGTCTTTCCTTTTCCGATTCTGCAAAATAAGTTATAAATTGTAATGATTCTACTTGTCAATTTATGGTTCAATATATTCATTGTCAAATTAAAATTAAAAAAAACCTTGTTGAGCAAGAGCTGATTCAGATGGAGTATTTTCAACCGGAACTTCAATAATTAATTCATTTGATTCTTTATTATCTCCTTTATTATTGACATCAGTTGCTGCAACAGCCCTGTGAAAAAAAATGAGTATAAGATGTGAAATTTTTTGAACATAAAATAAAATATTTATTGAAAAAAATTCTGACCTATATTTATTCAGCGTCCATGTAAGAAGATCTCGATGAGCGTCAACTCTAGCACTATTTTGAAGTTGCATAAGAAGAGCTGGTAGATTATGACGATTTGCTCTTTCAGTAAATACTAAAAATGGATAACGACCACTTTCTTGTTCTTGCAAAGCCATTCCCATTAAATGCAACACCTTGAAAGTAAAAGGACAATATAATAACAATGCCAAATTATGCAAAATGACACGATTAAATTTAACAACTTACTTTATGAAGTTGCATTTCACTAAAAGATCTTGCAGTGAGGTCACAGCTACGCAATAAGACTGTATGAATGATATGCAACATAACGTCACATTGTAATAAATCAGTTAACATCGCAAAAGCGGGAGCTAAATGAGGCATGTCAGGTGGTGGACAGCATTCCAATTCACCTGCAATTTAAAAATAATAATATTAAGTTAATCATACTGAAGTTAATATGACTGTGATAATATGTACGACGAGCATACCAGCATTTTTTCGTCGTTTGCGTTGTACTTCTTCACTTTTAGAAAGTTCTTCTCGAGTGTAATGGTAAAAGAAAACATTGTACTCTGAATATAAATGTGGCCGAAGTGAATAAACACCACAACCTTTGCCAGTGACGGGTTTTTTGAACTCGGCAACCTTTAAAAAAATTTTTATGAATGAAAATTTTCAATATATTTATAATATTAAAAAAATATAAAGTAAAAACCTCATCGATGACATTTTCCATGCCAGTTTCATGCAACTGATCTTCTGGCAATGTTCTATTAAGTTCAGAATGAGTTAAAGATGCTCCGCATAGTTGTTGAATTATTTCTTTCTTAGTGCGTTCTTCAACAGTGCATTCTCCAACTCCAGGTACATGTCGTTCTCCAATGACTAATATAATTTAAAATGATAATGTAAAAAAATACAAACATCATATTGAAAAAAATAGTAAACAAATCAACACACTTGTAATAAGTAAACCCAAAAATTCTTCAACTAGGCTGATTTTCTGTCTCATCGAATCTTCTTCTGGTGCTCTAAGGTTACTTTCAAAATCGGGATGTGCCCAATTTATGAGGTTGAATTTGTTCAAAAGGTGTATGAGAAATTCGTTACTTTCAATTAACGATGCTCCAACTTGGAGAAGAATAACATCTCTATCTAACATTTCAGATCTACATTTTACATTATGATAAAAGTACAACTGATTAAGTAGCGCGTAGCCATTTCTGCGCCACATGCCTGCATGTACTTGGGCTATCATAGCTTGAGTGCGTAATACAGGTTCTGGAAATAATCAGTATTAGTACCCTTTCTTACTAGTAAATTATTATGTTCAAAAAAGTTATTTTTACCTATTATTTGTTCTGGTGTAGGTTTAGTTGTCAGTGCAAATTCAGTATTATCGAAAGTAAGTCCGAATTTATGCAAATGTAAGTGAAGTCCTGCTAAGAATCTACTCAGTGGGAGGTGAATAGAAACAGGTTGTGTTGAAACATCGTAAGAAATACATGTTGCACTATGATCAGCTAGTTCTGTTATTGAAAATAAATAATTGTAGTTTATATATTGAAAATACATGAAAAATAAATATAATATTTGAAATAACCATGAATAATTGGCGACGAAGCATCTGATGTTGGAGGATTATTATACAATTGACGCAAAGTAAGCCTATAAGCTTTCACTAAAACAACTTTGTCTGAGCCACACCATTCCAAAGCTAGGCTTATTACAGTGGCCAATTTGATATGTAAGTTGAATGCTGATTCCCATTCTGGTTCAAATTCCATATGTTGTCCAACCTGTTAAAGGAATAGTTAACATGGATATTTACAAATGCTGTTTGTGCATTGGAAATGAATAAATATAATATTGTTAAATTTACCTGTCGTACTACAGCGTCCATTCCTTGCATCATTGTTAACAAATTTAAAATCAGAGAAAAGCCTTGAAGAAAACCTTTCCTTAAAGCATCGGTCCACTTATCAGGTTTAGCACTCAAGAGATATTTGAGATCATACAAAATAAACTGGGCTCTTTTGAACGTTGTATTAGATACGTTACGTTCAAATTCTAACTTCCCTAAAATTAATTAAACAATTTAAACATTAGTAAGTTCTTTCTTAGTTTCAAAGTATGATAAGTAGATATCGGTTTTTACTAACCATTTTTATTGCACTTTCTCGAGCATTCTGATAAGAATGTATTCAATAATATAAAGAGGGCATCTTCATTGGCTATCAAATGATGAGCTAATGTAGGTACAGTGTATATTTGAACAGACAACGACGATACAGAAAATGCATGATCGTGATCGTCTCTTATAAATTCCTTTATAACACATCCTATAAAAAAATAAAATAATAAGCGAGGTTCTCAATAAAATGCAGTTCCAAATATAAATACATAAAATGCATACCATAATTCTTAGTGAAAACAGTAGCCAAAGATTTTTTGGTGTCATAATCCATAAGCATACCGGCAATGAGTAATCTATGCCAAGCCGTGCGGGCAGATTTCCATAGAAGGCAATCGCGAAGAAGTATTCCTTCAGCTACAGGTACATCTGGAGGGCGAGAAGCAAGAGCTGTCATGCTTAAAATACGTCTAAAGCCTTCAGCATTAGCAACAAAATTTTGAATCCTGTAAAAAAATCAATTGAATTAATTACCGTACATATCAAAAGATACAAATAACTCATGTGATACTAACCATTGCAATAATTTCATAGCAAACATTTGATGTGCAATCAAATGATTATGAACAACATCGACTTTAAGGCTTCTTCCTCCGTGTCTAGAAGTGAATCTGAAAAATTATAAATAATTTAGCATAGTTCATACAAAAATGTACATTCAATAATAAAAAGCCCTAAATTACTTTTCGATCTCTTGTTTTAGTTCATTACAATGTTGTAACGAGGCACACTTAACAACTGCTCTACCTTCCCGATCTATATTAGTTACATATTCAACGGCATCCCGATGTGAACATTTTATCACACGAATCAAGGTATTAATGACCTATTAAAAATTGTAACATGATTTTATTAAAAAAAAAAAAAAAATTGAAAAATATTATTTGATAAATTCAAACCTGTTCAAATGTATGAGTTTCATCATTGTATAGAACTGTACAGAAATTATCAATAGGTTCCATAATTTGAAATACGTCTTGTTCATTATCTTTCAGCCTAAAAGAACAGAATGAATGAGAATAGAGTAAATTTTATTATTTGAAAAGAAAAGAAGAAATAAATTATACCTCAAATCATTAGGTAAACATGGTGTATGATCTAAAGAAAGTAGTTGGAAACAATAACCAAGAGTAGCTGAAAAAGTGACACGAGTTCGAGCACTTAGATCTTCGGGAAGTCCTTGAGGTGCTTCTTGAGGTAGAGTACCGACCTATAAGAAACAATTAAGAAGTTCATACATATAAATAAAAATACAGGTATGTGGAATGTATGAAACATTCAAAATAATAATAATTTTATCCATTATTAAAAATCATCAAAATAATATTATATGAAAAGACAATAGTTAAAACGTTTTTATCACATGGTTTCATACACTCAAGCACAATATTGTAACAAACAATAGAAAAGTATAAAAAAATACCAAGTGAATGTCGCAAAAAGGTTCACTGCGCCATGCTTCAGTATCTCCACAATCACAACAACCTCCACCTTTCGATGTGCCCATCTTGTATTTGTGATGACGATGAGGTGAGCGTTTGAAACAGGAGACACAAAGCACACAGGTGTCATCCATACCTAATAATAAAGCGCATCATGAACAAAGATCATTGGAAATTCTCAGGAATGCGAATGCAAATTCAAATTGTAAATATAGACATACCACATTCTCGACAGCTATATGCAGGTTCACCCATTTTAAAAACTCGCCCGCATACTGATGGAGCTCTATCAAGTTGTGCTAATTTCTGAAGGGCTTCACTGGGATCTTCACCGCCACAGATGAATTTCTCTAAAGGTGACAACAATAGTGCGTTCGCACGTTCTTCATCGAACGACCAATCTAAAATGAAAATATGAATCGATGAATAAAATTATATAGTATATTGATGTGAAAATATTCAATAATCATACCTAAACAGTTTCCATTTAATTCTAATGCATATACTCTTGGAACTATAACCCTCCAATATTCCCTAAAGTGCATTGGGCCTAAAACACCTGCTTCCATTTTTTGCTGCCATGATAAAACAGCAGCATCTCCATTAGCTGGTAAGGTAAATTTACTAAAAATATTCGATATATATTATTTAATTGTCAGTTTGATGGAATTGATTTCAAGTTGAAATAAAATTTTATACCTGAGCAAACCTCTCATTTGTTCAGACTCGTCTATTGAATCCATGTCTTCAGTTAGAATTTTTAAACCAGACATTATAAGGCGTTGTTGATGACAATGATTCACTCATTCATCTGCAACCAATAAAAAAGTTTTCGTTAAAATAAAATTTTCAATGTGATGACAACCAAATTGGGCATGTGAACATAAAACAAGTTATTATAATTTCCTGACACTACCATAATAGAGATCAGATGCAGTACTATAAACATGACCCTGAATTGTGATCTTCCGCCAATTTGACCTTCCCTTTAAAAGAGATAGACTAATATATCTCGAGAAAAGGTCAAACAAGATTGCAGATAATCTTTTCAGTCAAATATTTCATTGTATACAGAGAATCGTTTTGAATTGTCCTACATGAAAATTGGATGGAAATTGCGGGAAGTGACTCGAAATACTTTTGGGTGAGAAGAAAGTAACGTGATTCAGAATCATCTGAAATCGTGTAGTCATGGCGAGCGTTGACGACACGCTGGTCGAGTTCGATGAACTTTCAGCGTTTTTCTATATATTCCGTCCGAGAAAAAAAATCATGAAAATTCGATTTTCAACAGTGCGTGGTAGTCGTATTGAAATCAGAGGTTATTGGGCCACGAGCTCCCGTATATATATATATTTTCTGTTTTTGTTTTGAGTGTTATCGAAAAGTGTCGCCATGCTGAGTACAAAAAAAATAATCGATTGTAGAGTCGGAAAAAATACGCGTTATGTCACCGCAAAATTTGTAATCAGAAAAATTTACATATATTTCAAAAATAATATAAACATGAATTATTCAAAAGATAGTATCGCAAACACAAATGCAGGTGCATATGAGCAGGTATATGAAAATTAAAAAAAAATGTATTATGCATTGTTGAATAAACGTTGAAAGTGAACGTTAGATGTTCGCAAGAAAGCAAAGTAATTACCGTTAGAAACTTTCTTCTTCGCGAGAAGATCGCGATAACTTCAGTTTTCAACGAAATCGAACGACATCCAACTCAAAAGATAATAAAAATCACCAAAAATAAAACTTTTATCACACACAATCACCGTGATACGTACGAAACGTAGAGGCCGCCTTTTGTCTTCTCCGCGATGCAATTGACCCGTTTCGCATGTTTACCTTCCTGTGTTCTATTTCTGCCACCGACGGCAGAGGCGAAAGAGAGAAGAGAAGAGAATCCGCCGCCCACGCGCGCTCCTCGCGATTGCCGACGGTGGCCAACGATGAGGAGGAGAAGAACAAGCTAAATCGAGTGTCCGCGTTCAAGGGCTGCCGATAATCGACATTGGAATTGGCAGAGCGAGGATGGGCCACGTGTGGAGACCAGATCGGGTCGGAGTCGCGCGAAGGTGACGATCGAAAATAATGCGATCATGCGGGGGACGCGTGCTCGCCGTGGAAAGGTCTGCCAAAGATGCTAAGATGGATCTTTTTGTTGTCAAGGTTGGACTTTCGTTTCGATGGTTGAGAAGAGGGGTGGGTGGTTGTTGGTGTTGAGGTTGGATGAGGGTGGTAGAAGGTCGAGGTTGCACGGGGAGATGGGGATATGTTTAAAAGTTGGACGATGAAAGGTTAGTGAAGATTCTTAGATGAGGACGGTTGAAGTTCAAGGTTGTAGGAATTTGGAGATTGGTGATCTGTTTGAGAATTGGGCGATGGAATGTTGGAAAGGGTGCTTTTGTTAAATGTTGGAGATCGATGATCCATTTGGGAATAGGATGATGAAAGGTTTGGCGGAGATTCTTAGTGTTGAAACAAAATGGGAATGGATGAAGTTCAAGGTTGTAGGAGTTCGGAGATTGGTGATCTGTTTGAGAATTGGGCGATGGAAGGTTTGGAAAAGGTGATTTTGTTAAATGTTGGAGATTGAAGGAGAATGGTAATGGTGAAATTCAAGGTTGCATGGGAAGATCGGTGATATGTTTAGAAATTTGATGATGAAAGGTTTGGCGAAGATTGAGATTAACTTACAAGAGTTGAGATTGAATGAGGAGGGTTGAAGTTCAAGGTTGTAAGAGTTAGGAGATTGGTAATATATTTGACAATGAGATGAAGGGCGATGGGAGGTGTGGAAAAGGTACTACTGGGACTTTTGTTGAAGATTGAATGGTAATGGTGAAATTGAAAGATTGCCGAAGATTTGAAGGTTGATTGATGAAAATCGATCAATCTTCAAATTCTGCTTAGCGCTGGATTGGGAGAGGATGGTGACAGTTTAAATTCAAGGTTGTATGGAAAAATTTAGAATTATAAAGTTCGCACTACATCAGAAAGAACGACGATCAATAGATTTCGATTTAGAAATTGAACGACTTTTTTGATGATCGAGTTCAAACAAAAGTCTTTTGATGAAATCAGAAATAGAAATTTAAATTGAGAAATAAAATAATAACAAAAAAAAATTAAACGAATTGATGCACATTTAAAAACCTACAATCTATTCGAAAATCAGACGACTTTCACTCAACAGTTGATATTCAAGTTCCAAGAAAAAATCTTCCGACGACAGAAAGATGAGTGCGTTGTTCGCGCTCAAAATTCTCCAAAAACAAAAACAAAAAAAAAACCAACAGGTCATTTCAATATTTTCGAATGACATTCCGAATCACCAAAGCAAAAACAAAAACAAAACGAATCAT
This sequence comes from Hydropsyche tenuis, assembly GCA_009617725.1. Lineage (NCBI taxonomy): Eukaryota > Metazoa > Arthropoda > Insecta > Trichoptera > Hydropsychidae > Hydropsyche > Hydropsyche tenuis. The sequence continues at coordinate 3,255,704 of VTON01000009.1, forward strand.
CGGAACGATTTGGCAACAAACAGTCTGGCATATCGATAAGACTGCAGTCGGACGATAAAGCATCACCAATATTTGCGTCCATCGAAGTTCAAGGTCGTCAGTACTAAAACCGGGCATTTGCGCGAAATTTGCACAAACACTGCGAATTTCTAGATACACTCACACATTCGAATAATTTATTTCGAAACGCACGCTAGAAAAATTGGCCAAAGATCCGACCGCCAAGGCTACGATTCGGCCAAATTTAAAATGGCCTAAGTTCAAGGTTCGCGATGGAAAAAGTATTAATTTTGATACTGAAATATACCAAATGGTACTTAACTTTTTCGATGAAACGTCTAAAAAAAAGGTGGGCGTCACGATAACCCATTGAGACACGTATTCGATCTGCAGATAAGAAACCACATGAGTTTATATTGTGTAGACGTCGTGGCGCCGATTCGACACAACAAAAATGAGATATTAGTATATGTAACATGAAGAATACTTGTTTACAAAAGTTGCATAATGAAAAGATTACGTATTTTACGTAATTGATTCGATTTTGTATATCGGATCCACATACTTTCATGCATATTTAAAATTTATTTTTATATGTATATTAAAAAAAAGACTATTTTAGTACTGAAAAGTTAGATAAAATGGAGTGGATCAATATCTATATAAAGATTATTTAAATGAAAATATTTTTTTTCGTGAGTAATATGATACACACAAATTAAATGTAATCAGATATTCTTTCATACGCTCATAAATGGGTGGATCATATATAAAAAATATACAATTTGTATTTCAAAATAGCATAAATACATAGATGATTTCAGCAACGATTTGGCGATTTTCATAGATCAAAAACACGCTATTTAAGACGAAGCGCATAAATAATCACAAAATTGAACCGTTCTCTAAGCACGTGTTTTATAAACGTTATTTGGCACCGATGGCAACGCTAAATTATGCAAACGTGCCACAGAATCGAATGCGATTTTGAAATTTTTGGCCGAACAATGTAATAATTCGACGTGAAAAATATAAATAATCGATATTGTCAAGTTCGATTCGGATCTAAACGATGGCAATCGTGATATTGTATACTGCGTAAAAGTCCATTCGTCGCAGTGCTCATAAACATTTTATTTAAAAGTATGTTTCAGCGACGAAAGTACGTGGGTGTTTGTTGTTTGAATGACGGCTAGATAAAGGCACTAAAACCTATTAAAGCACACAACGATAAAGTAAAAATTGTCATTTATCGCACATTCTGCACTAAATTGTGCAAAATCAGTTTTTTTAAATTATTATATTTCTTATCTAAAAAGAAAAGCGATATCAGTAAACCCAATTTCATTAATCTAATCATATTATATAACATTTTAAAATCGCAAAAATTAAAGACTCAAAGGTCTAAAACAAGCTAGATCAATTACGACTTCATTTTCGAATACGTAAACATGAAACGTAGATGCAAATCGATCCATTCTATAAAACCAACAAATACAACACAATGAGCAACAACGTGAAAACGTTTTATGCAAAACGAACGAGATACGAATCAATTATTGAACAAAAAAACGGTACAAATCCAAACGAGTTGCGTATCAATCGATGACGTCTACGGAAAATGACGAGACTTGCGCTTTTGTACGTTTTCACCGAACACGATCGTGTTGAAAATTCACGGTCAGCTGATTGCGGCTGAAAAAAGTGTACAAAATGAAAACAATAACACGCGCGGCGGATGAAAAAAATTACGTAAGTCATAAATGAAGCCGCAGCGACAGTCCAAAATGGAAATTTCTAAAAATGAAATTTTTCGCAATGCAAATAGTGGCCGATTGTTTGAAACGAATCAAAAGTGATTTGATTATATGTTGTAGTCGAAACGCAGGAATGATTGAGTGAACGACGAACGGATGAAGTAAAAAAGAGATTTGGATGAAAATTACGTTGCTTGTTTGAAAATATTTTGATAAAATAGCCAATGATGTATTAATATCAAATACAATTTCAGGATCAAAACCACAAGTTTCGAACGAAAATTTCAACATGAAATCATTGTTTATTCACAACGATGACTAACATAATACAATGAGACTCAGAAATCACGGAATTGCATCAAATTATCATCGCAACAATGATTCATCAACTATTGAACGAAGATATCTTCAATTCCATCAAATTTCATACAAACTCCACAAAACCATTCGACATTCACATCCTTTCACAACCTCTCATGCAAATCTCCAACCCAAAACAAAGCACCGACCCAATTGATCCACCCCCGATGACTCGACCGAAACCGACCCAACCCATTCGAGACCTCGGAAGCACCAGAAAAACCTTCGCCTCCTCACAAACAGACGATGACTGATCGCATCCGATCAGCTGTTTACAAAACGACCCGTCCAACAATTGAGAACGTTCTCGTGATGCGGAGGCGTCTCTCCTCCAAGGACGCTCACATTCGAATATGTTAAAATTCGAACGCTCCGAGACTCGATTGTGGCGAAATTCACTAGTGTGTGTATGCATTTTTCGTCGAATTCGGTCCAATGGAAAAGCTTATAGTGTGTCACATTTTGATATTTTCAGATTCACCGCTTCGATTCATCGGTGTTTATAAGGCTAGGCGCAGACTACAGACTTTTTGTCGGCCGATAGTTCGGTCAGGTTTTTAATCGGTATGGAGATGTATGCATGTTATAATTTGCGCACTCGCATACATCTCCATACTGATTAAGAACCCGACCAAACTATCGGCCGGCAAAAAGTCTGTAGTTTGCGTGGATTTTTTAAAACTCGTATCTTTATGAATGTTGAGTGAAGGAATCAAAGTGAAATTAATCTAATTTTCAGTCTTAAATCGACTGATCCGTTCGTGCAAAAGTTAGCGAGCCCGTATCGAATCTCCGGCAAAAAAATACACTAAATAAAACGGTTCGATGTTGAAAAAAAGGACTAATCGAAACATTGACCTTAGTCGTAGAACGGTTTTATGCACGCGAAATCCGAATAATATTACCGATACGTATATCGCAACCTGGTACGGAGTAGAAACAAACAAATAATTTAATTACGAATAGAAAGGGCACAAAAGCGATTGACAGGTGAAATTGCGAACGTCGATTCGAAAACGTATCCAGATACAAATCTAGATAATATTCTCTTTGCGAGAAATATATAAATCGCGACCTCGAAATGCCTAAACGGCAAAGACACAAAATCGCGGAAATCAAATATTATAATACGTACATTTTCCATTGCATTACCGACATTACAATCTAGGCTCGTTTGTCCAATTGAATACGAAAAACCGCGATTTATCTAAAATTTTCGATCATACGCACAAAGGCGATGGAAAACTCACACAATTTCACTTCAATAACTTTCGAGATTCTAAAGAATCGATACCAAAATTATCAAAACAAAAAAAAAATCACATTTCCATAATAAAATTATATGAAAATGTACATTTTTCATTGCATTACGGATAAAACAAATTACTGATATCACAATCCGGACTTGTTACTTCCTCTCGTTTATCCAATTGAATACGTAGAACAAAGATTTATCCAAATTTTTCGATCGAAAACGAATTACTGATATTACAATCTGGACTCGTCACTTTTTTTCGTTTATCCAATTGAGAAAAGCTACAATTTATCGAAAATTTTCGATCACAAGTACAAAATCGATCGAAAACTCACACAATTTCACTCGGAAAACTTTCGAGATCCAACAGAATCGATACCACAATTATTTCAACACATTTCCACAACAAAACAATACGAAAAACGTACATTTTCCACTTACTTCCTATGCGGAACTACAAAATTTGACTACAGGCGCGGCGACGAAGCGCGCCGATCGATGGCCCAAAATGAAAAATTCAAACGAAAAACCCCAAACAGTCCAAAAAGTGTCGAAGCACACACACACCGAAACCCTCAAAGTCAGTCTATTTCCATCGTGCGACACATGCGAGCACGTTCGAGGCCCGATTTCCACTGGCGAGCAGCAATATAGAAAGTGTGAGTGCAAGAACCGACGTTTGCATTAAAAATAAACGTGCTATGGACCTAGGTTGCCCATGCCTGATTCAGCATGGGTTCTTTATGGGATTGATGGGGTGTTGCATGGAAAAGTTTCGTTGGTTTGGCAAAGGTGTCGAAGGTCGGTCCGAGGTTACTATTGTTATGCTATTCGTAGGTCCGATTATCTTAGAAAGTTCTGGATGTAATGAAAACTGTGAAGAAAGTTGTTATGGGTGGTTATGTGTTATTGTTTTGTGTAAAAGTGTCGGTTGACGATAAGTTCTGGTGAGAAAATGATAATGGTTGGAAAACAATCGTGAAACTGATATGTATGTATGGATCGAGCACCAACTGTGTTTGATTATGGCAGTTTGTTGAAACATTGGAGAAAAATGTTATGGAAACTTTGTACGGTTCGATTGTAGAATTTAAATAATAAAAAATGTGTTGGAAGGTGAAAAATTTGTTAATATGATTCGATAAATAATATTATTATGATGGATTTGTATTCGTATCTGAAATTATTGTAGAAAAATCAATGTAAAATATCTACGGTATTGAAGGAAATTATAAGTCAGTTTTTTGTTTATCGATATGTTTATGGTAAATTATAAAACAGTATAATTTATTATATTATACTCGGTATATTTCCATAAACCAGTTATTGAAAATATCCATGCTGATCAATATGTTACAAATAAAGATTTGTTTGAATATGTAAAACTGATAAAGCATTTCGTATCAATAGTATTTCATATCGTATATATTAAAATCCAACGAAAAACCTCCTCAAACTAACATTAAAAACCAAACAAAAACCATTAAATCAACTTTCCACTCACAAAATGGCCAATGAAATTTTGGATTGTCACAATAGAGCATACATAACCTCACGATCGAACATCAAAATTCCAACAACCCGAACGAACATGCAACGCAATCAAAGATAAGCGACCCATCTAAATAACTCTAACATAATTGAAACACCGTTTAGCATATCACACCCAAGTCACGTTGTCAACAGCTCTCGAAGAAATTAACAATATCAATATCGTTAAGCGATGAATGAAAACATTCCCAGTTTCATATTTTATTCAATTTTGATTAAAATTTGGAATTTAGTGCTCCACAACAAAATGCGCGTCAAATTCTTGAATTGTTACAATAGAATGGGATATTTTGATACAACATCGTATTCTAAACGTTCATCATCATTATGATGTACTGTATGATGTTAAATTATAAAAATTTGGAGATTTGGAACTAAAATGAAAAAAAAATCCGATGACAAGAAGAAATCGTGAGAAGGTGTCATTTATAGACGTGAAATCATACGGATGTGGCCATATTACATTTGACAGAAGGTCACTAATACAAAACTGATACAGAAAGCGAATTTCGGGTATAACCTATGCTCAGATGGGGGCCCAAATCGGGGGGCGGAGCACCCGGTCGGTTGGGGGGCGCAGCACGGCGCCCGGGCAGTGTGCGGGGGCGCCGAGGCCAAAACAGCTGTTGCGTCGGCCAGCTGCGGGGGGGTTGGGGGGCGTTGCCGGCGCGGGGCGCGGGGGGCGGAGTCCCCGGGGGCGCAGGCTCACCTGTCGGCGCTCGGCTGTCGTGTTTCTGGGAGGGCTTTCGCTTAGGTGGATTGGAAGTTTAGGTCGTGGCTCGATTGATTGTACGGGCATGGTCGACGATGGCGCAGGTTGTTTGTTGATTTTGTTCTTTGTCGTTTGGGGTTGGGTGTTGATTTTTTGGGGTTTTTTGTTATTTTTTGTGATGATTGGGATTTTTTTTAGGTGTAAAAATTATGTTGGGTTGAATGAAAATTGGTTTTTTATTTCGATGGACTGATTGTGAGTCTGAACCTGGATGTTCCAAAGATTAGAAAATTATTATTTTCATGAATGAAGATGTGGATATTGATAAAATATATTGTATTTGATTGATTTCTGATTTGGTTTAAAATTATGAGATTAGATAATAATCGTTTAAAAATTAATATAATTATTCACAAAGATGATATTAAGCAAAGCTTCGAGCCGTAATTTTTTTGGTTTTGGTTTTTGGTTACGGTTCAAGAAAAAAATATATGCAGGTTCGATTCTGGTTTTCGGTTTTCGGTTCAGCTCCGAGATTTCAAAAAAAAAAACGGTACACTTATAAAAACCGACCTTCTAAAAAAAAAAAACAAATGACAACGCTTTTCAATAATATTCGAATGTTTGGATATTTGAATATTCGAATTTTTTTCTGAACCGAAATAAACCGGTTACAGTTTAGTTCTGGTTCGATGCCCTGATAAGAAAGTAATAAGAAAAAAATTTGAATGAAATAATTTTTCAATGAATGTGAATTACACTTTATCTATTTTAGATTATATCATTAATACTAATTGTAAGATAAAATACCTATAATATAAACATGATTTAACCGCATTTTTAAATAGATAAAACATTCTATTTCAAATTTTAACAAATTATGGTTATGATAAAATTGAATGAAGATAATTTTTCATACAGAATTTAAACAAATTCATCAAAAGTTGAAGAATAGTCGAGCCGTTAAAAGATCTTTCCAAAGTTTATTTATACATGTATAAAAGTTAAACAATTTGTAAAAAAAGATAAAATTTCAATGAAAAAGATAAATGGAGGTATTAGAAATGTAAATTGATAAGATTTCAATAATAAATCTTTTTAGTGCCTGTAACATAAACAAATATTGAAAAACTAACAGATTGAATAAATATATCATTGAAGTTTTATAAAATGTAAAGTTTAATGTAAAAATATAACAACTCGTTGATTTTGGTATTAAAGGTTAGTTTAGTAAGCAAATTTAGTTTAAAATTTAAATTTCAAAGACAAAATAATAATAACAAACTCAATTTACAACTAAAAAGATTTGTTTGATTTGTAAAATTTTGTGGAAAAAATCGAAACTCTTTTATTATATAAGTATTTAGAAATATTAATGAAATTTGAGCATATGGTTTTAAAAATTCATTTTACAATTAGATTGACTTTGAGATTTGATATGCCTACATTAGACCTTCGGTACAAACCAAGTTCGATGTGTACAACATTTTTGATGCGTAATCTAAATCCTTCAAGATTATCACAAAACCCATATATTTCTCTTTGTTTTGCAAGTGCACATATAATTCTGTAATCTATTAAAATTTTGATTTTATATAAAAACTTACCTGATACAATATACATAGATTGATCAATTCATTAGTTTTCACATTTTCAGTATTATGACATATTGTACTGACTTTACAGTTGTTATTTTTGAAATTGTAACGCATTAATAAGAAAAAAAACAGTTGGAACGTTTTTTTGATTCATTTTCCTTCACAAGCTTAAAGTTTAGTATTCAATAATTTATTTCAGGTATAGTGTCATGTAGTTTAAATGCTTTTAACATTTCAAATGTAATACTAATTACAAGTGCAACATTTTGAGAGTTCGACAGATAATAAGATTATATGTTCTTTCGAAGAATAGTTAATTATGATATATTTTATTCTATATAATGATAATTATATTATCAGTAACATATATCCATCTGTAAGGTAATATGGTCTTCCACTTGCATAGTTTCATTACTTGGATTACTTTTCATAACTGATTTCGTTAAATACTACTTACATACAAATATATTGCTGTGAAAAAGTAGGATGTTATTTGTTTTGTGTAATAAAAAATTTTAAAAGGACTATTTAAGTTCAGATTTAATTTATATATTTGGTGAGAGATGAATGATAAATTATCACTTATTCTTAAAATTGATCACTTACAAGGAAAAAATTGTAATAAATTAATACATGTTTTTTTATTTGATATTTTCTTTTGATGGTTTCTTATTAAACTAAATTAGAATTAGAATTGAATCCAATTGTGAGTAGAGAGGAGATTGTAACGTTGAACAGATTTTATTATTTTGATTAAAATGCATATAATTTTTCACATATTGTCAGTCATGTCAATTTATTCTTGTCAGTCATGTCAATTTTTCACAGGTCATATTTTCTTATTATTCACTATACTTACATTATATTGAAATTTCAAAAAAATTAAAATGCCAAATGTGTAAAATAGTATACATAGAAATTTGTGAAATGATAGATAGATGATACTGAAAACTGAAGCCTGTGAAGAGCCAAAAGAAATATTTTTATGGAAATCATAAGGAAATTCTTTAGGCGCATAATACATTCATTTTCTAAATTGTTAACTACATAATTTGTAATATAATATATACTTTTTTCAAAAATATTGTTATGATTTTTTTATAATAATTTTGAAGATTAATAATAAAAAATAGACAATCATGAAATAAAAAATAAGAAATTTCACATTATCATGACATATTCACACACACACACATACAAATAATATATTTGGGTCTCTTCTTAGAAGTACATCACGAAAGATTTAATATACTGCGGATGAAAAAAAGGGCAACACTCCATGAGGGTGTTTATTGAAATCGCAGCTTGGCCATGCACCATGTTATTTACTCCTTTCACCCTGCATGTGTACATTTAATACCGCTCCATACTTTCGTCCTTTTCATACTTTCAGCAACCCCCTGAAAGGAAGAGCCTCTCGCATTTTTGATAATGTCGCCGGGCAATAAATCAAACGACACCAGCTTTTGTTGTACAGCAAACGAAAAATTCAACACTTTCGACTGACTGTAATTATTTCAAAAATCAACATATTAGATTTAATGAAAATTATTACTATTTTAATCGCATTGTTTCAATGACACGTTTCAATATTTCAATTACGATAAACATCTTAAAAATTCTAACTACTGTTATCGACACATAACCTCCATATTTACCACTATTTATCCTAACCTCAAAACTTAACGGTTCACATAACCTATTCACATCCAATATCTAAGAACGAATTTGTATTATGTTATACACATACAGGAATGGTCGAATGGTGGTGGTTTAGTATCGAGAACATTAGTTTCTTGCAACATTAGATGCCACAAGGAGGTTTTATTATTACGGCGATCGAGCAACCGAAGTGTTGCGGTTCGACTGTATCTGGATCATTGTCGTAAATAACAAAATGCCGGCGCAAATGAAATTGCCTTTTGGCCAACGTCTGAGTGCATCGTTTGCGAAAATGCAACATTTAATGCGAAATATTTGGGAAAAATGTTGGATCGTTGATGTCGATTTTGAGATTCGTTTCTAGTCGATATTAAGTTGAATTATTTGTGTATTGGGTAAATGATGGTCTTATGAATGTCAGTGTAACGAATAAAAGAGTTGTTTAAGAAAAGTTGTAGCTCATAATATGTATTTAAAAATCTTGAATATATCTGTTCTATTTAATGGTGAAACATATTGATATGCAAACGATGTCGTATTAGAAAATTTAATGTTCTAAATTTATTAATTGCAAAATATAATATTACCGATAATCAGGGTCTTATAGAGAAATTGCGGGCCCTGGGAAAAAAATTCGAAAAATTTTTTTTTGTGTCCAATATTTTTCGCATGAAAATATAATACATTTACATAAACCGACTTTTCTAAAAAAAAAAAAAAAAATGTATCCAATAAAAAACAATATTTTTCAGATGTATTCGAAACAAAAATTTTCAAAACCGGTGAAATTTCTCGTGCCTTGGGAATTTACCCCCTCCCCCCCTCTCAACGGCCCTGCCGATAATAATAAGATATGTAATTGTTCAAAAACAATAGATTTTGTTATATGACGTAAACATATTTCAAATACATATGCTTTATCAGATTGTAATAAAAAAATTAAAACGTCAATTAACCATTTTTCGCAATTAATCGTTAATGAATATTGTTCGCACATTTCAAACATTAAAATTTGCGATTTAAAAATTTATTTTAAAAGATGAATTGGATATAAATAGTTGAATATATGATACATATGTATCACTTTTACAAAGTCAGCGTTTCGTTCCATACCAATAGTAAGACCCACATAAAATAAAAAAAACTCCATATAACTACCGAAAAAATCACAAAAAACAACTTCCCAAAACCATATAAAATACCAAATCATTCGATTTCACCAATTCACATCGATCACCGGGAATTACATGATAATTGACGAACAAAGCCATTATTTTCTCACCTTTTCCTCAGACAAAGCGCCGTAATAAACCACCAGATATTAAGATAATGGTGCCGTGCTCCAGGGAAGAGGGGTCTTCCAGGTCCCTATATAGCGTTTTCCCTTATTATTATATTAATCCAATCTCCTCGGCTCTCGCGGGAGCTATCACATTAAACTGATTATTTAAAAGTGGGAAGAGGAGCTTATCCCGAAACGCATCTCAACCCCTGCGAGACCAGAAGCGATTCGATTCGGTCAGGTCCCAAATGCAATGCCGTTTTCGATTCTTTTATATGAATTTTAACGTTATTTGAATGTTTTATTGACATTCGGACATTGCCGATACGTGTGCGAGACTTGGCTATGAAAATATTACTGTTTTATTGTTTTTGTTGATCTGAAACGTACGATGATTTATTTTATAAGATAGGATTATAATTTATTGTTATGGTTATTGTAAAACAAGGTCGTTCGATAAGATGTTTTTGATAAATCGCTAAAAATAGTGCTAAATGATCTTAAGATGCTGGTATATTCATTCAAGTGACGGTGTTACTTGTTCGGAGAAAATCAATGTATTCGCCTTTGAAATTTTAAATGAAAATATAGGTTTTAGGGCTTCACATATTATTATTATTTGTTTTTTTGTTTGTTTGAATTAGAAAAATTGACTCTGCTGTCTGCACATCTGATTTGGCTCATAATAGGGTTCGAGTGTAGCGACTTTAGCCAAAAGATTAAACTCTCCGAGGCTTCAGAAACGGCAATAAAATCGCCTAATGGTCGCTCCTCAACCGGCGATATTTCACGCGCGTGTTTTTCTTTTTATGACGTAATGAAAATTCGCCGCGCTTTTCCCCACAAAGGCGATTTTCCCGATGCTTTCGTCCCCCGAGAAGAGTCTGAGCGAATTTGTTTCCTTTGCAATAAATATTACACGCAAGAACAAACACTCTCTAGTCGCTAAATGAAGATAAAAAAATGCCAAAATGCAACTACGGATCATAAAGTAAAGAGGTTGAAACGCTCCGGTGGTTGTGTTTTCTTCAAAAGCCACTTTTCGGTTCGGTTTTTTTAAGTAGCTGAAAATAACGAGTCTGCTGAAAAGGGGACGATACAATCCAGGCTTTTTTTATTCTGTCGTCGTCTTGAAGGATGTGCCTTAGCTGTCATTATGTAAATGCGAATGATCCTTAGATATATTCGTCGTACATAAAAACATTAGCGATACGTTGAAAATTGTATGAATCTAAAATTAAACTAATATAAATAAAAGCCTTTTAATATATCCGAATTCTGAAACTCCACATATAAAACTTTCCAATACGACAATCACACCAAACTCCTCACCCAACAACACTCAGAAAAAGGTCCTAAACTAAAATTAACACTGAAACAACCGACAAAAGCGCGACTCGTAGCCCAAAAAGCCCATCCCGCGAAAAACACGATAATAAAATAAGAGGATTGCACGTTGATGGTCCGTGCATAAAACGCAGCAACCTCCATCTAGGGCAGTTCGACCAGCACTTAAAGCAGTCGCTGCTTTTACGAGGGTCTCCTCTGCTTCTTCAGCGACACGTCGACTCTCCTCCGAAGCCTCTTTTATTGTCCAATATCCTCGGAGCACCTCGCAGGCCTTTATGCCGGGTTTAAGGCGTTCGCGAATCTATCCGAGGGATTCGATTGACTTTTTAACGGTTCGTTTCTGCGTTTTTGTATGGGTCGGCCATAAAAAGTTTTGTGTACAAATGATGTCATTAGGATAGAGAAGGTTCGAGAGTTGGTGGAAGGGTCTTGCCGAGGAAGCCGAAAGGGGCTTTTGGAAGCCTCACATTAGCGTCGGATTCAGGGATTTTCAAGACGTGTTACGAAATTTTTATTGAAATTGGTATTTTTGTATTAATTGGTGATTAATAAAAATAATGATTTATTGACCATTTATATTGGGTATCTATTGATAAATCATCTTTATTGTTATTAGGATTAGTATTGAGTTTCGAACTTCAAACGTTGTTAATAATTTATTATATAAAAAATAGATAATAAATATCTTAACTCAATTGATTAGCGATTGAATCAATATTTTTAATATAATATAATATTTGAGATTGTACAGTAGTTTGAAACGACTGTCCTATACCTTCTCTCTCACCCTATCGCGTTTTCCATCCGGTGCCCCAGATACGGATACTTTCCGCTCACCCTAGCCACTATTGAGATGTTAAAGAGACTACGTAATGTGTAAAATAGACTATAAGAGAACATTTAGACATTGTATCGCATATATAGAAGTATATTATAAATATCAATATATGCTAAGCTTGCGATATTTAAATAACCGAGATCTACATGGTCAGCGCGGAGTATATTTTTATATGAGATTTAAGAATATTTACATTTGAATTTCATGAGATGATTATTTATTTATGTGATAATGTTTTGATACATCAAAAATTATGAAAAAAATTTGATTAATAAATAATATTTTTAAGATATTCTAAGATCTTAAGGAATTATATTATATATGAAAAAAAAATGTTGAAAATTTTACGTCCATGGTTTCTGAAGATTTTTCGCCCGAGTCAAAATATACGGCATTCGACGCCTAATATTGATACTAGAGTTAACATGACAAAGGATTTTATTATTCAGAATAAGAATAACATGGAACGTTGAATGCGTCCCGAACCCGAGATTCCCTATCTAAAATCTTGAAACTGACGGGGTGAAGAATACACACTTGCCGAAAATGAATGAAAAAAAAAATACCCTTCGTGCGAAATACGAACGCTATATTATCGTTATGCTCGATTGGTTATTGTGAAAATTCGCAGAAACGCAACCGATCGAATAAAATGTAAATACATTCGAAATTATGCGTATCTGTCAAATTATATAAAGAAAAATTGCGTTAGAGTGAAATTTGAATAAGAAGATTTTCAGTATGAAATGTGTATATAATACGCACTTTATACTGACTGATAATAAACTCATGACAGTTTATTAAACGTAAAGTAATAGTGTATCACGTGAATGTTTATAAATAAAACGAATGACTCGCTTAACGTCGCCGTCACTTTGAGAAAAGCGTAGAGGAAAATTCTCGGGAAAAACCATTCTCCGTTCGTTGATAAAAGGATCTATCTAGTGGAGAAGCACAAACGGAATAGAGGAGAAAGTGAGCGCGATAAGAAAGAAAAACTGAAATATTTCCCTTTTTCTCTGTGTGTCTCCTTTTCTATCTGGGAAAGCCTTCCTGTCAAACGATAAAGGACCCGAACCCGCTTTCCTCTCTTTTTCCCGCGTTAAATTGAAAAACACTTTAAGGATGCGATGCGACTTGCGTGCGCTGAACATTTTTCATCTTGTGAAAACTGGGGTGCGAAAATTCGGTTCGATAGAATTTTTCATGTGTGATGTTTGTTTTTTCTTTTCTATTTTCATTTATGTATTTTTAAGATGAAATATATATATTTTTAATTTGAAGACGTGAGAAATAATTAATTTTATAAATTCGAAAAGAAATGTTATAAAGATAATTAAAATATAAAAACAGTAAAAATATAAATTTTGTTTTCAAATTTTTATTATTTTTTATTATATTAGTTTTCAATTGATGCGCACGATGGCGATGTTTTGCATCCTTTTGAAGCCTGGAGGATGCAACATGGCTTTGAAGCAGGCTTACAAGGAAGTGCTGCACAAGTAGGTTTTGGTGGTAGGAGTGGAGGAGGAACGTAACATGGCTCTATTTTTTCATCACAAGGAATAGGCTCTGGTTCACATGTAGGTGGTGGAGGTGGAACGCAGCAAGGTTTAGGAGGTGAAGGTGGTGGTGGGACATAGCATGGTTCTGGTCGTTTTTCACATGAAATAGTCTCCGGTTCACAAGTGCGTGGTGGGGGTGGTAGTGGAACACAACAGGGCTTTGATGGTGGAGGTGGGATACAGCATGGTTCTTGAACAATTTCACATGGAATAAGCTCTGACTTACAAGTACGTGGTGGGGGTGGTAGTGGAACGCAACATGCTTTTGGTTCTTCTTCGCAAGAAACTGGCTCTGGTTCACAAACAGGTTGTGGAGGTGGAGGAAGGACACAGCATGGTTTTGATATCACTTTACAAGGTGGTGCGGGTGGATTACATAACGGTGCAGTTTTAATTTTTGAATTTCCTCCACAAAACTCGCAAGGTAGTCCATGAGCCACATAAGCCTAGATTTTAATGAATTTTTCAAATGAATTTTGGCTAAATTAGAAGCAAGCAGTAATTAATATTAAAAAATATATTGTACCTGAATGGCCAGCAAGGCTAGGACTCCAAAGGAAGCTTTCCAGGTAAGGACCATCTCGAAGAAGTTGTTGAAACGACTACAGAAGACTGAATGATTTTCGTTGATTTTTCACCCATTATACGAGTATATAAAATTTTGGAATTCAATACGTGTCAAATCTCCAAATATAATAAGGTTATCTGTTAGTAGTTCAAAATATGTGATTAAAAATGCTAATTTTTATATTGAATATTATATGTATGTGAAAATAAAATTTTAAATTAAAATGAATCCGCCATACGTGATCTAACATATCTCTATATTGAAGAATATTATGGTACGTTAAACGATTTATCCGATCGATATTTTCATAATATGTAAATAAAGCACAAAAAACTGAAATAATTAAAAACAAATAACTTTGTTTTTTTAGTATGATAAATATGCGATAAACACGTGGCATTTCCAATCTTTATTTTATTAAATAGTACGTAATAGTACGTAAAATTAATCATTTGATTGATCTTTTCTCAATAAATAAATCACGAACATATAAATAATTCGATACTAATAATCTAACTAACTTGAATAATTGTAAGACTTTCTAATGTATGAACATTTTGAATTTTTATAATCGAAATAAGTATTAACGTTGAAAAAAAATCCTGAAAGTGATTTTTAAATATCATATTTATTATAAAATACCTCTCTATAACTTTGAAACCTTTCAGGAATTGGATAGGCCACAGGAGGTGTTAATATAATACACGGTCTAGTCGATTTATGCAGTTCGATGCAGTTGCGAAATGTGCACTAATGAAAGTTGACGTCGAGCTTGTCCACGTTCTCAATATCCTGCTCATTTCAAGCTCATGAATATTGAAGGACTCACTAGTTGAAAAGGCTATATGTTATATATGGAGTCATGATGTTGATGTAGAAATAAAGTTCTGGGTGTGTTCGATTGAATTGTTAATCAGAAAGATCACAAAGGAATTGATGTAAATTATGTTTTTAAATTTGACAAAATTCGAGAAAAGATTCGCGTTTTTGGATTAAAAGAAAGTGAAACTTTTTCATTTTTAAATTCTGTTTAATAAAATATAAAAATGTATACGATACGAAAACGTTAATAAATGAGATAAATGTGATTTTGAATTCAATCGAATTATCGAAAATTTAGATTGCACAAATCTTTATACAAAACTCATAAGTTTCTATATACGTTTCACGAATATATATGTATATTAATTAACTTTGAAAATCCATTTGCATGCTTTTGAAATCCCCAAAGAGCCACCGATATTAATGAAAGACTTCCCATACTATTGCCGAACACATTGCATCTGTTATATTACGTTCGATGCATTTCTGCATATCCCCTATCGACAGGTTATTATAAAATATGGACGGATTCCATTAGCACGATATCGTGTGAAGATGTGTCTTTCAAGAATGGATGAAATGAAATGTGAGAATTAAAGGATGTGTATGAATATTCTGTTATTTTGGAAAAACTTAAAAATATTAATGAAGTACCTATGTATAATATGATTTATAGATTTTTTTTTCTATAATATGTTTATACTTGTACTTAGTGTATCAAAGGAACTATCAAATTGTTTGAAAGTAATATAATTCATATAGAAATGTTGTTCAAGTTTTTCATTAAAATAAATTTTAATATTTATTAAGCGTCTCTTTTTGAAAATGTTTTATTGCACGATAAGAAGTATTAATCATACTAAATAATAAGGTTATTTGTTTTAGATCATTTCAGGTTTTCGTGCTTTATTTATTAAGGAAGTATCGATCAAATGAATCATTTCACGTACTTTATTAAAGATTTTTTTTAACATAAAGGTAGATATATTATTTAATGTAAAAATCAGCATTTGTAGATATGCCACGTTTGCGGAAAAATCAATCTCAATTAAAAGAAAATGCTTATCACACTTATTTAGCGTAAAAAGTCAGCATTTTTAATCAAATATTTTCAACTACTAACAGATAACCTTATTACATTTGGAGATTTGACACGTATTGAATTCCAAAATTTTGTATTCATATAATGGGTGGAAAATCAATGAAAATCATTCAGTCTTCTGAAGTCGACCCAACAACTTCATCAAGATGGTCCTCAGTTGGAAAACTTCCTTCGGAATTCTCGCCCTACTGGCTATTCAGGTACAATAATTATTTTTAATATGAATTACGGCTTGTTTCTAATTTAGCCAAAATTCATTAGAAAAATTCATTAAAATCTAGGCTTATGTGGCTCATGGACTACCTTGCGAGTTTTGTGGAGGAAAATCAAAAATTACATTAGCACCGTTATGTAATCCACCCCCACCACCTTGTAAAGTGATATCAGAACCATGCTGTGTCCTTCCTTCCCCTCCACAACCTGCTTGTGAACCAGAGCCAGTTTCTTGCGAAGAAGAACCAAAAACCAGAGCCAGTTTCTTGCGAAGAAGAACTAAAACTATGTTGCGTTCCACCTCCACCCCCACCACCAAAAAAATGTTGCGTTCCACCTCCACCATCCACTTGTGAACCAGAACCCATTCAATGCGAAGAACAACCAAAACCATGCTGTGTTCTGCCACCACCTCCACCACCTAAATCTTGCTGCGTTCCACCCCCACCGCCTGCATGTGAACCAGAGCCCATTTATTTCGAAGAAAACCTAGAACCATGTTGCGTCCCACTTCCACCCCCACCACTAAAAATGCTGCATTCCACCTCCATCACCTACTTGTGAATCAGAACCCATTCAATGCGAAGAACAACCAAAACCATGCTGTGTTCCGCCACCACCTCCACCACCTAAGCCTTGCTGTGCTCCATATCCACCGACTCCTTGCAATCCTGCTCCAAAACCATGTAGCATCCTTCCAATTCCAAAACAATGCAAAACATCTTCATGTAAATCAATCGAAAATTAATGCGATTACGATTTAGTCGTATATTTTTCAAAAAAATTATAAATGATCTCATCTGAAAATTGATTTTGAATATACACGAGTATAAAAAAAACAATGAATTTTCAATCCATTTCACAACAATTATCTTTTCATCAATCCCACTTTCATTAATTTACCGACATAATAAAATTTCAAAACACTGCCAATATTTCGAAAACTCACATTTTCACCACCATTCTCAACGCATATGGAAAACGGAGACAAAAGCCTCCTTCGGCACAGCGATAAAAGCTTTTAAACACGTGTCACGCCAAATTAATAGGCCTTATTGTGGAGACGTATCGCCGGCGATATATTGACACGATGATGGAGGAAAAGACGCGTGTGGGTGTTGAGTGGGTGTCAAAGTTTTGAAACCACTTAATGGAGGTTGCTTTCGAGCGTGGATGGCGCAATTTGCGCGAAGGAGCCATTTATATTTTCGCGGGAGGGCTGTCGCTTTTTTGCCGCCGGCGTGTATTGAGATTGATTTTGATGTTTTGAAGGTTTATTTTTATGTGTGGGAATTGACGGTTTTTTATTTTGACGGTGTGACGATTTATTCGATGATATAGAAAATATTTCATACTGAGATGGTGTTTTTTGAAACATTAGTTTGCTTTTAGTGTTTGTATATGAATTTTTCAAATTTCAATGTAATATTTATATAATAGTTTAGAAATATTGTAGATTATTTTTTGAAGAAATTTATATTGTCAATGTGTCATAAAATTTTCAGCAAAGCCTTTGTGGGGACATGAAAATTAATTTCATTTTTCTCGAGATTTTCCGAAGTCTCCTTTTCTTGTCGATGCAAATTAGCGGTTGAGTCAGCAGGGTCGTCTTATAGTGTATGACTCATCGTAAATTCATTACGATAAGTAGTTTGACCCTTTCAAACTAAAATTTTGCAAAGAAAATCTTTCACATAAGACAAGAATATTAATTCTAATTTCTAAAATTCTAATATAATCAAAGTTCGACAAACATTTAAAATCAATAGAATTATGATATGATTTTAAAATAAATTAATTCCAAATAACATTATACAAGTACAGAAGAAAAGAAAAAATGAAATAAAAAGAGGAAAAGCGATCTTAGTCCGAAGCATTTTCCGATTGAATTTTCCGTAGTGCGGTTGTGTTTGAGTGTGCGAGTGGCGGGTCGGGAGTAGCACACCTAAACGCTATTAAAGACCCGCCACTGTGCATACTAAGTGCACTCAGACAAACTTCAACCACTATTACTTTGAAATTGCATTTTTTATAGTCAAGGGCGTGTGCTATGAGCACCTTATAAGCGACCGGTTGCCGAACCGAAAATGCTAATGCGCCACGTTATATGTCTTTTTAGATGATTAAGGTTTTAAGAATTATTATTTTTTTTGTGTATAAATATATTTAACTTATTTGTCCTAAATCATTATTTTGTTTTTAGTCTTCAGAAATGCTGAGGAATTTTAAAATGATAATGATGATTGATATAAGATTGGATTGTAAAAAATATAGAAATTTTGATATAAGATATAAAATTTTAAATGAAGAAAAGCGTATATTTTTATTTAAAAAAAATCACACTTCATGATTTTACAGTGGGGTATGTTTTTAAGCAATACAACATGGTTCTGGAGCAGGCTTGCAAGGATTAGGGAGTGGAGCGTAACATAAATTTGGTAATAGGGGTGGTGGTGGAACGTAACATGGCTTTAGTTTTTCTTGGCACGGAATGGATTTTCGTTCGCAAGTAGGTGGAGGGGGTAAGGCACAGCATGTCTTTGGTAGTGGTGGGGATGGAGGAACGCAACATGTTTTTGGTTCTTCTTCACAAGGAATTGGTTCTGGTTCGCAAGTAGGTGGTGGGGGTGGGACACAGCATGATTTTGGTGGCGGTGGGGGTGGAGGAACGCAACATGTTTTTGGTTCTTCTTCACAAGGAATTGGTTCTGGTTCGCAAGTAGGTGGTGGGGGTGGGACACAGCATGATTTTGGTGGCGGTGGGGGTGGAGGAACGCAACATGTTTTTGGTTCTTCTTCACAAGGAATTGGTTCTGGTTCGCAAGTAGGTGGTGGGGGTGGGACACAGCATGATTTTGGTGGTGGTGGTGGAGGTGGAGGAACGTAACATGTTTTTGGTTCTTCTTCGCAAGAAACAGATTCAGATTCACACGTAGGTGGTGGAGGTGGTGGTGGGACACAGCATGATTCTGATATTACTTTACAAGGTGGTGGGGGTGGTTTACATAACGGTGCAGTTTCAATTTTTGATTTTCCTCCACAAAACTCGCAAGGTAGTCCATGAGCCACATAAGCCTAGATTTTAATTAATTTTTCAAATGAATTTTGATAAATTTAGAAACATTCAGCAATTAATATTAAAAAAGATATTATACCTGAATGGCCAGCAAGGCGAGGACTCCAAAGGAAGCTTTCCAGGTAAGGACCATCTCGATGAAGTTGTTGAAACGACTTCAGAAGACCGAATGATTTTCAATGAATTTTTCACCCATTATATACAAAATTTTGGAACATCGTACGTGTTGAACCTTTAAATTTAATGAGGTTATCTTTTATTATTTAAAGTTACATATGTGACCAAAAGTTCTGACTTTTTAAGTTAAAAATTTGCGACAAACATTAAAAAAAAACAAATTTAATTTTTCTGCGTTACGTGGCATATCTTCAAAATAAAAAAAATTGCATATGATATGAATAATTAAATTGATATTTTCCTAATAAATAAAGCACGTTCATATTTTATTCAAACAAGACTTTCTAACATATATTACACTCTGATAATTTTTTTTCACAATACGATACAAAAAAAAAAATACTATTTCCATTTAAATTACACACGACACATCTCCAAAAATCAAACCGAAACACCATCGACTGTCAATCTTTCGCAAAACCAATGCTACCAACATCGACGCAGATCCTGCGATAACAGCGCAGCGCACGCCCCGAAAACGCACACACACACCCCGGCGATATCTGAAATTACAAATCTAGAAGGATAGCGTGTTCAATTTTAAATGGATGCCACCGCAGGAGCGGTTCGGCCGCTGACAGGTCCTTTCTGCGGCCCCCAACGGTGATTGATTGCCAACCGAGCGCGCTCTCGTCGTACACAGAACGCGCATTATTATTGCCGGCGTTCGGGTTGGCTGCACTGATGCGTGTGTGTGTGTTTTTGGTGTGTGTGTAAAGTTATTGTGATTAATCATTTTTTCGGGTTTGGATCTGTGGTGGGTTGTAGGGATGGAGGCTGGTTTGTTGTTGGTGGTTTGGTGTGTTTTTGAATTTTTGGGGTGAATCAATTTTTTTTTTGGTAATTGTAGTTGTGAAGGTGTTTTGTTAAATATTTTTAGTAATTCATTGATTATTGAAATTGAGTAAAATGTGGTGGTGGTCAGTTTTGGGAAAGTTTGGTTTTTCAAAAAAAAAAAAAAATTTTGCCATTAATGCCAAAATTGAATACTTCAAATACTATTATTTCTTTTCTTTGTAATTTTAAATTTAACTCATTTAAATATTATAATTTACAATATAGATAGAAATTCAAAAATCATTTTGTCGAGAAGTTTGTTTCAGTTCAGGAAAATCATTTATTTTCTGTTCCGTTTCCAAAAATATGATAATTCCTCTTTTAATTCTCATACTCCACTAACTTGTTTTTATTTGGATTAATTATTAAATTTTTGCGTTGACGTCGTATGATTTTAAATTTTTATTTTGATTAAATATATTTTTATTATGAAATAAACATCGCTGTGGGCCAAATAAAATCAGCCTGTGGGCCGGATTTTAAGTGTATGGAATTTACAATTATATTAACATTACAAATATACATATAACATTATAATCTTTTTTTAGTGTATAGAAATGTTAAGAAATTAATTAATTTTCCCATTTATGAGATTAAAAGAACCATTAAATACATCGAACTATACCGATTTTATTGACATTTTCATCAATGTAAAATTGGAAATTATTGACTGAAACATCAAATACTTATTTTTTTCAAATAATAATTTCATTTTATTATACAGATATTAAAACCGATCAAATTAAAAAATCCCATATATAAAAGAATATGTAAAACTCGACAGATTCTAACGAAAAATTGAGGATCAGCAAGAAACTACATCATCATCATATAAACCGTTTTACCGTTCTTCTGGCGTAGACGAGATCGTTCATCTTCACTCGTAGCATCTTAAGCGTATCCCCACACGTCATTAAACATCATAACTAAAGCTACTTAATAACGTATAAATAAGGGACAACGTATTCATCGGCGAGATAACCGACCCTTAGAGACGAGCAGGCTTGCCACACACACCCAACTTTAAATTAACACGCTAAACTTGTGACAGAGACGGATCGTACAAAGTCTTAATAAATTCGATCAATGAAGATGCTTTTATGTGTATTTATTGTATAGTGTTAGGAGATTGTTGGTTTTATATGTAGGGTGCTTAGTTTTTTTTTTTTGAATTTGTAGAATAATATTATACTTAATAATTTGATAATATAAAGTTATTTTTAAAATGAATAGATTTTTTTTATAAAACTGATAATTTGAAACTAGTTGATGGTGCCCCTAAAATTTGGGCGATGATGAACTCGAGTCAATGAAGTTTTAGCATGTTGTTGTTTTTGGCATATTGAAATATCAAAACTTTAAAGCCGTTTATAATTAAATTGACTCAATAGTGGGCATTTATACTATTTAATATTAAAAGAATAAGGTAATCTATTGTACAAAAAATCATATGGAAGTCAATTTCCCAGGTCGTGCCTTCCCCTTGTTACTGTTAAATTTCCATAATGTTTATACACTGAATGCTAAATGTTGAAATTGAGATATTCGTAGATTTGTGACCGGCATCGTAAAGTAAGTGTCAATAAATATGACTATTTTTGGAAAATATATGATTTCATCACTGTGCGGTCATTATTTGATGCGTCCTTCGATTTCGTTTTCATAACCTAATTTTGAAAATCAATTAGATATTTGAATGTTTGATACACCAATCGAAAGAGCTTTGAAAAAAGGAGACCTTTGTATAATAAAAAAATCGACTTAAAGCGAAAAAATCTCTTCACTATAAACTACCCCAAAAAACACCATATCTCTTATACACCAACGCTTCGATTTCCCAAAGACAAAACGACACCAATTCAAACAACAACAACCCGAGATTATCGGCAAACTGAAACGCGAAAAATTCCATAATTCATCCTCAGGTAAAACGATATGCAAAGTCTCGCGGAAGGGACGTCCCCTTTGACGTCCAGGAATTCCCAGCCCGCGACACTCCGAAGACGAGACCCGAGAATTCCCTTCGGCGAGACTATCTCGGAATACCGCCCACAGTTTACTTTGTGTTCTCCCGTAGGAAAAGGTGGAGCAAATTTTAATTTTGCGCCTTCAAAGGGCTCTGAGAAGAATTCGACGTGCGGCGAAGTTCGCTTTGACGATAATTTGCGTTGCGAAAAATTCCGCGAAGTTTGCGCAATTTTTGTATGGTGTTTTTATTTTGACGAGTAGTTTGGAGTTTTATGTCGTTGTGTAATAGTTTCGTTTGAAAATTTTTGAAAGTTTTATGCATGGTTATTTGATATGTTTGCTGTGGTTAGTGGATTTTGGAAAAATAAGTTTATAAGATTAAAATAACGGATTATAAAGTATAATATTTACTTTTTTCTTATTAAATATTAACGATCATTTTTTTCATTTTTTTTTGGATTACAGAAATGATAAATTAATCACTTGGCTATCTCAAGATATGTATATACATTATGATATTTTGCGGAAATTCAAAACATGACTGTTATAAATTGTAAACGTGTCATATTAAAAGTCAGAATATTTTTTTGATTAAGAAAATATCTATTTATTTATTTTTGGTTATATATTTAATTATAGTATGCTTTATTCAAAGGTCTCAAAATTAATTCAAACACATGAACTTTATATAATACTGAAATTATATTCATAAGAAAAATATCAAAAAACTATTATAATTTTCAAAAACTAAAAACTATTCGTCACTATTCGAACATGTTCGAATCCCAAAAAAATTATTTCTACAAAAAAAGCTCAACGCTCTTTGAAACTATTCATCACTAATTGTCACTATTCGAAACTATACGAAACCCAAAAAAATTTTTCCAAAAAAAAAATGCTGAACGCATTAACGTAGCCCAACTTTCGGAAATATTTTTTCGAATTTCTCACCAAGCCTAACCAAACCTATCGTTGCTTGATGGATAAATTCGCATGAATGTAACCCAACTTTCGGAAATATTTCATCGAATTTCTCACCAAACCTATCCCAACCTATCGTTGTTTGATGGATAAATTCGCGTGAATGTAACCTAACTTTCGGAAATATTTTGGCGAATTCCTCACCTAACCTAACCCAACCTATTGTTGTTTGATGGATAAATTCGCGTGCATGTAACTCAACTTTGAGAAATATTTTTTATAATTTCTCACCAAGCCTAACCTAACCTATCGTTGTTTGATGGATAAATTCGCGTGAATGTAACCCAATTTTGAGAAATATTTTTAGAATTTCTTTCCAAGCCTAACCCAACCTATTTTTTGATGGATAAATTTGCGTAAATGTAACCCAACTTTGGGAAATATTTTCGTGAATTTCTCACCAAGCCTAACTCAACCTATCGTTGTTCGATGAATAAATTCTCGTGAATGAAACCCAACTTTCGTTTTGCTAAAGGCCTACTTATTGATTTTGAATGCTTTGATTTACTAAATTACGTTTTTAACCCAAATTTTACACAACTCTCTGATTCGCCACATGAAAAAATCACCGCTCACACTAAAGTACGTCTTGCTTTTTCGCTCGGCAAATTAAAACTAATCATTGAATCTGACTGAAAATTTCCACATAAATTACTGATGAGTGCAGAAAAAATATAAAAAAGATTCGTTTCGTTAAATAAGATACAGCGCGATAATTCATAAATTAAAATTAAAATTTTAATTGTTAATATTGGTATATTTTTGAAAAAATTCGCCTGCGGCGTGTTAAATACTAATAATAAATAAATAAGTAAATAATAAAATTTATATGTTATATTTGCGTATTTCCTTAACAATGTTAATATTTGAGGGTAAATTTTTGACAGCAACACATTTTTTCCATAAAGGGGGGTATTACAAATTTCACAAAATATAATCATTTTTACGAAGTGGTACAATTTAGTGTGTTTTACTACCAAGTGGTACGCGGGCCAAAAAATGTTGGGAAACGCTGATCTAAACATATAATCCACATGAAGATGATGCATCACATTTTTTTGGAGCTAGGTTGATGAAACATGGTTCTGAAGATGGTTTATAAGTACATAGATGGTGGTGGTGGTGATGGAGCACAGCAAAGTTTCGGTTGTGGGGATGGTTATGGGATACAACATGGTTCTGGTCGTTTTTCACATGAAAAACGACTCACAGGTGCGTGGTGGGGTGGGGGTGGAACGCAGCAAGGTTTAGGTGGTGGAGGTGGTGGCGGGACACAGCATGGTTTTGGGTCTTCTTCGCATTGAGTGGGTTCTGGTTCACAAGTGGGTGGTGGAGGTGTAACGCAGCATTTTTTTGGTGGTGGGGGTGGAGGTGAAACGCAACATGATTCTTGTTTTTCTTCACAGGAAATGTGGTCAGGCTCACAAGTGGGTGGTGAGGCTGGAGGTGGAATGCAACACGACTTCAGTGATGGAGGTGGTGGTGGGACACAGCATGGTTTTGGTTCTTCTTTGCATTGAATGGGTTCTGGTTCACAAGTGGGTGATGGAGGTGGAACACAGCATTTTTTTGGTGGTGGGGGTGGAGGTGGAACGCAACATGATTCTTGTTTTTCTTCACAGGATATGGGCTCAGGCTCACAAGTGGGTGGTGAGGGTGGAGGTGGAACGCAACACGACTTTGGTGGTGGAGGTGGTGGTTGGACACAGCATGGTTCTGGTATCACTTTGCAAGAAGGTGTTGGGGGTGGATTACACATCGATGCAGTGTTAATTTTTGATTTTTCTCCACAAAACTCGCAAGGTAGTCCATGAGCCACATAAGCCTAGATTTTAATTAATTTTTTAAATGAATTTTGTTAAAATTAGAAACAAGCAGCAATTAATATTAAAAAAGATAATATACCTGAATGGCCAACAAGGCGAGGATTCCAAAGGAAGCTTTCCAGCTGAGGACCATCTTGATGAAGTTGTTGGGACGACTTCAGAAGACTGAATGATTTTCGTTAATTTTTCACTCATTATATACAAAATTTTGGAGTTTTATACGTGTTAAATAATTTAATTTAATTTAATTTTTTAATTATCTGTAAAAAGTTAAACGTGTGACTGAAAATGCTGATTTTTTTTATGTTGAATATAATAAATGTATGTGTGATAAGAAATTTATAATTAAATTAAATTTTTCCGTGTAACGTTGCCTATCTTTATATTGAAGAAAAGTACGTGAAATAAATCATTTAATTGACATTTCCTTAAAAAATAAAACACAAAAACTTGAAATGATTTAAAACAAATAATATTACATATTTGATTAGTATGACTAATTATTGTGCAATAAATACGTTTAAAAAGATTAATAAAAAAAATTTTTAATTTTGCTCACAGAAATGTTTAATGACAATTGTTATGAAATAGCGCTTTTATATAATTTTGTAAATAAAATATATGAAAAGGTTTTATTAAATAATTTTGTAAATATTATATTTTATTGCTTAATGATTTACACTCATACGAAAAACTCATACGTTTTTTTTTAAATTATGAATCATTGAACCCAATACGCAAACATTGACATATCAAATCATCATTTGATCACAAAATCAACATCAAATCCGAAACCATCAACACAACATCACAATCCAGCATTACCTATTCCAACCGCTTCAGCACTAACCCGATTGTTTCCAGCTCGCGAAACGCATTCAACCTACACTCGGAAGCCCCCCGAGGGCGCAGCCCCAGCTCGGGGGCTCCTGGGGGCCCTGGGGCCCTTTGAGCGTCGGCTGCGGCACAATCGAATCCGGGACCCTCGAGTGGCAATCAAAAGAATGCTCAACGGGTGCACTCTCGAGTGGCTTTTGTCGATGAATGGGGGCACGTATCGCGTCGCATTATTCAGCTTTGGCGGGAAAATCTGCACCCGTTTCCGTGTGTATGTGTGCGTGTTGGATGTCGAATTGTGTGTTGGATGTTGAGTTGTGTGTGTCCTTTTTGGTGGGTTTTTGGAAAGAGGATTTCGCGCACTAAGTTCGTTTCAGTGCTGTTGGATTGTATTGTATTTTGTGTACGCGTTGATATTGATTTTGAAAATAATTTATTGAATTAGTTTGATTATGTTTTGTTTTGTTTGAATGTTTTGAATGTTTTGGTTTTTGAAATTGTGTGGAAAATAGGTCAGTATATTGGATGTGATGGTTAATTATTTATTGTATCTTGTTGTAAATTTGCTAAAAATTTTAAAATGTGTTTATTTTTCATATATCCACAAAAATCCATTTATTTTATATTTTTTCAAATTCATTATATTTTGATTATACTGAAAAATTAATATATATTCGACTGAGACGACAAACATAAAAAAAATACATTTTATGTTAAATTTTATATAAAAATTCTAAATTTTTTTTGTCATTATTATAATATTTTTCGTACATCATAGAGTTGTAAATCATCATTAAAATTTTTTTATTGAAAAATGAAAACTCATGCAATGAAGGGTTAATTTGATAATTAAATCAAATTTGCAAAGGATGGTTTTTAATATTCAAATTAGAAAGTTGTTTTTTATTACATTCCTTGTTCAGAAAAAATTGGATAAAATTTCAATGGTATGAAAAAAGTCCTTTATAGGTAATCTTATAAAGTGATGTATTATATATAAATAAAATTACTATTTTATAAAGTATATAAATATATTATAATTAATCAATTTTGGTCAAACCATCTAAATGTGGATTTCCTTATTATCATATGATGTCAAAATTATTTTTTTATTAAATTTAAGAATAAATAATAAAATCCTAATAATTAAATAATCGGATCGCACATAATCGAAGAATCGAACGGCAATTATGCGGCGCGCTGAAAACCCGAAGGAAATCGCCCCTGAAAAACACACAAAAAGCAACAACACAGTACGGCAAAAACGGAAAACCGGCGCGATTTTCTCGCAATATTTTTCAGTTGATATTCCGTTTTGATTGCTTTTTCCGACATAACGGTCCTCGTAATTATCTTTGCGTCGGTCGGCGGCAAAGTGCACCGAGCGCAGAAACATTCAATTTTTCCCGCGCAAATGAAATTGCACGTCGCGTTGTAAAAAGTAAACGGCGCAAAAACGTTCGTCATTCTCGCAATAATATTTTGTATAGTTTCGAATGAAAAAGTGTATTTTGTATGTGTGTGTGTGTTGTATTTCGTTGCGTCGTGTTCGTTTTTCGTTTCCTTTGCGAGCGTCGCTTTTTACGCCATTGTTCGAAATTCAATAGCCTTCTGTATAAACTCGATAGTGAGAAAATAAGGTATGTTCTGTGTTAGGGTACGACCAGAGGGCATTGCTTGATGTATTCAAAATATATTTAGTCGGAAAATCATTGAAAGTTATTTTAGGTGTTGGGTTTGCTATAAGGTAACTCAAAAATAGTTTTAAATAATGTGATATGAATAAATACTAAAATTTAAATTTAGCATATTTAGAAAGGGGTGAAATTCAATTTTTTGTGAATCTCAAAAAAATTAAGTCAGTAGATTCATTAGTATATATAGGGTGGCCACTGAAAGACTGAAGGGTTTGAAAAAGTCGTAATTAAAAAAAAAGTTATAGTATTTTTGGAGATTAAATTGGCTACATACATATGATATGCGGCAACGATTAAAACGCATTAGTATTTTCTACTCCATTCAAAGATAAATGATTGAAAATATCGGCAATATTTGAATGCAACATTAATTGATAATGAATGATGAGGCCCATTTTTATTTAAATGGGTATACCACAAAAAAGAACATACTAATTTTGGGTACTGAGAATCTCAGAACACATTAGCATCAATAACGTTTTCAAAAATATAGGTTGTCCGGCCGAAAAAGTCGTTTTATAAATGAAAGAGTTAAATTCAAATAAAAAAATTATTAATTAATTACACACATAAAATATATTCTCCTTCAGCAGTTACAACCTTTTCCCATCTATTTAATAAATTTTTAATGCCAGGAGAATAAAATTCAGCGGGATTTGAAGCGAAATATTCTTCAAGTCCCTTTTTGACCTCTTCTATATTTCTAATTTTTTTCCCCGACAAATACTGTTGCATTGATCTAAATAAATGATAATCAGAAGGAGCAAGGGTAGGAGAATAAGGTGTGTGAAGAATCGTTTTCCAAACAAGTTCTGTTAATTTTTTTTTCGTCATCTTTGATTTGTGGGGTCGCGCGTTATCGTGTTGCAGAAGAATTTCACGACGGTTGACTACGTCGGGCCTCTTTTTTCTTAATGCAGCATTCAAATTTCAAGTTGTGAGCGATATTTCTCCTTGTCCGCTATTTCTCGTTCAGTTTGTGCCAGATTTGATTCAACTTCATCATCATCATCATCATTATCCACTTTAACTACTTTTTCACTTCGAGCTTTATTTTCTAAGCTAAAATTACCATTTTTAAATTGTTTAAACCATCTCTGGCATTGACGAACAGTCAGAGATTCAACGAGTGTATCACAATTTTTTTTAGCTGCAGTTGTTGCATTATTTTTTTGAAGATATTCGTAAAGTATGCAATTTCGTAAAAATTGTTTATTCGGCATAAATTCCGCCATCTTGAAACACGGCTCGGAAAAATTTTTTTTTGTTCAAATAAATGTTCTCCAAGTGTTGAACGATCGACGGAATACACAATACGTGCTCTCAGACCAATGGTAGAAACACAACTGCTGAACAAAAGTGCATTTGAAAAATGACGACCTTTTCATCCGGACAACCTATATACTATTTAGTGTGGAGTTTTCTCTGAATTTCGATAACTGAATCTCACTGGAAAATAAAAATCTAATGAGTTTTATTCGTTGCTGGACATTATAAGGAACCATTTTAATATACAAGACTAGCTCTACAACCACTAAAAAATAAAATAAATAAGATTGAAAATGGACAAGTCATGACTTTTTCAAACCCTTTAGATTTTCATCACACGTTTTTCCACCTGTATAATAAAATAAAATATTTTTCTAAAATAAAATAATTAACCACAATACTATACAAACCCAAAATTCATCCTTTGTGCCCCAGTCTACAGGTAGTCCCCGAAATCACGTGCCGATTCGAAATCAACCCTGCATATTGTCATGTGGCACGTGCCAAAACCCACCCACCTTCCACCGCTATCATCACCGTCTTCGATAATTCGGTATTCACCATGGCGCTGATTAGTTTGTCTCCTCAGCCGACAAGGCTGTGATATTAGCGTGGAAGCCTTCAAAGAGAAGCCGACGTGAATACGAAACGGAATTATACACGGCCATGAGCGTCAGACGCGGAATATCGTATTATCCGACGCTGTTGTAATGTGTTTGGAATTTTCGGTATGTGTATGTATCGTGTGTGTATGTGTGTAAAAGGCGGGAAATTCGAAAGCGGGCGTTTTTGAATGAGCGAGTTCGAATTCGTCCCGCGGGATGGATGGGTTTTTTGCAGGGAAAACGTACTTTGAATTCGATGGAGGGTTTATTTAATTTTAGAAATGTGTAGGCCTATTCTATTTTTGTTTGTGTTGCGTGAGATTTTTATGTTTTGAATTTGTAAAGACGTTATATTGTGATTGAATTGATAGTTATTAGTATATTATTATTATTATATTTTTTTAATATTTAAATTTTAAATATGTATAATATTTCATAGATAGTTATTCAAAAATATTGGTGAAAGTTTCAATATTTTTAAGAAAGTAAAAGACAATAAATTTATTTTCATTGAATAGTTTGATAAAATTTCAATAGATGTCTCTAAAAGAAAATTTGGTTTCAGTTGCAAAAATCATCTCAATTAAATGAAAAATTATTCAAAAAAAGTGCATTGAAATTGAAAGTTATATTTTAAAAATATATATTTTTACCTATGCATTTTAAATTTATAAAATTTTAAATTTTGATCGTTAAAAAAATAATGTACTTAAGAATTTTCCGTTCGAGTGAATGTAGATATCGCATTATGAATCAGTTAGCGGAAAGTCGTCGGAGATTTCAGCTAGTGCTCTTGAGCGCGTCTACAAGTGACAGACAGTGAAAAATTAATTTCGTAATTGAAAAAGACGAAAGCGCAATCTGATTTTAATTTCTGCCGGGGCACGTTCGCAAAAAAAATCTCGTTCGGAAAATCTCCGTAGTGGTTATTATTAAAGCGCTCTTACGCCAAACGGACACTCGATATTAATGGGATTTCTGATTAAAAAAAAGGAAAAACGAAAAGGAAAAGGAGGAGAGCGCGGATTTACAATCAGTTATCCGATAGATAGCGAACAGAGGAAGATTCTATATCCATTGTAAGTGGAGGGAAAAAGTTGGATTTTCCGTAACGAGCGCACACGTCGACCAACAAAGCCTTTGAAGCGTCTATAAAAAAATACTATTTTTCTCGGATTATATCTGGACAATCCTTTCATCGGGGATTTAATATGTATTAAAGAACACTTGAAAAATGCACGGGTGAAGATTTATTGCGTTTCGAAACGAAAAAGCACTATTTTGCTAACTCTCAAAAATGCATTTTCCAATTGCTGCACACCGGAAATTCATCAAAACTTTTTTAATAACCGACGAAACATCGGGAGAAAATAGTAACTGGAGCAATAAGTGAAATATTTTCATGTCGAAAATTAATTAATTCTTCAATATCTGAATACATATTTTATCTATTGAAATATTTAAAATAAAATAAAATAGATATGAGAATGATTGAATAATAAATATATAGATATGGATTTTAAAGTATAATAGATGAAAGGACGTGTTGGTATGCAGAAAGGTTGACAATTTCTGTTCAGTAGAGGCTCTTTTGCCCCTTCATGGTCTGTTTGTCACAAACAAGCGGTCGCCGTATTTACTGCTGACATTCTGGCACTTTCCACACATTCTGACAACTTCATACCAACTATGTACTCGAAGTAGTGCGGAACGACGAATCAGAAGCACTCAATTCTCGGGTCGAAGTCTTTAAAGTGCAACTTCACTATAAATACCATTAAATAAATATATTTTATTCAATAAATCGTCAAATTTCATAACATTTCAATAGATAATACGATCTGAACGTATAAGCCAATAAAACAATATTTAATCTTCAGTTACTTATATTTTCTTATTTACTAATTATTTTATTTTATTTTATTATAATATAATATAATAATTGTTATATGTTATTTTTATTATGATGTCTAGTAGCACATTTTGTCATCTGAACTTAATAGTTCATACATAGACGAATCTTCACAAAATTTCGCAAGAATGTACTTTGTAAACCGGAGAAACTAAGTAAGTGTTCAGTTTTTTTTAATATTGTTTCCCATTTCAGTTTTTTTCAGTTTTTTCTATCAATTTCCATACAAATTATAATATAAAATGTGCCGGCGTCACAATTGATTGTGACAATAATTACAATCAGTACACAAATTTTCACAGAATCTCGAGCAACGCCGGGTACTGCCCGCTAGTATTAAACTAATATCAAACAAAAAACTCAAGAAATATTCTCATTACATCAAAAAAACCTTCGACACATCAAACTCCAAACAAAAAACCCAAAAAACATTCCCACCCCAGCACACCCGATTCATCCGACATTCAATTTCGATTCCGCCCTCCATGTAAGGGATGATTCACACGCATATGGGAGCATGTCGAGTTCGCCATCTGGCACCCATGTCTTATGGTTCGCCATCGCCACCTTCCCGGCCAGAACGTCTTATTACGCCTGCCGCCGTTGATTTAGGGTTAATTTGGCGCGTAATGGCCCTCCGTGGCTTTTTCTTGTGCTAGGTGCTCGCTGAAAGCTATTATGTTCCGCGTATTCGAATGGAGATGGTGTAAATTTAATATTGCATAAGTTGGGGGTGATGTGTGCGGGGAGGGGTTGGTTTTGTGGGAGGGGGTGTGATTAGTGTTTTTGTTAGTTGGCAGTGTTTGGTTGGATGATCTGATGGTGTATTGTTGGTTTGAGAAGGTTTTGTGAAAGTTTTTGTATTTTGGTGGTTGTTTTTTTTATAAGTTAAATTTAAGCGTGTATGTCCGATTCGGAAATGAAATGAATATCAAAGTATTGTTCTTTAAAATACTGTATCGATTTGCGACAATTGTTTTCTATGAATGTAATGGTTGGATGAAAAAAAATAAAAAATAAATAATATGTAATAAATAAATAATTAGTACAGGTTTTTCAACTCAAATTGAACCTTTTTCGTTTAAAATTAAGGCTTTTTCATTTCAAATTAATACTTTTTCATTTCAAATCAAACCTTTTTTAATTTCAAATTGACTCTTTTTCATTTCAAATTAACCTTTTACTCTATAAAAATTGAATTGAACAATTAGATACTATTTTCAAAAATTTTATTTTATTGAAATTACGAATACATACATAGTTATTAATAAATATTACAAAACTTTTTTGGCAGCAGCTGCAGGTAAATTTCTAATCATAAGAAGGTTCGATTTGAGTTGAAAATCCTGTATCAAATTATTAACGTTTTATTTTCTTAAAATTATCGAGCCGATTTTTAAAAATATTGTTGAATATTTTAAAATTAAATTGGATTGAATCAGATTTAAAATTGACATTTGAATCTGAAGCCGAATTAATTAATTAAATTTACGATAAAAGATCTTGCTTTCAACACACAAAAACACCACGTATATATTTTTGAACATCCAAACTTTCAATCATAAAAATCACAACATACAATGAAAATTATTTAGATTATAACCATCACTATACATTCAACACAAATTCTCAACATACAACCACAAAAAATTTCAATTTAAGCCTTCTGAAAAAAAAAACTTCCACAAACTTGACACAACCGCTTCCGTTTTTATGCGTTTCCACCCCTACGCGCGGCATTAGGGACAAGATAAAAACACGCCCTTAACTACCGCCAGTTCACTATCGCTCCCTTCATTTTCCGCACAATTTCCATGTGAGATCACGCACGTTCGCCGAAAAACTGTTCACGGGACATAATTCAAGTGGATTCCGCCCGAATTCCCGTGGATTCCCTCGTAAGTAACGGGAAAACCCTTTCTGCGAAGATAGGGCGGGCGACTATCGCGGGATGATCGCGATAGCGGGATGATTTAAATTCGTTACCGCGTTTTTTTGTATGAGGCGATTGATTTTGTTGAATTTTGAGTGTGGTTGGTTATGATGATTAAGAAATTTTGATGTTAAGTTCTTGGATGTGTGCAAATTATTGTTGTATGATAATATGAGTGGGGTTTAATTGGGTATTGAAAAAATATGGATTGTGTCTAAAAAATAATTATTTGTGTATTAGAATAATATACGATTTGCAATATTTCTGTTGAATTAAAGAATCTCGTATTGAGTATAATTTTATTTGTAGTATGTAATGAAAAAATAATTTGTGTTTTATAAAGCGAGCATCTAAAAAATATGCAAAATAGAAAAAATAGTTAGTGCATTGAAATGATCGAGTTGTTGTAACGTTGCCAGAGTAAAATCTTTCTTCAGAGACAATACAACACAACTGTCAATTTTCAACGTTTCTTTTTGTTAAAATTTTAATTTAATTTAATTTAAATCCAATTTTAACAATTTGGTCTAATTTGATTCTATTATTTATTTAATTAATTAATTAATTAATTTAACAAGAAAACATACAGTGCTAAAAAAAGTAAAAAAAAACTACAAAAAATAGCTAAACACAAATAACATGTTTTCATGTTTTTATGAAAATTGTAATGGTCGTGCGATTGGTATTTCGTCCTGTTTACGTTTGCGGTGTTGCTGATTCTTTATTTAAATTCATTTTAATACGCGTTTTTTTCGTTTTATTTTGTGCGTGTTTTATGTATTTTACATTTTTTCAATAATCAATATATTTTTTTGAATGCACACATATCAATGCTCGTGCAAAATGAACAAATTATTTTTTCTACTCTAATTTTATGAAACTCTCAGGTTTAATGCACATTTATTTTATTTTATATAATACACGTTTAAATTGTTCCCTTATAATATAACATATATAATCAATTGACCATTGAACGAAACATAATCGATTAGTCCTCAAGAGAAAAATCGATAATGATTGTTGATATAACAAAAGCACCCCATACAAAATACAGTGACACACTAAAAGCGTTGGAAGACGTTCAAAAATCTATTATCGACTAGATTGTAGACACCATATAAGTGGGATACGGTGAGTGCGTTATTGAATGAGCGTCTTATCGTGTACCGAGGTACGCCACCCTTAGTCGGGACAAGGGTGTGACTCCTTATATCTCACGATGTGGGGTAAGATGAGGGTGAGTTTGAATATGGGTGGAGAGTGCAGGTCCAAAAAGAGATAATTTGATTGCTGGTGTATGGATTTTATAGTGATTCAATGAAGAAGATTTTATGATTTTTTGAGAAAGTAAAAAATTTCGGAGTAAAGCAAATTTTAGCGCCATCTATGTATTGTTGAAAACTTTTTTGTTTTGCATTAGAATGTTTTATGCATTGGAGTGTCAATTGATATTGAAATTTAACGGATATTGTGAGTTTTGCGTCTGCACTCCTTACACAGGGTATGCAAGGTAAGAATGGGGTTATTTTGGAGGTACGTATGGAGCAAAGTAACCTATTCTGGCAGTGTAACTGGGCAGGGCCGGTAGACCGCAGACGATTTGCCGCCTAAACGGATAAAACCGTTCGCCGTACTTTCAAGTCACGTCCGTTAAAACGCTAGTCGCTATCCGTTATATGTCGTTATGCGAAAACCTTATGTGTACCTTAATATGTATGTATATGTTGATTTTTTAAATAAAATAAATGATTGATTTCATTTATAATTTTTTGATTGTTTTTTTGGTTGATGAATGAAAAATGTGTGTTAATTGATGGTTGGAAAATTAATAATAATTGGGTTCAATTGATTTTTAATTCACTTCATTTCGACAGAACGGTTTAGGCTTAATGAGGTCATCTGTCAGCAGTTGAAAGTATGTGACCGAAAGTGCTGAATTTTATATTAAATAAAAATACGTGCGATTAATATATTTTTCAATAAAATTTATTTTTTCACGTAACTTGATTATTTATAAATTGAAAAACTGTACGTGGTATGAATCATGCAACTGATATTTTTCTTATAAATAAAGCACGGCCATATAAATTAATTTGAAACAGATAACCTAATGTATTTTATGACTAATTATAAGATTAACTACGATGCAATAAACACGTTTTCAAAATATGATTAATAGATATCATTTTTCAATAAATTACAAGAAGTGGTTTCTGTTAAAATATGTTTTTGTTTATTTTTATCATTAAAAAATTTTATGATTTCAATATCCGTTAATAGTTTTTTTTTTAATTTATGTATTTGCATAAAGTACTAAATTATTTTAAAGAGTTTGATCATTTGATTTAAAATAAACGTATACAATAAAAATAACAAATAATTTTAAATTATGAAATTTAAAAACAAAACAAAATCAGGTTGCATTCGGGCACCACCACTTCCCTCTTCCATTTTCTCAGAGATCCGTGCAGGGAAAGCGGCCCGCGGGTTTTTCATTGTTCCCGTATTTACCGGCGGGAAATTTCAGAAAGTTTCCGCGGCTACGTTAATTGAATTGATGATAAGCAACCCTCGATACATAACTCACTGACGAGGTCACGACGAGAATTCCACTCATTTAATTACCCGCCGCTCGCCCCGCTTCCTGGTGGACCACTTATAGTTTCGCAGAGAAATAACCGGGAGGGCCCTCCCGGAGGCTGAGGATGGAGGAATGGCGAGGAAGAAGCGAACCACGAGTCGGTCTCCAGGGAGGAACAAAAAAAGTACGAAAATTCCCGGTAAACTTCGTAAATTCGGTATTAGCCGCGAGTACTGCTCGAGCTCCCCGTGCCGAAGGATTACTTGCCCTCGTATTTTTTTGTATATAGTGTACAAATATATTTTGAATATGTATGTTTTTTTTAGAATAGAATTGTATGGGTAATGAAGTTTTTTGTGTTAGAAAAATATCGAGTTGAAGTTATGATTCGAATTGAATTTGGGGGTTGTTTTATTGTGATGTTCGATCGCCGATTATTGCCGTTTCGAGTGTATAAAAGGGATTCAATCGCTGAAAATTATCAAAAGGATCAGAAAAGAATTATGAAACGGTTCGAATTTAGGTATAATAATACTATTTAAGCCCACAAAGCTGACTCGTTAAAGCCGTACTAAAGAAATAGATGGTCGTGTAATAACGATTGCCTATTAGAGACCTTTTTCGTTCATTAAAAGTAACATCAAATTTTCTATTGGATCATTACTGCTATTATTGTATGAAATTTGTTATGAAATTGAATTTTATTGTATGAAAATCAAAGTGTTTCTTTTCAGACATATGATTCAATGCAATCCGTGTTTTTACGATCGAATAGAGGGGATATAATTTTATTATTTTTTTAACAGTTATAATATAAAAAAAATTCAATACTAAAATCAATCATCTAATAAACAATTCTAATGAAAAAATGAGTTGAAATCATCATTTTTTTGTAATCAAAAATTAAAAAATTATTCACTTTATATATGATATGAAATTATTTAACTGACACAAGTGATTAAAATCGCAACAAATCCTCACTGCTAAAAAAACAATTCTCAAAACTGAAATCCTATCAATCAAATCTTAAAGCGGATCACGACGTCGAATTGTGTATATTTTTCGCGGACGCAAACACATCCTACAGGAGGAACGGGCCAGTAATACCGCGGTGTGCCAAATCGGCAAAATCCTGCGGGACAATCAGCTTACAGCCGGGGAGGACTGTCATCCCACGGTCCTCTAGTTCCCCCAGGACTTTCCTTTGTGCCCGAAATCGGCTCAATGAAAATGGACTTAGCTGGACTTAGGGGCTCTCGCTGAAACCGATATATCGCCGATGTGTTTTCGGCTTAATATCAATTAAACAGCGTCTCTCGGATTCTCTGTCGTGGTAAAGGTTGTGTTTTGTTTGGTGGGTGTTGGGGTTTGATTTCGGGTCGTGTTCTATTCTGTATCGATCATGTAAATATGGCGAAGACTGGAATTCGGATTGGATTTTTTATGTGTGTGTGTTGAGTGAAATGTCTTCGAGTGTTGGTGAAATGTTTTCGAAAAGGAACGACAACGCTATCTCGTCGGACATATGTAAAATGAACACATAAAAAAGTTGTGAGGCGCAATGAATGTGTTGTCGATATGTTTGGCAGATTTCAGGGGATAGAAACTGTTATTTTTTTCATATAAAAATTATTTTTGAACCACCAAACATTTTCATATATCGATTGCATATACATATTCGATATACTTTGCTGAATACATTGAATCCCACCGATCATTAAAATTAAGTGGCATGTGGTGCAATTAGTAGACGAATATAATGACATATCACTGACTAAAGATCATTTGAAGTTATTATTATTATTAAAATTTATCATATATTGTTTTTCATAGATATGTAATGAATGAAATAATATAAAAGAAATACCAAAAAGACCGTATCATGTAGTGAATGTTTAATGGAAGATATTACAGATTGAAATTTAATTTGAAACGCTAAACCACTATAGCATATGAGAACAAATAAACAGAAAGACAGCATAAGATCTAAAAATAACCGTACAAACTAAAAAAAAAATGTCTCAAACCGTCTCGACCGGTTCGAAAGCCACCAGTTCCCGCCAACCTTTCGAAGGACATCCTCGTTTGCGTCAAAGCTTGAAATGTTTGGCCATTTCCCGCGGGACCGGATGGCGAGAGATGTCTCGGACCGAAGTCCGCCCATTTCCACCCGACCCCTTCAAAAAAAAAAAAAACCACCCCCTAAACCGCCCACTTCTAAGGCTCGCGAGGGAAACTTTTTGAAAACGCGTGAAATACGGCCGGCCCCGAGGTGTCTAATAAAAGAAAATACATCCAGCGTCCCTCGCTCGAACATTTTTTTTATATCGCCAATAAAACTTTTTTATCATTTCATTGGTTCTCGGGCATACATTTTCCAGTGCGGCGCGCATTGAGTGAATATGAGCGGGCCCTTCTGATTCGGACGCGTGTTTTCTTTTCGTGTTTTGTAGGTTTTTTTCCCTTTTTTCAGGGACGATGTGAAAAGGTTCGTTTATATCGCTGCGAACGCTCTCACGACCCGGGGCCGATACGAGGCGAAAAAGTTAAATATTTACAGAAGAATGCGAATAAACATTTCGTTTCTTCGCTGCGAAGTGCTTCGGCCGTGATAAAGTTGGTCGTTGCCTGTCGTGCGTTTATTATAATGAGTGCAAACACTCGAATTAGTGTGGTTTGATTCTAGGGGTTATTATTCGTGGGGCGAAAAATTGAAGTTTTTTTTGTGATTCAGGCCCACTTTTATATATATTTTTTTACTTATAATATAATAAATTTTTGATGATTTTATATCAATATCTGATTTATACACTTAACGAGTGTTCAGTGTTTCTTATTGGTTCATTTTATGCCTATCACGGCCGAAGTTAAGATTTTTTTGAGGAGGGGGAAGAGGGTTGGGACGGGGGGCGAAACACAACTTCGTATATGTAAGCTATTCCAAGCAATACAAATATTCTGTTTTTTTTTCATTTGAAGTATAATGTGTGTAAAATTAAGGTATTCAAATAATTCATTTAGATATATCACGATTGAGCGATATATGTATCTCAACATAAGTCTCATAATTCAAGTATAATCTGTCAATATTTTTGAAAATCAAGGGAGGAGCATTCCCCCTGGCTATACCTATGATACCTATTATATTATATAAGGTTATTTAAATAGTAATGATTTTTTAACTAGTCTTTAGATATCAACGAAATTCCTACTTTGTAAAGTCACGTATTTTTCAAAATATTATGGTTTTGTGCTATCTGCAATTACTTCACATCATAATTGAGATTATTTTTCAATGATCTATATTACTTTTTTAACTGATCGATAGTTTTCAGATCATTTATTGAACGATCTTATTCATCATCACACACCAAAATAAACTAATACACTTTCTCAGCAGTTTTCTAAAATTAAAACTTTCGAATTCAGATTTTGTTACATCATTTTTTAAATTAAAAACCGTCCTAACCACAATTCGAAATTTTCAATTTTTTTTACAATCATAACAATAAAAAAGCATTATTTTCGAACTCAGACACCTAAACAGAAAAACTTCCATACATAAAATAGCAAAAACAAAACTTTCCAAAAAATAAACCCGCCAACAAAAATAAAAATACAAAAAGAAAACTCACCCCTCACAAAAGTCGGCCAGAGTGTTCGAAGTAATTTCTCCGACGATTGCGAGAGACGATTCTCCACTCCGGCACCCAGTATCGGTACCCAGTACCGGTACCGGTGCCGGGTCAATACGTAGTACCGGGTACCACACTGGTGGCTCGAGTGTTTTCCTTTTCAAAAATGTATGCCCTTTGTAACTTGGCCGTGATTTTCCACGGGTCGAAGGGGATGCGATTGCGAAAATATCGAACGTTTGAGTGCTCTAGTGGCGCGATTCGAGTGCGTCGATTGTAGGGGTGTTTTGTTGTA
Source organism: Hydropsyche tenuis (assembly GCA_009617725.1). Taxonomy (NCBI): domain Eukaryota; kingdom Metazoa; phylum Arthropoda; class Insecta; order Trichoptera; family Hydropsychidae; genus Hydropsyche; species Hydropsyche tenuis. The sequence continues at coordinate 3,295,968 of VTON01000009.1, forward strand.
TTTTTGATTTTTTTTTTATGGAAGTGCTGTGTGTGATTTTTTGGAGGGAAATGTTGAGTTTTTTGTTTAGATGATTTGTGTTGGGTGTGAGTGTGTTTTGAATTGGTGTGTCGATTGAAATGTTAGGTTTGTTTTGAGTAAAATCAATATTTGTTGATTGGAAATTTTGGATATTTCGGTTAATTTTATGTTAATCAAAGCAGTAATTGATGTGGTGTGCAATATTTCTATCTATCATATGCATTTTCTACAATTCGAGCTGTAAAATAAGTCATTTGCAAAGTTGTTGGAAGTTTAGACGTTTGTTCTTATGTACAATAAGGGTGAAGTTAGTTCCAAGATTCTGAATATTGAAAGCATCCCTCTCCGAGTGTTCTCATTAACCATTTACTAATCATACTATACACATAAAGTTAGCGTATTTATCAGGGCTTAAAACGGGATGCCATACTATGTATAATATATAAGGATGGGATATAAAAAATAATGAGTTAATTTATTTTATTCGTAATATTTAATTCATATTAAAATAGGTAATTAGTTCCCATACTATATTTGATTAGCGGATAGTTTAATTTTAAAATATCGATTAATTTTAAACGTTAACCGTTACAATAATATAACAAGAATTCGTTCTTTTTCAGGAATCGCTTCGACGACAATGAAAATTCTGCAGCTGACAAAAATGCAGATGAGATTGATAGCATGGCAATAAAAAAGAACATATCAAGATTTGTGGCTTATAATATCATTATTTTTTTATTTTACTGTACATTCGTTTTTTAATTTTCTTGTATTTTTTCAATGTATCCTTTTCGAAATCGAACGAATGCGTTTAAATAATTATTCTTTGACTTCTTTAGATTTTCGATTTATAAAAGTTTCTTAGACATAGGCAGATGAAAAAAAAAAAAAGTTGAATGGACCAAAATTGAACAAACCAAACAATTTTACCAAAACGACGGGACTATCCTAACCATAACGTTTCACATGATCACCCTTAGATACGCAACATAAAATTAATGATCGATAAAATCTGACAAATTTCACATAACTAAAACATTTCAAAAAAAAATAAACACATCACAAATTTTCCAATTAAAAAAACCTTCAAATGCGAAAATATACATATTTCATCCGGCACCATAACCGTGCCAGTATACAGGTGTAATATGAGAGCGAAGAGCATACGTTTCCAAGACGGGCCAATTGCCCGGGTACCGTACGCCAGATTGGATGCGGTAATAATTTAGAGGCGGGACTGCGCCCCCCGGGCCCCCGCTTTTTTTCATTACGCGCGATTTATTTTTCAGCCCCTTCGCTTATGGCTTATTCAGCGGCGGGCCGATGGGCCTCGGTTAATGTATGGAAATGCCGGTTGGGTGTCTTGGGTTTAAGGTGGTAAGGGTCGTTGGTTCGATTTGAGGTGATGATGATTTTCATCAGGTGTTGGTGTATGATGGTCTTGTGATTTGGTTTCGATTGATCTTTTTTTAGTCATTAGGGAAAGCATGAGCCCCACATTCTGAAATTGGGACACACATTTTATCGGGTTCCCCTTTTTTTCAACGATTTTTTTAAAATTAGATAGTTTTTAGTAAGTACCGTCAAGTTGAATTATGAAGATGAACAGAGTTGATAGATTCTGTTAAAAATATTGACAAAATAATTTTATGAAATTGATCGATGTTGGGTTCTTTTCTAACTTCGGGTCTAGGGCTAGAGCCCTGCTGAACCCCCCCTTCTAATAGGGGCTGTGAGAGAAAGGTAGTTTTTGAATTTTGATGGATGGAATGGTATCGTGATTCTTGCCCGGTAGTGTTAGGTTGATCATTTGGGATTGTGTCCATTTACTGATCATAGTTTATGTTGCTTATTTTAGAAGATTAGTGGAAATAAAATAATTTTTATAAATAAAATAATTTTCATGTGGTTATATATATTTTGTTGTTATGATTCATGTGTAGATTTGAAAATAATATATTATGCGAATATGCTTTCAATTTTTTTAAATAGGTGATCGCTCTTTCTTGAAAAGAAGTATTTTCGATAACCTTTTTCAGTGTCGAAAAATTATACAAAGCTTTTCAAATATTATAATATGCTAAAAATAACTTTAATATCGCACAATAAAAAAATATTATGAAAAAATTAAATCATTTATTGATTTTTAATATTATAATATAATAAAAAAAATCACTCTGTTATATTATATTATAAAACTTTACTGAACAATAAACAATAATTGAATCCGCACTGAATATGTGATTGCACACAATTCAACCGATAAGTTTATGCATTTATGCACTGTTTTCATTCCGATACCAGGAAAATAGCACCGTCGGCCACTAATGGAAAATTTCAATTTTGAACCAACACACCGCCGCAACTCCAATTTAGATACCATCAACCATAATCGCTCCGCAGACGATTTCCTAGAACACACCATCCATTACATCCACACCCAAAATCCAATCCGACCACAGACCCAAAGCCCTACCAGACACTCGTCCTATCCTCGGCGGCATTATGCGACTCCTCGAGGCTGCTCCCGGAGGACGTCCATCCCGTGCACCGAGCGGGACTCGTCTCCGGAGCTGGTGGGATCGTGGGATGAGCAGGCCGTATCCGTGGAGGTGTCTATCCGTTATTGGTGGGATACGTCCCGGCGGCTGCACGCGGCCATTACTCTGCTCCAGCACTTAACTCTTATTTACGACTGACCAGCAGTGACGCGGCTTTTAGCCTGATTGCTCGACGGACGCGCGAGCTGTGCGCCGATCGGGTTCGGGAAAAGGTGATGGTATTAGGGGTGTTGTAAGCTGATGTTTATCGGTAAATGATCCGAATAATAACGGTAGTTTTTCGATAAATTTTCAATGTTTAGCGGTAAATAAAATTTTTTTTTTTGTGTTTTGAATATTTTTATTTTTGTAAAGTGCTGTTTTTTTTTTAAATATTTTTTGGAAAAATCGATTTTTGGAATTATACGATTGGTTTTGAAATTTTTTTTTGGAAAAACATTTTTAGTTTTCTGGTTTTTTTATTTAAAATTTAATTTATTCGCAATTTACCGGTAATTAGTTTTAAAAAATACCGGATTACCGGTACATTCAAATTGTGATAAATCTGACATCCCTAATAGATGGATGTGGCAAATTCTATTGAAAGGTTTGTGTCCATTTATCATTTTTCGTTTTGTTTAATTACCAATTTATAGTCAGTTCGATTGAGTGATACTTCTTGTAAAAAATGTAAACTGTAGATTCTGAAATTTTAGATGAAAAAATGTATGGTGATCATGTAAGATTTGGAGATAGGTTCAACATTAAAAACATCGATTTTTTTATTTAATAATTATAATTGTATGCTGCCCTGCATTGAATCTCACCATTGTGGCATAATGATATATTTTTACCGTGTAATCTTGGTATCGTGTAAAAAGAGGACTGAATGTACCTGTATTTTTAGATTAAATCGTTGCAAATTGATTCAGATTTTGGAAATTAATATCCGCCTAGGATCTTGAGATTTGAATCTCAGAATTATTTTCAAAAATTTTCCATACAAATATGTTTTTCTATTAATCTCCGGTGTTTATTTGAAAATTATCATATACTTTTATTTTTGATTTTTGATTTCATATTTTCATCATATTGAGATTGTTTTAATCGATCGAAAAATATTCAAATATTATAAAAATAAAAATAAATATTGACCCTAAATAATTTTAAAAACATACAAAAAATTAAAAACAATCGACGCACTGTCCCGAAAGAAAACCAGCAAGCGACACATCAATAGACTCTCGATCGACATCTACACCATCATACACACTCGGAACCATCATTCAACACCGAAACCGCAACTCCCACATACCTCAGCCTCAAAACTACCACTCTTCCGTCAATCTCGTGAATTAACCCATAACAATACCACCTCCTCACAAAGCTCCGACTTCTACGAAGGGCCCCAACACCCAGGGGGGAGCCGAGAACAAGAGTGGGTGGTTCCACCCACTCGGGATACTGTTGCCAGTGCCGTTTGTGCAGCAGAAAGCCCTCGAGGTGTACCGTTTGTTTGCCGAGGAGACGAAGGGTTTTACTTCGCCTGCGCGTGTATGTGGGCACCCTTTGTGCCGACGTCTTTTTCTTTGATCGACTTTGTGTATTTTCTGCAGCGATGGCCGGATCGGTTTACGGGTTTCGTTTTCGGAATCGTCGCCCGTTTGAAATTGTTCGTTTTGAAACGGGGGTGGGGTGTTTGAGCGATGATGTTGCAAATGAGTCGGTGTTTTATTGAGATTATTCGGTATCGTTCTTTGTGTATGTTTTTGTTCGTTTTAGTGCCGGAATTAAGGAAAGGACGTTAAAATGAAATATTGAACGACATCAGTGACAAATGCCAGATTATGACCATTAGCAACGCTTTCATGAGCATATCAAACAAAACGACAAAAAGGTGTTGGTTGGAAAAAAAACCACGGCGCACACAACATTCAAAGCAATTCCTTAAGAGCCCTTACCGGCCATGATATATTGTATACACTTTATCTCTTTACAAATTAATCATCAAGAAAAACTGTAAACGACTTCCATTCATTTCCTTGAGAAGAGCGCCCCTAACAGCACCCACCACCCACAAAAACCACCCCCTCTTCCGAACGGACCGGCTGTAGCCTGAGGCCAGCCGTAATGTATTTATTATATAAACCGTTTTTACATATTTCATTTGTAAGGGAGCTCCGCCTCGGGGCGAAGAAGTAAGGTAGGCAGAGACCAAAGGGACTTATACTACCCTTGAAGATGGGAAAAGAGAGGTTTTTCTCATCGTTGAGGAAAAACGTCCCAGTCTTGGTTATTTATAAGCGATGACTTCGCTCCTTTTTAAATTTAATAACGAAATGTGCTCTTTCTGTTTCGCTATTTTTTAATGTCGTTTTTTTTATTATTTTCGTCCCCGAAGGACAAAAGCATCTACTAGAAAAGTGGGTGCTCTCGTGTCAGAGTGCGCTTTGGGAAGCTGTGGAATTAATGAAATGCGCTTTTTATAGCCTTGCAGATTGTCGTCAACATTTTCTCTTTTTTAGACGTCTTAGCCGTTTTCTTTGCGTAGTGCTCTCGAGGCGATTCTTAAGAGCTGTTTAGAATTTCCTGAGCGGATTGAGCGGAATGAAATAAAGCAGATTCCATAAATATTTTATATATAAATAAAACCAATTTTATTTAAATATATTTTCAAAAAACTACCAAAAACCCTCAAATTATTTAATCACAAACGACAAACGACCACAGCCATATTCCATTAATTTTCTATGAAGTATCATCGGAAAAGCACGCACGTCCATTAATAAAATAACACCATCCTGATGCAGGTGCGATGCGCCATTTAGTTTAGTGCAAACAAAGCTGCGAACTTCCATGACGCCCCTATAATTGACCGAGTGAAACGTATCCGGAGCGGTGGGCCAGACCGCAGACAGGAAGCACCACTGACGCGCAACTTCGCCTCCCGGTCGACAACTGGTTAATCCCGAACCGTTAGGACTCTTAGTTTGGGATTTTTAAAAGTAAAAGTTTTGCTTTATTCAAAAAGGGGTTTTATTTCAGTTTTTTATGGGAAATAAAGTATGATTACAGTGAAACCTTGTTTTTACTTTTTAAAAGAGAGTTGTTAGAGAGAAAACGTGGGTTGGGGATTTAAAAGTCGAAGATTTGGGTTTTTGGGACTGAAGAATGTAATGAAAATAGCAGGTGATTTCAGAAATTTAAAATCGGAGTTTCACTATATACATATATAAATTATGTATTATATTATATTACAGACGTAAAGAGTAGGGTTCTCATAAAATGTCATGGTAAGCCGGTTTACTGGTAAATTACCCAAATTATTAAAAATATTTATTTTTTTTTTTAAACATATCGAATATTTTTGAAGTGTTGTCGTTTTTTAAGAAAGTATTTTTGGAAAAAGTCAGTTTTTGTAAGCGTATGAGTGCAAGGGTTTTTTTGAGAAAGTATGATATTTTTGATTATACATACAATTTTTTCGCCTTTTCGTTATTTTTTTCGGTTTTTATTTAAAATTTAATTTTAAGAAAAATATCGAATTACCGGTAAATGAAAATTACGGTAAATCTGACATCCCTAGTAAAGAGGACTCAAATGATTTTTTTGATTAATATTTTTAAAAGAGAATGAAATTATCATATTCATTTTTAAAAAATTATTATTTTTGTATTTATCAAATTTATACGAAACAACATAATAACTTGATTTTCTCAAGAGATTAATCACATTATAATAAGATCGATTATATTTATAACAACCAACAATTTATAATATTGCAAAATATATCATAAAATATTTTTGCCAAACAAATAACGACTTATGCATATAAAATTAACGAAATAATTTATTTGAACACAATATATCACATGAATCACTTTTTTTTTTAAATCGTTCGGGACCTATACCTATAATACCTATACTTTTTTACATTCTGAGGCACATATGATGATGGATCGATCGAATTCCTCATCATTCAAAAGTTTCTTTACCCATGAGACAGTGCGGTCTACCCGCAGCCCGAGTGCCCAACACAAACAAACTCTTGTTTGACTTTTGCCTCTCTCCAAACCGCCATCTGAGGTCTATTGCTGTCGTACATATACCGTGTGTTGTATATGAATATTTGAGAAGCGTTGCATTGACTGAGGCGACAATGCAAATTAATCGGGGTCATGGTTTTGTGTTGAAGTATATTGATTCGATACGATAACGAACCATTGTTTAGGTAATTTCATTGGGAATTGGTCAATGGTCCAGTATTGTTGGATGGTGCAATTTAGTTGAACGATATATGATGCGGTCAGTACATGGATTCATTAATTTGAGAGTCGTATGAAAATGGTGTTTTATTCATATTTAAATTTAATAAGATTTACTATAATTTATTATCATAATTAGTGGTAAGGAAAATGTATTAAAATATTCAATAATATATGTATATGAAAGATAATATAAGAAATAATCTGAAGATGAATATAATTTTAAAATATAATACTAAATTCCCGATGCAATTAATTTAAAAGTTTTACAATTAGATATAAATTTTAGTTTAAAGTTCAGAGATTATAGTTCCAGAACACATCAGAATCCCGACATTTCAGGATCATATTAACCACATTACTTGCTTCCGTGAATAATCTAGACATTTTGCGATAAAACTTCCATCCACAATCTCTCGATAACAATCCCTAAACATACATAACGATGATAAATCAAAAACGATCATACCTAAAAAAACCCAAACAAAACGACACTTTCGGCCGAAACGACCCCCAAACACCGACTTCCCTTCCGCGGCCAATTTTATAAATGGCGCGGCCAACTTCGCGGAAATAATTCATCATTGGGGCCCGCCGCCGAGAAAAAGTTCCGGACAAAGATTGACAGTTAAATAAATAATAAAACTCAAACGGCCGTACCCACACGCCGGGTAGTAGCCAGCTACCCGCCGCGCCGGCGTAGCGGCCCCGAGGACTACGAAAGTATTAGGGAAAGTTTTGATTGAATCAAGCCGGGCCTCCGGGATTACCCGCGCTTTTGTTGTGTGTGTATGTATGTGTATGTGTGTATATATATGTGTGTGTGTGGGGGCGGGAGTGTGTGGTCGCTTTTCGCGCTGTTATGGCCGGAACCGCGTTGCTTGTGACAGTTAACCTCGAAGATAGTTAGCGCGGTTTTTCTTTGGGTTGATTTGATTTGTTTTCTTGGTGTTTTTTTGGAGGGAGACTTTTATAGGGGTGTTGGTATGAGTTTTTAAGCAGTTTTTGTTTATTTGAATAATTGTTTGTTATTGTTATTAAAAATAATACGGTGAAAGAAAAGATAGGGATCATGTTTTAGACGTGAGCGTAAGCGTATTTCGTGAGTCAGGAGAGTAAGTGAGAATTTATGCGTATGATTACATATTTGACCACTATGGTGACCACGGAGTAAAATCTGTAATGCCATGGTGGTAGATTGAATTTGTGTGTACATAAATAAATTTAAAAAAATATTTTATTTGAAATTGAACTTGGCTCATGAGATATGCTCACATTTATACATATGTAAACTCGTTAGTAGTTTATATATTTTTTATTTCTTGGATATATGAACTTATTTATTAATATATAAAAAAAAATGTTTACAATGCATGAGAGTATTACACAATATCTTTAATATGTATAATAATTATTGAATTTTAGTTTGTGGGCTTAATTTAATTATTTTGTATGATGATTAGAGAATTCGTGTGGGAAAATATTTTCGAAAGTGCACGCAAGAGTTTAATTTTAAAATTAATAAATGTAAAATATTTAAAAAGATAGAATAATCTGCAGTAACGGTTATTAAGCGGAGAGTTCGTTCCCCTTGAGACCATGAACGTTTTTATCAGAGAGTTGCAGAAGGGTTATTTTTTTAATTCGCATTCTAAATTTCTCAAAGATGCAAATTAATTCGAAGTTTCGTTAATGAAATTAGAACGTGGCAGACTATAAATATTATTCCCAACTTGCATCTCAAGCGAATTTTTCATTTATAATATATTTACTTGACTTGCATACAATTATTTGATTACTACCCAATTTTTTTTATTAAATACGAATTCAAATGAAAATATCTTTTATATAAAACAATAATTTTTATCAAATAAATAATAAAATTATACATACAAAATTGTTTGATAGTGATATTTTTTAATATTATTAGAAAATTTTATATAAAAAGTATCTATTTATTTTAATATTACGTAAGTCCTTGACTTAATAAAGTAACATATATAACATAAGCATAATAGCGTTGAACAATGTGTGCAAATTATCAAATTTTATTGTGCATTTTGAAATTGAGTGTTTCTATTGAAAGACCCTTTAGGTCCATTCTATTTTCATTTACCCTTTGAAATTAATACATATAACATAAAAAAAAATTTCTCAAATTCAAGGTTTGTTCGACTTACGCGATTTTTCGACTTACACTAATTGTAAAACTTTCAGAACGAATTAATTACGTAAGTCAAAGACTAACTTATTTAAAAAAAAATCATAATCGATCAAACACAAAAAAAAAATCAAACCAGTTTCTAATCCACACCAAAACTCAACATCCCCAAATCGAACACATAACATCCCGGCGGACAACGACATTTCCAAGTTTCCAATCGCATTTGCGCAAACGTCCGGCCGCGGAAAAGTCCCTAGGGAGCACTGCGAAAATGAACGTACCGACGAATCGGGAAAGCCAAAGGCGGCGGCGAAAAAGAAAATTTTGCATACGGGTCAGGAAGGACCTCGAGGGGGGGTAGGGAGGGGGGGTGACCGGCTGCATGCGAAACTGCTTTCCCCATTTCCGACGGCAATCCGAAGCAGCTGCGGGTCGGGAAGTGATTGTTTCTTGTCGCCCGGTGTGTGTGTGCTACAGTGCAGTGGAAGTTTGGGAGGTCGCAGAGTGGTTCGGATGTTTGTTTGGAGTCGGAATTTTGAGGGTGAGTGAGAGATGGAGGTCTCGGAAGTTGGGTTAGTCTTAAATGTAATTGTTTTTTGAGTGTGTGATTTTTTGTGGTGTTGATTGGATTTTTGTTGTGAGGGATTTGATAGGATGATTTTGTAATAGGGTTCTTGTAAGGCGATGCGGTTTTGGTAAGGGAACAAAATATTTGGTTAGTATTTAAATATGTTTCGAGTCGGTATTATTTTATTAGGTGGCTATTGTAAGTAATAAATGAAATATTTCATGGATTGATATGACAATGGTCTGAATAATACTTTATAATGGTTGAATTTGAAGTTTAAAATATTGAATTTAAAGTTTAAAAGGTTGGATTTGAAGTAGAAAATGTAAAAACTATAGTGCAAAAAGTTGTTGTTTGTTTGTACTGTAAAAAATATTAATACTGACCATTCGTCATAAAAAAATTTACCATTTAATATAATTACTAATAATTTACTTTAAATACTAATCATCTGTGTACTGATCGATGTAACTGACCGTTTAATATAAATACAGACCATTTAATATAAAAGGTCAGTATCAATATTTAAATACTGACCACGAATGAATTAAAATATTGATAAAACAATGAGAGTCTTTTTATAATAGTTCAGGTAGTGGTTTTTTCTTATTGCGAGTTAATTACTTGGTGAAGAAGAAAAGATTAAGTTCGAGAAATTGACCACTGAAATTTATCCCTTTGACAAAAACAATCTCATATTAACGGTATGAAATCTTAACTTTAATAATCGATATAATACATATATTATATTATATTTCGCTTAGACAACTGGTACGTTCGATAAAATCAAGTTATTAACCGAAAAAATAAATATCAGATATTATCGTTAAGATTTAATAGAATATTCGTTCAAAGAACAATAAAAAATTTAATAATCCATGATCATATTACACAAGCAATTTTTATTATAAAAAATACGTTCACTAACAATATTTAAACTACAAAAAAAATTAAAACATAAAAAAACATCTTAATCAATTAAGCGTTTTCATTTATTCAATCCTCGTGATATTCGAACCGTTTCGTCTGCGGCATCTCGTTCATCGTCTGCGGTCGCGGTTCACCCTGTACGCTTTGGGGTTCATTCCGGGGGCTGTGTCTGACCCCAGAGGGTTGTTCCTCGTCCGGAAACCGGAATAGGGGGCATGTGGGGTATGTGGGACATGTGGGAGTCACCAGTGGGTGGTGGGAGGCTGTGGGACGAGGCGGAATCAGACCGCACTCCGTGGCCATCTTCACATGTTATCTCTGCATTCGATGGGACAGCGCACGTAGATTACTATTGTGTCCGATTCGTCAGCCACGAAACTGTTATATATGTTCGTTCGATCGAATATATACACATATACGAAATATAAATTTTATATATACATATATTTTTTATGGAAAACTAGCGGTTTGTACCCGGCGTTGCTCGTGACTTTGTGAAAATAAATTGTGTATCGAATGTTGACGACCGATTGTAATTATTGTCACAATCAATCGTGACGCCGGCACATTATATTATAATTTGTATGGCAATCGATAGAAAAAATTGAAAAAAAACTGAATATTTACTTAATTTCTCCAGATTTTAAAGCACATTCTTACCAAATTTAGTGAAAATTCGTCTATCGGTTTAGGAGTTTATTGGATACCTACATACATACATACACCGTTTGAGTTTCATATGTAATACATACATAGATTTGTTGAGATGAAATAAAATAACCTAGGTAATTAAACTGTATGCATCAAATGTATAAATTACAATTTGAAAATATTATTTAAATATATAATTTTATTGATTTTGTATTCGTTTTGTCGAAAAATTGGATTTCGCTCTGTAGTCAAGAGCGTTCGTTTTCGAGTGGAGTGTTCGTCTGTTTGGCTTTCGACGTTCGTCCAAACAAAGAAATTAATTAAACATTCATTGTCGACGTTCGACGTTTTCCCCTTCGACTCCTCTGGTTTAAATATTTGTCATGGAAAACCATGACTAGACAACGAATTGATATCAAACACGATGTACTAGAGAATCGAGGATCAATCGAGACGGGAACAATGAGGATGCGCAACATGGAAAAATGTTAGCGCTTGATGTTTCGAAAAAAGGTATTTCGATATAAAATATGCGTAATTTTGACAAATAATAAGGAGTACTTCGTCAGATGAGCGATGGAATATTCATACGAAAGGATCATCTAAACGGGGCTTCGTCCGCCAGTCTGAAAAAGGACCCGCTGAAAAAGCGCTCTTTCAGCATGGGTGTTTAATGGTACGTAACAGTATGATAATACGTCGTCGTCTGCTCATGGTACAAGCAGGGTGACCAAATTGCCCGTTTGGGAATAAACACTTCATATAAATAACGAATAATGAGAATAATGAGTTAAAGATTCGATTTTTCATGAAATTATTTTGAATGTTTTTTTGATATCCTTTTAAATTTTTATGTTTGAAAAGTTTGTATAATTGTTTTCAATCTACTGATGTTGTTAATAACTTTTTATATATGATCAACGTTTTTTTTATCGATTTTTAATACATCACATGTTTAAATAAAGTTTTTAAATAGATGGCCACCCTACATGTGCTAGAAGGAGTGAGCAAAGCCCTACGAGTACCAGTTCGCTAATTACCCTGCACTAATTCGGCAGGCAGATTAACGCTTTACGTACACCCAGTACGAGGACATTTTTACTCGTTAACGATTACGTTATTATTTAAGACCGAACTCGTTTGAATTTGCCGCCATGGATAGTCTGAGATACGTCGAACGGGTTTAGCATGAGAGTTATGGAGCTTAAGTTCTCTATAACTATCTATTTGAGATATGAATTATTTATGGAACTAATTTGAATTTTGTAGAAGTCTTGGTTTAGTTATAAAATCTGAATGAATCTAAATCTGAATCTAAATTATAGATAGTAAATGATTTTAAGTGATAATAGTTTTTGATACGTAAATAGTCAATGGATTTATATAATTTGCGGATGAAAATGGTTTTGTTATATATTTAATTTTGTAGGGAGGGTTTCTAAAAAAAAATGTCTGTACCTTCGAAGGTATAAAAGCCTTGTTTTTCAAAAGTTTTTATAGAAGTTGCATATGATGATGAAGAAATTAAATTGGGTATTTTTTTATTTACACCTGAATTTCGTTATATAAAAAAAATATAAACAAAACAGAAAACATGAGTGTTTTTTTCCACGGATAAATTATACCGCGAAAGCTTTTATACGCTATATAAACTTTATATTTGAAACGTTCGAAAGCCGCCGAAGTTTCACGCGACACAAACACAACCGTTGGGGGAGTCCTCTCATTCGAGTAATGCCACGAGGAAAGAAAATAACTTGTGAAAGAAGATTTTTATCTTCGGAAAACCCCTTTCTCTGCCCCATCCTATTTCCCCTTTATAGAGTGTATAGTATACCGCGACTTGTACGGAATCTTGCGAACGAGTCTATCCCATTTCACGCTGTGAATCTGCTCTTTCACAATGGGATGCGTTTTTTCGGAATATGTCATCCTTGTTACGTTTCATGCTTTTCATATAAGTTTTGAATTGGTCGACTGAGAAAATTTACAGAATAAAGTATTTAATTCGGACAAAGTTTCTTTAGGTACAGTGATAAAATCTCATTATGAACTATCACAGTAAACGGGCTCATACGAGGGGAAAATTTTCCCACAGTTTTCGCTTAATTCGGTTTTCCACGTCCCTTTATTATTTTTTCAGATATGGGGAAGGTCGCCCTGAAAAATGCGGGAAAAATCTTTTGTGCGAGAATTATCTTCGAAGTTGGCGCTCTCGAAAAGGGGGAACGGTTAATCTTCAAAAGAATTGTAATCTTTATGGCGCTTTTTTTTCTTATGGTGGTCTCTCGGCGACAATCCCAAAAAACAACATCAAGGCTTTATTGCAGTTGCCGTTTTTTTTCGTCGCCGCACTAATAAATTTTTTCGTCCCACTCTTAACCCCACTTTTGTTGTCTTCTTTTATTACGTTTTTGCGCATCATATCTGATATGATGCAAATTCGGACAATCATGAGGTCGGACTTGATTAAAAAAATATAAAAAGCAACAAAAATCCTAAATATTTAAATAAATAACCTTATCGAAGCAACATTAATTAAAATTGATGATTCAATTAAACAACATGAAAATTTACCACGAAATCCGAACTACTTTGATTATCATCAAACCGAATCGAACCCCAAATTATCCGAGGCATACATAATTCAATCGCCCACCCCGGTTAGATCACTTATCTTTTGTTTATACTAAATAATTAACGTCATTAAATAATTGGCGCTCGTTCACATCGACCGAACAAGGAGGCGGCCATAAATAAAAGAAAAGGGATTCGTTTCGGTTCGACTAGAATAAACAAGCGGCCAGTACAAGTTGGAGTCCTCAGATAATCAACTTTGGCCCTGTGCTTATCTCGGAAAGTAAAGCGAACGAATTCCGCCGAAGTTGGCCTTTCGGTGTTTTATTTATGTCCGCATAATTATTGGGCGATCGAAAGTGAAACATTTGTGAGGGTTTCTAATCTTGGATGGGGGTCTTTTTAGGATGTTGGATGATTTTTGTCGTTTTGATGCTTAAAAATGATTTGGTGAATTTTTATTTGTTTATTTTTTCTAGTCCAGGGCGATACAAAGAACAAATACAAAAACAAAATAAAATGAGATGTGATTATATGTATTGAGATTCATAGATGTTACATTTTAGTAAGATGAAATGTTTGTGTATCAAAATAAGGTTTCGGTTGAAGTTTACAAGAATGACGGTGAAGGAATGTATAAAAGTCAAAGTTTAACTTTGTCAAATGGTGGTGCATAATATGGTTTAAAAATATCTATTTATTTATTCAAAAATTTCTCATTATGTAAAATGTAAAAAAAAATTATAAATTTCTATCAAATATTTACAAAAAAAACAATTTTTTTCTATACAAATACAATAAACAAAAAAATATTTCCCCATATTTAAAAAACCATTACAAAAATTCCAAAAAAACACTTAACCCTCACATTACAATAACGACATCCCTAAGTACTCAGTGCTCCGATCTAATGAGCGCCGCCCGGTAAATATTTAAATATTCCCGGGAAAGAACTGCTTTTCCCGGGACGGGACGTCGTCTCGGCTTTCGGGATTCCTCCGGCGACGGAGACGGGATTTTCCGTCAAAGCCTCCCTCTGCAGGGTCGTCTCCTATAAAAACCCAATTTGCAAATTGGTTGCTTATCCGCTCGCTATATATATCCCGGTTGCGAGGAGATCCTGCAGGATCTCGAGTGAGAAGCCGGAAGATACGGTCGTCGTAAAATGAGTGAAATATTTGCGTAATGTGTTCGGGTGTTTTAAATATATTGTGTCGGATAAGTGTTATGGGTATAATGTTTTTTTTGTAAGTTGATTCGTTTTTGAATACTCTTGAGAATACAAAGTATTTTATATGCGAATTCATGTTTTACATAGGTGTTCCAGTATAAAATATATTAGTACATGTATTGAACGAATACATGCGATCTATAATATTATGTGTTACGTTATTTTTATCGTTAATTTAATGTATGTAAAGTAAACTTTTACATGCTGTTTAAAGTTTTAATTACTAACTCCAATTTTGTGAAACTTTTGATTGATTTTAATTTAAATTTATATTCGTTGTTAGGTTTTAATCTAAATTTTCTTGATTTTTTGATCGTTTATTATGTCAATAAAATAGTCAGAATATCTTCATTGCACTATAGAAGTTCCTATTGTGTAATATTATATATTGAATGAAATTACGAATATTACATTACACAGTAGGATGATATATTAAATTCCAGCAAATTCTGCAAATTCGAACGTTCAAAACTCTAGACATCGGTATGTTACTTCCATCGGTGTTTATATACATTTTTTATACAGTCTCGAAGATAAAGTGAGTCAGTATAAGGTTGTATATTAGATTACAAAACAACACAGAGACGAGGAGAGAGAATAGTCGCAGTAGTTTCGGTTTATTGAATAACTTCATCAGGTTCGGTTCGCCCCGCGGGCAACCAACAACGAAACGAGAACAAAACATCAAACAAATATTCCGCAAATCGAAATTAAATTCTAACGAATTTCAATCGACACGGGTAGTTCCCTAATTGAAAAATCGCTCTCAATAATGCAGGTCCAATTAGCGAAATGGCTGCAATTGCTGCTTCGAGAACAAGAAAAAGGACGTTGATTGGTGACCACCTGCCGTCTGTATGGAAAGGGGTGTATGGTGGGTCTAAGGGAACTTTTAACGACGTACGATTGTCGTTTTTATGTGGTTTAATCAACCCCCTGCTCTGAAATAAATTGCCGCGCGGACTCGCAATAAAGTCGCTCGTTCGTGTGTTTTATCGTGTTGCGTATACGAAACGGTGTGTGGATGTCGAAGATCGAATGGCAAAAACGAAATTACGAGTGTATGAATGTTTAATTAATTCGAGAAATACACAAGAATTCAATTTGTCACCGTTCAATTGGTGCGCGCTGGGAGCAAATGAGAAATGTGGGGTGCTGGCGTTGTTATGGGTTCTGTGATTTTTTTTGGTGTAATTTGTTTTGGGTGTAATTAAATTCGAATGAGATTTGGTTTTCATCGGGAAATATTGTATAGAATCGCCAAGTAAAATCTAAACATATTAATTCAATTTTATAGAATACTAGTGGCTCGTACCCAGTATTGCTCGGGATTCTGAAAATAAATTTTGTACCGAATGTCAACGATCGATTGTATGTAATTATTGTCTCAAATCAATCGCGACGCCGGCACATTATATATTGCAAAGTGTAAGTGCAGTTTAAAAGCACTCACTCACTAAAGTGCACTTACACTTTTCGAACACCATTACAATTTGTATCGCGATCGATAGAAAAAAATGGAATGTGAAACGATATTAAAAAACTGAACATTTACTTAGTTTCTCCTGATTTCAAAACACATTCTTGCCAAATTTAGTGAAAATTCGTTTATCGGTTTAGGAGTTTATTGGATACATACACACATACATACATATGCTATTTGAGTTTTATAGATAGAAGGATAGATAGATAAAAAAGATACTATACAATCAATTTCATGAAAAAAATCATGTGTATGAAAAGCTTGAAGTTCTCAGATTTAATTCGCGGAATGTTTAATAATGTAACACTTTTTGTGTCCTGAGTCATTTCAGCAAGATGAAACTGTAACATGGCGAAACACTGTGCACACGCCAAGATTCGTGAATAATGAAAGTCTTATTGTTCTCGTGCAATGTTTGAGGTCAGAAAATTTGAATGGTCCGTTTCGTGAAGTTGCGTTTTCGGCTGAAATAATACGTTTCGTGCACAATTATGTGCAAATTGCTAATATTTACACATGGCTGTTATACGAAATTTCATACAAATTCGATATTGATAAAGCGTTTCACATTCAGATCCGAATGTACGTTTGTCAAATAAAGTTCGATATATATTGTTTGCTTATAATTATATTTTTTCATTATTTGACACTAGACATGAACTTTTCAATCTTGCTTGCTGTTGGATATTTCTTACTTGTAATTCAACACGCCATCGACAATCTTGTTATCAAGACGTCTCCTTGCGAAACGCAAATAGCCAGTACGAATGTAAATTATACTAAAGTGCAGCCGGTGCATTTGTGCAGTGATACTCTGCCATTCAAAAATTGAATATATTAGAAAGATTAAAAAAAATTGTATTTTGCAATTTGATAGATTATGATGCGTAGTATTTAAAAAATATTTATTGAACTATGAATAATTTTATTAAAAAATCATTTCATCGAAATAATATTTTTTTTTATTTATCATTTCAATGACTATTATTTCAATACTACACTATGCTATGATAAATACTATTTTATTCAATTAAATCAATCATAAAAAGTTCATTGAAAATTTCCAGTCAATAAATCGAGTCAAAGACCACTTTTATATGCGCCTCGGGGACATTTGATCCGACATTAGTTCCCAGGGAGCTTAAAGATTCTCCCGGAAAGTGGCCTGGCCGTGCTGGGGAATTGAATCCTGCACCGTCAATTAAAGATGCGACCACCGCACTCCCGATTCCCGAGACATTCCAGACTTCGACGAATATTTATTGTGTCTCGAGACGGGACTCGATTTGGCAAATTCGATATGTGTCGGTTATGGTTACTGTCGATTTGATCAAATTTTTGTGAAATTTTGATTCAATTTTGAATTTAGAAGTGATGAGAGATATCTTTCGAAAGTGATTGTTTATTAAATTTGTATGGTTAGGTCATTTTTCTATTAACTGCGGTACTTGTTGTTTATTGGCACTAACTGATGCAATTTTACTATTGAACAAAACTATGTTCAATAGTAAAATTGCATCGTTTATGCACAACGATATTGAAAATGATCTATTTGTTGATTTATTTCTAATTTAAAAAAATATATAATATTGAAAATCATATATAAAGCATCGACAAAGCTCAAGCGCGCACAAAAAAAAAGTAAGGAAGTCGGTAAAAGTGAGGCGTTAAAGCCCATCTCCCGGTTGGTTTATTGTTAATTCCGAAACGGGAGGTATCCGGGAGAGAAAGACAATCCCGTTAATCCCGAAAGGAGAAAAGCCACCGGGATTCGGCATCCTTCGAGGGTGGACTTTTCCTTTTTAATTTAACCCGACGCGTCCGTCCGACAAAAGACCCGACGCCTATCTTTATATCGCAAACGTAAACTTGAGAATTTTCCTTTTTTTCGGTCGTACTGTGTTTTTTTTGGGGGGATCTTATCGTGTATCGGGGTTGATAAATTTGTTGGATCAATGGTGATTAGATTGTATGATGATAAAAGTAAAAAATATTCGAATCAAATAATTAAAATTTGTCTGAATATGAAGATAATGCAACAATGGTGTATTTGAATTTAAATTGAGATTTTTCCATTGTGTTCCGCGGAAATAAAGCTTATTTATATATGCTTTGTGTCGTCGCGTTAAATTGTAACCGAAATGTAAAGATATTTTATATCCAGAAAGTTTTCCGGAGGGGGTGTTGTAATTAACGGTAGAAATACGCTTGAAATTTCAGGATTCCATTAAAAAGCTTTTAATGGGCTTTGTACGGTGCAAATTATAAACGTACGTAATAATTCGAATCGAAGGGAAAACCTCCACTTACACACAAACATTTTTAACCGAGTACGAAACCCAATTATAAAAATGGATCCATTATGTTTTTTTTTTTTCGAAAATCTGTTCGTAACATAAAACTGCGCAAAAGCGCCGATACCTATTATTTAAAAAATGTATTCCGTCAGATATTTACACGAATAAATTGCAAATTTATTTAAAACCTCTGAGCTTAAAACGTTTGCTCGTTCTCTTTTCCGTTAAATATTTATCACTTAATTTTTATCGTGAGTTGTTGAGGGCCAGATTAAATATGGCCGGGTCGCCCACTGAAATCCGACCCGCGGGCTATAAATCGTACACGTACGTTTTACTGAAAAAAAAATACTGAAATAAAACCGAAATACACGCGTGTAAATTAAATTAACATTTTTCAACACTGTATCATTGTAGGTTCTAAATTGTTCAATTGAAACGTGCGGTTTATATGCGCTTGAAAATACGCTGAGCATGGAGCGGAAGATATAATTTTTTATTTATTATCTAAAATTATTATATCGATTTGATTTTTTTTTTTTATATGTTTTATATATATTTTTGACTCATCTTTGAATCAAAAATAAAATTAATTTTGTATGATATTATACATACAAATAAAACATTTCAAAATAAGCCATCTTATACTTTTTCCATCTATACGAAATCTTCTCAGAATCATCCCCCATACAAAACAAATCACCTCCAGTTGATTTAACATGTAAGCCGCGTTCACCATCGAACTTTCGATACCAGCTCGAAGCAAAGTCGTTCTTGGCTAAGAGTGATGGCGTCGCGACGCTCATAAATATTCAGCGTTGGTATCAGCAGCCCACACAACAGCCTATTACCCGCCTCGACAGCCCCACCTGAGAATGAGACTAATTAGTTTTTGTCCCCTTCTTGCTGTTCCCGGGGATTACCATTAACGTGCTCCCCTTGAGGTGCCTCCACTGCGTGGGTTAGTTATTTTTGATTGCCATGTTCCGGTGCGATGTCTTGTTCGGATGAAAATGGCTTATTAGAGAATGAAAAGGTTTGTTTTGTATCATATAATAATAAAAATTGTATAAATATATAATGTGCCATAATGAGATAATAGGTTTCTTCAAAACGTAATGGTGGTAAAAAAATATGAAAAAATTCAAATGAATATGCCCAATTCTCTTTTTATGCAGGAAATGCGTTTCAGAGATTATCGTGTAAAAAAAATGTATTGTGATCATATGAAAATTAGAGATAAATTCCATTAATATATTAGAACGAAACTATCATTCAAATAATCTTTATAAAAATATGTAATGTGGAAAAATTTCGCCATGTGAAATCATAAAAAAATATCGATTTTTTTTATTTAATAACTTAAATTGTATACTGGCCTTAGAATCTTACCATTGCGGCATAACAATACATTTTTTTATATTGTATTCATCATCATCATTAGCAACCTATTAGTTATCCACTGCAGAAGAAGACCTTGCCAGATAAATACGGCTGTTAAAGTGAAAAAATAGATTCTTCTTTTTTGAACCGTGTTATTTCGGAACCATGTTAAAAAGATTGAATGTATAATATACATTTTAAGATTAGAAAGTTATTCACAAGTGCTAAATTTCAACGGTACAATTAAATTGATTAATTCGATATTGTTCGATATCAATTTTTGTGGAAATTTCGCACAATATGCGACACATTAAATCGGACGCGTTTCGGTTACGGTGTTGCCATGCTGCGGTCCCGCAATAAATATGTTTTGAACATAATTAATACTGTCAACGCGGTCGTATGGGGTTTTGCCAGCCAAAGGCTTATCTCTAAACCGTTCACAACAACCTATACGTTATTGTGTACATGGTACGATATCACCATGCAACACCCCATACATGTTCTTGCATTTAAAACGAACGAAGAAAATATACGCTTTTTTTCGGTGTTGCCTGTTGTAATGCGGTATAGTCGCATTTGGATTCATATGAGACTTTTTTTATTTTTTTCGTGTAATATAAACGATTATTGTATGTGTATTTTTCTTTTAGTGTGTTTTGAGGGAAAATAATTAAATGTTGAAAATATTTTTTTAGATCAATAATATGTGATTGTATCTACATATATATTGATCAATTAAAATTGATACAATCAAGATAAAATCAAAATTTATTAATGTATCGACATATGGCAATGAAAAGTATTCACTTTCTCTCGAAAAGCATAAACAAACGGCAACTAAACATGCCGATATCGTTCGCGAAAACCGCAAAAAATAACTGTAACAACTCAAAAACACGAACACAGGGTTAAATGGAGCCTCATGTTATACGGTCAGCCAAGTTAAAATATATTCGCGGCGATTGTCGGCGCCATAAACAAGCTGGCGTTTTCCGCTGCACGTTGCACCAGGAAGTGCAGCGACGTGAAGAAGTGCACCGGCACCGATCGGAGTGGAAGACCTTCTTTATAGATATTTCGGTCTTTTTATATATATATATATTTATTTTTTTGGTTTTCCTTGACATGCTCGTGTGCTATCGAGTGTGATGCGTTTGTTGGGTTTGAGGTTTTGCGGTTGTTCAAATAAAGATGGTAGCTAGGAAAATATTCATAGAGTAGTAGAATTTGAAAAAAAGATGATAATTGTTTTATATTTCATATAGTTAGTTATTTATATATGTCGATTTCCATGTATATATTCAGTCCATGTATTATATATGTATATGGACTGGTGTTTCCATTTATGTATATATTATACATATGGGCGGGTCATTTCACGCCATGTGTATATATCACCTGTCATTTTGACAGTTGATAAGCGTTAAAATAGATATATTTGTTTGCACCATAATACGGTGTGTGCGAATATTATAGAAACAACGCCTACATTTAAATATGAGCGTTGAATTATATCACAATATCACATAAAGCATGAATGTGTATTACGTATGTTCTTATGCATATGATCTGAAATCGCTAGTCTACGTATATATAATATTATATGGAGGATGGGAGAAAAAACGTTTTTATACATGGACTAGGCCATGTGTATAAATGACTCCTTCATACACATAGACTGCAATATACATATATAAATTTTCACTAGTCAATAGTCGAAGTGTGAGTCAAAATATAAGTAGACTACGTACACTGAAACGTCAAATCGCTTTAGTCTCAAGAGCATTAAACGTCACACTTTAACATTTTCATAAACGACACGTCAAATAAAGCTAAAAGCGCATTTTCGCCCAAGAAGCAGACTCGCATTTGATATTCATGAAATAGTTTCCGCGTGTACTTATTTTTTCCCAAAGAAAATCACTAGACGCAGTTTTCCCGCGGGGAAATAGATTTTCGCATCGCACACACCCACACCCAGACATAATAAACACGCGGACGTGTATCCTACGCTGGAATCCGACTTTTTTTCAACACGTCACACACGAAAAACTTAGTCGTGGAAAACGGCCCCGGGGAGGCACGTGGCCTGAAAGCCGAGTGTCTAGTTACCGAAGTGTACGGGCGAATTTTAAAAGAAAATCAACACGAGACATTCTTCACAAATGACCGTTCTGGGCACTGCGAGGAACAACCGGGTACTGGAGACCCCACAGGATGTATGGGAGGTCGGAAAATGCCTATGCGAAGTTGCCGTTTAACGAGTCCCTTCACGTGCCCGGGACGTGTGTAGTGTTCGTTGTACGCAGCGGAGGCTTTTTTTCGGGTGGCGTTTTAAAAACGATTACGTTTGCTGGAGTAGTTTATCGGAATTGCGTTTAGGGCTTGTTAGGCGTTTGGGTTGATGTATTTAGTGTGTTGGTGCTTGGGATATTGATGTGTTTTGGGTTTGGGACTAACGTTTTTCAATATTTTATTAAATTGTTTTGGTATATTTAAGAGTGATTCAATAATGTGTTGAATTTTTAAATATTGAAATAATTGTTATGCTAGGTTTGTGTAATCGCTTCGTCCATGAAATAAGCAAATAATCTTGCTTTGTTTATGAAATTTAACAACTGGTAGTACATGAGCGCTATTTAGTGTTGGTGTATCATAGGTACATCATTTAATAATATGTCGTAAGACACGTCAATTGTCATATTTGATAGAAGATATTAAAATTTACTTGTCATTTCCATCATACTCAGTAAAAAATATTCGGAAATTTTGGCACGTGAACGAAAAAGGTTCAACACCACTGTTGTAAGCCACGCCAACTGTCATATTTGACAGAAGACGCTTAATGATGCACTTATGATTCACATACACTAAACGCTGCATATACATCACCGTGTTGTTAAATTTCAAAGACAAAGCAATATTTTCTGCTTCGTTCATGACTGAAGTGATTACACAAACGTAGCGTAACATATATTAATGATAAAATTAAAAAAAATAACGTATGGGCATCGCAATAATTGTGCATTTGTAGATAGACAAGTCTGAGTAGACAGAGGCGTATCATCGAAGACCGGCGTCGCAGTGGGCGCAGGAAATGACCTACGATTCCTGTGTATGTTACAGCCAGTTAATGCTCTTGTCCTACCTGCTTCCGTACACTCAATCAAATTGAAAGAAACTTTATTCAACACGAAACATAAGTGCAAATATATAGAATTCAATATAACTAAACGGTTTTAATTTTGGTATTAGACTTTCAACAAATTTTTAAAATAGTTAAAAAGTAATTTATTTTATAAAAAAAATCAATCAGAAACTTTTCAATTATCGAAATATAATTTTGCAAAAAAAAAACGTCAAAATTATATAAATAATTAAATTAATTTCATATTATGAATTTATTTTGATGTACTGTACTCAGGTGAGGAAAAGCAGTGTCTGATGGTGGGCGCCAGGGCCGGCTTTACATTACCGCCGGAACGTCAGATTTACTACTAACCCACCCCCTGACCCACGTGTCGGTTTGCCCCATACTAACCCCATAGTGTTCGCAATAAACGTACACATGGGAATCTTTCTCAACACTAATGACGTTAATAGAACACCATTCAAAGGATGCGTTTAGTTTATGGGCGATGTTAAAGCCTGCAAATTAGACGTCATTATTGTCTCGTTAATTAACGGCAATGAAATATTTATTACAAAGATAGTGCTGTGTAATATTTTAACGATATGATAAAATTAAAATTTTATACATAAAATGAAATTTTGATCGATTTAATTTTAAGAGCAAATCTGATAAACAAAGGTTTCCGGATGCATCGAGGATTTAACAACTGATCCGACTAAATGGCTCTACTTTCGTTTAAAATTTTCAAAATCGCATCGAACCGCGCTGAAAGCCCGCCCAGAGCGATTAGCCGACGTTGGCCATAATCTATTGGACGGCGGCACGCTCGGCCGCACTCTACCCGTCACGGGACGGTTAACCCCTTGCGGCCGGAGATCGCCAAATGCGCCACTCGGCGCAATCGTCTCAATCGCTATTCTCAAATGTGATAATTTTATAGTTTTAGACATTCTTCTTATAAATTGTATTTGCTGGACGATTTGGTGAATGATAAGTCAAATATTTTGAAAATTTTACTGGACGTGTAAATAAAATATACTGTTTTGCAATTTAATTTGTTTTAAAACATAATACATCAAGATTGTATTGGAAATTTAAAATATTTGTCAAAAAACTATTGAATCATTATCTTGCTAATTATTATGAAAAAAAAAATTTCTGATTAATAATTAAGAATAATAAATCATATAGGTTTTCCATTTGTAATTGACCCTTTTTCATTTCAAATTGACTCTATTCAAATAAAAGAGTCTCCAAAAAGAAAAAAAAGAGTCAATTTGAAATGAAAAACCTGTATCAACTACCGATCAAAATTAAAAAAAATCTTATATTTATGTGATCAGCAATCAAAAAAATAATAATTTATTTTGATTATTTGTAAATATTTAACATTTCCATACTTCATCACAATGAAACATCCTGAAAACCAAATTTTAACATTTTCATCTAACAACCCCAAAAATCGACATCTCGTTTATAATTTTTCAATAAACATCGACCATTTTCATGAACAAAACTACTGACCATCCCCGCATTTACTTACTGACCAAATAATTACCACTCACCATTTGAAAACCAGTACATTTGAACACCAACCATCACTGCAGACACTGTTGAGCTCGGATAGCACGGACGGACGCTTCGATTCGACGCCGCATTGTCCGAGGCGTCCGTCTGCAATATTATATGTACCAGTTTGCAAGTGAGCCTTCGTACAGTGAGTATGTACAACATGTATGTACGTTTGTGTGTGTGTTCGTTCGGTGCAGTGCCGATAGTGGGATTTGTGAGGGTTCTTCGATGCGGATCGGCGCTTCTTGCATTCGATCTGTTTGGGTGTTAATGTTGGGTGGAATGATTTGATTTGATGAGATTTGGTATTTTGATTTTGTTGGAATCGATGATTTGGGTTTGTAGGGTGTATCGGTTTTGTTTGATTGTTGTAATTGTGTGATGAATGGTGTGGTTTTTTTTATGTCATTAGTCATCAAGAGTTTGATAAGGGATGATTTTTATAAGAAGTTTTTTTAAAATTATATTCTTATAATTATGTGCTTGGCATACGTGATAAAAAGGCGTGTTTACAGTATATTAGAAAAGTTATGTCCTGTAGGACATAACTCTTCTAATTCTCTTCTAGTTTTTTTTTTAAATATCATCACGAGTTTTTATCGTAATGAAAACTGGTGATGATATTTTCTCATTATCAGTTATTAGTTTTATTGAATGCACAGGTTTTTACTGATCATTCAGTTTAATTGACGTACGTTGCGGTTAGTACATGAATAGTATTGCCTGAAATCATTCAGTAAAAAAGACTTTAAGACTTTGTTAAAACTTACAATTTCCAAATCAACAATAATTTTAATACTTTATTTTCTTATGAAAATAAATTATTTTTCTATGATATTATATATAATATCATAGAAAAATAATTTATGATTAAAAAACCAAAACCTTTCTAATATATTAGAAAGGTTTTGTTTTAAAATCGAATTTATATAAGCTGCATATTAGCGATTTCCGATTTATCGCTATTTTTACTAACCGGAAAATTAAATTTTAAATAAAAACGGGGGAAAACCGGTAAAAATAATGAAAAGGCGAAAAATCAAAAATAATTTCCCAAAAAAACAACAAATCAAAAATATTCGAAACAAAAAAAATATTTACCGGTAAATTATCGAACTATTATTTCCCAGTAAACAAGTTTACCGGTAATGACATCCCTACGCATACGACGTTGTTAATATGTAGTTAATTGATGATAAATTAAGTGTTCATTTAAATACGAATAGAAACAAGTTGATATCTATTTACAAATGTAAAACAATACTTACAAAATCATCCACAATTAATCCAAATCCAACCCGTTATCTATTTAACATATTCGCACAAAGACGCTTAACCACATAATGAATATATCGAGCGCCTTAATCGCGGGTCGTCACTTAACCCATTGCCGACAAAACAAACGGCCTTCCGGCTAATGGCCGCCTAACGAAATAATTGTCCGCCTCGCCGTGAGACCCACCCCAGCAAGAAAGCCTTTTTTTACACGTACCCTGGCATTAGCCGAGGGCTAAACGTCTAGCGATTCGAAGGGGCGCAAAACGCGGGTCCGCCAAAGTTGTCCCTTTGGGACGAACGGGGAATATTTAGGATTCCGTACAGGGTCGGGTGTAAGGAGTAGGGTGCACATAAATTTCGCAGTCGCCTTTGATAAGTTGGTGTAAGTTTGTAAGATTTCGTGCGGGCGTGTATCTGTTCGATTTATGTGCTGGAAAAAAATTCTATTGAGGTCAGTGTTGATGTTGCGAATTCTATAAATGTGTAAATCGAGTTGTTTTTTTTCCGGCCCGCCCCTGATCTCGACCCTTTCGTGTTGTTTTGTTTCTTTATTTTGGAACGGGGATGCGCATTATTTAATTACGGGAACGAATCGAAGGCTTTTACGCTTTCGTTTCTGTTCAGTGCGATCTGAAAGTTTGCTGCCGGCTTTCTCTAGTTTGCTTCCGTAAAAAAGTTAGAGTCATAAACGGAAGAAAAATAAAAAAAGGAAAGTAATGGAACTGTATACTCTTTCTTTATGAACTGAAAAAAATCTTTAATGGATTAATTTTTTTGACAAGATACGGTCTAAATTAATTTAGGATGCTTTTACGCGATATCAGATATAGTACGGGATCAGTTTTGTCACTGTTTCGTAACAAACACCGAAAACATAATAACTCCAATAAATTTTGTTTCCATTTTGCAGCGCGAAGCTCTAATGGTGCCTGTTTCATTTCGAAACTATTATTTATGTGTCACTGAAAGTGTTAAATTTATTATTTCACGCGGATACACTGCGAAATTGAAAAGTTCCATACAAATTCGTAATTTGATTAAATGATTAATTTAAACACAACATTCGTAAATGATCCTCGTCATTTTTTTAAATCAAATTTTAAATGTAATATTTATTAATAAAAATTAATTTAATAATAAAATTTATAAATATTAGAGGCCGAATGAGCCGGAGAATAAATGCGACGAGTTTCTCACTCAGTAAAACACTTGAAATTAATGTTCGCCATTCATTGTGATTAGCTGAGCAGTTTGCGAGGAAGTGGTATGCTCTAGGATCGAATGGCTTTTACTTTGCCATAAAATTTACGTCATTCTTCTTAATAAGAAGAGTACTCACTCTTTAAGTAGCATAAAAATGCAGTCAGACTACGAAGTTGGTTGAAATTTTCATTTTATTTGCTTTCAGACTTGTTTGTATTACGTAATATATTTTTTATAGTATTTCATTTAGATCGAATTTTTGAAAAGGGAAAATCTTCTTATTTTAAAAAATTAACATAAAAAATATTTCAAGAACACTTTTTTAATTCTTTCAAAATTTATAAATTTTTATGATATAAAAGCAAATAATAATCGAAGTAAATTAAAATGAATCTATTATATAATTTTCACTTCATCTAAAAAGTTTGATTCAGTTTTCATTTTTTTTTCATACTGATGATGTTTAAAAGAAAAATTATAATACTTTTTATTTATAATTCTATATATTTCATAACACTCCAATTTTCATAATTATCCATCAAAAGAAAACACCCCAACTAAATAATACAAAAACTCTTAACACCCAACAAACCCAATCAACCACTCGCCGATAAACCCATCAATCGTCACCACCCCCAAATTGATTAATTAACCCCAACTAAAGACCAACATGCAAGCAAGTGCATCGTAACACACACACTGATGCACACTTCAATTACACGCAACGCCTTGGCCATAAACAGCTCTGCGCACCGTCCTTATGCGAGTTTGGCGAGTTCAAACTTGGCGCGTTAATTCTGTCCGTCCTCCACTACGTTTACTGTCCTCCGTTGCACCGCTGTGTGCTATAATATAATATAATATATTGAGGTTGTGTATTGGGTGTGTATGTCGCTCTAGTTTTGCGCGGCACTTTCGCTCCGTGCTGAAAATGCGCATGCATTTCTGTGGGGGTCTCTTTTCAAAAGGTGGTATTTAATTTCATTTGGATGTTATTAATTTTTTATTGCATCCTGTTGTAAATTTGTTATGATGTTTATTTAAAAAAAATTTTGATCTTGATAATTTTTGAAGATTTAATATATTTCTTTGTGAAATGATCATCGTTACCATTATAGTATGGAATATAATGTACTGTTTCTTACAAGTTACAAGAAAAGGCTGTTCTGATAGGTATATCATCGGATGTTTAATTATTATTTTTTGAGTGTTTCCATTTAGAATTTGAGTATTAAAGTTGATTTCTGTCGATTGGTAATACATATATTGATTTCTTCATTTGTCACTTAACTTTGTTGAAATATGTTATAAGAACCGATACGTCCAATTAGTATTACATAAAATCATTGACTTGTGATATAGAAAAGTTAACTTTCAAAATAGCTGAATATTTAAATGATTTCTTGTGATATAATTTGTACAGTCAGATCACATATCCATTTGTAAACCCTGCCTAGTATGACTTAACTTTGACTTTGTTTTTGGTGTAAAATGCATTAATTCGCAGATAATAAATTAGTGAAATGCTTTGAAATGTAATCATATTTTTTTCATAATAAAAATCATAATTTTTTTTAAACAAATACGAAAAAACTACCTATACTTCTTTCACTTAACATAAATACATAATCAATTTATATGATCGTAAATAATTAAAAAATTTTCACCAAAGACACAATATCATCAAAAAGCAATTGAAGTTCAATATGAAAATATTCTCAAATAAAATAAAAAAATAGCATATACACATTTGAAACAAAAACCCCGAACACACACACGAATAACACATAAAAACATACACACAAACATCCACATATACGTCTGTAGGGGTCGGCTTTAACAAGTTGATTTTGATTGCCCGGCACGCGCCCGCTAAACTTTTATGCCCGCCGCGTGTGTTTGCGACCCCTGGCCGTATAAGGGATCACACGTACACACATCGGGCCTGTTACTTAACACCTTAACGACAGCGTTAACGCCGCACCTCACAATTAATTCCGATCCCCGTACGTATCATACGCGATGGCACATTCAGACTTGATAGGTTGGATAATGTCGTTTTTCAATTGGATATTTGATGGATTCGCATCGAAGTTTTTTTATATATGGCTTGAGTTGTTTTTGTGTTAAAAAAGTGGATGTTTGCATTTAGGGTAGTAAGAGTTTTCTCACTGTTTCTTGGATCGAATGGGTTAATTCTTAGTGTAGTACCTCACGAGAAAAGGGTTAGTCTGTAACAATATACAGGGTGTTTTATTGTAGGGCCGGCACTCTCTCACTTGTTTCATTCCGGAAAGCTTCGACCAGCCAATAAATTTTCCGGCAAAGTCTACCTAAGTCCATGTGAGGGTACCCTCACCCTTTTGCACGAAATTGCTAAATTAAATAAAAATATACGAATTTTTTTATTGGGCAGAAAATCATATATTTCGTATAGTACAAACATTTCGATCATTACTATATTTTAAAAATATCGTTCGACACAAAGGATATACCATTACTGCAAATAATCACCCGCTTCATTACATCAATTATTCAGCGAACAATAAGCCTGGAAAAAAAGGTATATAGAAAGTAGAACACACAGAAGTAGCAGTCCCGATCCAATCCGATAACGCTAAATTAACCCAGCTGAAAAATTCGATAAGGCGAATCCAGTTCGGCATCGGAAACAAAAGCCTTCCGAACAATATAAAGTGAGAATTTCTTTTTTCGGTGGTCAACAACCTTTCGTGCACGTAGTTTCGCGAGTGTGCCACGTCAATTGTTTGCCGAAACAGAAAACAATGATGGCAAATCAATATGGAGCAAGTGCGCCGCACCCGCACTCGAAGGGGACCTTTGCCGAAGATTACGGGCCATGGTGAACTATTGGTGTATATGAACAGCCAGGACGAAATATATGTCCTGCCGATAATATGTTAACTTTTTTGATTGCGGAAAATCAATATTTTGAATGAAATATGTTAGTATTATGAGTCATTTTCAATTAACTATTATACATCATGTACTGTCTTATGTAATATTTATTTTAATTAACAGTTTTGTTTTATAAAACGAAATTTTTTGTTGTAAATTAATGAATATATCTTTGTACTACTGGCTTATTATTAATTAAAAAAACGATGTTCCAAATAACCAGATACATTATTTTTATAACAATGTTTTAAAAAAAATGAAAATTCGATGAAAACTATTGATCCATCTTAACTTCCATTCACTCTAACAGACTCATTTAAGCACTCAATCCATCGAGAGAAACTCACCGTAATCTAAACCCCCCCCTGTATATTTGGCGCACCAGCGTCACCCTCTCCCGAGAAAACGAGAATCAACAAAAAGGAGCCCTTCGCGAGCGGACGAAATTGGTTTTGTTAGGGGCACGAAATAGTTTATGGAGGTTTTGCGACGGTCATTCGCCGCCGGCAGTAAAATTTTATTTAACGGCGCCAACCGACCTTCCACCGCCCTGATGCAGGCCACCTCGGGGAGGGCCTCAGGAGCTAACTGTCGACAAAAAATAATTGTTATCTGCCCGGCCTGGGCCCGGAGTTATGGCTGGCCGGGCATAAAGCGGGCCCCTGACCGATGCGTGACTGCGATCGCGATCATGGGCGGATGGTATGAATTTGGATGGATTTTGGAGGTTTTGAATCAAGATGTGGATTGTGGTGAGACGATTGAGCCGTTTAGGAATGGGTAGTGAAGTCGTTTTGGTGGAAATTTTTGGTGTGGAAAATATTATTTGAAACTATGATAGAGATGATAGAATAATTTGAATGCCGGTTATAAAAAGGATTTAAGTGCCATTTTTAAGATTTCGAAATACAATGGGTTTGTTAAGAAATTACTATAGTGACGCATAAAACCGACACAATTTTGCAATTAAAAAACGATTTTGAGGATTTCGACCATATTTTAAAATATTGGCTTTGGTATATGAAACGTATTTATGGTTAAAAACCAATTTTGGATGTTTTGGTACTTAACCGATAATTTTTCCAGCTAATTTTTAAAGAAATCCATCACAGGTCCAATAATTTGGTGAGTGTAATAACATAGCGTGTGCACCGGTGCGCTTGTGGCCCTAGTGCGAAGCAACCGCTGTAAGCACGGGTGCTCTTATAGCACAGAAGTGGTTAAGTCCTTGTTTTATTTTCGGTATTTATTTGATTTGATTGAAAATTATTATTATTAATTATTATTTTTATATACATATATTATATAAAAATATTGAGTTAATCGAATTGGAAAAATTTCACGAAAAAGTCACAAGTCGACTTAAGTAATGGACTCCAGCGAACACACACCTCCCGTCGATCTATTTATTTCTATATCCCAATCCGAGATAGGAGTCGGGATAATGGACAGATTAGAAGATCTCATCCACCTCTCCCCATGCCCGTGACGAGTTCGTCTTCCCAGTAACGATGCAGGACAGATAAGCCCATAAGCCGAGGGTATTAACGAATATTAAGCCGGTGGATTTTCCGAATTTCACCAGCCGTGAAAAAATCCGAAGGACCTCTCCTCCACCGTGAAGACACTCGAGAGGATCTATCCAATTTATCTGATGGGGAATTGATGCCTCGAGTCCTTATCGGATTGATTTAACGGACGGATTATGTGCACGCCTTCGGACCGGCAAAGGCGCATTTCTTTTGTGCGCGTGTGTTGCGATTTTGTTGTACCTCGATTGTAGTCGAATAAGAAGAGTCATCGATCAATCTTATGGCTTCTGTAAATCATGCTAAATCCGTTTCGAATCCTCGGAGGATGTGCGCGTCCTTTCAACGTCACATGCGAGAGTGATTCTTCCTTTGGGAGCGCTATTGCGAGATGCGTGCAAATAAACGGGACGGGGCCATTCTAAAATCGAATTTGTGTATTTGAATCGAAAAATAGCATTGTGAATATACAGTAGATCCTCTATTATCTAGACTTCAATTTTCCAGATTTTCGATTATGTGGATTAATAAAAAATTATTAATTTTTTTAAATAGTCTTATATGATTTTTTTTAAATATTATAAGTATCCCAAAATTTATGAATGCAGTAAAAACTTTTTTATCCGGATCGACCAAAAAATTATTTATTTATTTATTTATTTATTTACATAATTAGCAGATTTTACGATTTTTTTTTACAAAACAAGCGTCCAAAAATTTACGAGTTTATAACAAAATTTTACTGACTCATTTCAGACTCATCTATGAGAGCTTTCAAACTAAAACCTGATAGGAATTTTATTTTAAAAATAATCTTTACAGCTTATAAAGTGATAGTAGCATAATGTATTTTCAAAAACAATTGTTTTGTAAAAAATAAATCAATTTACGTGTTTAAAAAATTTGCAATTAAAAAAACTTTTCACAGATGACATTAAAAATTATGACTTCATTAATTATAATATTATCTTGGGAACCGATGAACACATTACCATAGCGGTTTTATGTTATGTTGACAAATTTTGCTAGTATCAAATAATCAAAAATAGTAAAATTAAATGGACTGTAAATACATTTAAAAAATATTTAGAGGTTGTGTGCATAATTATTCACACCAAAAATTTCTATAAATAATTTAAATTAATTTCTAATAAATTCATGTTTTTTTTTAATCTCGATTATTCAGATATTTCGCTATCCGGACAATCTCAATCCCCGTTTAGTCAAGATAATCGAGGTTCTACTATATGTAAATAAATCATTTATGTTTTCAGTCGTGAAAAAAGTTAGCCTGAATATTGAAATGTTCAGATAAACTTAATGTACAGATATTAATGTGTTCATTAGAATTGATCATGTGATTAATTGAAAAATGAATAAATTAAACCTTTTATTGAAAATTTTATGCATTTATTTTATAAATGAACCATTTAGAACGATCCTAACATTCAAAGGGCCTGAAAAAAAACAAAGGATGTCGTACACAGACAACGCTTGATCCCGTACAAAACGCAACACATGTACTCGGTATTGGTGCACTACGCAGCAACACGAGCCTTTGGTAGTCGCGGGTGCATTGTCTGCATTCTCGGCGGCATTATGCACCGGGATGCTGGCATGTCGGTGCAATAAATTCCCTCCTCTGGGAGAGTTAGGGATAACTTGTCTTCGTTACCTAAGGCCCGCCGAGGCCAGCTTGCGTTATGCCGAACCGTGAAATGCTTTGGGAATTTCGCGGTTTTGATGATTCGATTTTAAGTCTCTTGCTTTAATGAGGTATTTATGCGCTGGGTGGAATATAGCTTTTGTTACAGTGCCGGAATAAGGAATTTTTTAGTATATTATGTTTGTGATCTGGGAAAGGTGAGGCGAGGTAGATGGGCATTGACTCGAGTGGTGTGGAAAAGTGAGCCGATTCGGTGGGTAGTTGTCTGCTGCTGAAGGTTTTCGCTGACAAATGGAAAGAGTCGAGTGGAAGGTTATGTCGGTGGCGTTAGTCTTTTGGGTGATCGAATAATGTTATCACATGTTGGAAAAATAAAGATGACAAAAAGTAAAAGAGTTTTATATAATATAATAAAAAATATCGTATAAAATTTATATTTGATGAAAATATTATGAATTAATATAAAATATTTTTTTATTATGAATTTAAAAATCTTATTCAACTCAAAAAATACAAAAAAGGGAAAACTATCAAAAGGAAAAAAAATGCGTCAGCTTTCCAAGTAAGATAGATAGAGGCGGTGCTGTGGGCGGCCATCAATGGCCGTCTCGGGCGTGTTAACACGTCCCATCTCGAGGACCTAACCACACCACGATCGATGGCCCGAAGCCTTTTTTGCCGTCGCTAATGAGGTCCTCTGAGACCCGGCCCTCGCTGGGTTGCAGTCCTCCGAAGGACTTTTTGTCCTTCACTGATTATTTAGTGGCAAAAAGTTGACCATCCCATCCGTGAGTTGCATATTGCCATGAATATGAGCGACGAGGTTTTTGCACCCATTGAAATTATTATTCATTGCGAAAATATTAACTGAATTCAAAATATCATAATACAGAATTATATAGGTCTTTTTGTGATACCACTTTCAGGAAATGCGGTCGGCGTGCAGTTGATACACCGAGTGGGTGGAAAGTGGGTGGTTTTCGGCGGGAGGGTGGTTCGACGGTATACGGGAAATGAAATGGCCAAACTCGTCGATGTGTTCCCGTCCTTTCGATCCTTCCCGTGTGCATATCCTCTCTACATATTCACCAATAATATTTGATAAATACGAGGCTCGTCCGATGCCGGGGGTGGTCCGTAAAAAGCGCCGGTTCGTTTATTTTTTTTCGGATGGAAAATGTTTAGGTTTTCGTTTTGTTTCGTGCGCGAACTGAACTGAGAAATGTCTCGAAGACGATGGAGTGTTAATAATTAAAATGGTAATCGAATTATAGATTGATCATTTGACGGTAGGCGTCGAGACGAGATCGGGATATCCCGGGAAATGTTCACAAAGGGTTAACGCGGAAATACGCTCCACGGAACCGAGAACCGCGTTACCGGACAGATTCGGAAATGGAATCATATTGTATCGTATGTTGATAGGTTTGTGTATCAATTTATCTATGAATATGATCTATATTGATCAGTGGATATTTAAATATTTTAATATAGATTCTGCTGAAATTTTTGTCGATTTATTCTAAAAAGTATCGATGAATGATCAATATAATGCATTAGTTTCAAAAAAGGCCGTTATACAATTAATTTTGAGATGATTTCAAGAATAATTTGTAAGAATGTAATAAAATAATAATAATTTTAACAGTTATAAATCACAATTTTTTTTACATATACATAAATAAATATTATACAATATAAACATATAGGTATATATTATAGATGGATACAGAACTGTTAATCGAGATTCCCGTTGGGCCGTTACAAAAGCGAGAATGCGCACCGGCGTTCGTGGTAGCCGATTGCAGTTGCAATTGCAATTGCAATTATTGCGACGCGCCTGTTCCCTTTGTGTTGGAATCGCTGGCTTCTTTTGGTTATTCCAGTTTATTATACAGAAAGTTTCAGGTTAATTGATTTGATATCATTTGGTACAAAGCCAACGTGTCGATTGATAATAAGTAAATTGTACTGTTGTAAATATTATAATTTGTCATATTGATTATAATGAAAAACCTACTTTGATAATTTCACAATTAAACTCCTGGAAATAATTTAGGTTACTATAAAATCAATTGAATCCGAATCATTTGATATGCAATAAACACTACAACAATTCTAATATTTACAGATTCAATCAACCGTTCAAGTATTCCATGCACTTTTACTGAAATTGCAACTTCTTCGATGACGCTCGGTAACCATTTCCACTTTGATTGTTGGCGAAACTTTCAGCGCGAGTTTTCAGAAACGCTCGATCCCAACATTTTACCCCACACCATACACACCCGTCCCCTTTTCAGCTACCCCCAGACTGTATGGAATAGTTTTCCCGTATATTTCCGCCTCGGGCTGGGGATGCAAGCTCTTTATCCCGAATATCTCCACAAACGGGAGAGGGATCTTCGCATACTTCGTCTTAATAACTTACGAGAATATTTATGAGCCAATATATGTATTTTTATCCACCATGGAATATACCCCTCCCCCGCAGAGGCTTCTGAAACTTTTGGTTGCAACTTAAGTCTTTCATGTAAGCAAAGTTGTTTTATTTCGTTAAGTCGAATCGATTCGGATGATTTTACGTCATATCGAATTTTTTGAGATTTTCTGAGATTTTTTCGCAAATTTATTGTACGAAGTATTATTTTTAATAATTATATTAATCATATTACAATAGTAGGGATTCTAATACTGGTATTATAGGTGTAATGGAATATATTACTGGCAATATTTTTTCTCATAAAAAGGACCCCTTAGTAATAGCTAAATCAATCAAATTATTCAAAAGTCATCGGTAAATATTTTTGAACTTTAAATAGATTAATTTTTTTATTTTTAGATTTATGTAATTTTTTAATCTTTATCTTGATTTTTTTGCATGTCAATAAATTTGGAATCTTCATATTAAACAGATGTTTGATATGTATGAAAATGGGTAAACATCAGAATCATCACAATCAACCATAAAAGTTAATAAAAAAAGTCTTCACATACAATTTCAACACATTAAAATTAATTAAAATCGCTACGAACATCCCAAAAAAAAAAAAAAAATAAAAAAAGAAAATTTCCCATTTTCATTCAACTCGATTTAATATTTGGTCGACGCCCATCCGTACGTGTACAAACATTGCGCGGTTTAAATTTAACACTCGCGAAAACAAACATAAAAAATTACACAACCATAAAAAAAACCGTTACGTATCGGCTGGAACACGCGAAGAAAATGTTTAATACCAACTGCGCATTTTCAATTTGAATTTCGTACATTGTGCCGGCGCCGCCATTGTAACATTCCTGGACGTTGTCGGTCGACGGGAATAATTGTTATTTGCGGTCGCCGTTGGCGGGCAGGAAATTAAAATTTCATAATCAACGCAGACCGAATCGAATTACGGGAATGTAAATAGAGGGAAAAAAATGAGCGGGCTGTTGTTATTTGTTGAGGAGTGGTCGCTGAACGTTTCACGCCGAAGTTGTATAAATGTATACTTTTGAGTAAGATTTCGTTTTGAATTCGGTTTCGTGTAGCTTGCACGGAATTAAATGCGGATTGTGTTTGCGTCGATTGAAAATATTTTACATTACAGTTTTCAAACTTCAAATTCAATGTTTCACACTTCAACTTCGACATTTTACACTTCAAATTCAACTAAAGAAAAGAATTATTAAGACTGTTGTCATAGTAATCAATGAAATTAATTACAATGAATTTTTGTTGAATTTGAAGTGTAAAACGTCCAATTTGAAATGTAAAACATACAATTTGAAGTGTAAAAATAGTATAATGTGTGTTTTTTTAATTTAATTTAATTTCATTTATAAAATTTCTAAGAAACTTATAATACATTTGAATTTCTAATAAGTGGTGTTTTGACTTTTATTGAATTTATTAATATTCAACGTCTAGTTAAAATCAAAAAATATTGAAATTAACTTTATTTTAAAACACTGGTTTACTTTAAAATATTTTTATGAAATTAATCGACTAGAATACAATATGATGTTAAGTAAAATTTACTTGAGACTTGAGACTACGCGGCTTTGATCTATCAATGGAAAATTTTAATATTCAATCTCATTTATGTTCTTAAAAAAAACTAAATATTTGAAGATGTTAAGAAGACTATATTTTTCAATAGATATTAAATAAGCTCCATATGATAACGATAGTGATCGTTTACGACATTGATTGAAACTTTTTTTTCATATTAAAATTCTTTAAAAAAAATTATAGAATTTCAAAATATAATATAACAATTTTTCAACTCTATCGATCTTGCCACTTAAAATTAAGTAACATTTGATGCGATCCAAAAATGAATATCATCAATAAATTAACATCAATAAAGATAAAATTTCAATACAAAACTCAGTTCCCACATTAGATACAACACAAAAAAAAACAATTACTCAAAAAATCAACACCACAAATCCTCAAGAAGATCCTCCGATTGTTTTCGCGTTTTTTTTTATAATTAAAACACACCCGAATTCAATGAATCCTCCTGAAAAAATACACACAAAACCAACATACATTCATACATCGCATACACGTTTATATGGTCCTTTCGAAATATACGTTTCAATTTAATCTAAAATCCGGCGTAATATGCACTCGAGTCGGCCGCCCAGCGGGGTCCTTTTTGTATGGCTTGTACATGTATTAAAACGAAGTACGAAAAAAGCACATAATATTATGTTTCTGGATTTTTTGGATTTCGTGAATTTCGCGCGCTCTCCCGTCGGTATTAATTTCACGCCTGCTGGGTAAATTAAAAGGGAAATTTCGCATATAAAAACTGTGTGTATGTACGTCGGAGTCGAGAGATGTGTGTTTGTGAGAAGTTTCTAGAATTCTTCATGTGTCGAAATTTTGTTGAATCGTATAATTTTGATATAATAGTATGTTGGTTAAAGTTATAGGTTTTTATTTGTGAAAAATCTTTTATGAAAATATTGATATTTTTCATAATTATTCTATGATTTTCCAACACAAGTATAACATTTATAAATTATGAGAAGTCTTTTTAGAGGTAGCCAAAAGATAAAATAGTTATATTTTTACTTTCAAAGGAATAAGTTAAGTTTTTCCATTTAAATTTAATCATTTTTGTATAATTTTCTGATTGAGATTTATACTTAACTCTTTTATATATTTAATTAAGAAATGGTTTGTTTAGTTTTTATCGCGAAATAAAAAAAACATGAATTTGTTTTTAAATGAAATTAATTCAGTCTTATTACTTTTTTAATCTGCAAAAATTCAATGGTACGAGTTTTTAAATATTTTTCCGCAATGACGCCCTCTCTTTGAATCTCATGCAAATCATATGTCAACACCGAATTCCATTTGCATTTTTTCCAATTTTTAATTAATATTTATGTCGTTAAATTTTTTTGCATATTCATTTATTAAGCGAATCAATTATAAGACATTAAATCCAAAAGAAAATTTAATCTACGTAAAAAACAAGCATTAAACTAATATTTTATGGCTACAGTTTAAGATCAGATATAAATCGACCGAGGTCTAGAAGGTAAAGAAAATTGTGCATTAGAAGATAAAAAAGCACCTTGCAAATTGCTTTGAATAAGGACCAACAAAGAAAGTTGAACCGCCCCAGGACTCGGAGGTGTGCCTTTCTGTTGATAAGAGGCCGAAGAGAATTTTCCGTCGAAGCCTTTATTTAGTTGAAAGAAAGTTAATTTTTCAACGATAAAACAAAAATATTTTTATCGACATACATATTTAATATCGTATAATTTTAATTTTTTCACTTTAAAATGCATCGATTTTCCGGATAATTTTCCACTTAGCAATTCTTGAACTGAGAGAGTAACGATGTTTTCTAAATACGAAAAGCGTATACAAAAAAAAAATAGAAAATAAAGTCGTCGCCGTCAGAAAATTTAAAAAGCGGGTAACTTACCCACTCGGGAGGAAAATCGGTATATTGTTGGCGGAAAAATTCCGAAGGGGAAAAAGTTAAAAAAAAAACAGCCACTAGCCCGAAGGGAAGAAAAACTTGGAGGCTTCGCGGGGCTCGTTAAAATTACAGGTAAACTTCGTATTTTGTTTCTCGGGGGTGTATTTTATATACAGGTAGTTCATGATTTGTGTCTATTCAATTGATATACATCAAATCTATTTGAATATTATCGAACATCATTAATAGATACATATAAAATAATTGGATTTATATAAAAAAATATTTAAATGTTTGGATAAAAACGAATTTTTGGTTAAAAATATATTTTTTTTAACCTCAAAAATATTTTTTTATAAAAACAATAATTTTGAACCGAAACGATTACAAGATTGCATTTGTACAAAAGTCCAATAACACCTGTATATAATTTTTTTCTGTCGGTTCGTCTTTTGCTTCTTCCGAGTGGCGATAAAGGCGCGTGGGAAGATCCCATTAGGGGCGAAATGTCACCACCCTTGGTCCCTCTTACCCTGTGTTTTGCCCGTTTTCAAAGAAAAATTCTATTATGGCGGTAGATAATCCGGGATTCTTCCTTTTGAATATACGAAAATGTCATTTTTATAATTAGCGTGCGTCGCCGAACGAGACCGATGGTTTTGTACAAAACGAAATCCCGTGACATATCAAATATTATATTTTATTAATGATGTTATAACATGATGATTGAAAAAACAAAATTGTTTTATATTATGATATGTAAACGGAAAATTTTGGTTATAAATCTTATATTTGATTTTCAAATGAAAAAATGATGTCATATAATCATTTTTATTTCATTTATAAAATATTTAAATTAATTTTATATGAAAATGCATGTAAATTTTCGTTAGATTTTCGGTTGTTAAATGCAAGTAAATAAAAAATTTAATTGAATACAAATAAAAAAATACCAATAAACAACCTAAAAATAAATTTTACATCAATTAAAATTCCAATATAAAAAATATAAATTCAAACAAATAGATCATATCGCTCATTTTTCTAAAGATAGATGAAAACGCGTAAAAATGTAAACACTAGATTTTCCGACAAGATCGCCGCGGGCCCATAACAAAATCTCGACGGGGCCCAATAAACAGTCCTGATAACTTCGTTTGATGGATTCAAAGGGGGCTTCGGTACACTATGCACCCTGGGGGGTGGGTTGGGAGGACAAAATAAGTCAATATACGATACCGACCGCAGATAAAAGCAGGCTTTTATCGGCCCGCCAGACGAAATCGCCGTACGCAAGACGAGAGCGAAAAAAATATATCGTATAGGTAATATTCGGCCGAGGGAAAACAATAAAAGGGATGCGGCATCCGAATATATCGTTCGGAAGGGATGGTGAGGGAGAATCGTTAAATCTGGTCACATATCAATTTCTCTATAATGTCTATCCAATAAGCGGATGATTCCTCGGGGCAGACACGCACTTCATATGAAGCTTCGGATATTTTCACCTAAGAATATGAAAATATTGGGAAAATGGTATTCCAGACGCTTATTCCGTGTAGACTTGAGTAAACTTAATATTGCTTAATAAAAGATTCTTATAATCTCTTCGTTGTATATTGTTCTATGGCTATACAGAATCGCACAATAAAAAAGAATCCGTTTTTTTAGTCACGTATTAAATTAATTAATTTTAAAAACGTAAAAAACTTATCGTGTTATATTAAAAAAGTTTTAATATGGCATAATGAGTGAGAATGCGTTTATATGATTAATAGTACGGACGAGTATTCCAGTTAATCACAGTTAAACGATGTGCATGTCTCTTGTCCTTTAGGGGCAGTTGAATTATGTCCAGCAGGAGCAGGCAGCAGGTCAAATGCCGACATCCTTGTAGATTTATCATCAAAACCAGAACAAAGCCTTCAGAACTAACCACCAAGACATACACCATTCAAATGAAATAAATCCACGATCAAAAACACGTTTTATACTCCGATTCAAACTTATCAGCGCCAAAATTAAATTTTCCACCTCGAAACGTGCGGGTTAAGTTAAAAGTGATAATTTCTTCAGCTGAAACGTTCAATGGTGTAGTTAAGTAGCGCATTAAGCGCGTTACAATGTTAACAATGTCGGCTTTCGAAAGCTCGAGCCAAATGCGGAATATTACGCCAGACGAGAACACGAACCCAACATTCAGACACGTACATAAACACTCCATAAATATTATACACAAATTGTATATAATATATATAATTTTGTGCGGGGAAAATCTGGAGTTTCCCCTTTTCGCATTATCGCGAACAAAACGGTCCTTTTTCGCGATAGAAGGCGGAGTAAAGTGTCTTTTGAATTATATAAGTGTACTGCAAAGTGGCTGAAAGGTGTGCAGCTCCGTTCGGTCGTGATAAATGTTCTTGCAATGAATCGAATTTTCTACAGAAGTGATTTCGATGAAAGAGAAAAAAAATGATAGAAAATTTTGTATTGTATAAATTTTGAAATTATCAAATAATTTAATATAAATAGTTGTAACTTTAGGGTGCGTCGGTCTGATTGCCGCGTCTTTTCTGATCAACCATGTTTGTCCTCAGGCTGAAGGTAACGACGTCGTGTCCTCGTGTGTACACAGGAATATATATTTTTGTATAAATATACGTGTGTTTTGATATTTTTTGACGTGTCTTTTGGTTCGGAGGAGCTTTTGCGCCAAATCAATATGGAACAAACAGAAGCGAGGTGTTTGTCCGCACCTGCCGATAATGGTGGGCAAACATTCACGCAATTCTGCTAAGCCAATTGGTTTTGTTTCTGTTCGAAATTTTTCTGAAATTATATCATTGACTTTAGAAAATAATTTTATTTTAGATCGGTTAAAACCAATACGTAAATTTTTATATCTTTGATATCTTAAAATTTGAAAAAAAATTCCAAACATTATACACAAACATATATGTTTTTTTTACATTAAAATATCTTCTTAGATTTGAGATAAAACATAACTTGAGTTATGAAAAATAACAAGAGACATGGATGTTATAAAAATTCGGGTAATTTTCTCTTGAAATCGTTTAACAAAAGAAAACTTACAATCATCATATGATGATGATAATAATATGAAAAAATATATATGTACATAAAACAACTGAAAACCTCCTCATTCCCGCAGTGACTAATAAGTCAACGATGTACGAATAATCTTGGTTGTAGGTTATTTACTTTCGGGCGTAATAAACGCGGGTTAAGTTAACTAGGGTGTACCCGTCGAGTGTGAAATTGAAAGCGCGCCCAAAAGTTAAGACGCGATTTGCGACTATAACCTTGTCACCCCCGTGTACCCGGATTCTCGCCTACCCCACTTTTCGCACCCCTGCACTCGGTGAGACGGGTACCTGTCTGTCCCTTAGTCTGCTCTGTATATTCGCTATGTTTCTCAAATGTTGGGAGAATAATTTCCACTGTTATTTTTCGAAAAAAAAAAAAAAAAAATTGATTTGTAAAAATAAATATCTTTGGTTTCGGTATTTTGAGTTTAAAAAAAAGTTTGATATTATTCTTCTTATTGGTTAGAAAATATATTCAAATGATTTAATAAATTTTTTAAACATATTATATTATATTCATGGCCTCCATTAGGGGGGATGGGGAGGGGGTTCAGCAGGGTTCTAGCCCTAGGCTGAGGTTGCAAAAGAACTCGGCATTAATCAATTTTATAAAATTATTTTGTTATTATTTTTGATAGATTCTATCAATTCTGTTCGTTTTCGTATTAAATATAATGCGACTTGTTGGTACATAGTTTATTTTTTTGGTGAATTTGAGGTAAGAATCAAAGTTGATAACAAATCAAATTTTTCTAGAATAGAAATTAGATTTTAGCAAGTATGTACATATTTTGAAACCAAATTTTTTTTATTAGTTTAATAATATTAATTAAAAGAACTTCCAATTCATACACGATTTTTTAAAAGTATTTTTGAAAACGACAATTTTTTTAACAAATTTGTTAACTGAAAGAAATTATTTTAATAATTTTTTTATATACAAAAATAATTTTCATCCAGATTTTTCAATCTTCGTAATTAAATACCCGGATATTTAACACATATTAAACAAAAAGTGTGCCTGTTTGATGAGTAAAAATTTTATATGTGAAATATTATAAGTTTGTTCACTTACAAACATCATATTAATTTTAAAAATAATGTATTAGGTAAAGCGATTCAGATTTACATAATAATACAATAAGCGAAATACAAAAAAAATCTCTATTTTTAACAAAAAAAAAAATTATAAAAAAATTGTTAAAAATTATACATAAAAAAAAATAAATATCACGCGCTCCATATTGAGAACCACTGCATACAACCGTAAGTTATACCATCTTGTGATATGGTGTGTACGTAACGTGTACAAGCGTCGGCCGCTTCAATTACTTTCCACGTAAATGTGCAATAATTGCCGTCGCGAGATGTCGTTTTAATTGGGCCCCCGTCGACGGCGCAATTTGTAATTAAGTCCGCCCCTGTCCTCTACGTGTCTATGTTGCGATTTATTATATCAATGAGCCCACGTTAAGGGGTTAAATAACTTCGATGGGTGAATTTGTTGATGCGGTTGATTTGTGCATTTTTTTTAAATAAAAAAAAATTTTTTGTTTAATATTCAAAATTGCAGGATGGGATTTTTTTGAATTTTTTCCGTATCGTGAAGGTTATTTTTTAAATATTTGATTATTTAAATAAGTTTATGTTAATTAATGAAATTTTCAAGAATCAGTATTGCACAATGTGTTGCATGATTTAATATATTATAATAATAATTATACTTACATGAATAATTAAATTTGATTTCAAAAATATTGTAATAACAATAATAGAAAATCTTCGAAAATTATTTCAGTAAATTATCTTAATTAATTCGCGGTATTGTATTATATAATTTTCGATGTTATAACGTTATTATAATTAATGATCTTTATGTTCTTCAAATCCACATTTTATTAATAATTAATTATTATTCGACATAATTCTAATAATATTATTCAACATTCTTTCAATATGTTTTGAATTATAAACATGTACATGCAACAAATCAGATATTAATCGATGAATTAAATAAACATTAAGACTTAAATTCACAAAAACAACCCAATAAAACATCAAAAAAATAAAATTC
This sequence comes from Hydropsyche tenuis, assembly GCA_009617725.1. NCBI lineage: Eukaryota > Metazoa > Arthropoda > Insecta > Trichoptera > Hydropsychidae > Hydropsyche > Hydropsyche tenuis. Next base: position 3,340,498 of record VTON01000009.1, read on the forward strand.
AAATAAAAAACAAACTTTTCCGGTTAAATCACATCGAAATCCTCGATCGAAAATTCGATTAGACACTCGCAGACGAAAAACGAAAATACGATAACGACCCGACGCGAACATCAATCAAAAATTTCGCGCTAAGGCGAAATCGCCCACAGCCTGCGAAAACTGCCAAAGCCGAATATTATATTTACATTGTATATTATTTTTTTCAGCACACATTCGCAGTGCTGAATAAATTTTCAGATATGGCGTGCAAAATCGCCGGCGACCGATGAGTATCGCGCGACCGTCGTTCATTTTTTTGCGGTCCGTATCACTATGTGCGTTACGATTTCGTATATAGGGTTGTTGTGATGTTTTTTTAAAGAAATGTTTATTTATGTTTTGACGGAGTCGATATGTGAGATTGTATCTGGATAAGAATGGTAGATTGTAAAGGTGTGTGTATCTAGTAATGGATTTTGAATGATCGTGCTTTGGATTGTAATGATTTTAAAGTTTATTTTAATTCTGTTTATAATTTGATATAAGGGACTGATGACGTGTGTTGTGCTGAAGTCTATGTCAAGTAGGGTCAAGGGTCTTTCAAACTGATGATCGTTGTGATCCCAAAGTGGACAGTGATGGCGCAATCTGCTCAGTCTCTGTCTCATCTGCCTCACTGGTTATCTTTGCGATATGCTCACTGAAAAGCGACTGAAATCTGACATAAAGACATGCATACCGATGACTCGAGATCCTTTCCCATCGGCATAGGATGGAGTTGGTTCTTATTTTCTCTGCTCTTCATCAAAGAGTGGTGGGCACACGTCAACACTAGTTGATAAGACTTTGTTCTGTAATGGACGTGTTACAGTTGATAATGATGATTATATTGATGATATATATTAGGATCTATTTTATTCAAAAATTATTCTCAAAAAAGTAAATATTAAGTCAGAACTTGAAAAGATTTTTAAATATTTCTTTGAATAATGTACTTTAAGTCCAATAATAGTATAAAAAATCATGTGAATAAATGAAAAAATATTTTTCTTAAAGTTTCTTAGTCAGTAAAATTTTATTTTTAAAGATTAATTTATTATATTGAATATTTGAGTGTAATATAAAAAAAATATTCTAGTACATGAATTATGATGATCTGAAGCCATGCACGTACTTCATAATAACCCTGTGTTTTTTGTGTACACACAGCAGGGGTGGATTTGTAAAAATGTATTTCATTTTCCGGAACCTTCCTTTCTCATCCCTTATTCCCTTGGCGGGTAGTAGACGGCTTATCAGATGAGTGGGTGGAATGTGGGCAACGTCGCACCCACCCACCCTTCGTAAGATATACAATCGCTAAATGAATACGTAAAAGATGATTTTAGGTATTCCTTAAAATTTTAAATACTATATTATTATAATTATCACGGATGAAACGATTTTAAAATGATATTCACGTCCATGCATTTAAATTTCAATCGATAGATGAAACTCACGCACCATAGTTTGACAAGCTGTGGAGTTTGTGGGGGTGCAGTCAAATGTTTCGTTGGTAATTTGCAGTAAATAACGCGCCCGATCATGGATTACCAAACATGGCCGTGTGTTAACCGCAGAACAACTGAAACACCGACCAGAGGAAAACTCTTCATTTTAATACCACGGATAGTATTCTTTTGTACATGGGGTACAAAAGTATTAAGTATTCAGTGAAAAATTTTCATTTTATTTTTAAAGTCGCTTAAAAAATTTGATTTTCATAGAGAAATTTAGGGTTTAGAATATTTTAAGTTGATAGTAGATTTTTTGAATTTTCATTGTGTTGAAAATTTGATTTGATAAGTAACATAAATTGGTTAAGATCTATTGAAATTTTATTATCACAAATATTTTAAATGTATTCAAACTATAATTGATAATAAATTTTCTTATCAATCAACCATATATCACATTTTTTCACACATCGAAATTCCATCAAAACAAAAGCGCATCGAACCCGCGCAAAAAAACATAACTTTTTAACAACTCCCCCTATTTTTGAAAACGCATATCTCCGATCTACAATACGAATCGGTCGACAGGTTAAAAATTGGATTTCGCCTCCCATCAATCTAAACCGGATTAAAACAGAAAGGAAAAAAACCCACCACCGCAACTAAAAGACGAAACTACCGTTTTTACGTGTGTATTTTTTTTTATCTTCGCCGCCCTTAAATTAAGCGGCCGCCCTATAAATAAAGAGATTTGCAAGCGCCGGCTTACTGATGTCTTTCCTATGCTAATTTGGCATCATGAGTAATCATTATCGTGTAATCAGCGTCGGTGTTGCGTGACTGAAGTACGAGAAGTAACCGTGGGTGGCAATTAGTTATTATTATAGCGGGTCGTCGTCGTCAAACTGGGTATGTAGTTTGGTGGCCACTGTTTCTAGGAAAATGTTCTTTTTTTTGTGTTTTTATAGATTTTTTTTTGATTCGATGAAATTGTAAATTAGGAAAAGGGGAAAGAATGTTCGTTTATATCGAGATCGTTAGAAACATCTATTTTTTTTATACATGAGACGGTGAAAAATCTTCACGACAGATTGAAAGAAAGCACTCAGAGGCATAATGCACTAAAAAGTAATTAGTTACATAATGTAATTTTCAGATATGGTTAGTTTGGATTATTGTATTTCAAATGGCAAGATGTGGTGGTTCCATTTTAGTCAATTTTTTTTTATTAGGTCTCCTATATTTTTAATGGACGTTTCAAAAATTCCCGTTTTATATCATTTAATATAAATAATCATTACAATATACAAAATATTATTTAATATGTATACAATTTTTTTATATAAAATTTCCTGGAACAAATATTTAACAGGAATCGTTCTTATTTTCTTTTCAATCGAGAATTTTACTTTTTCAAAAAAGGATAATTTCTTTATGTAGAAAATGTTATTTTGTATATAAATATTACTAAGCTAACAATAAGTTAAATATTAGGTAAGATAGACGAAATCGTATGTGAAAGATGAGGAAATTCATTTTTCATGTTGTGTATTATATTTCTGGGGAAAGTTTTCTGTGAAACTTTCGAAAGTCGGAGTTGATATGTGTGTAATGATTGTTTTTCAAATAAATTTTTAAAGAACTAACTTTGTGGAAGTGCAAGGTTGAGTATCTTATTAAGATATTAAATCAATTCTTCGTATAATATATAACACTGATAATAAATAAAGAAATATATATGTATATTAGAATATATTTTTTTCATTAAATCTGCATAGTCTAAATTCGTTCCTAAGTACAAAGAAAAAAAGAACACGTACATTTCCACACAACAGAACGTTTTTGGCAATCAAATGCAGATTCCTTTGTATCATCAAATATTTATTTTAACGTGTAATACGGAGTATTTATGCCCCGAGCTTCATTTTCAGCGTCGAAATGAAAAACACTTGAATTTTTAAGCTACATAGCGTTTTCTAAGAAACGTTGGAAGTAAATTTCGTTCTCCAGTGGGAATATTTAAAGGTTGCCGTTCCTCGAAAAAAGAAAATTATATATTTAATAGACTATTGGGGTTTTAAGCCGCGTTACGTACCGCTTTTACAAAATATCAGATACTTGACATTTGTTATAACAAAAGAGCTAAATCTGAGTGACAAGAAGGTTACATATATAATATAAAAAGCACAATGAATGTCATAAAGAAATTCGTATAGAAGTTTATAGTTATTTTTAGTATAATTTATAGAAAAGCACAAAATTATTACTTAAATAAGTAATGTGTAACTTGAATTATAAAATATAAATATTTTATTGGATTCAATATCACAAAAAGGTCTCAAATATATTTTATATCGTTAAAAAAATAAAAAAAATACTACTATGATATGGACAAACGAATACAAAGTACTGAACTAAAGTCACTAGAATTATGCGTTTTCCACTCGATATCGCCTCTTATACGTCTCGCAATTTTTTTAAAAAGTCACCCCCGTCTACTTACAACATCCACGAGGGGACGAAAGCTGAAAAAAAAGCTTGAAAAATAAAACGAAGGGGTTCAAATGAAGCGAGCGCGTCTTTCATTCAAATGTCTTGTTTGTTTGCGCAGAGCATTCGAGCGCGAGCTTCAAAGCCGAACCACTTCGTCTCAAAGTACTGAAATTATACAGCACTGAAACGAGCTGAAAAAAAATAATAAAACTCGATAAACTCGGATCAAAGATTCGTTTATGTCTCATACTGATGCATAATTCGGCTGGATAGTGATGTGCGTCTCTTTTTCATCGCATTATTCGACCCGGTAGCTTCGCGAGGGTTTCATTCGATAAATAAGTCGTCGGTGGAGGCTGTTTTGCAATTCAAATGTGTCGTATCGCGAATGAAGTCCAGTTGAACTCCTTCAGGATGGACTAATGCCGGGAACGGTTAATCCGCTGGATCGGTTGTGGTGAGGAAGTTTGTAAAGTGCAAAGATGAGGTCAACTGATTCGAATGGATTTCGTCTGCTTTGGAGTTTATCAGATTTTCAAATATCATAAAATTCTAATTGTTCAATAATAAATATTATGTATATTTTTTGAATCAATAGAATTTAAGCTCGTTCAATCAACGCAAATACATTTTTCGTTCCCGGTGCTGTTTTCCATCTTTCATGAATCGTTCGTTTTGTTCGTCTCGTTACGACCAATACGACTTATTTAATTTTCCAATTGATTTTCAATTCGTTCCGTTTGTCTCTTTAAAATTCATCCATTCAGTTTTCCACGTCCCGACGTCGGAAGGGGAAATCGCGATTGAACCGATTGTTAATTTGCAGATGAGGCAAAAAATCGCAGACTGAAAAATCGGAAAAGTTTGATCGGGAGATGAATGCGATTATCGTTATACGATTCTATCATAAAATCCATATTTAATTTTCATGATTGAATATTTTCAATTTGTAATTATATAATATAATAAATAAATTTGACATTGCAGATGAGTGCAAGTATTTTTAATCGAAATAGTTGGCCTTATGCCACTCTTTGTTTGCCAAAACGCGTTGATATATTTATTACGTAGAATATTATATTTTTAGCTTTCGAGAAATCAATTCAATCGATTTGATATTCACAGGAGGTCGTTGTGATTTTCTCACATGTGCACGCTAATTTCAGAAAAAGTTTCTATTCGATATTTCGAAATACGTTGTACTGAAAGAAAAAAGTCTTCGAGATGCGGTTTTCTCACGTCACGTACAATTCAAAGCTTCTCAATATTTATATATAAAATAAATAATTTCAATTTATATAATTTCACCAATTAAATAATCACTCATCTACCCAAGATTCAACCAACTTTCACCAATATATCACAATACTAATCACCCACAAAAACACACCAAAATCCATCACCTGCTCCCAATAAACAAAACACGCAAAAACCTTCAACTCACATCACGTACTTCCATAAGTAACTGCATATTATTTCGCACCAGCTACCACCTCGGGCCCCAACTCCCAAAATGGGGGCGCAATAAACGTGGTTTACATACCTGATCAGATCGAGCCGGTCCTCGCCTCACCTAGCCCAAATGAATACGGTATTAGAGCCGGCTATGGGGCCCTTTGACGGGGACTGCGCCCCCGTGGCCCCCTTCGGTCTTCTGGGGGGCGGAATCCGGCTGATTTGCGAGCCTCGGGAGATTCATCGGGACTTCTATCGCGCTTTTGCTGCGCTTTTTTCGAGGGTCTTTTACGGTTGGTGGTGTTGATGCGTTTTCGGTTTTGGAAGTGTTTTTTTTGGTATTTTGTTATTTTATTGATTTTTTTAAGTTATGTTTTGTTGTTATATAAGATAAACTGTGAAGATGAAGTCTTTCTAATGAATAGGGTCTTTCAATAGGGATGTTAAAAAATTGTTAGGTTATAGCAGCCACGTTATCAAATTTGTTGTAAATTTTTTAAACCGCAAACAATTGACGCCTTCAAAGTCAACATAATAAACGCCATCCAACAAATTCAGCCAGATTTATGTGACAAAGTCATTGAAAATTAGAATTCCCATAATACATACCACCAAGAAAAACCGCGATATTTGATCGACGTTATATTTCACACTTAATGCCATAAAATATACTTTAAAAAAAAATTGAGTGGAAATCTCACACACAACTTATTTTATTTACATTTTAAGATCGGGCATCCGTATTGAAAGACCCTTTAGTGTGATAATAAAATTTGAAGATTTGCACACGTTGTTGTTCAACGCTATAACCTTCAATGATGATTTACTGTACACTACTAAACAGTTGACAACAAATTTGACAGATGTCATTTTAAACAACATGGCTGCTATAACCGAAGAAATTTCGAGCGTCCCTATTGAAAGACCCTATATTCTTGAAAGTTTTCATAGTTTTATGTGTCTACTTTGTAGTGATATAGAAAATATTTTATTACCCATTAGGAATTTGAGTACTATTTTTTTAACGATCTCAGGTTCATAATAATTTTGAATAGTACAAATTATTTTTTTAACAATATAACAGCAATCATGCATTTATACACATTTGAAAATCATCAATGTTTACCGGTATATTTTTTTTGGATGATAAATAGTATCAAAATATGAATTATTGCAATATATTGTTTAATTAGATAGATATGATGGAATACCAATGAAGCATTATGGGTCCAAAATTGAAAATAAAAACAAAAACTGCTAGATAAAAGTTAACGTTTTATTGGATAGTTTCGCGCCCGTAGATGCGAATCTAAAATATTATTGCTCCGCTTTAGAGTCTTCTCTCCTTTTACATATAAATGGGAACGTCGAGCGGAATATCAATCGATTTCTCACCTTTTTCGCCGTCGAATATTAAACTTTAAGAACTTCTCAGACCCCTGCCTTAGCACTCCTCCCCATTGCGAATGTGTATACATTTTTGCGAAACGCGAATTTTCCAAAGCCTCCTTCAGTATATAAGTATACTGAAAACGCGCGCTTCTGAATATTTTACTTTTTTTTTATTCGGAAAAACGACAATTTTGCTGTATTATTCACGGCGCTTTTGTATTGAATATTTTTTATATTACATTGTGTAGTATGCGAATAGAATTTTACAATTCGATCGAATCGTACGTCGAAGCGTTACGAATCTAATTTATTTTATTTTTAACTTTGGGATTGTTAAAAGATAGTTGTATTGTAATAAAAGTTTTCATTTAACTGATGGATCTTGAAGTTTCAGCATTTTCAAAGTAAATTATTACAAATCAGAATTTAACGAATAATATTTTTAACAACTAATATAGTTCAAAACGATCTGAATAATTAATCTAAAACTTCTCAAAACATAAAACACAAACTGTAATACTATACATTATATTATATATAAGCCTAGTATAAGTGACGCTTAATATATCTTAACACGAAATAAGTAAGTGAGAAAAGCTTAATCCAGCAGAAACAAAGTGGCTGAAGATATATCTCTATCCCCGTAGAACGGTGTAGCGGGAAGCTAAATAGATGGAAAAGGGGGTGAACATCCTGACAGCTGATTGATTTCATCGTTTCATACTACCACTTTGAAGATCTTGTGCTTTATGTGTTAGGACCTAGGAGAATGCGTACTAGAAAAATGTGTATAGAGAAATCGAGTGACGTTATGCACTTTTCCAAAATACTGTGCTATTTGGATACGGCATGTTAAATATACACATATATTTTATATGATTATGATTGTTTTTAAATGTCAATAGATAGAATAAATTGATCATCCATATGTAAGTCCATATAAATAGTTATACCTTCTGTAAAAATATAATAAATAAATAAATCAATCAATGAAGTTATATATAGAGTTTTCACAAAAAGTGAGTACAGTTTAAAAACACTCACTCACTAAAGTGCACGCAGTTTCCGAACCCTTTAAAAAACGAAATTTTTAAATATCGTAAAATTAATTTAATTGGAATATATAATAAATATTCTGTATACATAATAGAAATGGATAAATAAGCTCGATTAACGCGTACACAACGTACATGACAAATCCAAATTAATTCTCCGCCCTTTATCGAGTCGCTGTTGTACAAGTTCTCGCACGAGATTGTTTCGTTGTGGAAAAGCGTAAAATTTATTTTCGCAGTCGGAAAACGATCCGGTTCCGATTTTCCGTCTTATCAACGCGTATCTTTCGATTAATCGACGTGCCCGAGCTGAAATCTAACCTTTTTCGAGGAATTCGATTAAAAAATACTCGCGCTTTCGTGGTTTTATTTATAGCAGTTTCAATTAATTACTTCGCGGTAGACGGACGTGGAAAAATGCGATTTTCATTCGTGAAAAACGCTTCTAAAAACATTTATGTATATTGTTCGATTAAATATATTACATTGTTATAGAAATTATTTATAAAAACAGTTTTAAATAGATAAAAACTCGTGTAAACTAATTTTAATGTATTTGTGTCATGCGGTGGGTTCAATTTTGTATGCGAGTTTTTCCTTCTCTTTGGAGGCGACTTTTCCGACAGTTTTTCCCATCTTTGTGGCGTCGGCGGCTTCTCTTGATTAAATCTTTACTTTTATTCAAGACACTATGAATCTGCTCGTAGTCCGACTTGTGAAAGACGTTGACGTTGCTTGCAAAATACTTGCAAAGCTTTGTGGCCAGATGAAAAATCGCAAATGTATTTTCAAGCGTAGCAAAATGTGGGAATCGGAAGTAAAAGTTAGGAATTTAAATTTCATTTTATTTGTTATATAATAAGTCATTATCATATGTAGATTATGAAGGGTTGATTGTAAAAAAAATAACATTTTGATACTAATACACTATTTTTTAATTTCATTTTGAATGCATCAAAATATAATATTTAAACAATATTTACCAAATATTATTAAATCAAATAGATGAGATAATTTATTCAATCCATGATTCTGGTTATATCATATAATGACCAATGACTCATAATAATATAATTTATATGGAAATTACGTATTTATATTCAATAGGTTATATAAAACAAATTTCAATTGAAAGCTGGTTGAACATGCGAATTTAACCGAGAAGTCGTCCTTTGAATAAATCGTCGAACGAAAAACACCTTTTCTCATTTCGCCGAAAGTTCCCACCAAACCCAAGACGAATAAAAAAGGCAGTCGCTTTCGAATATAATAATATATAATATAATAAGGGTGCGACAAAGGAGAGCCAACCCCCGAGATTTTCATATGAAAAAGTTTTGTCTAATGCATACGTACCGGGACAGTTATTCGAAGGAAACCGAATAAAAGCCTTCGCGTGAAAATTATTCTTCCTTTCGCGGCTGTTATTAAGTTCTCGTCGAATCCTCTCGGAAAATGTGTGTGTGAAAAATCGGGAAAAAGTTTTCCCCCTTTGTTCGGCGACGACGCTTTTTACGCATGTAGGAAAATAAACACGGAAAGAAACACACGTTTGTGAATTAAACAACTTCTTAAAAAAAAAAAAAAAAACTTTTTCGATCGCCAGTCCATGTTTGAGTTTTGAAATTTATTTTCCATTTGAAAAAATTTGTGGATTTACAGTTTAAAAATGTTTTCAAAGTATAAAAAGTTTATTTTGTATTATAACAAATTTTATAATTAAATCAGTGTATTTTTTTAAAATAAAGAAATGGATTCTTCTGTGGATGTTTGAATAATATTTTGCTTTTGGTCAGAGTTTGCAAGAGTCTTTTCACATACAAATAATGCTTTGACATCACAATTAACATCGTTGAGGGTGCCATCACGGAACATACTTCCGCAGTGTTCATTGTCGTCTTCGTTGTCTGGTTGTGGACCCCAATGTTCGTATCCATTGCTCCATTTGTCATATCCAGCTTCATCCAAATGTTTATCTGCAAATAGAATAGAATTGCAAATAGTCAAAAAGAGTAAAAACTGAACTGTGAATAAAAATAATCGCATAATATGAAAATCTCATTCTTTCAAAACTTGTTTTATGTAGAGTTAGTTATACACCAATGTATTTTTAGAAGAACTAAAATTTGTGAATGTGGATTGCAATAAAACATCTCGGAAATTTAAAAATATGATATTTCTAGAGTTACACTAACCATTCAACGTTTTGAAGTTGCCGGGGGAAATAAGATCAGAGAAGCCCAGATGTATAATATGCTTGTTGAAATTTCCCTTCAGCGAGTCAATTGGATATTGTTTGAACATCACAGTTAATACATTTGCTTCTCGTTCACTATTAATTATTGCCAAGGTTGATTCTTCATTTCTGCAGATTCTATGCGCATTTTTCCATGTTACAGCAGTCTTATGAAATTTGTAACAATGATCTGTGACACTCGTGTATCTGTAATCTTCAAAATATTAAGTAAATATACATATATATTTTTTAGTTAATGTTTTTCGATTATACATATATTTATAATAAAATATATTTTTGTTTTACATACTATTATCAGAAGTTTGGCAAAGATCATTTTGAGTCACGAGTGATGCATTTATCACACATATGAAAGGAAATATGATGTTACAATTATCAAGATAGTAGGTATTATCTGCGGTCTTCATTTTTACACAATGTCCGTTGTTCACATCACTTACAGGTTCACCATCAGCCCAATTCACATAAATATCACCATCAATCTTTCCTGTAAAATATCAATTGTAAACATATTATATATGAAAATAAATATATTAGTTTGAAGAAAAATCGATCCTAAGTGGTTTCTGTTTACTGTGCAATCTATGTATTAATTTATCTAAGTAACTATAATTGAGGATTTTTTTTAATAAAAGAACAATTGAATAGTTACCATCTATAGAAGTAAAATGGTCGGGAGAGTAAATATCTTGATAGGCCAACCAAATAAAATTTGAATTTATTTTGATTGTATCTAGCTCTGACAAAGTAGAGGGCACAAATAAATTAGCTCCTTCCTCTTCACATGTTGCTACTGCATTTTCCCACTTTTTTTTGACAACATGTTCTTTATAGAATAAACTCGAATCTGTGTTCAAAACGTAGTCCTTACGAAAGAATGGATCTTCTGAAATTGTGTTATTTGAAATTTTAGAAATTGCGCTGTGATTTAATTGAAATGTATGTTTTACCATTTTGTGCATAACAAATGCATAATAATAGTGATAATAAATAAAACAAATTGGCAATCAAAAAGCCCATGTTTCCTCGTCGCTGTTCAGAAAGAAACTAAAATTGAAACTCAACCATCGGTTAAAACACGTTTTGATTTTCGAATAATAATATTTAAGGTATTTTTGTAGCTACATGAGTGTGAAAAACACCACTAGAAAAACTTGTTTGACTAGTGTGTAGTAAATAAAAATATATAAATAAATACATTCGAAAATCAAATATTTCTAGGTTATACTTTATACATTTTTTAAGCAACATTAAGTTTATACATTTACTTTATACATTTTTTAGCAGTATTAAGTTCTTATAACTGATTTAAACTTTCATTTATTGTTAATCATAAATGCCTTTTTTAAATTAAATGAGATTATTAGAAAACTATTTCGTTATTTATTATAATATTAGAATGATTTATTTTACGTTGTTATAAAATTTAATAGAATAATTTTTAGTTTACAAAAAAGTTTGTGAATTTTGTTTGCAATTTTTTTTAGAGTCATCTTATTATAATATACAGTTCACTCTCAATTATCCTGGTTAATACCGGAGAGGACCACTGATTAAAAAAATAAATCGACTATTTTTATTAAATATTTTTACATGATAACCATAAATATGTTAACAGTTAAAAAAAAACCTGGATTACCAATACTTTTTATACTTATGCAAACGCAAACTATTAAATATATCACAATATAAAAAAAATGGATTTATACCACTTTCAAAAACAACGGATCACATGCACAAGGAGAAGTAAGATTTTTGCAGAAATCATATACATACATACATAGACTTCGTGTCAAAATCGTTCTGTTCCGAATTTTGACTTTTTTGTGTTGTAAATATCCTTATTGTGTATATCTTTATTGTGTTGTCAAGTACGACACAATTATCACATCACGCTATTTATTTCGTATATCGTGTCAGTAAAGGGTTCTTATCCTAAAATACAATAATTAAAAAAAATGGATTTATTGCAGCCACAGATAATCCGCAAGCCGCATGATCCTCAGCCGAATAATCGAGAGTGTACTGTAATTAACTGTGACAGCTCATATTCGATCAAATTATAAAAGCTATTCGGCAAGTCATCTGTCGACCTTGGGTTTTTTAATCACTTCGACTAGTTTGAATACATAATTTTTTTATATACATATATGTATTATATAATATTATACAAGTGTTGTGTTAGCTCGTATTCTAATACATATACATTTTTTTAACATATCGAAAAATTTTTGAGTGATAAAAACATATTTCAAATTATGAAAAATGTTTGTTAGATAAAGATTATAAAAATTTGATTATCAAATTAAACCTGTTTTGAATATGTTCATGTTTTTTATTTGCTATAGTAAAAAATAAAACTGGTTTTATTTGCATGTAAATTTCTTTAGTTATTTTATTTATTGATCATTCTGTGGACATATAAAACAATTTAAGGAAAATACAAAATGTTTTATCAACAGACATCTATTTTATTATTATATTAGCCTTGATTGGTTACTTATTTAACATATATTTATAATTTTTTTTATATGATATTTCAAAAAATAATAAAAGTTATAAATTTTTAAATGTTTTGTAAAAAAATTCAATTCACGTCTAGTATATTTTCTATTATAGTTTTAAGACAATTTTCGAATTGCATAATTCTCATTTTGTATTAAAATATCCAAAAATATGTTTTCAAGTGATTTATTTCATTGATCAATTCTTGATCTTCATAATACTTAGGTAGACAGAAATTAATAAAAAAAAATAATACTTAGTAAATTTAATAAAACAAATAATCAGAATAAGATGATTACTTTTTATTTAATTCCAAATCCGGTAAAGTAAATGAATTAGAAATTTTTGGCTTTATTATTGTCGATATTCTTTCTAGATCAGATTTTGAAAGAACTTTTTCACAAATGAACATCGCCCTCCTGTCACAATTAATATCGTTGAGGGTACCATCTCGGAACATGCTTCCACAATGTTCATCATTGTCGGTATTATCTGGTTGTGGTAACGAACCATCGTATCCATTACTCCAGTTATCATATCCAGCGTCCTCTAAAGTTCGACCTGGGTGTATAAAAAATATCTTAAAAAACAATTCTTTTCATTTAATATCAAATTATTTCAACGTGGTGTTTTTTGTATATTGACGATTGTGATCGCGTCAGTCAATATTGACTAACTAAATGTAATGCAATTTTTAATAAAAACTTACCGTTTATAGTTTTAAAAGTGCCTGTACTAAGCAGATCAGCGAATCCTATATGTAAAATGTTTTTATTGAAACTTCCCTTCAACGATTCGAATGGATATTTTTTGAATAATTCAACTAACAAGTCAGCTTCTTTTTGACTGTTGATGACGACTAAATTTGCTCTTTCGTTACTGCAGGTTCGGAACGCGTTGTTCCAACTGACTGCATTTGAATGAAATTTGTAACAGCTTTCTGTGACATTAGAGAACTTGTAATCTGTAATGAATTTTTCCATATTACGTTTATGTTCAGCAAATATAAATTTATTTATAATATTTGAACAAACTTTTATCGAAAGTATCGCAGAAATTGTTTTTCTCAATCATCGATACGTTCTTCTTGCATATAAAAGGCAATTTTCCTTTGCAATTATCGATTATGTATGTTAAATCTTCGTATTTAAATTTCACGCAGTGCTGTGATTCATTTTCGCTCAAAGGCTCACCCTCTGCCCAATTCACATAAATTTCTTCTTCTGGCCTACCTAAATTTAATATTTTAATTTTATTACTCATACAAAAACAAAACTTATTCAGCGAATTCCAGAACGTTTTAACAAAAAAACATTTTTTCCAAATGACTTACACTAACGAGATAAATATATTCTAAAGTACAAAAAAATTATAAATACCATCAGGAGCAACAAAATGTCCATCAGAAAAGATATCTTGATAAGCCAACCAATAATTTGACATGTTGAAACGGTCAAGTTTTTCCAATTCAAATCTTGAACGTGGAATTAACATTTTAGCTCCTTCTTCCCGACATATTGATAATGCATCATTCCATTCTTCTTTAACCTTGTGCTCCTTGTAAAATGCTCCAAGTTCTTCTATGTACGTGTAATCCTTGCGAAAAAGTATTTTTTCTGAAACAAATAGTCGAAAATCAGAGGAGTGTTAAATGGAATTATGGATTATGATTATGAATTATGAAATTGACTGAAAAGCCAAGTCTAACCGTCAGATTCAGCATAGCAACAATGTAATCCAAACAGGATAATAAAAATTTTATAGGGTAGTGTCATGTTTACTCTCTGCCGATCGAAAACATACTGATGTTGAATTTATCAAGCATCTAAAACCAGTTACTGAATAATTTTAATTTCTATGGTTGTATTTTGGAAAAATACAATTTGACATAACCGATATGTATGTTTTTTATATTCTATTGAACTAAAATGTATTTTTTTTAATTATGTTATATTTAATTTATGTGATATTAGTTACATACATGATATCAAGTAGGTTTTTCAAATATTTTTCGTGGTGTTTTTAAAACTTTATCATTTAAAATCTTCAAAGTGAAAACATTATAAGTGTTGTATTTGATGAATCATCACAAGGAGAGAAAAAGACATGTGGTCAACTATATTGTTAGTGAATTTAAGATTAAAAACATTTTTAAACCTATAAAAAAAATTTATAAACGGTAAAAAATTTATAAACCTATTTTTAAACTTCACCATCATTTAAACTTATTTGAAAAATGAATCTTTGAAGCTTCTTTATAAAATTTAGTTTAGATTCTTCTTAAAATTATTTGATTACTTGTGAGAAAAAAACATGAAATAAATCAAATATTATATTTATAATAAACCTTCAATGACTGAGTACGAAACAGTGAAAACTTTTATTGTTTGTTGAAACATAAGCATAATATTTAAATTTATTCTTATTCCTTATAAGATAATTTTGGAATCATTTGAAAGTTAGTCGGTCATTTAAGAAGAAGTTTTCAGAGGTGTTTGAAAGTAACTTTTAATTATATATTAGTAGTCATTTTTGAGTCGCAATTGATATTTGTCTTTCAACAAATGTGTTCAAACATGACATTTCTTAAAATCTACATATATTTATATAAAAAATCTTTTTATTTTCAGACATTTATTTAGATTAAAAAACACAATTCAACAAAAATCTAAAATATATCAATAAGCAACATTTATACTATTTATACATTTATAGTTACTTTATTTTAGTAAACGTCCATCGAATTGAATCTATTCGATAACGTATCAAGTAAAGGCAATTTATCCGGAATACTTTCTAGAAGCGAGTCTGGAAGAATTTTTTCACAAATGAACAAAGCCTTCGTGTCACAATTAACATCATTGAGGGTACCATCTCGGTACATGCTTCCACAATGCTCTTTGCCGTTTTCATTATCCGGTTGCGGTGCTGAACCCTCGTATCCAGTACTCCAGTTATCATATCCAGCCTCTTTCAAAGTTTGACCTTTATATAATAAAATGATTTAATTATATAATAGACACGAAAAGAGCTAGTCAATATCATTTAAATGATATGATACAAATCTAATTTTTCATATAAAAAAATCTCACCGTTTACAGTTTTGTAATTGTCTGCATTAAGCAAATCAGAGAAACCTAAATGTAAGATGTGTTTGTTGAAAGTTCCCCTTAACGAATCGATTGGATGTTTTTCAAATAATGCAATAAACAAATCTGCCTCCTGTTCACTGTTGATGATGGCTAAATTTGCTTCTTCGTTACTGCAGATTCTGAATGCTTCTTGCCAATTGGCTGGTTTTGTATGAAACTTATAGCAACGGTTAGTTACTCTTGTGAACCTGTAATCTATGGTCGTATTTTCAAGTAACTTTTACGTTTGTTAAAAAAATATTTCTGTATACTAATATACTATTTTCAACGTACTTTTGTCGTAAGTGTTGCAATATATGTTTTTCTCGATTGTTGTTGCGTTCTTTTTACATATGAAAGAAAATTTTGTAGAACAGCTATCGACCACGTATGTTTTATAAAGGCGGTTAAATTGTACACAATGCTGAGATTCGTTTTCAGTTGTGGGTTCATTTTCAGCCCAATTAACATAAATTTCATCTTCTGGTCTTCCTAAATTCAATATTTTATTAATTAATATTATTTTATTTTACTTTCATAATTATTTTTTAAAATTTAATTTTGATTTTTTGTATTTAAAAGTTTATTCCAAAACACATACATACACACATACAAAAGATAGATTTAATTATGAATTAGAATATTATATAAATAAATACCGTCAACAGCAACAAAACATCCATCAGATAAAATATCTTGATAAGCTAACCAATATTTATCTGACGAGTTGAAAGTTTGAGCAACTATTTCTAGTTCGGATTTGGAACGAGGTAGAAACATTTTAGCTCCTTCTTCTCGACATACTGCTAATGCGTCGTTCCAATTTCGTTTGATCTTGTACTCTTTATAAAATGTTCCAAGTTCTTCTACATATGTGTAATCCTTACGGAAAGTTTTATTTTCTGAAACAAATCATTAGATATTACATGAACATTAAATTTATAGCTGTTTAAAAAGCTAAGTCTTACCTGATTCAGTAAAACAGTATTGCAATCCAAATAAGAATATCAAAATCTTATATATTACGAATGCCATGTTTCCTCCTTGCCGATTAAAAGCATACTGAGGTCGAATTCGTCACAATAACCGGTTTAAATCTATGTATGGTTTGAATATCAAAGAAAAAATTCTAGACAAGCTTATCTTAACATTGTATCACAATAACTGTAAAAAACCATTTTTTTAAATGCTAAAACATATCTTGTTTTACGGCATACAAATAAATAGTGACTTTGTCTTTTTCCTTCATCTACAGTTACTAACTAGACTTTGAAGTCTCACGAAAACTAGTTTTATTAATAAGGAGGTACCATTGATGGATTTGTTGTAAAACGGTCGTATTCTAATAAAATTTGTCTATTATATATTCGAGCGGATATGTTAGAAGCAGATTTATAAATGGTTCAAGAACCGTTTTATTTATAGGTATATTCTTCGTAATTTCTATATATTGAGATTTTTTTTGAATAAAATGTTATTATTATTAGTGATGAAATATTTCAAAATTTTTAGATCTTAAATATGACGCCGTATTTGATTTTTTGTCATATCTTGTTACTCTGTCTTTGGCCATGTGCCTAGTAATGCTGTATGCGCATAAGCGTAAGCACTTTAGTACACTGATTCTCAATTTTTATATATAATATAAAACGAATAATAGAACATCGAAATAGATTTTATAAAAGGATCTTCCGATTTTTTTGAAAAAATTCAATTCAATTCAAATTCAAATTACATCACAATAATTAAAAAGAACGTAAGACTTTTGTTAAATATCAATTTCGTTCAAATTAAGTACCACGTGGATCATTCAGTAAATAATATCTACATCATAGATTTAATATAAATTTTCCATCTATATAGTTAAAAAAGCTCGAAAAATTCAATGGCTATCGGAAAGATTTTATTTTCCAATATACGTCAACTATTCAATATGATGATATGTTATATTATTCACTTATTTTTTATAAATTTAAAATTTCATCTGAAAATTACTGAAGCTTTCTCCTTTTTACCATAACTTTATATAATATATACAATCGGGATCACAATTTTAGAACCACACAAACCCTCAGAAGTGGTGTGGCAGTAACGGCCACTCGAGATAACGAAAGCCGGACGACGGGCATAATATTTAGTCGCACGCTTGGAAAACCTATCGAAAAATTTTCTGCGGAGGAAAACACACACGTACACACACTACGAATTTTCCGAGCCCAAGTCCTCTTTCTACTGTGAAATACAGCCTCTTGGAGATTTATTGGTGCCCGGCTCCGTTGGTGGTCGCGCTCGATTGTTATATTAAAATTTTCCATGTGTGTGTTGTGAGATTTTTTATTTGAAGTTAAGGTGATAAATAGTACTGTTTGAGGTATATTATCATTGTAAATTTAATAGATGGTGTTTTTATGGTTTTGTGAAAATATAATTAATGTTGTTTCTTGTTGATTTTTTTTGAGATATTCTTAAGTGTGAGATCACTTTTATTTATGTTTAATTAATTGAAATTGTAATTCCTATGTAATCGCGTAGTTTTTGCTATGCGCGAAGTAATTTTTGGTTTTAAATTTATTAAAAATAGTTTTTAAAAATGTGAAAATTTACATGTAAATTATATAACATTAATTGAAATTTTAATAGGATAATTTGTAAACAAATTTTCGTATTTTTGTAAATATTATTTTTTTTTTCTCCTTTAAAGTGGAAATATATTTTTGGTTTAGATAAAGAATATAATGATTAAGAAATTTCATATAAAATTGCTATTTTTGTGATTTAAATACGTATTATCGAATATATATGTAACACAGTAGATTATTATGTTGACGGTCTTAATAATATATTATAACACTTTCCAATCGTTGAATTTGAATTTCAAAAAGTTAAATTTTAAATATAAAACTCGTACTAATTAATATACTTACTTTGAAATCAGGAAATTTTTGATCGTTTACAAAATAATGATCTAAAATATGAGATGAAACACTAAAAAAACTAAACTGTAACTACAATACAACATCGCAGCACATACTCTATAAACATTTCAATCATAACAACAACAACAACAACAACAACAACAACAACAACAACAACAACAACAACAACAACAACAACAACAACAACAACAACAACAACAACAACAACAACAACAACAACAACAACAACAACATTACCACTGTTTCAACAAACCATAGCAAAAACCAAACCATCATCACCACCGAAAAAATCAACACACGCACAGCCGAAAACGAAAAAACACATTGTTTCGCGAATATTATATTATTGATCAAAAGATATAAAATTTCACTCAGCGGACCGGCAATAAAAGCCGGCGTATGAGCGTTCCCGGATAAATAATGTATTTAGTTGGAGGCTTCGCCGGGCATTCTTTCGGGCCAGGGGTGGCGGAAGGGTGGCCCACGGGCTGAGGGGGGTTTAAGGCTTTCGGGGTGGGTTTGGAGCCAGCCGAGACGGCGCCAATCCCTGAACAAAGACTAGCTTCGTTACGTAAGCGAAAAATAAAGATCTTGTTGTCGGCGTGACGATTCAATTCAATGGTATATGTCGATTTGGGGATTGGAGTTAGTTATTTTGAACTTTGGGTTGGTTGATGTATAGGAAATTGTTTGTGTTTATTAGGATTTTGGTGTTAATTTGATTTGATTTTGGGATTGGAGGTTGAGTTGGTTATTTTGAACTTTGAGTTGGTTGGTTGATGTGTGGGAAATTGTTTGTTAGAATTTTGGTGTTAGTTTGATTTGATTTTGTATGCCGATTTTGGGATTGGATGTTGAGTTGGTTATTTTGAACTTTAGGTTGATTGATGTGTGGGAAATTGTTTGTGTTTGTTAGGATTTTGGTGTGAGTTTGTTTTGATTTTGCATGTCGGTTTTAAGATTGAAGATTGAGTTGATCATTTTGATCACTGGGTTGGTTGGTTAGTGTGTGGAAAATTGTTCGTGTTTGTTAAGATTTTGGTGTTGGTTTGATTTTATTTTGTATGTTGGTTTTGGGATTGGAGGTTGAGTTGGTTATTTTGAATTTACGGTTGATTCATGTGTGGGAAATTTTTTGTGTTTGTTAGGATTTTGGTGTTCATTTGGTTTGATTTTGGTGTCGATTCCAGGATGTTTTGTGTATTCTTATAATTTATATGGTTTGATTTTATCGAAATCTTAATAAATTTTGATGTGAAATTCTCAGACGAATCAAATATTCTACAACAAGGTGTTATTTGTATAAATTAAATGTATAAGGACGAGTTTACGAATTTATTACAAGGAAAAACAAGTAGTTTTCTAAAATATCATGTGTAAAATAAATTTTCTTTGACTTTATAATAAACCTATAATTTATAAATAACTTTAATTATAATAAAAAATCATTTAATATAAACAATAAATTCCAGAATTAAAATTTCTTATATCAAAAAGTCTCGCATTTAAGGTAGATCTAATCATAACAAATAAAAGGAATTAATTTCGAAACAAACTCATAAAACCTTCATATAATTAACATCAAATCTAACAAAAATGAAGATTGGCTTTATGGTATGTTGTATTCATCTCGATCCATATTAACATTATTGAGCAATCCTAGTTGGATCCGAGTAAAGCTTATCATTTTATTGATTAAATTAAAAAAAAAAGCGGAAAGCATTCAATAACTGGATTTGCAATCTACTATTATAATAAGGAATAATTTCATAATAGCATTCATCAACTTGATAATTTTCCGAAGAAAAATGCTCATATTTCTGTCGATCATATCATTAGAAAATATTGAAGATTATATACACGATTATGTATGTGTATAAATATATATATATATACATATATATATATATATACATACCATCATCATAAACCACATACGATAACAACAAATTCAAATTACTCCAAACACAAAACAGACTTTAAACACAACACAAGAAGAATTCAAACCAACAACCATCGTCAAAAACCAAAACAGTCGACAACGACCAATCTCCGCAGCATCCCAGCCGAACCTGAAGGCCTCTGAGGTCCACAATCCGACACACATCTTCACCTCGGACACGTGTGCGACCACGTTTATTCCCTGAAAGTCATATATGGACCGGTACTTGTACATTGTATGTAGAGCGCATGCGTGGCAACTCCTTGAGCCCGCCCATCGCGGGTTTCGAGCAAAAGAGATCACTATACGTCTCCTTGGGCGGAAGAGGAAAATCTCGTTTTCTTCTCGAGGCTGCGGCGAGTTTTCTCGCTGGGAAAATTTGGGAAAATTTCGATTTGTTTCGCGGTGTTGTTGCGTGTTTTGTACGGTTTTGATTTGTCGGATTAATGGTGGGTATTTGTGGGTTTTGTTATCTTTTTTCAGAAGATGAAGATTGGTGTGTTGTCCGAATTTTTAAGCTAAGTTTTTGTCATAGAATTAAAATGATTCATTTCAGAAAATTATTAGTCATCTTGAACGGTTTTTTAGGTATCGACCATATTTTTTTGGTGGATTGGAACATTTTTCCCTTTTTATTTCTGATTATTTATCATAAAAATCTATAAAAAATCAATTCTACTACCCTGTATTAATAATAAATATCCCCAATATCTTATATATCATTTTTTTTACATATGCAAATCAAGGAATTATTATTCTTGCTAAACGACAAGAATGATAAGAAATACATCGCATGTAGAAATATTATATAATATATACTATATATTGTATATTGTCATATTATGGAGGATTTTGGTAACTAAAATTATCATATATAATCATTTTTCAATATAATTGTGATTAAGTATTTAAAAATTTACTATACAACTAAACTGTAAATATAATATGTATGAAGTATTATATAATAATTATAATCCTATATATTTTTTAAAAATTGAATACATGCTGCTCAAATTTTACTTAAAAATCATCTTAAATACTTCAAAAACAAATTAATATTGCAAAAAATGAAAATTTCAAAAGGAAAATTCGGAAAAATCGCCCGAACGCACCGCGAGACACGCCGCGCTTTTCCGAAACGAACAGTCAAGATGATCGAAGCGGTTTTATTGCCGGTCCAGTGTAAACACGGCGAGGTTATTTCGTCGGTCGCTTTTCACCGATTTTCCGAGTTTTCCCTCGAACCGAGTCTGCGACGACGTTTCGGTTCAATAAAGTCGTCGGAGGTGCTGGCGCGTGAACTCTTTGCAAACCGTGTTTCGATTTTGGACGACTTAACTTATACACGCTTAAAAGATTCGTTCTTTTCTTTTTTGGGGGTCGTCCTTTATGAGGTTTGGTTGTGGGTTTTTTTTCGGTTTAATTTAAAAGTGTCGCTTTGTGTTGAATTTCGATTGATTATGTCGCGATGTGGTGGAGATTGAATCGTTTTTCAAGCTTTTTTTTCGTATATGATTATATAATTTGGTTGAGGAAAATAGACTGAAGATTATAAAATCACATTGTGTTTCAGAAAATATCTGTTCACTTTTATATAGGTATATTTATATTCTCTTTTTCTGTATTTTTTTTATAAAATTATTAAAGTTTTTATAAAAATATATTTTTTAGTGGAAATTTTATTTTTTAGATGGAGTTGTGTAAAATTTTAAATTTCCATTAAAAAATATTTAGTACATACTACTTGTTTTTTGAAAAAATAATTTAGAAATCAATAATTCGTATTAGGAATAAACGAAATTAAAATCTTTATTTGTAAAATATATAAATTATTAAACAAAGAAAAGTTAAAAGAATGATCAAGATTTAATAAAATGATTTTTTTTATTAGGGTTCGTTAAGTCAATTAATATAGTTATTTATGCTATTATTATTATTTTAACCTTCAATAGTTGATTGCAAAGGATTTTTTTTTAAATTTGATCATGACCATCTTGGTACATGATATAAAAACATTTATTTTTTTCAAATTTGACTTTCATAAACAAAACCTAATTCTACGGTATTATAATAATACGAAAAATCGAAGAATTTAAATTTTAAATTTTTATATAAAAGAACATGAATTATAAAAAAACCACAATGCAAAATCATCTCCAAATAATTTCAAGATTCACTCCAAATTGTTAAAAAATAAAAATCTAAAAAGCACAACGAAAATCATCTCCAAACAGTTTTAAGATTCACTCAGAATCATACTAAAAAAAGATCCAAAATCCCAACACAATAAAAAAAATAGAACCAAAACCCCCCAAAATAAACAAAACAACCCCAAAATTCCAACAAAAACCCAAAAATAGAACCACCAACCCAAAAAACCCAAAAAAAAAATCATCACAACATATACACGAGCCTCCCTTTACGCATGTCCCTTCGCGTCAGACGCACACCCCACACAAACGCACCCTCGAAACACGCACAGCCCACCACCACCTCCTCCGAAGATATAGGCCGAAGGCACGGCGAAAGGGCGGTCCCCGAGCCCGAAGTGGCCGCTCCGTCCTTCAGCGGAACGCGCCGAGGAAAAGCGCGCGGCGGCGGAAAAGCGCTTTCCCAGTGCGGCGCCGGCCGTCGGGAAAGCGCGACGTGGCCCGCTGGTCGGTTCTGTCGAGTTTTCCCGGTTTGCGTGCGGTAACTTTTTGGAGATGGGATTTTGAGGTGGATTTTTGGGGGTCGGTTGTGTGCGGGTTTTCCGATGTGATTGTTGAGGTTGCTGCTGGTTTTTCCGTTGAGAGGTGTTAGGAGGAGTTGTTTTTTGAAGTAAGTTTTTATTTAAAGTTTTTTAGGTTGATTTTGGATGATGTGATGGAGAATTCGATTTTAGGTTTTGGGGGTCGGGAAATTTTCTTGGAGTGGTTTAAAGTTTTATATATGATTTTTGAGATTTAGGTAATTTTTCCGTTGAGAGGCGTTCGTGAGAAATTGTTTTTGAAGTAATTTTTTTTCAAACTCTTGTAGGTTGATTTAAGATCTTGTGATGGAAGTTTCGATGTTCAGTTTTGGGGGTCGGGAAATTTTTTTGGAGTGGTTTAAAGTTTTATATATGATTTTTGATATTTGGATAATTTTTTCGATAAGAGGCATTCGTGAGAAGTTGTTTTTAAAATAAGTTTTTTTCAAATTCTTTCAGGTTGATTTAATATCTTGTGATGGAAGTTTCGATGTTGTTTTTTGGGGGTTGGGAAATTTTTTTGGAGATGTTCAGAGTTTTTGATGTGATTGTTGGGGGTTATTATTTAGGTGGTTTGAGCGGAGTTTTTTTTTAATGAAACTTTTTTAGGTTGATTTTGGATCTTGTGATGGAGGTTTCAATGTTGGTTTTTGGGGGGTTAACTCCCCAAATAATATTAAAATTTGAGTGGAGGTGTTTGAAATTTTTAATGTGATTGTTGGGGTTTGGGTGGGTTGTTTAAAGTAAGTTTTTTTTTTAAACTTTTTCGGGATGGTTTGATTGTTGATTTTAAATTTTGTGATGATTGGAGGTTTTAATGTTTTTGGGGGTTAGAATATTTATTTGATGTTTATGGATGTTGGTAGTCTTTTTAATGATTTCGTTGAAGTTTTTGAGAGATTATTAATCTTTAACAGAGTTACATAAATTATGGTATATTTTTAAACTTATAAATTGTTAATAATTTTTTTTATTATAATTGATAAGGTTTAGATATTTTCAATTAACGATTTTAGGTACTAAAATGTTTTTAAGTCTTTTATTTTATTGATATATCGTTTGAAAAAAATTAAACGTTGATGAGATTGCTTTTTTAGATTTTAATAAACTTTATTATTATGGTTGTTTGAGCTTTTATGGTTTTTTGATTTCTCTATGGGGATATTGTTTTTTGTATTACGCGATTTTTTCATAACATTAAATGCTTTTATGAGCTTTTAAAATAAAATATAAAACGTGAAAAACGCGATTTTTCAATCAACATAATTATTATTTTCAAATGTTTAAAAATTCAAGAAAACTGTACACATTTTTCATACATTTAAAAGTTTTGATAAATGATAGTACTTGAACATTTATTTTACACTATTTAATAATAAATCAACTTTGTATTTTTTATAACTATAAAAATTTTATTCGTATTAAATTCGAATTTCGATAAAAAAAAAATTATATCATATTCTTCATTTTTATCGATTTTAAAATAAATACCCCTGTCAAATAAATAGAAAGCACTATTTAACACCAAATCTAAAAACAACAATTGTTTCCACGAACAATAACAAATCTAATCTAATTAATTAACCAAAAAAATGTACAAAATTTCATCGCACATTTTATATTCCACCAACACGACACAACATTATAAAAAACACAAATAGCTTAATTTACGTTACACGTGTGGATTCACATAACGCGAAACGTCACATGGAAATGATTTTTAACGAACATTATACATTTTTTGCAATCACAAAAAATATCGAACGACCAACATGCAAACGGAGCGCATGCCGTCCAATAAACATGCATAAAATATGAATCCCAATATTACACTTGAGTGCTCGACATTTAACGCATTAGCATATTTAACAAACGCGCCATTTCATCGAAACAAAATCGAATAATTTACACTAATAAACTAAATAACGATAATTCGCGACGGGCTCTAATGAGCAAAATTCGCGCGCCGCGAAAATTCTGATTCTGCGAATTTTGTTTGCTTTATTAATTTGGGTTTGATTTTTTTTAATTATATGAATTTCCTGATGATTTTGATTCATTGAAAATTTTGTTATTTTATAAAAGAATTTTTTTCTATAAAAAAAAAAAAAAATTCTTATCTCTTGAAATCCGTGCTGATTTAGATTTTCACGTAGTATTTTCAAAGAGCACGAATTTAGGGAATAGTGTGTATAAATTTGGAAATAATAAGACAATTCAAGTTTATTTTAGGTATGTGAGAATCCGTTCTAACACGCTAATCGTAAAGGATACGGTTTTCAAGTGCATTTGAAATGCAGGTCGCGTGCAAACTTCACGATAAGGATTTCGTTCAAAATTATCTTAACGTTGTGATACTTACTTTATACCGTGAATATAATACAAAGCTTGTATTGGAGATTTTGAATTTTACTATAAACTGTTTTTAGAATAAATATAATAAACTGCAATATGATGTTATTATATTATATAATTTATCAGATTACTTTGGAAAACTAAAGCTTTTGTAGCTTATAAGATTTTATGTTATTTTCAAAAAAATACTATTGCTTAATACTTCAATTTCATCTTAATATAAATCAATCTTAACCTTTTTCAAATCAAACTCAATCTGGTAATCTTCAAATTAAACTTTTTGCAAATAAAATTTAACCCTAAGATATTATACATACATACGAGGGCAGTCCGATAAGTACTTAGCCTACAAAAGAAAAACGAAAAGTTTGGAAAAGTGGCGATTTATTTTTTAACATAATCTCCTTTTAGCTCGATACACATGACCCAGCGATGGTCCAATTTTTTTAACCCGTCTGAAAAATACGTTTTCTCGAAGTCTGCAAATTAGGCCTCCGTGGCGGCGAAGACCTCCCCATTCGACTCAAATTTCTGCCCGGCGAGTGATTTTTTCAAGTTTGGAAATAAAAAGAAGTCGCACGTGGTCAAATCTGGAGAATACGGTGGATGGGGCAGCTGTTCGTATCCCAATTCGACCAATTTGGCCGTGGCGAGGGCGGAGGTGTGAGCCGGTGCGTTGTCATGGTGGAAGAGCACTTTTTTCTTCGCCAAATGGGCCGTTTTTTCTGCAATTCGGCGTCGAATCGGCCCAATAATTCGGCATAGTACAGCCCTGTGATCGTTTTGCCTCTCTCCGGGTAGTCGATGTAGATCACATCTTGAGAATCCCAGAAAACGGTGGCCATCACCTTTCCGGCCGATAGGACAATCTTCGCCTTCTTCGGAGCACGTTTGCCGGGTAAAGTCCACTGTTTCGACTGTTCCTTGATCTCTGGTGTATAGCAGTAGATCCATGTTTTGTTGACGGTCACGAAACGACGCAGAAACTACTTCGGATTGCGTTTAAACAGCGTCAAACACTGCTCTGAAGTGGTCTCACGGTTTCGCTTGCTGTCCGGAGTGAGCAAACGCGGCAGCCATCGCACCGACAGCTTTCTCTTGCCCAAAATTTCATGCAGGATATGACCCATGTGGTTTTTTGAGATGCCTACTATCTCAGCTATCTCGCGCACTTTCAATCGGCGGTCTGCCAATACGAGATCGTGGATTTTTGTTATGTTATCCTCCGTAGTAGCCGTTTTCGGGGCACCTGGGCGTGGCTCATCAAAAACCGATGTGCGACCATGTTGAAACTCGTTAAACCAATTTTTGACGATCGTCATCGAAGGAGAAGAGTCACCGTACACAGCATCCATGCGCTCTTTGATTTCGTTGCGCTATTTCCCTTCCAAAAACAAGAATCAAATCACCGACCGGTACTGCTCTTTTTCCATTGTTCTAAAATCCGCGGACACGCAGGCTTCCACACGCGGTCAAAACAAAACTACGGGTCCGTTTCAGCTCAAATTTTGACAGTAGCCGTCTACGAGAATGTACTATACTATGGTAAACTTCAATTGCGATAGTGGCGCTATTAGGCGGTGAGGCTAAGTACTTATCGGACTGCCCTCGTATGTATGTTGAAATTAATAAAAAACTAAATATTCAATTTGACTTTGATAATTTCAGTTGGTGATTTTTACATACATAATTAATTACATTTTTTAATAAATCAATCTGAAAATATATTTTAAGGATATGTATTTAACATTCCTTTCGCATTTTTTATGAAATTATAAAACAGTTGAAAATGAAGGAAATATTTTTTTACGATAGTTGAATTTTATTTATAAAAGGTTTAATTTGAAGTTTAAAAGGTTGAATTTGATTTATGTAAGGTTAAATTGGATGTTAAAAGCTGTATATAAAACAACGTGTCATATCATAATGAAATACACAGCGAAATTTAAGTAACGAGCTTGTCTAGTTATGAGACTAATAAATCAAAGAAAATAGAGCCAACACGATACCACACGAAAGTTCATTGAAATAATCACATCGTTATCTTGTAACAAACTTACTTCATATCTAACATACAATACAAAACTAAAACTTATACTACTCAAAATCAACAAGAAAAACCATGATTAATTCAAAGCAATGACCTCAAAAAACGAATCGAAACTGACCCACTAACCGCGCAATAATAATCCACACACACAAAATGCACCGACTCAATTAAATAGAGTGCGCTTTTTAACCCTTACGTGTCTGTCATATAAAATGACATGCGGCTCAAATGACCCATGCCACAACCCCGCAAGGTTCGAAAGGACTTTCTTCGTGCTGAAAATGTGGAAAATCGTCACGGGTACCTGGGGGGTCCTTTTTCGTCCTTTTTTCCCCGCGGGGTTAAATTTAGCGGAAACGCGCGCGAAAGGTTAACCGTTCGAGGGTTAAGTGCCGCTTTTCACGCGTGCGAATCGTGTCTTTTGATGGTAGTTTTTTTAGGGCGGTTTTCTTTTTTGAGGGTTATATTATGTTGGTCCGTCTTAAGTGTGTGAGATTTATGTATATATTTTTTGGAATTTAGCTTGTGAGAATTTTTCGAGAGTTCAATTATTTTTTGATATAAATTGTTTATTTAGAAAGTAATATTAGTCTTTATATTAATTACTTTTGTACGGGTTTATTATGTTTTGAAATATTATTGGATTTATTAAATTGATTGTAAGATATGTATATGTATACTCAAAAAACTATTTTTGAATTAAAATATATATAGTTTTTTCATGCAATTATATTTATGAGAATTTTTATATATTCTTCATTGCAAAGAAAATCAAAAAATTTGATTATGAATAAAAAAATGAAATGATCAAAAAAGATTAGAAAAAATATAAAAATTTTGTTTTTTTTTAGACTAACGTCGACTTTCAAAATATCTGACTTATATAAATGCGATAATAAAATTTATTGTGTTATATTTAATCTGTACGAAGGTCAAATTTAAAGAATTACCTTCCCAAAAAAGATTTCAAATCAAAAACATACGCGAATATACAAAATAAAAGAGATTAAAACAAAAACTAATAAACCTTTCCAAAAAACTTTCATTCGAAACGTCAAGATAAACTTCAAAACAACCCACCACACAAACACCAAACAAAAAAATACAATTTTTCAAAAATCACCACCACCAACCGAACCAATCAAAAAACCGAACCCCCCGTCTAATTAACCACCGCCTCCCAAACAACCCTCACCGGTTCCGACCAATTATTCAAAGTCCCGTTGGAACCGATCGGTTCTTCCCCGTTGCACCCTCGTCGACGGCTTCAACCCCTCGGAATCGCAGCGGGCGGGTTCGCAGGAAGGAAACCGCGGTCTAGCCGTCGACGGGTTTATAAATAACCGCGAGGAACGCCCGTTAATCCGTTAAAACCGCGGTTTGATAGTTTGCCGTGACGCGCGACGGTTAACGGGCGGCCGGAACGCGAGCGCGGGGGGTTAACCTTAACCGCGCTATCGGTCTAATCTAATAAATGTTTTTTTTTATTATTTTTTTGGTTTTTGAGTTTAGGTTTTTTTGATTTGGGTGTGAGGGGTTTGTGTTTGGAATTTTGGAATTTGGTGGTGTCGTTTTTGAATGTGGGATGGTTATTTTTTGTGTTGTTGAAGTTGTTGCTTTGTAAATTGCATGTATGTTTTTATATGAAATTAGGTTTTTTTGTTGTTCGTTTATTTAATGAATTTTATATAATCATTTTCATTGATTTTTGGATGATGACTTCTCATATTGATACTGAAAAAAAATTAATTTCCTTATTATGCTTTTTATTTAAATCTATTCATAATTCATCCATTGTTTCTTTTGGATATTATTTTGATGATATTCAAAATATTTTATGATTTTTCTACATCTCTAATTAAATAATATTTTTTACTATCGTCTTGTACCCGGCGTGCTCGGGACTCTGAAAATAAATTGTGTATCGAATGTCGACGACCGATTGTATTATAATTATTGTCACAATCAATCGCGACGTCGGTTAATTATATTATAATTTGTATGGCGATCGATAGAAAAAACTAAAATGTGAAAGGATATTAAAAAACTAATTGCTTACTTAGTTTCTCTGGATTTCAAAGCTCGTTCATTTATCGGTTTAGGAGTTTATTGGATACATACATACACCGTTTGAATTTTATATAAAAAAATCAAATTTATTCAATAGTGATCAATATGCACTTTACGGTTTATTTTTAAATTCGAATATTAAAAAATTGAGCTTCCACTTAATAAAATGCAAAAATAAACTGAATAAAAGGATTTTGTCTGTAAAATATATTTCAAAAAAATTCAAATGTCACGTACGGACATGATCGTTTTGAAACTGCAAGGATTAAGCAAAAGCTTTTATTTCGTATCATTCTATTTTCATGAAACAAAATCTTCTCGTATTTATCCATCACATTTCAATTACAAAAATAGAAAAAACATGATTTTCAATTTAGAAACAAATATAATAATAAAGTAATAATAATAAGAATAATAATAATTAAATAATAATAATAATAATAATAATAATAATATAATAATAATAAAAAAAAAAAATAATAATAACAAAAATACAATTTATTTATTTATAATAACCCCAAAGGTGATGGTTGAAAAAGCAAAATATAGTTTTTTTCGTTACAAAACAAACCGAAAAAACTATCACTTAAAATTTTTGAACCTACTTCCCGGCTAAAGTGCGAAAACCGCGAGAAATTAAGCGCCACACGACAATTTTGCACAATAATGCGCATTTAGACGTATATTGTCGTAGTTATTCGGGTTCGGGTGAACTATTAGAGCGACCCTCGCCGTCCACTGGACCGGGCGTGGGCACATAATACGGTCTGACACGTTGCAAAAGTGCCCACGTGTGTACGGTGTCAGGGGTGCTAAATTGTCGGTTGGCGAGCGTAATTGGTTCGGTTGTTGTTTTAGTGAATGTGTGAAATTGGGCGGTAAATTTGTCGAGTAAATATGATGAGATGTGATGGAGGAATTATTTTTAATCAATTAATTTTGTGAATGATGGTTTTTCCGTATCACCGATTTGTTCTTGTTGAATTTTGTGTGTATTGGTCGATATATTGTCAACTTGAAATTATTTAACAAAAAATGGTTGAAAAAATTGATTTTTTTTCGTTAATTTTATTTTAATACTTGTTGAAATATTGATATTTTTAGAGTCATTAATAAAAATTGTTTTATTAGCATCAAAGTGGAGTATTTTCAACATTATTTAACGTTTTTCTGTATTATAAACTTTAACAAATATTTTAAATACTTATAACAAATTATTTTACGTCATTACTGATTTACTCACTTATTTAATCGATTGATTTGAATAGATTAATTCAATGTTTTCAATGCAAGATATGTTTTCAATCCAAAAATATGTCGAAATTATATTTCTATTTAATTTTGATAATAGAACTAATTTAAAAACCAATTGTTGTCGATTTCCGATTTTATGAGTGCATTTCGGACGATGCATCGTCAATTTGTATACCGAGAACCCGCAGTGTAATTCCCGTCGACATTACTGCAAAGCCCTTCAAAACATTTCATACGTACAATTCTACGATTCAAAGCTAAAATAAAGCGTCCTAAATTTTCAAGAATTAATTAATAAAAAATAACAATATTGAAAATTCACAAGAAAATAAAGCAAACATACTTGGTAACGCATTCTATAAATTGAAACGGCATCGTTTTCCTACGTTCTTAATAATCTGAAGTGGACATTCAATTATAAATTTCATCGACTTCGAGTGGAAGTTAGAAACAATTTATTTTTTTTAGGTAGAAAAGTAATGGGCACTCGAACGAAATTAATTCTCAAAAACGTCTTGATAAATAAAAACAAAATCCTCTACGAACAAATGATTCTAAGAAAAATAAATTCTACCTCACGAAATCTCATTAATTTATATTTTCGATATCAGTCGAACGAAAAATATTATAACCATCAATTTTAATTGGAAACTATGAAATAAGCAAACGGAAATTTATTTTCAAAACCAAACTGTAATAATTCGCAAAGAAAAAAATAGCACGCGCGTTAAACTCTCGCACGTGTTTGCGGAAAAGTCAGCGTCGTTTTTCCGAACCGACAAGACTTTCGCGCTTTTCCCTCGAAAGTTAGTGCCGAAAGGAAAACTGGAAAAACTTTAGCGTACACATTTTCCGCGCGATTTCGACGTGAAAATGGCGCGTGTCTGACTGGACGTACGTGTGCACTCTGCATAGGAATAAATCGATTTTTTCCACACACAAATTAAAGTACAAACATAAATAAGTAATTATTGATAGCTATCAATATTGAATAGTACGATTTTTGAATTATTCGTTTTAACATTTCAATTATACATAGAATCGCTTCGCACGCAATCATCAAATCGATCATTACAAATCTACCCAATACTCATTCATATTCAATTCACAAATTTTGAAACAAACATCAAAACATACAAGCGGTTTTGCACATTTGCAAAATCATATGAAAGCAAAGGGTGTTCGTTTGGTCGGCCGCAAAACACAACAGCCACATTCGTCGTACATTTTCGTAATTATTGTATAATACTTCAACACGCATTCGAACCCTCTCAACCTGCTCGTTTTCACTTTTGAAACACCACCCTAGGTCCGTTGGTTCTACCACGCAATTTCAGGGATAGATGAGCGAGAAAATGAGAGCCTTAAATGTGTGTTTTATAAAGAAGTGCTGATTTTTTATTAAAAAAATACTTATATTACTTATTCGCAAATACAAAAATACTCAATAAAATATTAAGAAAAATAATCGAGAAATATTTAAATTTATTAGATACAATCGTAATTGAAAACATCAATAATTTAATACATTCAATATTTTTTTACATGGTTTCTTACACGGTTACTAAATAACGCGGTTCAAAGAAGAAGAACCGATTATTTTGTTTACACTATTTTATCACTTTAACAACATTATGTCAAAATGGTACGATTCATTGCAGGCCATTATAGAATTTTAGTTATTAAATAAAAAAATTCAATGTTTTTTGATGATTTCACATGAAAAAATTTTTCCACATTACACATTTTTATAAAGTGGATTTGGATGGAAATTTTATCCAAATATACTGATGGAACCCATCTTCAACTTTTATATGGTCACTAGATTAAATTTTTTACACGGTAGTCTCTGGAACGTATTTTCAATGTAAAAAACTGATTGGGTGTACATATCTATATATAATAGATCTACATTTTTAATCTGAAAAAAAAAAGATATATAGAATCTTCCATAAAACAATCAAGTTTCCAAACCCCTGCCTAGAAGCAAACGGCTCGTTATCAACGCCGTGTATCTTTATCGAATAAAGCTTAGCTAATGTAAGTCTGAGGCGGGACGGAAACCAGAACCACCCTCGTGTTGTGTTGATGTTGTTGTTCTTGTTGTTGCGCTCAACGCCATATCTCACAATCGAGCGTGCGAATCCGCACCGTAAATATGTTACACGTAACGAGCGCCTTCTTAAACTAATGCTGCAACACAAATATGCAACAGCGTCTCGGCTTTGTCGCTTCTGAATTTTCAAAAGCGTCGAATTTCCAGGAACAGTCCTTTGTCTTTCAGCCGCTGTGTGCTGAAACGTGCTGCGAAATTAGTTTCGCTATGAGAAGTGCGCTAGTGCGGGTTTCATTGTCGGTAATTTTGGTAATTGAAGAAAAAGTTGTCTTTTGATAATGTGGGGTGGTTTTTGAATGTATGTTTTATATTTTATTTGAAAAAAAAAGCTAATTTGGAATCTATTGCATGTGAAAAATATTATATTAGGTCAATGCAAAAGTTTCATAGTATTTTTTTTCCCAATCAAACATTGTATTTTGAAAACTATCTGATGCGATGTAGATATCGAATCTTTTTTATTTGTTGACTCCTATATTCAACACAATCTTTCAGCATTAAATATGACAGTCTTCAAAAATCGCCCGGACAATGGTTTATCATTTAATTAAAAATCCTAAGATCTGAATTTTTAAAACTACAACTTAGTATTTCTGACTTTAATTGCATCTTTACTTTACATATCTCGTAGGTTGTCCCAGTGACTTTTATTTTTACAAAATTTGTACGGTAAAAAATGCTATAAATGAAATTTAGTATAAGATATTTCAAAAATTTCTACGAGGTATTTATTGTTCACTGGCTAGACCGAAATTTAACAGGTTCTGAAAAGGAAGTATCCTCCACATAATAGAATAGTTTGAGTACATATATTATTCATTAGTTCGTAAGGAGAAAAATATTTCACCATCGAAAATATCCGATAAAACTTATGCATTGATCTAATAGTTTACATATGATATTTATATTTCACAAAAAACCCTTTGAAATCTGCCGTTCCAAGAACATTTTTATTTACCACCGAAAAAAACCGTAACAATAGACGTGTATGAAAATATAATAACGAGAACAAAATGGGTGAATAAAAAAAAAAAAAGAGTAAATAAGAAAAAAATTGGTATATAACGAGTCGGTGGTGTGTTTTGAGCGAGTTTGTACGGAAAACGCCACACGATGATTTATACACGTTGTACGTGATCCATCACTTTCGGTCTAATTTATTGATCGCAGTCGCATTTTGTCAAAATAACTAATGAATAATTCGCGCTGCGGAAAAAGGATTGAAATATGATGGAAGTGGATCGATGTTCTTGTTACAGATTCGCGA
This sequence comes from Hydropsyche tenuis, assembly GCA_009617725.1. NCBI lineage: Eukaryota > Metazoa > Arthropoda > Insecta > Trichoptera > Hydropsychidae > Hydropsyche > Hydropsyche tenuis. The sequence continues at coordinate 3,374,982 of VTON01000009.1, forward strand.
TGTTGTGTTGCTACGTCGAAGAAGTGTGCGAAATTTTTCGGTATGAATATGCATGGATTTTCGGTTTATCTTTGAACGTCTGAACGTGATTAATTGTTCGTAACTCGGCGACGGTTCAAGTTTTAAATTAAATATTGATCGTTAAAGAATCAAAGTTTATGAATAAATTATATTGGTGCATTTGAATTAATATTGAATCAGAACCGGGCGAAACTGTTTCGGTGAAGTTTCAAACTTATAGTTAGAAGAAACTAGATTTAATTGCTTGATAAAATATTCTATATCAAATCACTAGAAAAATGAAATATATATATTAACATAAAAGTGTGAATTGTGTAGTTTTTTTAATTTGTATTTATAAATATTTCCATTTTCTTAGAATATCATCGTTTTTGGCGGATTCTATAGGGCATTTCAATAGGGACGCTCATAATTTGTTATGTTATAGCAGTCATGTTGTTAAAGTGACATCTGTCAAATTTATTGTCAATTGTTTAGAAGTGTATGGAAAATTACCAAGGAAAGTTATAGCGTTAAACAACGTGTGCAAATAATCAAATTTTATTATACGAAATTGTATAGAAACACCTGTATATATAATTTTATATAGCATTCCATTTCAATCAATCAACCCCTCATTAAAAACACATCTAAATACAAATCAAAACACCCCCACAATCCGAATGAACCCAGACAACGACCAGAATCATTTTTAATTAGATTAAACGAACGACAGACAATCCCTTTGTGCCCGATCTCAAAGCCCACTATCACACACAAGCACTCACTCGACGCCGTCCTCGGAGGCCCCCGCGCAATTTCCCGCCACAATTTTCCACCATAATTTCCCCCATCTCATCACAATATCCGAAGAGACAAACGAGCGCGAGATCTCCACAATATCGTCTCGTAATCCCGGCAAAGGACGCAAGAAAGTACCCCGCGGCGCTAATTCCCCGCGGAGTTTCGTCCTCATTAATTCGATAATCCGGAATTTTCGCGGGGGCGAAGGCTTTGCCGCCGAAATATCGGATAATTGGCGCTATCGCCGTCTGAAGTATTAATTTTTCAGCGGCTCCCTCCGACGGTCGCCAATTAGCGGCCAACGGCAACTAACCGGGATTAATTCGCGCCTTTTTTTTGCGGAAGTGCGCAGGGGTGGGTCTATGGAGGGATCGTTTAGAATTTGAATGAATAATATTTGGTGGTATAAAAAAAATTATGATTTTTAGAATATATGTAGTATTGTTTATAGTTGTAAAAAAATATAAGAAGCAGAGGCGGGTCTAGAGTAATATCGTTTAAGATGTGCCCATTTTTATTATTATCAATATTGTTATATAAATATTTGTATAGTAACAAATCTGATGCTAAAAGTTTTTTTATACCGAGTAATGATACCAATGGTGGATCGTGACCTCTAGTTGACAATCTCTCAGAAAAACGTAAAATTTAGGATTTAAAAAAATGATAATCTTTCAGAAAGGGTGCGATGGCTTAGCAGCTCATCTATCGCACCATTTCCGAAAGATTATCGTCTTTAAAAACTTCAATTTTTATGTTTTTCTGAGAAATGGTCAAGTAGAAGTACATGGTACAAATGCAAGTACAGGTACATGGTCCATCTGATGGACTGGTGTCGTTAGCCTAATATTTCATTAAAAAAAATCAAAATCGGTATTAAATTAAATTATTATTTTATTAAAATTTTTTATATAAAAAAACTTAAATTAAAAAAATGCAGCATTATAAAATGAAATATATATTTGTAAATTTACGTCATCAACAGTGATGATTGAGTTAATTGAACAGCGGTAGCCCTTTCTCGTTTTTTAGGACCCGCTTCTGTTCACAGGGATGCGAGGGTGAAGGAAATCGCGGGACCTGTTGATTTGGTATTAATTCCAGGGTTTCCTTAATTAATTCCGAAACGGGGCCCACCCCTGCGCTAACGAGGAAACGCGGACTAACGAACGGAAAATTCGATATCGGGAAAGCGGACTCTGTTCGACCTCCCCTCGAGTCCCATTAGCGGATGAAAAATAAAATTCTAAAAAATAATATTCTATACTAGATTGTACTGGGGAGAGATACATTAGATATATATGTATAATAATTTATTAACGAAGAACGGAACGCGTTTTTGCGATGAAAATTTGAAATTTCGATTTTTTTTTGTTCGTGTGGGTTCGTACAGGGGATGGTACTAAGGAAATTTAATTATACGTGGTCGCTTGGTAAATTTGTCGGAAGTGATTATATCCATTTTGACGTGTTGTATGTTATTCGATTTATGAATGGTTTTAAAATTATATTTTTAACAAATAATAAATATTTTGGAACGAAATAATTTTCTATTTCAGTATCAATTTTTACCTTCAGAACATTGAAAATTTTTCAGAATTTATGATTATAATCAAAAAAGATTCTATTTATATTATAATATATTAAAAATATATATTCAATCGAGTACACGCAAAATTCGAACTAATTTAGATGTTGATTTTATACGAAAGAAATATTCAAACTACGTTTATGTGCGAACGTATTTACATAAAACATGAAGCTTAAATAAATAAAATTAGGTTGTGTTTGACATGTTGAATTGTAAACCGACACACACGTCATGTTGAAAATATTAATTACTTATTCAAGCCATATATAATCGATGGTATATATAAAAAAATAAGCATACACAACGAATCATTCGTAAAGCAACAATATCAATAGAAAAGCATTCACACTGTAGACCGAACAAACATCCAGTGAAATTTCTTTTGTATCGCGTCGTATTGTATCGTAAACTACCGACCGAATTCGTGACTGAAAAAAGAGGAATGTAAACAGAAATAACCTAATTAATTTCAGGATGACTTCGATATCGATTATTCATTTGTATTTAACGCTTCGGCTCACGAACAAACGAATGCCGAAAAAGAAAAGTTGGTTAATTGCCGAGCGAACAGAAAAGTGTAAAGCTCGCGTGTCACCGGTGAAAAGCTCGCACTGAAACTTTTCCGAATGCGAAAATCGATCCCGCGTTTAATTAACCGACACCTTGTATACAATATATTGCTGGGGGGATTCGATTGATTTCGTGATATGTTATATATTATGTGAAAGCTCGATTAATTTCTATTCGCGTATCTAAAAGTTTTGACTCGACTTTTATAAGTATGTGTTATACACATAATTATATATCATTTGTTCTAAAATATTTAATATTTTAAGTACATATAATATTTATTCAATGGATTGAACTTTACCTATGCATTCCTAGTTTTAAGATTCTAGTTAAATTTCATATACCAAAACATATCAATAGTTTATTAATGAAAATAATCAATACTTTAACATCGCATATCTATCAGAATCTCCCCCATATCCATACCACACTTTCGACGCCATCGAAGAAGAACTCATGTCACGTACACAGAACATACGCCATACAATATATCATATCCAGCGATATTTACGTGTACGTGAAAAAAGCGGTCAAACGCAGGATAATCGGCGGTCTAGATAAGCATCTGGCGGGTATACGGTAATTTACCGCGGTAAATGTACCACATTACCACGTGTACATTACACGGTACACGTGTACGTATCTGCTTCGGTCGGGGTGTGTTTGTTTGTATGTGTGTGTGTACAAATTTCACGGGTAATTTGAATAAGTAAATCCGGTCCCATTACGGCGGCACGTAATGGCGTGGTAACAATGTATCATTTCGACGATAAACTGACCCGGCGAGCCTTCGCTATATTTATTTTTGGTGTGTTTTAGTTTCGGGGTCTTAATTTTTCGGGTTTATAAATGGCAACAGGTTAAATAACTGGAATTTGGTCGGTTTAATTTGAGTGCAATTTCGGGGGAGTGAAGTAAGGGCATGGTGATAAATGACGTGCATGATGTGTGAAATATTTTCATGTCGCTTTACTGCATAATTACTAAAGCGAACGAATGTTACAGATAATAGGATGCATGTTTTTTCAGTTATTTATCTTATCTTTTAGCGTGTGCATGAATACGTTAAATTTATAAATTAAGTTAATAAAAACGTACATTGTTAAAAGTTGGAATTAGTGCAGATGTTGAATATGTTTATTTTTATTAAATTATATTTAATATATGAATACAAAATCGATGTTATACCAGAAATACGTTATACCAATGCCCATGTTTTAAAATATGGTTGGAGTTCTCAAAATCGGTTTTTAATTTTGTCTATCAACAGTGAACTTGTATCGGTTGTATGCGCCACTATGAGAATGTTTTTAACACAAACCATCGTATCTCAATGTTAAAAGTGGCACTTACACCCATATTTATTTCCAATATTCATACATTATATAATAAAAAACGCTTTGAAGTAATTTTCCATTCATAAAATTCTACTTAAACACGAAATTTAATTTCAAACATATCAATTTCCACGAAAAAAGACCAATTATGAAAACGATGGTTTCATTGAAATTAATTTTAATTACATTCGAAAATTTGAATAACATACTACATACTTCCATTTGATAATAACGAAACACGAAAACCAAACCAACACCGATCACCAACCAAACCCGATTCCTCCCAAAAAAAACTGCATCGAACTACAAACGAGCAACAAACACCGAGTAACTCAATCTTCGCCGGAATAACCCATAACCCGCGACACCCACCCGTCCACACACGCACCCACAGGGCACCACCCCACCAAACAAACAGGTATAAACGCGAAAATTACAGAGGTGTGTTTCGGTTCGGGACCCGAAAGCGCCGGTTGCCGCGGCCACGCGAACGCCGGATATTAAATTGGTATCGCTTAATTACAATACACTTCCAGCGCGTGGCCGCGGAAGTTCGTGTTTGTATGGGGAATGTGTCGGGTTTCTTGTGTGTTTTGCATAGTTGTGTGTAGTTGGGGGATCTGTGATGAGTTGGGGATGGTTTCGATCGGAAATAGTGATTTAAATCTTTTTTTTTGATGAAGGAATCGTTTTTCGTATGTCTTGAGTTTTTAGTGCCATCTATGTAATTTTTTAAAAAGTGTGTATCAATAAAAATGTGTGTAAATACACCCATTCTTTTTGGGGGATCTGTGATGAGTTGGGGATGGTTTCGATCGGAAATATTGATTTAAATCATATTTTTTGACGAAGGAATCGATTTTCGTTTGTCTCGAGTTTTTAGTGCCGTCTATGTATTTTTTTTAAAGTATGTATCAAAATATGTGTGTAATGTATAATACACCAATTCTTTTTTTTATACGGGGGATATGTTTCAGAAACTACTTTGTAAAAAAACGTATGGTGACCATATATAAATTGGAGATAAGTTCCATACTTAAAAAAATGTGTAATATGGAAAAATTTCGCCATATGAAATCATCAAAAAACAAAGATAATTTTTATTTAATAAATATAATTGTATACTGGCCTGCAACGAATCTTGCCATTGTAGCATAATAATACATTTTTTTTTAATACCGTGTTAATGTAAAAAAAAAAAACGTAAAAAAAATTATCAGTTCTTCTTTGAACCATATTATTTCGGAACCGTATAAAAAGAAGATGAACGTATAAATTTTTAAATATAATACATGATAAATTAATAAAATTTTCAACAATTGTTTAAATATTCTCCATATTGAAATTTGACTGCAGACTGATAAAAAAAATCTCATAAATCAACCATATAATATTTGTATAATTTGGTATGTTGTTTTATCGGGTGAAATTATTCGATATTCGTGTTAATTTATTAAAATAAAAAATGTTTCGTTTCGCAATCGAACAAATCGCACATACCAGTGTTTGATTATGAAAGCGTGAGTTATAGTCTCACGTACGAGCAATTCTAAATTATGACTACTGTATGTAAATGTTTGAATCAAACGTACAGTTAATTTATTCGACCAAAATGAAATTCTGTAGGCATGTAATCGACATACCAAAAATAATTTCAAATACCAATCCCAAATATATAAAAAGTAAATTTTAAGTATTGTTTCTATAATATATTGATACATTACCAATAACTATTTTGTTCAATATGAGGATGTGATGTTATCGCTATAACGTGTCAATTAGCGAAGGATGGTTTAAGTATTCATTATCTTATTTATTAAAAAAGAATGCCAAAAATATTTATGCTATCATAAGATAAAAATAATAAGATGCATAATATGAAATCAATAATTATTTAAATATTGAAAAAATTAAATTATTCAAAAAAAAGACTCGCACAACTCAAAACCTCACAGGCGAATCGCGACAATTTTGGCGCCCTTTCTCGACGGCCCTCGACCCGCAGACCCTTTATTTTTATTTTCCATCCATTTTCATTTCACTTGGCGTAGGGCATAGCTTTTTTATTGCGTATTTGCGTGATTGCACCGCGTTATATGGAGAGCGGCGTATCGTCCAGGGGCGGGTTAGATTGTGGCCCGCACGCCACACAATAAATGAATAATTCGAAGGGCCACAGTCTTTTTTCGATTTCGGTTTTGTTTTTCGTCGCTTTTTTTTAATTAAGCCCACCGCGCCTAATGCGTGTCGCTTTTCAATCCGGGCACAATGGGCTAGATCGTCCCGAAGATCGATGGTGTCGCTCTTATTTGGGTCAGTCTGTGTTTTTTTTTTTAATGTTAATTTTTTTGACGGGTTTTGTAGGACACGGTTTTCCCTTGCGCTTTGTAAATTGTTAAAAGGTTCGTTTTTTATTTATTTTCGGTTGTATCGCACGTGCATACGTATCATGTGGGTTGTAAATTTGGTGTGTGTTAAAACGAGCGATTTCCGGAAAAAGTCATCAATCATCACGGAAATTGATAATCAGTCAAAAATATACGAGCGATACGTGTATAATTTGCCACGTTTTTTTCTTCGTGGAATATGTATTAAAAAAAATTAAATCATGACGAAAAATCGTCACGTCGGTTTTGAAAAAAAAGGACTTTTTATAGAAGTTTTTGTTGGGAAAATCCGATTGTACTTGATATTTGAAAATTTCACTTTTGGAGTAGCGATGTAATTGATTGCACGACTATGAAAAGGAAATGTGAGGGAAGTTTTTCTCGTGTTGATATGCTGATATTAATCACACATAAAAATATACGACATTTATTACGGCTTTTATATACATTTATTACTTCATTTCTACAGTTATTGTTATCGTAAAAGTTAAAAGAATTTTTTGACATTTTATTTCAATAAAATCTCAGAAGCGCTGTTTTTCTCGAATTAAAACTTTAGTATACTTTTCGTAGCATTCTATGTAAATAGAAGCAGTAATACATTTTCATTTGGAATAGTAGATTTTTATTAACAGCACTAATTTATGATTAACGTCCGAAAGGAATGGGCCTGAATTAATTATTTAATTATTTATTGAACAGAAAAATCGAAGAAATATTCAGATGGAAGCATGACTAAAGGTGGCATTATGCGTTAAATATAAATTAAGCCATTGATTTATAACTGTTTGTCACGCGAAGATGTTACTATTTTAATGAGATTAATACTGAAAAAGTTCCTTGAACCACTTTTAAAAATATTACATAACTCGCCATTTTTTCACGAAGATAAATTACGAATAATCGACCTACAAATTCCGAACGATAATTATCGCCGATTCATTAAAATTTCCCTTATCGAACGCGCCGATAATTCTTCGAGTTTGAAATTGCGATTAAGCGCTCTCACACAATCATGAATAAAACCGAGAAAAACCCAAGTGCATTAATCAAACCAACCACACGTCAAGACCGAGAAATTGCAAACGCAAATAAAAATAAAACCAACATTAATAACTCGATAAAAATTAAAAAAACAACACACACGCGCAAAAAATTTCAAGCGAAAAAAACCGTCGAAAAAAATCAATTATTCAAATGAGCCGCGCGATTTTCTCGATTTTCGCGGGAAAATCGCGCCCGATAAAGCTGGGCAAAAAACGAAACGGAGGGAAACAGAAAAAATAGTAGAAAAATAAATAAAAGTGCGACCCTCCCCCGCACCGACAGGGTTAATTACGGGCTCGGTCGGGGGTCCGGTCGCAGGGGTCGTAAACCGTCGGCGCGAACAAAAGGCCACTTCGCGGTTGAAAAAATTGTCCATATTTCTTTGTCGGTGACATGCAATGTTCGCATATTGATGCAGTTCGCTTTCAGCTGAAATGCGGTTGTGTGTATTTAGATTTTGGCCGTTGACGGGTTTCGTATTTCGATTTGATTTAAATGCTTTTTGAAATCAAATTTTGATTTTAAAAGTAATCGAATTTGTTATATAATATTTATACTGATTTTTCTTCAATTATGATATAATTCTATATAAAAAATTAAAATATTTAAAAAAATTAACTGGAAAATAAATGAAAATTTTCATGTGTCAATGAAAATTATAAATAAATTACTTAATTTTTTCAGCCTTGTTAATTTCCATAATTCTTTAAAGTAAAACGACTACAATACGATTAGCGATAAGGTGAATGACTTGAGACTTTTTGGAAACCTAAAACTCAGTTCAGATTTAGTTTCTTATGAAAATATTCTCACAGTTTTAAAAGTATTGAAAGGTTTTTATATAATTTGAACGAGCAATGTGGTGCAAATGATGCGAAATGTTGGTTTATTGTTATTAGAAACCATTCATAATTTTTTTCATATTATGAAACAAAATTTGTTAATTTTTAATTCAGGTTTTAAAAGATTTTTGATTACGATATTCTATAATTTATAGCTGTATAGCTATACAGTTATTTTTTTTCTGTTTAAAATGTTCAAAATTGTAAAAGTGGCTTGTCAACATGAAAAATTATCGAATCTTGGTTGCTGTGATTAATGTATCAATGTTATTAACATATTTTTATAGTGACGTAACATAAAAAATAGGAAATTGATTTTTGGTGTTCATTGAACCCTGTATGCAATATTTTATTATTCAAATACAAATTTAGAGATAAATAGCATTCAAATTTTTTTTCGAATCTCTTTCAACCAGTTTTTCTATCGATAATTTTGAAAATAGCACATTTATTACTTTCAATTCAATATAAATATATAATATATCACATTAAAGATAAAAATCAAAATCAACATTTATTATCAATACAAATATATAATATGTATGTATTATACATACATATATCACATTAAAGATAAAAATCAAAATAAACATTTATTATCAATACAATACTACGGAAGGCTTTGCCAATGCGTCATAGTCACAAAACAATAGAAGAAAAAAAAATCGTTAGATTAGAATTAATTTCGGACCGAAATGCGAATAAGGAAATATTGTAAAAAATTCAATTACTCTTTGTGATGTCTAAAATGGTATTTTAGTCATAGTTATGGGGCGTTAACGAGTTTGACCGATTAAGTGTAATTAAACAGGTGAACGCTGAAAACGTATAATTAAATCACTTTGAGTGTGTTTACGTAATGCGACACAAAAAAGTCTATGTAAATTTGTCCATGAAAATATTGAATAAGAAATTATTACCACAATTTGCATGTTCTATTCGTAATAGATGTTATTATCGCGTACTTCTTGCGAATATTAGATTACATACTGCATACTTTTAATGAGGAAAGTTTAAACAGCTTTCTACGTACTAGTCACGTCAGACGATTTTCTGACATTAATTAGAAATGATAAATCAATCATATGAATATTTAAAAAAATGAATTGTTTGCAATATTTTAAATAGCGATTGAACTTTCGATCTAAGAAAATCAATTTATAAATGCAGCAATATCTTTTCAGACATCCTGTTTTTTTTTCTAAGGAACGTATGTTACAATAGAAATTCTCAACAATTGTAAAATGCACGATCGACGCAAGCCTTCCGGGAGCACTTTCGACGATTAACAGTTGACAAAGAAGCGCACAAATCGGAAGACATTTCTTTTCATTTCTCGCACCATATAGCATCATAATACGTCATAACCACCTTTTGAAGATTTGAAAAGATTGTGGACTAGAACTGGCTCATTGCTAGAAAGCGTTCACACGATGTTTTTTTAACAAAAAACTGAAAACTTGAGTGAAACTAAAATTATAGAAAATACTTCAATATTTTTTCTTGATATTTACGACTTAATATGTTTTGATTGTACTTTATTTATCGAGAAAAAAAATTAGGTACCCTCATTGAAAAATCTATGAATCTCTCTGCATTATACCAAATCATTTCCATTATTGAAAAAAGTTTATTTTTATCATAAAGTATAGTTGAAATAATTGAAAAAAAAATACAACTACACATTACTAATCAACCTCGTTGAAAATTCAGCAACCATCATTCTATTGTAAAGTTTTCGAACGGACTTCCCGTTGTAGGCCGGATGCGGGCTTGTGGAGTTTGTCGTCCCACGTTAACAATTGTTCGTTTTGGTGGTCAAGAGTGCATTTTGAAAGACCAAATAATAAATATAGCCTGCCCACACGCACAATAATAGGAAAATATGGTCGTAGAAAAGGTATTGTGACGTAGAATAATAGATAAAGTGCTTTTCAATTTGATCTGATTCATTTTGTCGTGCGGTTTTGAGCACTCGTTCTCGAAATAAATATAAATTTTGTATTGATCGTACACGTATAATATAATGTTTTTATTTGAAATTGAAAAATTAACTCAATCAGACGCCCACTCACATAATTAATTTGATTATACTTCGAAACGCTCTCCGCTTAAAAGCAACATTTACGCATATACATTAATATGATTATACTTAATGAATTTCGTATCGCGAAAACAATCGTTAGAATAAAATACGTAGAAAATCTTACATCAAGGCTTAATTACGAAGTCTTGTTTATTCAGAAAATTTCCGAAACTCAGTCTCTTCACGAAAGAATTCCCAACCAAAAGTTAAAAGTGTGATCAGGAAAAGGGTGGAAGAAGACGATATGGCAAATAATGTCTAACCGCCAACAGCCTCCTCCAAAAGGAAAACGGAACAAACAATGAACTTCAGGACTCCAGGTGGAGGACCTCCGAGGAAAACCGGGTTGGAAAAGCTCGATCGAAGAGTGCTAGGTGGGAAAGTATCGAAGGAACGGGGGGGCGGTTAGAGTAGTGGGCGGTGGGTGGGTAGTAGAATGTTGCCAGTCGAGAAAGTCGATCGAAATTTAATTATGAGAGGCTCGATAGGAGTTTCTACTTCTCGCGTGGTGCAGGTGGTGTGGGACGTAATGAAACAATTAGTCGGCTCAAGTACTCCGAATCCTATTTATAGAAGACTCACTTAAGATGTTTTTTCTATTATAATTAAAATCAATTAATATATTTTTTTATTGAATTCATCTTTGTAAATATTATAATATGATATTATTGCTTAGAATTGCTGATCATTGATATGATAATATAGCAATAGGATATGAGATACAATACTTAGTAAACAGATGTGAATTTATATTACTCACCATAATTTTTATGGCTATGGACCAAAACTAAAAACTCAATAATTTGCAGTGTAACATTAAAATTATTTATACACCCAATTTTCTTTTTACACGGTTCAAGGAAGATTATCTGATTATTTTTTTACACGGATTTTTCACTTAAACGCGGTATAAAAATATATATTACTATGCCACAATGGTAAGATTTGGTGCAGGCCAGTATATTGATATAAAATGTTAATGTTATTAAATAAAAAATTTTGATGATTTTTGAAAATTTTTCACATTATACATTTTTTATAAAGTACATTTGGATGGAAGTTCTATTCGAATATAGTGATGGAACCTATCTCCAATTTTTGTATGGTCACCATACATTTATTTAACACAATTTTTTACTTATACTGTAGTCTTTCGTATCCCCCGTGTAAAAAAAAAAGATCAAGTGTATTATGATTTAGTTACTACTGCATTGAATTATTTAGTGTAATTTCAATCACAAAAAACGGACGATATTCACATTTATTATTTATTCGCATCCAAGGCCAATATAAAGGACTAACAAAAAACTGATACTGACACGATCACATGCTATCATTTCTCTAATTAAAAATTCCATTGAATAAAATACATAATTTTAGACATAATTTTCTAGCGCAAAAGCGAACATACAAACCTTTACACAAGTCAAGTTAATAAAAGCTTGAAAAATACACTAGAACGATCAAAATGATTCTACAAAAACAAACATCCCACCAAACCTATCCATCATCCAAAAACTAATAGACCCCGCGTTAAACGCACACGGCTCAATTCTATTTATCCAGTCATTAAGGACCACCGTCTCAACGGGACAAGCACGCGAATCGTCAACCCTTCGAGGGCCGCTCGTTGCAGAGGTCGTTAACAATACAGACGGTTTAATACACACGTAATTACCGACCGGGGTCGTCCCTAGACCACGAGATTACCCCCGTGTAGCTGGTGCCCAACCCGCCACCCTCAGGAGTCGAAATGTTAAGGATGGCGGAAAGTGAGGGTTGTTTGTTGTGTTGTGTTGTGTGCGCTGTGGAGGCTGGGGTTGTGAGGTCTTAATGACGTGATGGTTTATTGCTTCGTGGGACACTTCGGTTTGGGGTTGTTTTTTGGGTTTTAGTTTATTTTTGAATTATTTATGGTTTTTGTATTTCAAATTCAAGTGTAAGAAAGTATCGTGATAAACCGTTGTTGTAGAACAGTGGTGGCCAGATGAAATCACTTGGTGGGCCAAATAAAATAATGCATATCTTTGAAGGGCCACACATAAATATTTTACAATGTAACAATAATATGATAGTTTTTATATTTTAAATAAAAAAACGCTGGCTTGCACATTTCAATGAAATGTGCAAGACAGCGCTAGCCGACTGAGCAAGACAGAAAGTGCCACGCAACTGATCGAATACATTGAAGCGTTTTTTTATGTATACGTAGAACACGTGTCTATAGAAAAAAAACATTGTTTACGAATTAGTTCGCTGTTGGCCACAAAGGGGCCAATAACAACCTCAAGTGGGCCACTTGTGGCCCGCGGGCAACGGTTTGGCCGCCACTGTATGTAGAAAATGAAATTTGTCACAATGCGTTCTTGTTGATTTTTTGGGTTTGAAGTAAAATAGTTTAATTTGAAATGTAAAACGTTGAATTTGTATTGTAAAAACTATGTATTTGGGTGCAATTTAACTGTGTATCGAAAAAATGTAGATTGTGCCTTAAAACGAATTTCGTGTGTTTTAGAATAATGTACGAAGTGCAATAAAAATTCTCGCATTGAGCATCATGTTATTTGCAGTGCGCAATGAAAAAAAAATTGTGCATTAGTGAGCATTAAAAAAATATGAAATGTACTATAGATTTAATGGTTTGTGCATTGAAATGATCGAGAGATGGCAAAGTTGCTAGAGTAAATAGAGTAAAGCCTTTCTCTACACATAATACAATACAACTGTCAACTTTCAACGTTTCTTTTTGTTAAAATTTTAATTTCATTCCATTTTAATCAAATTTTAACAATTTGGTCCAATTTGATCTATAATATTATAAAAGTTTTGAATGATGGTAGTGCGGTTGGTATTTCGCCCTATTCGCGTTTGCGGCGTTGCTGATCTTTTATTTATATTCATTCCAATGCGTGTTTTATTTGTTTTAAGGCACAGATATTTTTTCAATAGTCAAAATATTTTTCGAATGCATACATTTCAATGCAATTCATAATTTTTTTTTTAATGCACACTATTTTTATTAAATGCTCAGGTTAAATGCACATTTATTTTATATAATGTACGTTTATATTGTGCTTTATATATTTTGATATCGATCAATGATTGGTTTTACTTCAGTATACTAATAATGTGTTTTTTTTTTGTTCACAGGATGTTTAAAAGAAGCATTGCTGAAGTGTGACACTTTTTGCTTCCTTCAAAATGAATTTCAAATTCAAAATAGACTTTATTAATAAGTGATTAAATTTAGTTCGTTTTAAATTTAAATTAAAAAAATATTTATATAAAACATCGCGAAACAGATGTTTCCCTCTAGGAAAATGTTTTGGTGCAACAGAGGTGCATGGTGTCTTTTAATTTTAACAATCATAAGTTTTCTCATAGAAGGTAATTTTTTTCAAATATATTGTTGAAATATTTAATCACTTAAATTGTTATAATATATTTTTTTAATATTTTCAGATATTGCAGGAAGTTGGGAAGAATGGTGGACTTACGATGGCATATCAGGTTTATAAAATACCATATTTTTCAACTATTCAAAATCTAAATTGAAATATTTATTACCCAACAATCATAAAATAAACATTTCAAATTAAAAAAAAATCACTAAAATCAAACGACAAAATTAGACAATCGCATCAAAACACCATACATTTTAACGACTGCACTAATCCGACTAGCATATTCGTAATATGGACTCGCGGCTAAATCGAACCATCTAGAACCATCTCTATCGCTCAATTAATGAAACCATAATCTTTGATTAACGATCCGAAGAAAACCGGATCGCCCCCCCGGTCGCCATAAAATCGGTTATTATGCTGGACTTTATGGTTTTAATGCGGCACTTGCGCCATATCGAAACGGCGCGATAAAACCGACGAAGAAATATACTTATATGCGATCACGCATAAAGTAATGATGATACAAAATTTAGTGGACGATTCTGAATGGTTTTTTACGTTTGGGTGGTGGAAAAGATTGAGAATTTTCGGTTTTGTTGTATTAAAAAAAAATTATTGTTTAGTCAATTTTATCTATGATCGAAATTTTTTGTTCGAATTTAATCAATTTAAAATTTATTTATTTTATGTCTATTTTTTAAATATACTAATCGGATTCTTTATGTGTTTAGATCATTAATTTGAAATTGAAAATTTTATTTTTATATTATAATAAATAAAATAGTCTCGTTCGAACCGCCCGCATTCGACATTCAATTGCATATGTACAAAACCTTTTGACCCTTTAAAGCCGCACGAACATTCAACCCGAACATAAAACATAATAATAAAACATGCTGATAAAGCGGAAGCATAAAAACAATTTTATTCGTTCACAGGTCCCGGTTTTTGGGGTTTGATAAACCCTCAATGGAACATGTGCAACAAAGGACGGAGACAGAGTCCGATCAACGTGGAACCGGAAAAGCTCCTGTTTGATCCGGGATTGAGGAATCTGCACTTCGACAAGCACAAGGTGAAAATTTACAAATTACTGTGAAATTCAAAACGTTTAGAGAGTCTATTTCCAAATCCACCGTCGGTCTTTGAACCGGGATCGTTGCACAAGTGGTAAATGCTATGTCCCAAGGGAATACATGTACTACACCTGATCCCGTTTCGGTTCATATTCGAGCGAAATTCAAACGATTATTTTATTTAGGTTTAGATGAAAATTTTGAATATATTTTTATTATTTTAGGTGAGTGGAACTCTTCACAACACTGGCCAATCGCTGATCTTCAGAGTCGACAAGGATTCGAAGCAGCACGTCAACATATCTGGAGGACCTTTGGCGTATAGATATCAGTTTGAAGAAATTTATATTCATTATGGAATGGAAAATCATCGAGGATCTGAACATCACATACAAGGATATTCGTTTCCGGGAGAGGTGAGATACGATACTTTTTAATTTAATACAGAATTTGTACTGAAAATTTTTTCGATTCACCGCTACATTTCTACCATTCAATCGACACCGTAACAGATATTCAGACTGAAAAAAAATCTGAAAAAAAAACGAATTCGAACGCGACAAGGTCGAAACGCACCCCGTATCGATTTTGTATGGAAAAACGTCCCTAGCTGGGGTCGAATAAATTTCGCCTGCTATCTGACCGACGATATTGTCACGATAGTCGACGGAGACATTAACCCGTACAAAGGGAAGGTGAATAATAAAATGCGCGTATATATTACATATAAATTTATGTATGTTAGGTTTATGTACCCGAATATACGTTGGGGTTGTAAACGCGAGTTTAACGCTTAATGGTTCGTCGTTAATACGCATTGAATTTGATGAAACGTATCGTAACTGTGTTAATCAAAATCTTTCCGATTGATTTCTGTTATTTTGTATCTGAAATTGGATTAAAAAATTCTACGCATTTAAAAATATGATTTGTACGTATGAATTCAATTTGTAGTATCGGAAAGTTTGTGCTATTTTCAGAACATAATTCTTCGAAATCGATTGATTGAATGAAACTAGATTGAAACGAATATTGATAGAAATTTTCAAATACACTTAATTTATTTATGAAAAATCATTTTTTCTCTAACCGTATACGACTAGATCGAATAGTGCAATCATTGCGAAATCCGCCCCAAAAGTGCTTTAATCAAAGTTCAACTGCAAATGGCCCACTTGGGGAGGTTTTGACCCTGCACCGATAATGAGTAATCGCTAATAGAGCGGAGAGATGGCTCGCACGCCAATTAATCTGATTGAGTCCGTTGGCCGAAAGCTAAAAGCTGAAAGCTGAAAGCTTCTAAAGGCACACAAAGTTCGCGTATAATGTGCGGTACTTGTATGTGGGCAATGTGTGGTTTGTTCTAGGAAAAGTTTCCACCTCGAGACTATTCAATAGTATATTGTTCAATTAAGTCAATGAGTGAAGTTTGAATGGTATTCTATGTATCAACCAATTAAAACGTCAATATTTAGTTTATTGAATCGTGTATTAGATCATTAAAAAAATGATATTTATATATATTTTAAAGAACTATCTTATGCTTAGTTTTGTGGACTATCATCATTGCAAAAAAATATAATATATTCACTATCATTCTTTCAAATCTTATATCAAATATCAGTAACAATTAAAATACCCAATCTTTTTTTCACACAAGGGATACGTACGTAAAAAAATGTTTAGTGACCATATAAAAATTAAAGATAGGTTCTATCAGTATACAAATATTTGGATGGAAATTCCATCCAAATATTAATTTATAAAAAATATGTAATGGGGAAAAATTTCGCCTAGTGAAATTATTAAAAAATATCGATTTTTTTTAAATTTAATAACTATAATTCTATATTGGCCTGCTTTGGATCTTATCATTATGGTATAATAATACTTTTTTATACAGTATAAAGTGAAAAAAAAATAATCGATTCTTTGAACCGCGTTGTTTCAGAACCGCATAAAAAAGAATCGGGTATATTTGGATCCGAACAAATTAAAAAGTTTATACACGCTAAACATCCCCCATTAGAGCGCCAGATTACGCCATCCCGTTCCCGTTTAACGGCATAATTTCCTAGTCGGGAACGTTCCGTCGTTAAACCGCGGAAGAAGCCCAGCCGAAGCTCTCTCACCGGATATTACGTTAAAAATGCACCGCGAAAAGGAGACAACCGTGTCCTTTGAAGAAGACATGCCTGCGGTGGTTATATTCCGAAATATAAAACGTAAGTGTGTGGAAACGCGCTCGATCGGCGCCGGTGATGTATGAGTTTTCCATTAGAGTCGGCTTCGAAAGGAAATGCACTCTTGTTGGGGTGCCGGTGTTGGATTTGCCTCTCTTGAGCTCGTTGAGTGTGTGCGAGGACGAGGAATACGATAGGGATTGGTTTCGGTGTGTTTAAATAGGGATTCGTGTATGTGGGAGATTGATCTGTATGTTATGTAGTTAATGAAGTCAGATTTTTAATAAATATTTTTGAAATATTAAAATGTTTGTGTTGTTTTGAATTCGATCATATCTGTATATTGAAAAAAGTGTGGTTCGTCAAATGAAATGTATGAATTAAGCTGTGCAAATAAGCTCAGTTCGAGATAGAGCGGTAACGTTATGAATTTATCACGTGCGAGGTGTTTCGCACATTCACCTTGCTCGACTTTCCCGGATGCACATTTTGCACGTGTACGAACACTATTTTAGCATGTGAATGTTGTATTTGTGTATTTCAGTGACGGGAATATTATTTTATGAAAGTTTATTTCGAAATAATTTCCGTACAAGATGAGATTTTTTCGATACCATTAAAAATTCTAATATATTTTCTTCATCGTATGTAAAAGGTAATAAGCAACTCAATAGTGGAGCACTAAAAAAAAATATCTTTTCAAATTATTTTTATTTTGCATCCAAATACTAAACATGCTATATATTTTTAGATTTTATAGATAAATTGAAATTGATATATTTACAAACACAATAATTTTATTATCAAATCCTACATTTTAATTTTTTTTTCAAAGCACAAAAAAATTCTTCTTTATTGATAAAACAACAAGAATACATATGAAAAGCATAATCTACACCACTGTCCCGCACACGTACAAAATTTAACACCTAATACCCCAAAGACGAATCTGGCTTGTATCTATAACACAGCCTGCAATCGCAGTCTGGCGCGAGCGGATACGTACTTGCACACGCGTTTTGCACCATTGCAAGTGTACGTACAATTTACACACACACCCAACATATGTATATGAATATATATGGAATACGGTGGCGATATGCATACGTCTGTCTGGTGCCCAGTTACAGCGTTATCACATAAAGCCGGGGCTATTAGCAAGAGCCGAGTCGAACATCGCACGTTTCTGGAATAAAATTTGAATTTGTGCTACTCTTTATAATTGCAGAAGTTGATATTTTTAATTAAATTTTTGAACGTGTTTGACTATATTGGTTCATTTTATTAGATTTATTAGTATGATAGTAGTTTATTTCGTTTTATTAATGAAAAATTGACTGAAAGTAATTTGGATTTTGATCAAATATATTCGAACAATTAAAAAAGCGTTTAATGGAATTTTAAGATTAAATTTTGTAGATTAAAAAATTATTGATTATAGTATTAGATATGATCAAATACTTGTTTTAAAAAAAAAATTAAATCTACACGGTTCAAAAACGTATGAATTTTAAAAATCCGAAGACTCTTCTTTCGCTCGATTGATTACTGCACCGCGCGGAAAATCCTTTGAACGAGAGTTTTCCGCATCCAATCTTCGAGCGGTATCGAATTTCCTACACGACTTTCCTCATATAACCATAAAAAAAATCAAAAACTGCATCCACACTCGACAAAACCGAAATCAAACACCACTGAAACGACTTTCCTACGCACCGGGGATTTTCGCACAAAGTTTCCCCAACGAAAATCCCTTTCGTCACGCCGGCCGGGATCATCAATTATATTTCGGACACGTCTCCCGGGCCGGGCTTTTCCCCTCGGCGGGCTGGAAAAACATTTTCCCTCTTTCGAGGAGACAACATCGGCTTTTTGTTCGCGTCTCGGAAAACTTATAATTAACCAAGTTGTACCGGGCGCGGATAGACGTCGCTCTTTCTTCTACCTGAGAGGCTGTGCCGTCGGCGTTTGCCTCGTTAAAGTCGAATCTCGGATGTATTATGTTATGTTTTGTATTATGATATAATTATTATGGTCGTGGCTGATCTGTAAAATGAGGTTTAGTCGGTTTTAGCCGGGTTAAAAATAGTTTTATGAGGGAATCGATCGATTGAAATCGTTAAAGGTTGAGTTTTAGTATTTTTCACTCTGCGATGAAATGTTTTTATATATTTATGGGGGTTTGGCTTTGTCAATAATTAATTTTTGACCCTTCTGATGCCCAAGGGGGGTCGTCGAAACGGTGCACGTCTGACGTTTTGTGTCTCGAAAATCCCATAGGACACCGTCGAGGATCATTCAATTACATTACACGGGCCACGGTGATATTTTCGTTTTATTTTCGACGTAAATAAAGTGTATTAGATCAATTCAGTAATATTTTTTGGATGTTGTTTTTTTAAAGTCTAGACATTTAATTATAAATGAATGTTTAAATTAATTTACTGTATTATAAATTTGATTGAAAATTTTCGACAAATATATTTGTGGGAAAATTCAGTTTGACCGATGAATAGACAATATTGGAAACAACGATTCATTTACCCTTTTTTAAAACCAGATATGATATTATTTGTATAAATTCAATAAACAACATAGTTAATTATCAATCAATTAATTCGTAAAATCTCAATTAACGCAATCGTGATATTATTCAATTTCATTTCCATTCAAATCAAACAAATTTTTAAAATTTCAATATATAAAAATAATCAATAGTAATGGTATTTTCTTTCAGAATTTCTTCAAAGGTAATTAAATTATACAACAATGGAAACCGTTTGACATGAAACGTTTAACATGAAAAATTAGTTAATAAGAAATAAGAATGCGGTTTTGACAAAATATAATATTAACGCGAAATTCTTTTAACGCAAGAAAAATTCGGTTCTTTCAGTTTCGTGTTAAATTTTTTCACTATATATTTTACTGAACATACAAATTTGAAAAACTGTAAGCTTGTATTATAATACTTCAGTTTAACTTTTTTAATGGGCGATGATTTTTTTAAATTAAATTTCATCTTTTAAAGAAATTTAAAGAGCTCAATCATGTATTTAAAAAACATAAAATATAATAAACAAAATTTTTATACTCTGGGATCTATAAAATAAAAAAAAATTGAATATCAATAATTTTTTCATACACAAAAAACAATCCAAAATTCCTCAATCAAAAACCTCCAATTACTCCAAACCCATCCACACTACATAGCCCAAAATCAAAACCTATCCATACATACATCCACACAAATCCATTCCAATATAACACAACACACACATCATAGAATATGCATCGAATCAATCCGGCGCAACGTCGTCGAGCATATCCGATAAATTACGCACGCGTTCCTTCCCCGGCAAATGCACACTGCTCCGACATATGAGGGAGGGTTATCCATCTCTGAGGCTTGTCGGGACTCTCATGGACCGACGACCTCGTCCACCCTCTGAGGAATCTGCTCAAATAGACTATAAGCACCGTATTTCATGCATAATCAAGCGAAAGAGTGCCGCTTTGTGGGAGGATCGAACTGCGATGGAATGAATGTCGAAAAATATGGTGTCCGTATCGATTTTTTGGGATGTGGATGTAGTTTTTTTGGTTTTGATCGGTTTGTATTGGAGGAATTGTTTTTGTTTTGTGTGCTTTTAAATGATGGAAATGGATTTTGAGGTCGTGAGGGTACGATGGTATATAATGAATATGTTATTTTGTTGAATCGGAAGTGTCGGAGTAAAATAAAATCGTGCAATCACATGCGATCATAAATCATAAGTTTCTTTTGAATAAAATTTTCGTATGATCGATGATCGCTCAAGAAACAAATTTGAATGTATAAAAGTTGCACTCAAATTTTTATAGATATTATCCATTTTAAATCGAAAAGTTTTCAATTTTTAATTGATTTTTCAAAATATTTTTTATTATCTGATAATTTTGACTTAATTATATAAATTAATAAATTTAGAACAAAAAACTCGTTGAATATGATAAAATTATTTTCAATTTAAAATCACATGACTAGTATCTATTTTCTAACAAATTAAAAAAATTCAACAAAGCATTCACTCTAAAGCAATAACATGATTCCAACTGAATATTATTAATTATCTATGGAATGCACAAATGACCATCGCATATACACGATATTATATGCGAAATTGAACATTCACCTCAACCCTAATATCCATCACATTTGCACTGTTCCCATTTAATTAAATCAAATCCTGTTTCACATACAATGCATCACTTTGTATGAACCACAAATAATTACATTACCCCACACCTAACCTTCCGACTTCTCCAAAAGCCTCATCCAGCAAAAAGACCCATCAAACCGGCGGAAAGTCTGAGCCCTCTCCTGTGGAAATTCGACTCATTTTCGCCGAATTTAACCCCCAAACCACGGATTTTCACCGGAAAAGTATAGGAAGACTATAGATGCCCATGCTTTGGGTCGAAACTCGATCGGTCAAGTCATAAATAATTCAGCAGGCGTTGGAGAGATCGGTAAACGAAGGCTGGCCGAAGAGATGGTCCCAGACTTCGGTGGGGAGAAGGATAATGCTGAACAGTTGATCGGTGTGTTTGTGTGTGAGTAAGCAGTGGGGAAGAGGTTTTTGAAAAACTGACTTCCAGTGAAAATCGTTCGTTTAGGTGGAAAGTTTAGACGAGTTTTTCCAGCTGAGGCTGTTGGGAGTTTCATCGAAAGAACTGTACTTTTATAAGTACAAGTCTAGTGTAATGAAATATTGATTGGTTTATTTAATATATTTGATTTTTTTTTTTTTAATATTTATTTATAATATATGATATAAGCGAAAAGTCGTTTGATATAGAAAAAAATGAAAAGTGAAAATAAAAAAAAATCATCTGGAATACTTGAATTTTTAAAAATATTTTTTATAAAACACGAAAATTTTCTACGAGGAAATTCTTGACAAATATGTCGACTATGTTTTGCGTTTTTTATTTCGGTACAAAAGAGTGGTTTTAAAGTCAGAAAACGGAAAAGTTCCGGGCGCGAAAAGCGAATGGTAATGTAAGCAATATCTCTTTTCCCTTGGGGAGGACGCCTTGCGAAACACTTTTCGCGACTCCTTTGACCTGTTGGGTTTTTTCGCTTTGGTTTTTTTGTTTCACGGATTTGTGTGTGATCAGATTAGAAATTCTATTGTGTTTCGTGAGTCGGCTAAAAAAATCTTTAATAAAATTAGAGAAACGGAAAATAACAAATTTGAATGTATTTCGTAAAATTTAAATATGTAATTGTTGAATTTTAATGCAATGCATTTTTGTAATATTAATGTGGAGTTAATTTACTGGAAACGTTTAAATCATTTCAGAAAAATTCATGCTAGTTTCTTGAATAAATAAAATTTTCGCATCATAAATTAAATATAAAAATGTTTATACAGAGGGCTGCATGTTGTGGAGACAAATTAACATATCGCCTACGGCCTACAAGCCATTAAATTATTCATGAATATCTTCTAACAACAGACGATTCGGTCTAACGAAAATGAAAAAATCGGGTGTGGTTTGCATAAGATTGCTCTTGAATTTTTCACAAAACATTTAAGTGAACGCGATGCTAATTTATTAAAATGAGAGCTATTAAAAAAATTTCATTACTGATTCAAAATAACAACTGTTTTATTTTCAAGTAGGATTATTACGAAAATAGAATATACCAAAGCACTCCAATTGTTTCTCATAATAATAATCCAACGTTTTTCAATTGAAACAATTTACATAGCAGTCTTGTGAATTTTTCAAGTCTCTCACTTTAACAATATCTTACCATTTTTAATGGGTAAACAAGTCTGTCGAATATCTTGAAACGATCTTTACTTCCAGCCATAATGTTGTTTGTTTGAAAAACTGATTCAAAAACAAAGAAACCAATACAAAATAAGTAAGGAGTCGTTGAAATATTCAACAGCAATCCGATTCGAAACGTTCGCTTTTTTCATACTCACCGACTCGAATGCAAAACAGAGTATATTCTTAAACGTGTATATCGTAAAGCGCATAATTTTTACTTCAGGCATATCGTAAAATGTAAAAAGCCTTCATCAAATGACGAATATTACAATAATGTAAAAAATCTCAGATCGCAAAAAGGTAACGATCCCATATATAATTTATAGGGAGACCTGAAACGGTTGATGAAATCCGATGGATTATCGAAAATATACATATTTGGGTATATAAAATAAATTTTTTTTAAAGGATTTATATTTTTTTAAATCATTGTTTTCATACATTTTTTATAGTTCAAATTCAACGTTTTACATTTTAAATTCAACATTTTAAATTTCAAATTTAACGTTTTACATATCAAATCCAGAAAATCAACAAAAATTCGTAGTAATGAATTTCATCGATTACTGTGACCATGGTCTTGATAATATTTTCCTATAGTTGAATTTAAAGTACATAGCGTTGAATCTGAAGTGTAAAACGATGAATTTGAAATGTAAAACGTTGAATTTCAAGTTCAAAAACTATACGATTTCTCCATTATGTATCAAATTAAATGCGATATTCGATATCGTTTAAAAATATCATTCTAACAACACAAAACAATTAAATATTTATAATAGAGGTTAATCCACCATCCCAAATTAAATATTTACAGTTTCAAAACAAATTTATATAATTTTCCCAACAAACACCAACATTTCCAACAACCTATATCCCGCGCATTAGATAAGATACGCCCGCGAAAATTTTCGATTCACCCATCATAAAGATACGCAATGAAACTCGTATATTGAAAATTTTATAGATTTTTTCCCGCATAATGTAAATTCGCGATAAGACACCCGAATATGAACATAACAACGAACCCCATCGACCGTTTTATTATCCCTCACGCGTAACGCTCGAGAGCTTAACGAGCGAAATTCACAGATTCGCCATTTTGCCGGCGAATTCCTCGAAGGCCATGTCTGGGGCGGATTGTTGACGGCTTTTGTCAATAAATAATACATCATCGATAGTGACAAGTCCAATCAAGGGTGACCAGTTCCATTATCCTGTCGGCGGGCTATTGAGCGTGACATGACGCGTCTCGGACACTAGATGGATGATGTGTGTTGTGTTTTCGGTCCATGGTACGTGTTTTGGTGTGGAATGTTCTGAAAATTTCGTGTTTTCTTTGCAGATTCAGCTGTATGGGTTCAATAAGGAGCTTTATCATAATATGTCCGAAGCGCAACATAAGTCTCAAGGAATCGTTGGGATATCGCTGATGGTTCAGGTAAATTTATTTATCATCGAAAAATATGTTAACTAAAATCTGGCTTGTTTTTTTTTTTTTTAACTTTTAGCTATCTATTTTTGAAACATTTAATCATATTATATAAGAAATAATTCTGTTTTTATCCAAAAAAATAATTTAATTGTCAATTCTTCAAATACATATATTAACTTTTGTTCAGAATACATATTATTTAAGGTTATCATTCGTACCAATTTTAAGGGTTTTTTTGGTTAATTATGAGACGAAACCAATATTCTTTTTAAGACTACAAGACTATAAAATCAAAAATGATTAACTTATCAAAAGATCCATTTAGCACGTCAATTTTCTAGTTTTATTTTCACACTTAGTCACCCTAATTATTATATATTGTATAAATAACGATCGATTGATAGAACAAAAATAGTTTTAGTGAAAATGCTTTTTACTTTTTTTTAAATTATCTCTTATCCTTTTTAAAGTATAAAACTGACATTTTCTGGATATTTGTTGTAAATAGGAAACATGAGTACATTTTTCCGAAATTTTTTATAGTTTTAATACTTCAAATTCAGCCATGAATTTATAGTAATGAATTTCATTGATTACTATAATAACGGTGTTAATAATATTATACTTTCCTATAGTTGAATTAGAAAAAAGTCAAATTTGTAGTGTAAAAACTATTAAGCTATGATATATTTAAAAAGTCTAATTCTATAAATCATTTCAAATATTAAAATAAAAAAAAAGAGTATTTTTTTTATTTAATATGCAAAAAAAGTTATTACAATAATTGAATATACATTTAATTTCAGATAGGAGATACGCTGAATCCTGAGCTGAGGATCATCACGAGTACATTCCACAAAGTCCTCTATAGAGGTATGTTGATACAAAAACCGAAAAAAAAATACAAAACAGAATCACAAAGAGCAACGGGGCACGCCAAAAAAAGCGCTCGGGGTTGTTTAGCCGAAACGCAATTATAGCGTTCTTTATAATATCACATTATAGCGCAAAAGAAATTACGAGAGCGAGTTTGAAAAGTCATCAAAGAAAATTTCAGGTTAATTCCGAAGCGTTTTTCCGGCGCAACAAAGTGTTTCGCGACGGAACATTCCTACAGCTCGAAGTAATTAAAAGTTCAGCTCGAAAAAACCTCCCCCTAGTTCGTTCGAGTTTTCCTTTCTTTGCCTCCATATTCCTCTTGGTGCATTTTTTTGCACTTTATTCACCCGCCCATTTTAATTTCGACGTCCATTGAGAAACTTGCGTGCAGTTTTCGTTTCGCTGGATACTAATGAATAATTTACGTAAACGTTTTGAAGCACCGATACGTGGTAATAAGTTGGAAAAGTGGGTTGAAGTTTTTGTTGTGAAATTGCTAGGTTTTCGATGTAATTTTATTAAAGCAGTGGTTTAATGAAACTTTGTGTAAAGTTGGAACTGTTTGATGTGAGTGACAAAAGATTGAGTTTATATTTTTTTTATGTAATTCAATTTTTTTTTTTAATAAAAATATTTGTATAAAGAAATATAATGAACCTGAAATTATTGAAATTCAAATCGCATTAGTTTGTTGAACACAAATGATTTCATAACAAAAATATTTCCGTAATGAAGAAAATCCGCTTTTCCATTTCAACACACTCGTTTGCATTATACGACTTATTTTAGCCTCGAGTGGCTTTTCTTAAAATAAAAAACACACGATCGAAATACAATATAATGCTTATTTTTTACAATCATTTTTTTTACTTTTTATCAATTAAGATGATTACGTTCACTGAAATTTTATACACCCAAACCATTGAAGTATAAATAATACACATATGCACATCAAACTTCACAGAGGCGAATTTTAATCGAAAAACTAATCCATTATTCAACGCATATTGCATTTTATCGCACAATTTAATTTAAACCATGCTCGCATCCCGGCGCAATTCGAAATCTAATCAGAGTTCATACAACACGGGAACATTTTTCGGCGAACTCCCCACCCAAACATTGACACAAAACATTACTGACCACCACCTTTGTTCTTAGGTGGAAACACACCCATCAAGCACTTGTCCCTGAGCGCACTCTTGCCCGACACGGAGCACTTCATCACGTACGAAGGAAGCACCACCCACCCTGGCTGCTGGGAGACGACCGTTTGGATCATCCTCAACAAGCCTATCTACATCACCAAGCA
The DNA here is from genome assembly GCA_009617725.1 of Hydropsyche tenuis. Classification (NCBI taxonomy): domain Eukaryota; kingdom Metazoa; phylum Arthropoda; class Insecta; order Trichoptera; family Hydropsychidae; genus Hydropsyche; species Hydropsyche tenuis. The sequence continues at coordinate 3,401,767 of VTON01000009.1, forward strand.
GGAGGTGAGGCTGTGGGATAACAAGGCCCGATCGGTTGAGAGGATCTGTGTTAATGTTTTTCGTGTGATGTTCAGATGTACGCGCTGAGGAGGCTCATGCAGGGGACTGAGGAGACGCCCAAGGCTCCGTTGGGGTACAATGCGCGCCCTTTGCAGCCTTTGCATCATCGTACCGTCCGGACGAATATTGATTTTCAGAATCAGCAGGTATTTTTTTACATGTTTGATCCTAAACATCGATTTTTTATTTTTAAATCTGTTCGTCTATAGTAGTGCTACGCAACCTTTTTCCTTCCGCGGTACACTAATCATATTTTCAAAATTTCGCGGCACACCTACCAGGTTGACAATATTTCTTAGGACTTATGTAAAACAGAATGCCTTGCTAAAAGAAATAAAATTGTACCCTTCCCCCTATATAAAAAAATATATTTTGTATGTCCAGTAATTTTCCAATTTTTACCTAGATGAAATATTAACGTCACTAAAGGTGTTTTTAGGACGCACAATTGTATAAAATGAAAAAAAATCTATACTAATATTTCTTGTTGATATAAAAATAGTTAGAGCGGGTGATTTTTTTCTTCTGCAACATATAAAATGAACAATAAATTAGGTAACATTTTTTTAAAAGGTATTTTCAGTTTCTTTTGATTACAAAAGTAATGTAGATCTCAATAGTAATTAAATTTGAACTAGATAATTAGTACGTTTGATAAGAGAAATCTTTGCGATTCATACGTGAATTGCTGGCGTACACAATGAGTCGATGCGTGACTCATTAGTGAGTCGTTAGTGTATAAAGAGTTTCAAATAAGTATACTTCCGATTGTTCACTCTATTGAAGCCGTATGAGTTATATGTGCTGACATCACGATTAATTGTAACAACAATTACAAGCGGTCGTCGACGATCGGCACACCAGTGAAGTTTTTTTTTTAATATATACATACATAGGTAGTATCAATTTCCACTGATCGTTGAAATAAAAAGAGATACAATGCACTCAATATTAGAATATGTAATCTGATTGTGTCAATGAAATTTAACGGTTTTAAAATTTTAATCAAAACTTTTCAGATTTGATACAGAAATACCTAATTTAATATTATATTAGATAATAATATGATTTAAAATTGTGTACATTTTTCTGTACTTATTTAAGAAACTATGGAATAGAATATTCATCCGGTGTCTCGAAATTTCGAAATAGAATTTTATATAATATGTAGTTGATAATATTGAATTAGCTGAAATGACATCTCAAATAATTTATCTCAAACGGATGATTGAAAAGATATACCAAAACTGTACTATTGAACAGAATGTAATCTAAGAACACGTCTCGTATCAATTACACTAATGAAACGTAAATAGCGACGACAACGTGTTTTCCTCTCGTTGTTTACCGATTGCGACGATTGATTCCGTATCGATGTCGTTTCCATTATACGTGAGTGTTTTCGTATTAAACGATCCTTTGAACAGAACCAAACAATAACACTATTATCAAAAAAACATTCACAAACTAATATTTTACATTTCGAAATCGCCAGTTTAAGCGCACAACACTATTCAACAGAACTACCCTCCCGCATTGTCCTCTTGTACATCCGAACAGCGGCGACATACAAAACCCGCCCAAAGCCTCATTCGAAAAAAACCCGCGCTTTTTTCAAAAGCAAACACACCGACAAAACAGATCGACCTTTGCTAGCGAAGGGCTGCGATATTCGTCCGGTCGCGTTCGTTTCCGACAAATCCGGAATTAATTAACCGCGCTCGGTGCGAAATATCGCGGTGGCCGTTCGCATACATCACACCTCTCGATGAATGGGGAAAAATCGGCCGAAAGAGTTCGGAGTAATAATAAAAAAAGAGTTGGTAAATAAATGAAAAGCGGAGGCCGGATTCGAGCGATCAATCAACGGTCATTAACCGCGCGCCATCATCGGCGGATGTACGGAATTGTTTTATCGGTTTTGTGGGGTGTGTTTGTTCTGGGTTGTTGCTGGTTTAGGGTTTTGTTTGTGGAAATAATGGATTTTTTTTTTAGAAAAGGGAAGATTTTTCGCTTGTTTCGTGGTTGTCAGCGCCATCTATGGATTATTTTGAAAAACAATACGTTCTTGTATAAATATTTTATTGTTTATCTATTTACTTTTTGATAGAATATTGATGAAATATATTAATTTAATCAAACAGATGAATATTCTAATTCTAAATCTATCGAATATTTGTCTAATCTCAATTGATATTGAATTTAATCTTTTATCTATTATTTAAGTGTAGTATCTTTGATTAATCGTCTAATTTTTTGAAAAAAAAAAAAAATTTTAATTATGAACAGTTTATATTCAAAATACAAATTCAATAATTTTATAATTTGAATTTAAAATGAATTAAAAAATAAAATGAAAAAAACACGTCCCTGATTTTCAATTTCCGTCCGTTTCAAACTAATCGCAAACATTTTTGTTTTTAATCCGACAGAACGGAAACAACTGTCCGACAATGTACAGGGATATGCACTACAAGGGTGAGTATTGAAAAACGATTTAAAAATTAAAATAGACCTAGAAAAAATAAAAATAAATTGGAAAATTTCAGCGACACAATGGAACAGGGACCACGGCAACCGGTACAGAAGCGCCGAAGACTTCGCGACAGCTTTACAGCCTATCCATTAGCGATCCTCCGAAAAAATTTAGCAAATACGATACAAACCAAACGACGACGATAATAATGATAATTTTAAAATTAAATGAAGATGAAATTAACTATATTCGTAAATAATTTATAAAATGGAGTATATATGTTATGAGGTAAAAGTTTATAACGGGCGATGTAATAATATGTTGAGTGTACGCGCAATTTCCAGCTGTTCCAAAGTATGTAAAAGTGTCTAAAGTATCTCTTATGAAAATAATGTATCCTTACCATGTATTAAATGTAATCAGGATCTTGAATTTTCTCGGTTCACAGTGCGTACGAGCTTTTCATATACGAATATTGAGAAAAACTTATATAATGAAATCGTTTGCTTTATAAGTGTTAGCTTAGAAGTTTGACGAATTTTTACAATTAACCGACAGAAAAGAGTATTTAGTTACGTCCATTAGTTTAGATTTCATAAGTTATAGATATGTAAATATGTGTATGTATTACTATTCAAATCATTATTTTGTATATAGAAAAAATGACCCATTCTAAATGATCATTGGTTTACATTTCGAAACAGTTCCGATTTATCATAACTTCAACAACGCTGCAGTTTGATATATAAAGTTTCTCATATATTATATTATATTTTCCTCTGTCGATAAATATGTATATAAAATTTTATCTACAATGTATATTGTAAATAACATATAACATACTAAGCTTGTAGTTGTTAATGTGTTAATTTTAAAAATCGATTGGCAATGTAATGGAATTTAAAATGTAATAGATTATTTTAATGTTAAAGTTAAAATATTCAAATTGTCCACAATATATAAAATAGCTTCATAAGACTGCTTCGATTTTTAATGATATTTATTTTTTTAACGAGCTCATAACAATAAATATTAAATATAAATAGATGCCGTACATCCAGTATAAGTTATTCGCAACTGTATTGTTTCACAATGTTAATATCACTTTTTTTGTGGATGTTTGAGCTTTCTTTTATTATTGATAGAAGACTGTTTATGCATATTTATATACATTTATAAATATTTTATTTTGTTTATCGTGAGGATAGTAGCTGAACATTATATATATACTAATAAAACATTGTCTATGTTAAGACTCTAAACTTAAACGATAAGAAATGTATTAAATAATGTAAAATTTGATCGGATTGCAAAACTTCAACAATAATATGCATACATTATATATTTGATTAATAATTAAATTGTATTTGTTAACATGTAGTTCAATATGTATTATTTAGTCTATTATTTATATAATATTATCTATTGATTAATGTAGATATTTAAAATATAGTAATAAAATTTTATAAATCATTAAAACGGCGCATTTATTTTAGATGAACCATATCAGAAATTCTTCATTGGAAGTTTTTGAAAGCCTATATACATATGTGTGTGCACAAAAAGTGCAAAAAAAATTTTAAACAGATCATCTAAAAGCAATATATCATCCACCCATATTTTCCATCCTATTTAATTTGAAAAATATAAAATTTATACAGAATTGAAATTTTGACTATAGTCCAGGGAATAAGTATATTGAGCCATAGAAAACCTCAAAAAAGCTAAATTATAGTATGAAGCTTGATATTGTGATTCTTAAACAAAATGTAAAAAGTTGGTATCGATAAGTGTTTTACGCGGGTTAAAGTTTACGTTTAAAGTAAAGGTTAAAGATCACTGAAAACGATTTTTCGTTAATATCTTGTTAACTATCAATTTTACAGAAAAATATTTAAACATAAATTTGTAGCTTTAAAAATTCCTATAAAAAAGATATTACAATATTTATTTCTAAAAGTAACTGTTTAGGAGATAATTCGATTAACAGAATCGGTAGTATAACATATTGTATGTAACCCATAACGTTATCTACGTAGAGAGCTCAAAAAATTCTAAGAAAACTTTTTTTTTTATTCTTAAACAGAAACATCAATTTAATATTTCGATTAAAAAAACGTCGATAAAAATATAAAAAAATAAATAAATAAATAAATAAATAAATAAAAATAAAAAAACCACTCATGACCTAAAACCCAAACGACCCACCGTCTTCAAGCGAAATTTCACGCCGTTTGAACCGCAAAACCGTAACATCCACCGACACTACAACAACCACACACTCTCCTCGTACATACATCTCCACGTACGGCCATGGCCGGAAGCGGATGCTCTTTGGCCGCGGCGCGAGCGGGCCGCGCTTCCTGCACGCCACCAGGACCACTTCCGCCTTTTAAAATGTGCACGTTACACATATTTTCCCGCTAAATAATACTAGTTGGCGCTCCGGCGAGTTTGCCGGGCTTCGCGTGTGTGTTGGAGGGTTCGGGAGGCTGCGATCGGCGTTCGGGTTTCGCTTTTCCGGAAGAACGGTGATTATGGGTGGGTAAGGCTTCGGTATAAATATTTGAGAGGTTAGTGTTAAAGTTTTGAGGGTTTGGGTGTTGGTTTATTTTGTGTTGTGAGTAGCGGTTTGTACCCGGCGTTGCTTGGGACTTTGTGAAAATAAATTGTGTGCCGATTGTAGTTTGTCACAATCAATCGCGAAATCAGCATCAGTCACATCCTTCGATTTACACGGTACTTTTTTTACACGTTTTCGCTTTTACACGGTTTAAAAAAAAATAAAAATAATCAATAATAATAACATTATTAATTTTAACATTTAATTCTATCACTAACTAAAATAGAAGAGCCACTGTGAGGCCATGTTCAGATGACAAGCGCTCCACGCGCGTTTTGATAACGCGCGTTTACGACTACATACATTTTATTCAGGCCGTACACATGCTAACGCACGTTTAACGCGCGTTTTACGCGCGTTAGCATGTGTACGGCCTGAATAAAATGTATGTATGTAGTTGTAAACGCGCGTTATCAAAACGCGCGTTGAGCGCTTGTCATCTGAACATGGCCTTAGGTAAACAACGAGTTAAAAAAACAACCAAATTATGCGTTTTTTGTGTACTTTTCAATTTACATGATTTTACATTACAAAATATACAATTTTGATTTACACGTTTTTCTCAGGAACCTATCTATCTACCGAGGATTCGAGGAATAGGTTATATAATATAGGTTATTATATTATAATTTGTACGGCGATGGATAGAAAAAAAACTTAAATGCGAAACAATATTAAAAAATTGAACGCTTACTTAGTTTCCCGGATTTCAAAGCACATTCTTGCCAAATTTAGTGAAGAAACGTCTATCGGTGTGGGAGTTTTTTGGATACACACATATATACATACATACACCGTTTGGGTTTTATATATATAGGTATTTGAATACTGGAAATGAAAAAGAGCTTAAGTGCTATTATTATGATTTTGAAATACAACAGTTTTTGTCAAGAAATTTGTATAGTGGCGCATACAATTGATATAAGTTTGCTGTTTATATGTCGTAAACCGTTTACGAGTATATTATAATGGGGAATATGTAATGTACACTAAAGGATACAAAATCAAACTACATTTGCGTTTTATTTAAAACGTTTATTATTAAAATATAATAGATTTAGAATATATTAAATAGAATTTTATTAACCAAACCAAAGAATATCGCATAAAAAAGATGATTTTTTTCTATATGTAGTTCTATTTTTATTAGAAAAATTCGTAAAAATATTTTCTGTCGTTTCTGATGTTTATTTTTCTAAATATATTTAAAGCGACATTGTCCATTAATTAAAAGTTATTTTGAGTGATAAATCCGTTAATAAATATATGATATTGGAAAAAATATGGGTGGGCACGTATATTTTATTGGTAGTGTATATTTGAACCAATCCAACATAACATAATCTAATCCAATCCAAAAATCCTATCAAAACAAATCAAATTAACGAAAAAAACCTTACCCAACCTTACCTTCAACGATGTGTATTTATGACTGATCCAAAAATACATGGACTTAATTAAATACTGTGACAGATATATACTTTTGGGGGCTTTGACAATATTTTAAAACATTGACGAATATAGAACGTATATAGAACGTATTTCTGGAATAAAACCGATTTTGGATTATTTGTCACGTAAGCTCTTTTTCATTTCCAGTATTCATTTATCGTTGTTTTTTTTCAGTAGGTTGGAGATCAAAAGATCATATACATATAAGATCAAAAATTCAATCAGTTTTCTTTTCATTAGAAAAATATATTGTTTTAAATATAAAAATCGTATAAACGGACTTATTAGAAAAAAATCTAAATTACATAATACAAATTTTAACGAGAGCATCAAACTGAACTCCCCCCGTACGAGTCTGGTGCGAATTTTCCACAATACGACCGTTTTATATATACGACCGTATAATACGACCAACAAAAATCCAAATTAAAATCTAGAATATTATAGGCGAAACGGTAACATAGCACACAGGTGGCAGAGAAGACGATGCCTTAGAATTATTATGGCGAAACTACTAAACCCCGTAATCCGTTGTATAGGACGCGTATAAGTTACTCTCCTTGCTCGACCAAGAGGAAAAAAATGATCCGGCAAAACGGATTATCCAATTATAAGCGGAGCAACTTCTATAAATATTCATGCGGCGACATCTTCATCAGAAAAGCGTACTGGAGGAGGTAAAGGAGAGAGGAAAATTGTAATTCAGAGAGCCTGGCTAGTTGCTGGCTGGGTGCAAGAGGGAGGAAAAATCTAATTTGACGAGGAAAAATCTACATATCTGACGAGGCTTTTCCGGAAGCCAAGGACGGTGAGGGAGAATCGAGGTCCTTCAAGGATGGGATTCGAGAATTCATTACGCGGTCGAACCGATATTGTGCATAGGCATTGTGACCTGCTTCCATGGGTATGCTTCAAAATAAGAATTTCCTTTCACAAAATTTTGGGATCAATTTGAAATTCATTAATCAATTTTTATTCGAAATGAATCTATTTTAGAATACATACAATACAAAGTGCGTTCAACCAAAATATTGAAATAGTCCTACTTAAATAAACTTATCCAGAAACCGCATCAGGAAAAGCTTTTGACCGTCCACGCCTGAACAACCATAAATCCCACGATAGTGAAAGGGGCACTACATTTGAAAACAACGATATTATTTTAGTGCCCCACGATATAAATCCAATCCAAAACCCTACATAAGAAAATCACATTAAAATAACTCGAATATTAAAAGGCGTACATACAAAGCGCGGCTTGTTACACAAATTGCGAACATACACAAGATTTTTCATTAAAGTTGTAAATTCGTACACTGCGGCAAAGAAGCTTCAGTTAGTATTCAGAGCATCAATCATAAAGCAATTTGCGTTTAAAGTTCTGAATGCGTTTCGTACGAACTGCAACTTAGTAAGTAGAGCGCGTTCGTGCAACGTGTACTCATTTATTTACTTTCGTCGGGGAAAATATTGCGATTTATCAGATATATGGGGTATTTCGAACGAGTTGCCACCGATCCGAGTGCGGTTAGAGATTTACATGATTCGCAAAAATTTCAGCTCGGATACACGTCTGCGTGTTGAGAAAATTTGCTACAAGTCCTTCGCAAGTTTGTAGCTTAAAACTTTTCTCCGACAACGTACGAAACACGAGTCGCAAACGACGTAGTCAACCTTGTTGAAACTGTATATACACGCCAAAGTTAGTTTCAATTCTATTGTATGTCCTTAAATATCTTATTTCGCTTGTGTTGTGCTGTTTTGTAATCGGAAGTATTGGTTGATTAAAATTTGACTTAGAAAAGTTTGAATGAACTTATGTACACAATAGATAAGTTTGCATAAATTTTAGATATGTATAAGCTACAAACAAACTTGAAATCTATTTTTTTTCGAATACGATAAAAATTTTATAACATTGTAGAGATCGGTTTTTTATATTATATCTGATTTGAAACGTGAAAGTACTTCAATTTATTTTAAAAATATTTAATTTTTACATGGATCATATAATATTATATATGTATGTACATATATAATATCATACGGTCAAAATGATACAATACGATTTGATTCCAATTTATATTATTAACTGGATGTGTTTCGTAACTTTTTTGTTATATTACATTTACATATAAAATATTTATAAAAACAAAAAAACAACAAAATCATATTACACGTACACCCAATAATTTTATATTTTGATCAAATGTAAATTGTGTTCAATCGTTTATTTCAAAATCGAAAATAAATACAATCCAAATCATTTTAATCCGATATAAAATAAACGAAACACATTGTATCATTTATATATATCAAATTTAAATAAGCTATACTAAATCCTTATCTGTTACATAATATCAAATGGAACCTTTCCTATATACATATTATTATAATTCAAGTAATAATTACTTTCATAAAAGTTTCATAGTGCATATCTAGTTCGGCACGACTTATTCATCCAATATTCCTCAGGCTTCAGACACCAAGCGGACGTATTATCTTCAGCACCTGGCCACCTTCGTTTCCACCCACACAGATTGTTTTGCATTTTTCGTAAGGCCAATATTTTTTACAAGTCTGCAAAGTCTGGCGCCCATATTGCGCTCGGCCCGTTCTTTATAGCGCGCGCACGATATACGCCCGAAGAAACAACATGTAAGTAATACGAATAAGTTTTTGAAAATAGTGAAATTTTTATATTATATATTAAGACAATATTTAAAACTATTTTTGATATTTTTTTTAAATAAAAAACTGAATTAACTATGTGTACCTGTTAATTTCTAATATATCAAGTGTTGCATAAATACAACTGTGGGCAGTCAAAATTGAAGTAGATATTTGAAGTACTTATAAGAAATTTATTACTTAAATATATTAATATTATATAACTATATAACTTAAATATAACTATATTTTAATTTGAAAAAGATAATCATAATAACATATAAAATATATGTATATGTATATGTATGTATATCGAGCTAATCTAATTAATTAGTATCAACATTTCACGTAAGTATATAATAATCTTTTTTCAATTAACCTGATCTATAATTTCTTAATATAAACAAAGCACAAAGTATCTCGAAAAATAAAATTTCCTTATATTGTGATAATTTAACACTTCATAATCGAAATGTAAACCCTTTCATTCCAACATATAATTGAGAACACTTTAAAGTGTCCCCTTCGAGTTTTGCGAACAATGTCTTTGAGGATCCGATAGATCCTCGAGACTTTAGGGATCAGTATACAAGTTTTGAGGACTGTTTTGCGGTTTGACATAAACATCTGAATTCTCGTGTCCAGTTCGAAGTATATTTAAGAAAATCGGTGACTGGCTTCATCTCTAAGCTCCCAGCTCCTGCCAGGATTAAACTTGTTAGCAAAAATTTCTGCTTACCCCCCCAAGTAGTTGAAAGATACTCCGACATTGGTGGAAAAGATTTTCAGACTGTGAGTTTCTTGAAAGTGTGATAGAAGAAAAAAACATGTCGGCTATTTGTCTGGAGGATCGGCGACCCTAATTAAAAGTGGGGACCCGCTAAAAGAATTAGCTACGTCTAGTACTTTAATTTGGAATTTCTTTCGAAATGTATTTTTTTTTTTTAATTAAAAGTATTTATTTAAATTATATAAAATTAAAATACTATTAAGAATTCGATATATTATATACTGAAAATCTTTAATTTTCATTAATCAAACTCAATTCCTATAAAAGATCAAACAAAAAATAGCACTGTTTAACACGAAAAAACATCATCTCCAACGATTTCTCGCATCTTACTTGAAACAAAAGAGAACAAAAAATAACAAACAAACAAAAAAAATAACAAACACGACACAAAAATCATCTAGCCGGCGGGCCAAGAACGAGCGAACCAATTAAATTAGCCGCTAACGCAGTAAGTAACCGGCGAACAATGAATCGCTTCCTCCGCTCCGATCCTGGAAAGGACAAGGGAAACAACCTGGAGGAAGGGGGACTTTCTGCAAAAAAAAAACGGGAAAAATCGGCGAAAAAACCGGGGAAAAACAGAGGAACTCTCTCTTAAATCTCGCTGAATGGACTGGCCGGTGGCGGTGTGGGGCCCGATGAGCCAATTTGATGATTCGCTGAAAACAAGGGAAAAAGTTGATTTTTTTGTTCGCTCCCTGTGTTCTAGGTGGTCGGCAAAATAAGCTCGTTTCGTTACGGTTTGGCTGCGAAACGGTTAACGGGGCGGTTTTTTGTGTTTTCCCGCGCGCTTTTTCGTTTTTCTTGTGCGTTTAAATCTCGGCGCGACTCGCTAGTTGCGGCTGGAAGTGAAGCGTTTTGAATAGTAATGCGAAAAATTTGTTTGAATTATTCAGTGGATAATATTTCGTGTTGTTTTAATTTTTGTTTGCTATATAAGTATTATATCATATAATAAATCATGAATTTCTAATAAATATTATTCTTTTAATCAAAATTTTCAATGTAGTTGAGTAAACTTTTCATTATTTTTTTATTAATTACGAATAATAAATATCTGAAAAATATTTTCTTTTAATTTATTGATTATATAAAAGTTTTTCAAATGTTTAACTGAAAGAAAATTTATCGTTTTTAGATTTTTAAATTTTATTTTTTATGTATCAGCTGTACGTAATTTAAAACCGTTTTGTAGTTGCAAGAGAATATATTAAATATCGTATTCTATTTTCGGATCATGTTATAAAATACTAAGTGGATGAAATTAAATATAAATATCACAAAAAGCATTTCGATGCAAATAAAAAATTTGACACAAAATCGATTCGAAAACTGTAAAAATCGAAATACAAACAGACACAATTTAATAAAAAAGCGAACATTAAAATTTCATTCGCTCGCCTGTCACACGTCGAAAATGCGCAATACGCACATTTCAAAAAAAAAACGAAAATTACCAATACAAAATAAACAACATCAAAAAAACCGAACTGTATACCAACAAAAATGCGCATTCGGTTAATGCCAAAATCGACATGCATTCTGTACGAAGCGCAGTCATTGCGCGTATCGACGTTGCATCGCCCGGTTAATCCGACGAGATACTGCGAATAAAACTGAAAAATACAAGAACAAAGTCAGAGGGGCGGATACTGAAATAAAACTGATAAAAAAGGCTGAAGCGCACGTACAAAAAGAGCGTAAATTGAATCTGCACATAGAGGGAAAGCGGTGCGGTCGCCGTAAACGCCGCATAAAAACGAACAAACGATCGACGTTCGAAAATAGATGCATTTTGTTTTTTGTGGTTGTGTTTTGGGTTTTAGGTATTGTTTGGGTGATGGGGTTGAGGATGGGATGGTGTATTTTGATAATATTTTGAGTTCGAAGAAGAAGCTTTGTGAAAAAATTTAAAATGCTTTGTGGTTGCTTTGGATTGTAAAGGTTTTTTTATTTGAGAAATAATAGGTTTTTTGAATAGTTTTGTACGGTCTTTATTATTTTTTTTTTGAAATATTATTCATTGTATTTGATTATCACAAATTACAAAGTAAAATATTTATTGAACCATCTACATTTTCCTTTATCACAAAGAAGAGAATTAATTTTCAAAGAGTTAAATACAAATACCGTTCCTTACCTTCTCATCTCACAGACTTACAACATACAGTTTTTACACTTCAATTTTATTCTTTTAAACATCAAATCCAATCTTTTAAACTTCAAATTCAACCATAGAAATGTATAATATTATTAAGACCAACATAGTAATCAATGAAAATTTCATTGAATTTGAAATTTAAAAACAATATAATTGTATATACAATTAGGCAACAATCTTAATAATACTTTCCGATGGTTGAATTTAAAGTTCAAAAGGTTCAATTTGAAATTTAAAAACTGTATAATGAGTTGATTCATTAAATTTTTGACTACAGTGGAACCCCGATTGACCGTTCTCGCATAATACGTTTTCCCGCATGGATCGTTTATTTTTTATAGTCCCGGCAAACATCCATAAGAATCAATGTTAAACAATCCCGCATTAACCGTTCCCCGATTTATCGATTTCTTCGATCTATCGTCTAAATATTATGGTCCCGTCACAAATATTATCCCGATTGACCGTTTTTGTTGCATATTTCTCCGAATTCGTAAAAAAACGGCGAGCAAGTTTGACACTTGCAACGTTCTTACGTTTACAGAAGCGTTATTGGCCTTTGAAAAAGTCAAATCATTTTTTTTATTCGAAAGAAATAGATGAATTTGTTATTAAAAAGTATGCGAGTTTGAGGCGTCTTTGTTTAAATTAAAGTCCCCAACTACAAAGAAGCAACTTAGTATTAAGGATTTTTTTGAAATATATTTTTTATTAAATATACAAAAATTTTTTTTTTTAATAAATATGTTTTTTCAAAATTTTACTTTTTTCTGCTATTACGTATTTGAAGCTTTCCCGCATTCATCGTTTCCCGCATGTATCGTTTTTTTTTACAGTCTCTTGAAAAACGTAAAATCGAGGTTTCACTGTATTACAAATCGCTCAACATATGTAATACATCGAAAAAAATTCAACACCATCAATCCAATGAAACACTCAAACTAACCAAACATCTAACCGAAAAATCGCACGGGCCCCGTACAAAAACGCACTTCCGCAAAATTTCGAAATCCCAGCAAAACACATCCGCAGTGAAATTTCAAAGCCGGATTAAAATAAAACAGTGTGTGCATTAATTACGTCGGCGTGCAATTTTACACGTTTACCAGACGGCCGAGTCGACAATGGCCTCCGGGCGCGGCGTAGTATATTTAACCGCCTTTTCACCGGATAAAATCCAATTGTTTCGCCCCAAATAAATTTGTCCATTGAAATAAACGGCCGACGGTATCAAATGGAAGGGCTTTCGTTTAATCAACGGAGGACGAGTGTGTGTGTCGGATGAAAAGGTTCGCGATTAAATAGAGTGGGAAAAATGTGTGATGCGTTAAGTTTTTTTTTGGGGTTGAAGATTTGGGAGTTTTGGAGAGTGATCGTTTTTTTGTGTCTTGTTATTTTAGTATGATATGAAAGGAAAATTATTGTTTATTTTTGCGTAAATTTATATCTATCTATCTATGTACATATGTATATGTCTACTTCTACTATTATATAAGTATGAAAATTTATCTGTTTGTCTGAGGACTGGAAAAGCCATGCCGATTACGCTAGTATTATATTATATAAAATTACTAATATGACTGAATAAAATGATGTTTTCGGAATGGGTCAAATTTTTCAACATATGAACCGTTCACTGCATACATAGATTAACTCCACTTTTTAAAAATCTTAAATTTATGTGTCAAAGCACTTGATATAGTCATAACTTTTTATGTTTAAAATAACTTTCCCGAATAATAAAGATTAACATCATTAAACGAAAATTTTTTTGGCCATTGAATAATAAATTATTTTTATCAGGGCCATTTTGATTAATTCCATAATCTGATGTAAATCATTGCAATAATGCAACTCAAATTCACTACATCTGTATTTATGCATTCTACACTATTTGTTTAAATTTATATTATAAAGGAAATTAAAAAAAAAAAACAATGTTCTTTGTTTAATTATATTCCTCAACTTTTTTTATGGAGTTAATCAATGTGTGCAGTGAACGGCTCATGTTATATTTTATTGAATATTATATAAATAATTTTAAGAACTCTTATATGAATTTGAAAACCTCACATATTGATTATTGCATAACTTCATATGTCAATAATGTTAAAGTATGTCAAATGGAAAATTCTTGAGCACTAAACTATCTACTTCATATATGTTATAATAGATAGTATACATAGTCGCAAATATTCGTTATTGAAATATTTTATTCAAAACATTTCCGATGAAAATTCAATAGAACTTTGATTTTTAAGACATACATATGACACTAGGGCTTGCAATTTACCGTCAAATTTCGATTACCAGTAAACGGTAAATAATCGGTCCCGTTACCGGTTTACCGGTTATTTACCGGTAAATAAAACCAGGGCTTTGGAGCGGAGCGCGAGCTGGAGCGCGGAGCAGTCGGAGCAGCGTTTTTTTGCCCGGAGCAAGAGCGGAGCCGAAGCAAAATTTTTTTAGAAAATTTTTAGTGCTCCGTGCTCCGATATATATATATTTTTTTAATTTTAATATTTGACATTTTGCATCGTAATGTTTATACATTTAATAAGTATTTACAGATTTTTTTAAAATATTTTGTAATACAAGATCTAAATCAAACTTTGGGACATAACATGTTGTATATGTATGTCTTTTGATTTTCTAGGGTTAAACTAGGTTTGCAATTTCTCAGTATTTATTATAGATAAAATAATAATAATTAACGTTGTTTTCGGAAATTTTACGCTGTTTTTAGAATAAGTCTCATGACATATCAACGAAAAAAATTTCGCTTGCGGCGCTTGTCTGTATTATAAATTAATTTAAAACTTTCATAAGTTATTGTTGAAATTCATAAAAAATATATTTACATTTGTTTAATTTTATAATGAGAATTAGTCTTACAATAAGAAAATTTATTAATTACAATAAAACGGTGGGCTGGAGTAAATCTCGTAGTAGACCTTGAGCTATACACAACTGGTTTAGATCTTAAGAAATCTATGAAAAAAATTTCGCCTGCGGCGCAATTTATTGTCTTTTTATATTATATTTTTTATATTCTTATGTTATTTAAATTAACGCTTCTATTAGATTTTTCTCTATTCGTAAAAATGGGGGGGGGGGGCTCAAAAGTTGAATAGCCTATGGCTTCTTATGGTCTAAATCCGGCCCTGACTATACCACTTTATAAATTTAATATTTTTTCCCTGTTTTCTCATTCTCACGGTGATATAATTCTATTTTAAGTTTTGTAGAAAATTCTTCATTTATTGTGTTTTCATAATTTTCAAAAACAGCATTTAGAGTTAGACTAAACATTTTTCGCGGTTTTCTCTCTACAAAATAATTTAATATTTAAGTTATTTATCAAAAAATAAATATTGCATGAAAATGCATTTAGTTATGGCATAATCACTTGTATTAATATCTATTTCGTCTAAAAATAGTTCACTGTTTCCAATTTTAATGTTCATGCTGGTGTTCGTGACATTCATATGTTTTTGATCATTAACATCGATCAAATTATAATTTATTCTTGCTGAACAATTCACATTCGCTGTCGAAAAATACAGTATAGTGGAAAATGCATTGCAGTGGAAAATTAATCATATGATAGAATTCTATCATATTATATTGACGTTCAGGGTTTTTCAGAATTTTCATAAATTACCCGGCGATATGTGTCTTATCTGTAGAAGTTCAAAATACAAATTAACACTTAATAATTGCACTCTGTTGGCAAGGTCGTTTGCCAAATGCAGACACAAGTTTGTTTGCTGATTCTCACGTTTATAGATAAATCCGATGGTAATTCATTCTCGCCAAAACCAATAACGATAACAATAGCCAAAAAACTTTTCTACGGAACTTTTCGAAGTTGACAGCTATTTGATAATTTTATCTGAATGATTCACTTGCCCGTTCCTAACAGCAGTAATAATCCGATGACGGTTGTTGGACAGAACCTCATCTTCGTGGATGTTAAGGTGAACTGAAGACAATAAGCTTTTGTCAAATGATAAACCGTTTGACCCCTACGAGATGCAAAAATGGTTCTCAATTCTCACATCCGTTTCACGATTGAATAAGCGATATTGAATTTGAAAATCACCAAACTAAATGTTTCATATCCTCGGATCAATCGTCGACATTTTAACCCTTAGCGATCGTATTTAGTTTTTAGTTGGTATCGCTTCCGTTCGACATTGATTTCAGGCATTGTTTAGATTTCATACCTGCGATCTTAAAACTGGAAGAAAAACGTATTTTGACCTTTTCGAAAAAATTCCAAAATAATTATTCAGCGACTACAATATCTTAAATCATAATTTAAAAAATATATTACCATTTAAATTATAAAAGTAATGATAATCTTTAATTTTAATTTGACTATATTCATTAAAAACTAACTATTTTATAATCCCCCACAAAAGTTACTAGGGAATTATTTCGAAGTTTTATTAATCAAAATATTACTATCAAAATTCGAATTATATTTTAAAATTGGATATTTTGAAAAGATTATCATTGAATAGGAATAATTCATGTCAGAAGATTTCACATTTTATACAATTTTCATCAAATTGAAATCTTTACTTAAAAATAAAATACATACTTTCTTACAGAATAATGAAAAAAATAATAAATTGAACATAATTCAGGGTCAATATAAGAGATTCAAATATTGTCGCCACGAGCGCGACATAGTACCAAAATACCAAAGATAAAATGTCGCACCCAGCGCGACGTTGGGCCGCTAAGGGTTTTAATTTTCAGTATTGTCAGAAGCGGACGTGTTATGAGGCTGAAATTAACGGGTGTAACCAGAGGCAGAGAGAAAGAGAGTCATTGGACCCTGACCCCTCTCTCCAAATATTGAAAATAATTATAAATTATACATTATTACAATTATTCGAAATTATACTAAAATTATAAATTACAATTATTCGAAAGATATGTATGTATATTAAGATGTTGTGTTGCCTCCTCTCCCTCCTAAAAAAATTCGGGCTACAATTGTGGTGAAAGTACGAGTAATTTATCCATCATCGCGTTTCACAAAAATAAAAATATGTCAATAATAATATTATTTAAAAAAAAATCCGAGCACGGGATAGTCCA
Source organism: Hydropsyche tenuis (assembly GCA_009617725.1). Classification (NCBI taxonomy): domain Eukaryota; kingdom Metazoa; phylum Arthropoda; class Insecta; order Trichoptera; family Hydropsychidae; genus Hydropsyche; species Hydropsyche tenuis. Next base: position 3,419,118 of record VTON01000009.1, read on the forward strand.
AACTCTCTTAAATTTGGTATCGTTTTATACAATTTTTTTAAGTCAGGTTGGCACCAAAGGCGCAAAAAAAAATAGGTCGTCTTTGCACTAAAAAGTTAGGGTGCCTTCTAAATTAAAAATAAAGATAAATATGTATTTTAAAATAACCACTAAATAATTAAAAGTATTGTTTATATTTTTTAAGAAAAAAATATTTTCTGTGCATATTTTTTAATACTCAATTGACCTTTCGATCTTTAATGAATATTTCCAATCTAATATTTTTCAGTGCAATTTAATTTTGATATTTTAATCGTATGCAAAATTTGCTATTTTTAAATGCAAGTATCAATTTGATACGTGGAGAAAAATATCGATAAAACTGGTCCCAAAATATTATATATTCTGATAAAATATATTATATTTGCCCTCGCATATTTTTTCCAATATCATATATTTATTAAAAAATTTATTAGATACTCAAAATAACTTTTAAATAATGGATAATATCATTTTAAATATATTTAGAAAAATAAATACGATCAGAAGTAATAGAAAATATTTTTACGAATTTTTCTAATAAGAATAGAACTATGGAAAAAATCCAACTTTTGTTTTCATGCGATATTTTTCGTTTCATTTAATCGAATTCTTTCATTCCTTTATTATTTTCTATTAACTAAATTATGCTTAATTCAAAAATGCATTGGAGATTTATTTCACTTTTATTTTTTAATGCTATTATGCAAAAAAAATTGTATAATCATCACACTTTTCAAAAATTTTCCAACAATTATAATAAAATTTATATTATTGAGAAACAGACCATTACAAATCTTCAATTATCCATTAAAAAAACCTCATACACACCATAAAAACCACCAACCGCACAAAACTACACATCACCCCACCAAACCCGTTTCGATTTCCATCCCTTTTTCCCCACCATCCTTTTATTTTTATCGGCGAAAAGAGACCCGGAGGAGCAGGCAGTATACACGTCGACTTCCACAGCCTGGAAAAAGCTGGCTGCAGAAGCTGTCACTTCTCGAAGAAGAACACTTATGAAATTTCACGCGGCTTTAAGCCGCCGAAAGTCTCGCGATAAAAGCTCGCCGATAAGCTCTCGGCGACATCGTCAAGTTAAACGGGCGGGAAAATTCTCTCACCTTTCCCAGTTCGAAAGAGACGTTTTAAAATTTCACGACGCCTTTTTCGTCTGTGTATTGACGGATGCGGATATAAATGTTTCGAATTGTGGTTGAAGATGTGTGCGCTTTGGGGTCGTTTAAATATTTTTATCGTTGTGCATAAAATGCTTGATTTTTATACTATTTTTATCCCTGTATTGTAGTGGAAGTTTTAATTTAATATAATAATTAAGATCTAACTCCTACATAGAACCATTTATATTAAAATAACTAATTTTATTTAACATCCCTATCCCTAATCATTGTACTTCTCAGAATTACTTTATTTATTATCATCACATTCAATAATACATCAAATGCTACATCGAAAAGAAAAGAATATGCATAGAAAATTTATATGATTAACGAAAACACAATACATAATTGAAATAATGATTTTGATACTGAAACACGCAGTTACTTATAATTTTCATAGTGAATAGATATTAACTTATTAAACCAACTAGATATGTTTTAGATATTCATATTTATAACTGACCCAAATAATCTATCGACTATTCGAATTGTATATTAAAATGTTCAGTTATGATTATATAATAATCAATTATGTTTGTTTGATGTGTAAATTTCAATATCGTGTGAATATTTTACATGTACTTAACAAATGTTTAGAATGTTGTTACTCATTTTATTTTGAAAATATTTCAACAATTTTATATTCTTTCATTTAATTTTATACTTATATCGGAGAAATAACAGTGTAAGGCTTCTATGTTCAGATTACATTTTGCCGTATCAATTTTGTTACGGCTGCATATTGCATATGCAACATTGCAAGACTATCTCGCGTTCTCCGTTCTTACCATATTAAATTTCCCAATTTTCCACCTTCAATTCAATCCATGCATAAAAATTCACACAATAATATAAAATTCGACAAAATTATTTTAAAATTAAAAAATATATTTGTACATATATTTTATTTCTGAATCGTTCAAACGCAATACCAACATAAAAACTTTTTAATGAACTTTGATCCATTTAAAATACAAAAATTACATTTCATATACACAAAGAATTCATTTTACTGCAAAAGAATGTGCTTTAAAGTGCACTAAGAACGGAATCTTACGTAATCAAGTGCATTCGTTGTGTGCACGTGCTGCGATCGGTGCAAAGGCAATGCAATATTTGCATTCGCGCAAAAGCGAACGCTTTTAATAAAAGGCTTTGTTGTTGTTGTTGTTTGAACGCACGTTTGTTGACTTCTTGCTGAAAATCGCTGGGATTTTTCTGCAGAAAATTACACTATTGTGCATTCGAAGCCGTTTCGGAAAACTCCGCGTAGCGCGAATAAAAGTATATGCACGGTACGGTGCAGCGTTTGCGAAATTCAATTAATAAAATTGAATAGGAATTATTTTTTATATTCATATACTGATATATTTTTGAACTTTTTTAACAATACACATCGAAAAAAGTGTTTTGAAATCCTTTCATCTGCAGATTAAACCTCAAAGCCTTTATAGAATATTTAAAAGACTTCAAAGAACTATTTTATATTTAAATTAAATTCAAAGTGTTTTCTTATAAATTTGTAAGCATTCTATGTAAGTATTTTTTGAATAATAAGTTGTCGACACGAGTGGTTGACTTTGCACTTGTGGTTGACTATTTCTCAGAAAAACATAAAAATTAAGGTTTTTAAAGACAATAGACTTTTAGAAAGGATGCAATAGATAAGATGTAATGTACAGCTAATCTATCGCACACTTTCCGAAAGATTATCGTCTTTATAAACCTTAATTTTAACATTTTTCTAAGAAATAATCAATCAATAGTACATAGTCAACCACATAATTTTACTTATTAAAAATTTTACAAATAAATCACACGATTCTAAAACGCTTTTAAACACTACAGAAATATTCCATTCAAATTCTAATATTTTTGAAACGTTTTCGCATAAAAAAATATCACGAATACGTACTATAATACTAGACCATCACGTACACAAAACCTACATTCAAATTTCCAAAAAAAAAAAAATACCCAACCGATATTAATTCCACTTTTACAACCCAATCGAACGATCGACGTGCATCCAAACCGGGATGCACTCGAAGCGAATTCGAAGTTTTGACAGGCGGGCGGATTATCAGGCTGCACCGAAGGTGGGCCCCCTTCGAAATCCACCAGGTCCGGACTCGATCAATTATTTAAAGCCACAATACGCCGATGGGGTGGCCGCGACCCCAGCCCGCTAATATAGGGGATGATTGATAGAGACCCGGGGACTGCGCTGGTCCCCGAGCGGACCTGGGATATTGTGCGGATTTTCCGTTTGTTTATTATGTGGGTTTTGTTAATTTGGATTTTTATGGGGAGTTTTGAGGTTGGTCGTTCGGATGATGGGGGTTTTTGTGATGATTGATTGTGACGATTGGAAGTTGTGGTGGTTTGAATGTTTGAGCTTGTGATTTGTAGAAAATCTTGTATTGGGTGCGGAATTTATTAAAAAAAAATTGGTGCAGTTTTTATACTTCGAATTGGAGGTTTTGCATTTAAAATTGGGCGTTTTATATTTTGAATGAAAAATTTTATTATGTAAAAGTATTAATAAGACCGTTTTTGTAATTATCAGTGAAATTTACCACTATGCATTCTTGTTGGTTTAATTGATTTCTTCGACAACAGTCTTATTTATTTTTCCATAACTAAATTTGAAATATGAAATGTTTAATTTGAATAGTAAAACATCTAATTTGAAATTCAAAACTTGTATACAATTTAACAAATCGATTTCATGTTTATATAAAGCTTATTTCATTCATGTGTATGATGTATTAATTTATAGCAAACGAGTTCAATTATAACATACATATTTTAAAAGCCATTAATAATCATTATGATCAAAGAAGCACAATAATTTCATCAAAACGCCACACACAAAACACATTAACCTACAAAAAAACTTTTAGCCTTCAAAACTCCGACCGCACCTCTATATATTATACTATCGAATCCGCGAATCATCACATAACGAAAATACAATCGGAAAATTGATTATCCATTTACGGACTGTATATATTTATTTATTTACTCATCTTTCTCCCCGGGTAATTTATTTCCATTTTCAACTGACCTCAGCCCCTCCCTACAGAAAATAATAAAAAAAACCACATACAAATATACAGCCTTCGAGAGGGGACGGGTCCGTTTGACTTAAACGCGGAACCCACCTCTGTGAATCCGAAAAGCGTTCACGGTCCGAATGATAAAAATTGATTGATGGACTCCGGTTATTGATGGAGGCTTTATATAATGAAATATTTTCGTTTGGCTTCGACGCCGAATCGTCTGAAAAAGGTTAACTGCTTCGGAAGCGGTGTGCATTACCGCTTTGTGGTCGGATTGTTAATATTTTTTTTTGTTTAATAAATAAACATCGTTGAGTATGATTGATTTGATAAATGTACAGTAATTTTTCAGTTTAAGTTATCCTGGATTTTGATATGATCAATGTTTATTCAATAAATATCCTGATTTTCTCAAAAGAGATTCTATTTTGTATGGTTTCAATTTTTTCTATATGTTCGAAATTGTTCTACTTCTATGCTTTTTTACGATGTGAATTTTTTGTTGTAGGTAGTTTTTAATTGAAAGCTGTCAAAACTGAGCTCTCGTCGAATCAGCGGATAGATCGTATCTGTAAAATTAATGTTCTTTTTATCTGGATTGAAAATAAATTTTCGTAATTAATTTAAGCGTAGTTCGATACTAGATAAGACTATTTTGATGAACAAAAAATAATAGAATAGAATTTTTTTATCTTTTTAAAACACTTAAAATAATACAAAGCCATTTTTCCACTTAAAACTTTAGTGCAAAATATTTAATAGACTCATTCATAACTGAATAATTCCAAATTCACTTAAATTTAGAACAAAACAAAACGCAAACATTTCAAAATTAAACCGACCAAATCTAACGTGCAGAAATAACTTTATAACTATATAAACTTTTCAAAACTTATTTTCCATCAACAATAAAAAAAAACCTTTCACGATACCGTTTCGTGCCGAAAAAGTTAATAAAATAAGGCGTAAGACTATCTTTCTCCGAAATCTGCCTAATTTGTTATAGTGAGAGCTCAGAGTTTAGATAAAAAAAGACTACAAAAACCCGAACCACCATAGATTTCAGTAAAATTTCCACGCGAATAAAAAAAAATACACCTTCGTGATTATCTCTCCATCGTTATACGTTGAGCGAGTGGCTCTGATACTATAAACACGGAAAATTGATATTGATGAGCCCGCAGTGGCCGCAAACCGCACATTCAAACAACTGTCCCATTGTTTGAAAGCTTTTCTGTATTATTTATACATAAAATATATGTATGTTTGTGGGCGAGCGGAAAAAAAAACTTTGCCGTTTCGTCCGCTGAATTGGTTTTGTAGTGGTGTTGTGGAAAATCTGTTTCGATGTAATGCTTTGTTGTTGAATTAAATGAAATGTTGTTTTTTTGTGTTTGGATAATATTGTCGTGGTGGTTAAAGGTTTTGTTGTAAATGATTTTATTAGGCCTATTGGTTTTATAATATAAAAATGTAACATCCTTTTAAATATGTATTGAATAAAAAAATTTGAAAAAAATGTGAGCGATTTTTTTAAAATCTGTCTATAGTACTAATATATTCTTATGTTACAAATAATGTTTTTTTTATTGTTTTAATAGTTATTTTAAATTTAAAATAATAATAAGACACTTAAAATATCAAAAACGAATGAAAAAACTCAATAGTTTTCAACCATTATCGAAATTTAATGATAATAATTATAAATAATAAATAATTATAAACGTTTTGATAAAGAATGATTTTTTTTTAAAGAAAATTTGTCTACACAGTATCTACTGTATTTAAGTTAAATATTATGACGATGAAATAATAAAGACAATATTTATAAATTTATATTGTACATGTCACAATCCAAGTGTATTTCAGTTCATGTATATTTGAATCGGTTATAAATACACATATTTTTGAGGGTTGAGTTGGGTTAGATAAGGTTAGATTGGATTGGGTTATATTTTTTTCGGAAATCTCCTTTATTTTGATCGATATTTTGGATTGGGCTAGATTAGGTTGGGTTGGACCAAATATACATAGACTAATAATAATACACACAGACTGCAACGTATTATCAAATAAATCTGCATTTACTTTCTCAATTATTAAGAACAAACTTCATAATTCACCAAAACAATTCCATTATTTTCCCCCAAAAAAACACAGACACGTTTCCGCAACCGTCTATTTAGAATTTCCCTCGCGCGCAAAAAATAAACAAAAGTCGATTTAAAAAGTTTCCCCGATTGATTGTTCCGTTAGCAAAGAAAGCAATCGCGGACTCGGCGCAAACGCCAAAAACAACACTTAATTGTTTTCCGATCATATTATATATATAAATATATATATCTTTCAGCGATTTTTTCGGTCAGAAAACAGTTGTTTTCGGCACGGTGGAGATTGAAAATATCGCGTGAAAGAACCGGCGCCGACCAATTCTGACAGTTTTGATCTTCCGGCAAATTCGCGGGCGCGTTCCGCTTTTTTGTTCGGTGGAAAAATTAACGCGATAACAATACGGCGAAATTAATTGAAAAACCACCCTCGTTTGGATGGTGAATTTACAAGAAAATTAGCTGTGAACGAAGCGTTTTTTATCGGGTGTTTTGTTTATGAGCGGGTCGCTTGTTTTCGAAAGGCGTTTGTATTTTTTTTCTATATAATTTTTATCGAAAGTGAAAAAATGTGTGTTTTATTTAAATAGCTAATACTTGTGACTGTACTTTTTACTTCTGAACAGATAATTGAGGTGACTTTAATTTATTTTTTTCAACTTTCTTACTTTGAAAGTTCATTTATAATGATTTGTTCGAAAAATAAACTCATTTCTACTCTTGGTATATTATTTATATCAAAACTAATACTGTTATTTATATTTTTTATATCTTTAGTGTTAATTAAATACTACTATATTAATTATATTTCAATTATTTCCATTTCACTTAAAAAAAAAAAAAAAAAAAAAATTTACGCTTTCTATAATAACAACTAACCCTTCATTGAATTCTGTTGCAAATTTTCAACAACGTCTAAAATGTTACTATGTTTCCATATAACTTTAAAAATCCATTGATTTTATAATTTCATTATGTAAAGTAGAAATTACCCATGAATAAACTATTTTATCGAAAAATAAAAATGCATGCAACGAAAGGTTAAACAGTAAAATAAAATAAAATACTTTTCAAAATAATCTCTATTTTCATTAGATTCTATTATAAACTTTGACAGTTTTCTTATGAATAGATATAGTGCATAAAACATTTAAGTCAACAATATTTCGTTTAAAATTAATATATAAATTTTATTTAACGTTAATTTATCATGAATTTCTTAAACTTAATTGTATTTTCTATTTATTCAATATTTCAACATCAATAATTTTATAAAAATTCCAAAAACCTTTTTTAACACTATAAAAAAAAAATAAAAAAAAATATACATCAACCTAAAAAATACCCACATTCGAAACAAAACGACCCATTATCAAAAAAACCATCATAACACAACACAGGCCCAGTTTAATTAACGATTCCCCGTAAATCTGGTCGCTTTTGTATCTTGACCGCAATCAATTAACGTTTGATTAACGCTCCTAGTTTGCATCGCGCCGATAAATCGCAACATCGAATTTCGTTTAACCCTTTAACTGCCTGCGATGACATCGCTGCATCGGTGCTGATGCGACCGTGCTCGTTCGGCCGGAAGTGAACGTGTTGGAATTGGGACGTTGAGAGATTTCGGGGTGTTGTGTGGTTAAGGGTTGGGGGTTTGGGTGTTTAGGGTTTTGGGGAAATTCGGTTTTGGGTTGTTTTGATATTGAAAATTTGAATGAGTTGTGTTATAAATTTATTTTTAGATGAATGGGATTCTAAAAAAATTTAAAATTAATATATGGTGTTTAGGGTTTTTGGGGAAATTTGGTTTTGGGTTGTTTTGATATTGAAAATTTGAATGAGTTGTGTTATAAATTTATTTTTAGATGAATGGGATTCTTAAAATTTTTTAAAATAAATATGTGATGATTTCAATATTTAAAAAGGTTAGATATTGAAGATTCGCGAGAAAAAAATATGTGTGTAGTGAAAAAAAATGGAAGGCTCGAATTTCTTGCTATTATGAAATTTTCAGTGCTGCAAAAAGATACATTACTTTTCTTCTGAAGTTCTACAACTTAAACGTCCCATTAGCTCCATCTGCTTCATGGTTTTCCGCTTCAATTTTCACTTCTGCGGGTTTTCCCTCATCGGTTTCGAACTTTTGTCCGGACGTTAATATTTTCAAGAGTCGTAAGAGGCTTTGTATTTATAATAATAGAACAATTTTGCGTAATTGTTAAATCACAGTTTCCACTTGAGATAACACCACGAGAGCCTTCTAAATATACAACAATTAATCATATTCAAACATTAAATTATTTCAATTCGACAAAACCATTTATTTTCGCTCTTTATACGAAAACCCCCATAAATCAATTACGACGAATTGATTCATGCATTTATGCTAATGAAATTGCGCCCATTAATTCCCGCCCTATCTTACAACCCGTTACAAATTTAAACATGGATTGACAAAGCCTGAAAACCGCACATTTTTTTCATCATTTTTCAGCACAAAAAAGGGACAAGGGTCGTCTCATCGCCATGTGGCGATAAGTATCATAACTTGTCGACACGGCGACTTTCCCGGCCATCGGATCGCGCGGACGCGAAAAAACTGCGGATTTGTCATTCGTATATATCGTAATGTATGTATATTATGCATACTAGCGGCTTGTACCCGGTGTTGCTCGGAACTCTGGTAAAATAAATTGTATACCGATTGTAATTATTGTCATAATCAATCGCGACGCCGGCACATTATATAGGTGTTCGCAAAGTGTAAGTGCAATTTAAAAGCACTCTCTAACTGAAGCGCACTTACACTTTTCGAACTCCATATAATTTGTATGGCGATCGATTAAAAAAACTGAAATTCGAAAATATATTAAAAAAACTGAATGCTTACTTAGTTTTTCCGGATTTCAAAGCACATTCTTGCCAAATTTAGTAAAGATCCGTATAGACAAATCTTCACTAAATTTGGCAAAACTCAAACGGTGTATGTATCCAACAAACTCCTAAACCGATAGCGGTTTAGGAGTTTATTGAATACATACATACATATATACATACATACATACATATATAGATACTTACATACACCGTTTGAGTTTTATATATAGATAATATGCATTATATATTCGGCAATATATTTCGCATTATGAAATAGTAGGTGGGAAAGTGTCAGCGTCGTGTCAGCGGGCAGGACGTGACTAGTACCTCCGCCCCCGAGGACGTTGCGTTGTCTGTCCCGTTTCCAAGTTGGAAAAGGCGACAAATTGAAAAAATAGAGCGTTTTCAGACAGTGCTGAAGAGGGCAAAACGAGAGGAAGGAATATAAATTATTTTCGTTTCCTGAATCCGGACGCAACACGCGAACCAAATATAAAACTGCGATGGTGCGTCGTTCGTGGAAATATGGTTGTTTATTTTTAGGTTTTGTTTGTGGGTGCTTTGTTTTTCATAAAAAATGTGATGGTTATGTTTTTAAATAAATTTGGTATTTTTTACGAATTTTATGTGTATAAAAATGTATATCATGTGTATTTCAGTAATTTTAAAATATTTTTCGTTTTTATTCTACATATTTTTATATGAAATTTTTGTTTGATTCAATAAAATACTTTGCAAATTAATAATGAAAACACCAAAATGTTTGATTCAATTTTTGTTAAATTTCGTTCATATGACTATACAATATATAAAAACAATTTATTTTTCTACAATATAAATTCATATACAGGTTTCACACTCTGAATTCAAACTCAAATATGACCGTATCGTTATGACAACCGTTTTAATAATACATTTCGATACTCAATTTTGATTTTTAAAATATTAAATTTGAATAGAATGAATTTGCAGTTTAAAATGTTGAATTTGAAGTTTGAAAGGTTGAATCTAGAATATAAACCTATACATATTAATCTTCACTATATTTTATCAAATAATTATCATTTTCCCCAACCCTTCTCCCTAACAACCATAAAACTACATATACGTATACGAAATATTTTTATGACGTTGTAAAATCTCCAAACGACTCGCCGACCCACAGCCTAATGATTTTCCGATAAAGAACCACCACTGTACCCAGCCTCGCTTCCTCAAGAACCTGCAACCGACGAAAGGAAACTCCCGACTAGATACGTGGAAGACGACATCCAGTGGAAGAGGAACCACCCGCGGCGGAACACTTCACTTGTTGACAAATGAAGAGGGATTCACGAAAAATGGTCTGTCACGTCTTCTTTACCGGCAGGACGATCAAGTGTAAACTTCGAAGCCTCCCCCTCATACCCGTTCCAGTCTCGTGAAGTTGCTCCTTGGAAGCCTTCGGAATCGGGGGTGGGTTTGGACTATTTATCACGCCTTTTATTGCTGGATCTCTAAGTAAAATGGTGCTGACCCAAGCCAATAGTCGAACGCTTCTCGCCTTCGATGCCATCTATCAAGTGATAGTTGAGATTCTAGGGAGTTGTTAGTTTTTTTTTAATATAAATGCTCGTTGAATTATGTAAATATTTTATATTTAAATCACCGATAGAATTTTATAATATTTTTTTTTAAGTGCACCCAATCCTCTTTTTACATGGAAGATACGTTCTAAAGACTACTGTGTAATTAAATGTATGGTGGCCGTATAAAAATTGGAGATAGGTTTCAACAGTATATTTGGATAAAGCTTCCATCCAAATTTACACCCGATCCTCTTTTTACATGGAGATACGTTCCAGAGACTACCGTGTAAACAAAAAACCGTGTAAAAAATGTATGGAGACCATACAAAAATTGGAGATACATAGGTTCCATCAGTATAACATATTTGGATAAAACTTTCATCCAAATGTATCATACTTTATAAGAAATATGTAATGTGAAAAAATTTCTCCGTGTAAAAACATAATTTTTTTTTATTTAATAACTATAATTACATACATACATATAATTATAACAGTATACTGGCCTGCACCGAATCTTACCAGAGTGGCATAATAATGCTTTTTTTATACCGTGTTAAATGAAAAAACCGTGTAAAAATATAATCAGTTCTTCTTCCTTCAACCGTATTATTTAGGAACCGTGTAAAAAGAGGATTGGGTATCTAGTTTTTAGGATTCATATAATAATTTTGAATCTAAAACGATAGCAAAAATTTTTTATTTAATAATTTTTTTTTAATCTAAAGTTAAATCATATCCCAGCACAAACATCTCGAAACATCCAAAGTCGTAAAACAAAATTATCCAAACACAAACTGTTCCGACGTAACGAAATCCATTAGACCGCGGAGCTTTTTCGTCCCCCGACTACTCACTTCCGCGAATATATTTTTTATTCAACCCCCGAAGACCGAGCGAGCGTTGACAGCGCTGAAAGCTTCTGATTTTGTTTGTTCAGTGGTTATTAAAACTTTAAATTGGGGGCAGGATGAGTGGAGAGTAGTTCTTTTTTCTTGCACCCTCCGTCTTATTATTTCGACGCGGGCCGTACAAATTCTCACCTCTTTCATTATCATATCTTGTGCCCGTCCACAAAAGAGGAGGGTGCTTAATTCGTTTTTGCTGAAAAGTTTTCGCAGAAATGTTTATTCATATCGCACAAGGATTCAGACATCGGGAATAAGCTGTTTTCCTGTTTTTGTTTGCGGTTTGAGTAATTTTGAATATTTGGACAATATACTATTTTCATTCGATAAATTAATATTTTTTGCAATTTTCTGATTTTTTTTATATTATAATAATATTTTTTATATACATTCAATAGACGTTTAATCATTATTATGTTGTAATTTATGAAAATACTATCGATTTTTAAATAAATTGTTATCTTCACCAATTTTTCTTAAAAAATATAATTTATGAAATTGTTATGTAGAATTATTATCATAAACAGATAAATGTTTAGTATTAGGCATAGATAAGGCATCTTATCAAGGTTGTTAATATTTTCTTAATTTGACCCAGTTATTCCATTCGCAGACACAAAATACAACACTCTCTCACAAAATAAAATAACCAAAAACCCAAGAATAACAAAACTCAAAAGAAACTATAACAATCCAAAGATGATCCGCAGAATATGGCCAAAGTTCAGCAAACACACACACCTTCTTTTTTCATCTCAGAAATCGCATTCGGACATCTTTATTACGATGGTACTTTCGGATGGAAACTCGTCGTTGGCAAAGACCCGTTTTGCTTGTCTTTCCTCGACTTAGAGAGCGTCTTGCGCCTCATTAAGGCTGCTGGCCCGAACGTCTCATTTCGTACAGTCGACCGAAGCGAAACTGCATCGAAACTAGACTAAGAAGCCTTCCGCTTGCGAAACTTTGCATAGTAGTTCGTGTGAAATTGGTGTTTTGGTTTGCAAATGTTGGAAAGAGTCGAATTAGTATTCAAAATTTAATGATTAAATAAATAAAAAAATATTCGAGAATTTTCAATTTAACTATACTGTCGTTTCCTGTCCGCCCTTTGATTTTTCCGATTTAGCTCGGAACGAGTTTGCTTTTTCCCTTAGTTATATCAAAAGAGAAACACAACTTGACGATTCAACTTAAAAAGTCCATGAAGTTCGATACTATTGTGCGCCATTATTTATTCTTCGTAGCTACTGTTCGGCTTTTATACCTGCAAACGTTAGCTGTTTCCTTTTTTTCGTTTTACTTTAACCGATTCAATCCATTACAGTTTCATGAAGCTAAATATACGATTTCATATAATTGTAACTACCATTGAAAATCAATACATTTTTTTTATATAAAATTATTTCAATATGAAATTAAATAAAATTTTAATCCATTTCTCACAAATTAGGCAACTCTCTCACCGCTCCGTCGCCCCCATTGATGAACTTTTTCTTTCAGCGCATCCGGAAGAATCCACCTCTCATTTTCCACGAAAATAGTTTCAAAGGGATCCACGGACTATCCTCACAATATATACCGAAAGTTGTAGGTGAGCATCGTCGCTGATTAAAGCATCCTAGGTGTTTCCATCCGAAGTTTTCGGCGACCGTCAGAGAGGAGGGAAGAAAATCAATTCCGTCAAATGAGATTGCACTTTATCTGTTACTGGTGAGCCCTGTTCGGGCCGATTGGCATTCTCTCGTCGACTCCAAAGTTTCCATCCGAAGAAGTTTCCAAAGAAGTCGGAGCAAGGATGGGGAGGAATCGGACGTGAGCCCAGATGTGGATTCTTGAAAAATTGACCCGAAATGAATAGATGCGAAATCGTTTTTCGTGTTTAAAAATTATACGAAAATCGCTTACACATATACGAAAAAAGGGCATAGCATCACGGCTACGAAAAAGCGATTGTTTTTTATGAAGACGTTATTTAACCAGAGGAACCCTCGACGTCTTCAACGAAACCCACCCACCCCCTTTTTATATCTGTTACCTTTTTGCCCCGAGGGTGGCTTAGTGGGTGGACGAATAAAGCTCGGTCATAGACACACCTTTTCCGTGTCGCAGGATCGTTACGTCTTATGTGGTCCACCTCCTTTCCTACTCCTCCAGGGCCCTGGGTGCTCCTTATCCTCAGATGGGAGTGCAGGAATCGAAGAAGGACCCGCCGGTTTGCTTCGAAAGGATCGGTTACTCGTCTCGAGAGGGTGGCTTATTGAAGGGAGGGTTTGTGGGATGCGGGTGGTTTGATTGCGTTTTAAGCATTCTAGGAATTATTTTGTTAAAAAAAAATACCACGTTCGGTGTGGTACGTGATTTGAAAATGGCGACGATTCGAATTATGCCCGGTAATGAAAATTAGTGCGATTACACAACTGCAACTAGAGTACAATACATAGTGAGCACAAAAGCAGCTCGTCCACGTAATAAAATAAGGGCGTTGCACACAAAGAATGCATAATTAGATATGGCAGGTGCATAATAAAACACTGAGCTCGTTGCACACGCTCGCTAATAAGATATATGCAGTTTTTTTCACATCAAATGCACTTTGTACGGGCAATTTCACTCAGTTTTTATCATTGCACGAAATGTTTTATTCTAAATATTTCAATTACTAAAATTGTATTATTTTAAAATTTTGTTAAATAAAAAGTAAAAGTTTTTTCGATAAAAATCATGATCAGGAATATTTATATTCATATAATAAAATTCAAAGAATTTTGCTATAATTAAAAAATTGCTCAATACAAAAAAGTCTTGTATAAAATTGCTATGAAAATTTTGTATTATTTTTCATAAAATTTTCTATAAAACCTGAATTAACACCCACTTTAGATGAACGACGCAAAAAATTAATATCCATAGTTTTCGCCACGAAAACATGAAAAAAGCGCATTCTCGAAGCGAGCTCCGAATTACCATCGTAATAGAGAAGTCGAGGCGAATTTTTCGATTTTCCCGTCGGCAGCAAGTCGACAGGCAAGAAGAAAAGCGCTGAGTGTAACGAAAACGTTGAATTTTCCGCAGATTATTATTATAATTAAATCCGAGCCGGGAATAATAAGTTATGAAGACAGAACGAATGACAGACAGCGAGCTACGAACATCTGCGCACTTTGTCGCCCAACAAGAATTACATTAATATATATGGAACGTATATTATTAAGGGCGCGAGTAGAATTTTTAATTATTCAAGAAGATTAGTCCCGCCAGAAATGTGTAGAATTATGATGTATTCTGGTATAGGATTGTGATATAATTAAATGGGAAGGTAGTGTTTAACGCTTCCGAACACGTACTAGCTTAATTCGGGGAGGATAAAACTCGGCAGCATCAAAGTCTTAATCCTCCGGTAAAACCACTAACTTCGGACTCGTCTTATTTGGAATCGGAAATTTATAAATGTGGATATTTGATAGTTGTATTGTTATTTTGATTATTAAATTTTGATTGATTTTCAAAGATATCAAAATGGAAAACTTATTACCTGAAACAATGGCGCTGAACATACCATTTTTGATGACAGTGTAAAGTCACAAAAGTATTAAAAAAAATTATATGTAAGAAATATGTGGCTTTATTATTATACACAAGTATAATATATGAATTTTGTTAACGTGAAATAAAAAGTTATAAAAAAATAAGAAATTGAATCTATGATAAAAATAAACTATAATATATTGAATCATATTAATTATTAGATATTTATTATATTTTTTAGGGAACAAAATATACTACTTAGTATTTTTTTTAAATTGGGGTCAGTATTTAAGTAACTTTTCGGGATAATATTTAAATAACTTTTCAGATCAGAGTTAAAGTATTTTTCGGGTCATTATTTTATTAGGTGGACTGGCCACCTAAATAAATTAATATATTACCTATATATAAATTATAGTAATGTTAGTTAATCTAACTTTAGCTAGTTAAATTGAGTATGGGAATTACAATAGTGTTGAGTATTAATTAAAAAATTGAAGAACGTGTATACCCTATATATTAATTACCAAACTTATACATTTGCGGAATTGAACGTTTTGACAGTAACTAAATCCCAACAAAGCGTGCTTTATTAAAATATTATGACAAACTCCCGATAATACAAAAAGTTGTCACCTGTCTATGCTGTCCAAAATATTGACGATGAATACTGACCGCATAGTATAAACACCGACCATATTCTATATAATATTAATATATAATAACCACAATTTTTTTTGAATTTTTTTTTTTAACTAGAAATGATAGACTATTAATGAGAGCTATTTTTTTTAAAAAAACTAAAATATAAATTAATTTTATATAAAAAAACTAAAATATAAATTAATTTTATATAAACTTTTACAAAAGTAAAGATACCTAACAACTCAATACCTATCATAAATCCAATAAACGACTCGAGATACGCCCTCGCGCAACATTTAATACGACACCGCCCATATCGACTTTTGAAATCTACGCGTTTTTTTTTCTCCTCTCGGTAGAAATTTGAAAAGTCGTCGATAATGTCGGAGGAGCCAATATCGTTCGTCGGAAAAGTTGGTAATTTAGTGTGTTCGTATCGAGTTTTTATGGCGACCAACCTCCCCCATAGACTGCTGGCGAGGTCTAATGTTAAATTTGATGAACGCGCCACGTGGCACCAACGCCGCTTTACTATCGGATACTAAAAGGCAATATTCTTCGTTAAATCAGAAAGTTCGCGTCTGTACATCAGTTTATTATATAAATATTTTGGGTTACGTGAAGTTTTTTTTAATTTTTATATTCATTCATACTCGGATTTATATCTGACCGTGTTTACGTCTAACAATCTTATCATCACTTATATAAGAAAATTTTATTTAAAGGTTTTATTATAATATGAAAATGAAATTTATTTTCATATTCAATCTAAATATTTCTTAGTAATACTTTCAATAATCATTGGACTTAAAGATTATTTAAAAAAAAAATAAAGTATACAAATTTTTGATGTTTCGCCAATTGCAAATCTACACGTATATAAACAACTCAACTGCCTTTCGAATCTTATTATAAAATAATACCAAACGATACTATAAAGAAGACAAACAATAAAATTTGAATATCAAACGGAGTGGTATAAATTTATAAAATCGTTTGAAACTTTTACAGTCCAATAAGAGAATAAAAAATTATACATCGACCAATTCGTAAAGTACGTTTCCGAGTCGCCGATTTGATCGGGCGACATTCGTATCGCGACGCATAAATACAGCCTCGTTTGTACGAATTCTAATAATATGATTCCGTACAAAAGGACAAACATAAATCATTCGAGCGTTGAACGTTTATTACGGGTAATAGCCAAAGTTTTCCGACAAACGATCGCGAACTTTTTATCTCGGCCGCCGGACTTAATCTATGGGGACGTGTGCTGAAAAGGACCGTCGCGAAAACGTCGCATATTCCCTCAAATGTGTAATTGCATCTTGCTGGTCGTCATTTTTCAGATATCGACGTGAAAATCACTGTAATTTCGACGGTCGTTATGTGGCGTGACGCGCCTCATTCCCTATGACTGTGGCGAGGAGTTCGGCCAATTCCGTTTTGTCCCTTTGGGGTTTTTATTTTATTTTTTCATTAAATATTTTAATTTTATTCATATTATGAATGTGTAAGATGTTAAATAAAATAAAATAAATTATAATTTTTTTTTAACACATTTAATAAAATTTATATATTTTTACTTTTTCCTCTAACTACATATATGTAATGCGATACATTTTGATTTAAAAATACGTACGTATCATGTATACATATTTTTATTAAATAACATGATGAAAAAATTATCAAAGACTTCATTTATTTTCATACTTCTATTAATTTTATGTATAATAAAAATATTATAATAATTCAAATATGTATGAGTGTATCATATATATAGTTGAAAGAGTTTACCCTAGAACGTAATTCACTCTTTTAACGCCGTCTAGAGGTCGCAAAACGACAACTTTTTATTAATTTATTTCGCATTAACAGTAGCACGTATTGTGTCGTGTGTGTGAAAAAAAAATAATAAATAGAAAACGGGTCAAATCGACTTTTAATGAGAATCCGAAGTCGTGTTCTGATAGTGCAAAAGCGAGAAATTTGACGGAAATGTCGATACTTCATACCGTACTTTAAATTTAAATGACATCGGGGCTTTTATGAAAAAAAAAGAACATTTCACCTTTTAAATATACTATGACTTCCGTGAAAAAACCGTACATAATTAATACATCCAATACCGCAAAGAAACACTACAAAAAACATAAAATCACTACATTTTCCCAAAAATTAATTAACATAAATATGCAAATCATTCCCGCTAAAAAAAACCCCCCCACACACTTTTTAATACCGCCCTAAACCCACCGCATTATTTTTACCGAATTTAATTTATCAAACGCTTTACAGCCTTACAGAGGTGCACACCGTAAAAACGTCCCTTCATACTTTCGAAGGACCCATTAACTTTTAGCGTCTCCGAACTGTGCACTCCGACCACTCGTAATCCTGTTTATTTACATTGATATTGCGGAAATGCTGACAATACCGAGAAACAGTCCTCCGCCTCGATCGGCCCTTTAATATCGCCCTTTGTTCGACGCGTTTAATAACGCGGACGAAAAACGCCCCGGGTTGGCGGGAAAATATAAAAATTCGCGCTCAATGTAAACACGGCCTTTGACGAGTCGATTTATTGTGAGGAGGAAGGTTTTTTTGTGCTTTATTGGAGTTTTGTATGTGTGTCTGCGTTTTGCAGTTGCTTAAATTATTTTGATTTTGTACTTTCAGTGCTTGTTTTGTATAGTGGTTTTCGCATATTGTAGAATTATTAATGCCATCTATGAACTTTTATGTAAACCATTTTTTTTCGTTATTTTTTTGTACCATAATTTCTAAATTTTATATTTTTATATTTTGTTTAGTATGTCAAGATTATTAATATAATATTATAACTATAACTTTTTATCAAAACACCATCATTTCACGCCAACACTTGTGATCAAATTTATTATTTCACCATAATTTACGTGTTTAGTCGGTAGCGATCTTTTCGATTGTGTTGTGGATAAATTCATACAATCTTTTACTATTTAATGATGTAATATTAGTTATTTATAATTTTTGTACACGAGAAGAATGTTTAGTACATCAAGATAATTTAGAAAAATGGGTTCAGTGCATCAAAAAGATTAGAGATTGCTACCTTAGCACTAAAAGTTCTATAGTTTTAATGCAAATTCCATCATATGAAGGTCATCATTATGACTTATATTATAGTATCGTTATTTTTCAAATTGAAAAAACACGTTTATATTATTATTCGATACCTTTTTTCTAATTTATCGATTTATTTTTCATCGTCATTTAAAAACTAAACGCATTTAATCAATGCCTCACGTCTCATTGTCAGTCAAAAGTCTGAATGTATTTATAACTGAACGCATAAATATATAAGGCAGAGAAGGTTTTTTGCATCACATTTGCTGTTTAGGAAATGTTTAATGCCAGATCGAATATGTTTATATTCGATCAGGCATTCAAATCGAAAATATTATAACATATGTATGTATAAGTGTCGTTATATTGACACGGTGCGGGGTGATAGTAAAGTGGCCCAATTTTTTTATATATGGAGGGGCACATTTTTATTTGCGGAACATTCCGTTTTAGTCCCGAAAATTATAATTATCAAAATCAAAAATCATATATATAATTCCAATAAAAAATAAAAATTACAAGATAAAAATAAAACACCACCTGAATAACAATTGATCTTCGACTTTTATCCAAATCCGAACATCTGACCAAAACGTTCCAACATTTCTTCAAAAAAAAAAAAAAAAAGTTTCCTCAACATAATGCGCACTTTTCCCGCCGATCGTTCGACATTAGTTAATATTTCATTTTTTATGTATCGCACATCCCAATTTGGTGCCGTAGGATTCGGCTCTTTCACCGCGCGCGAAACTTCTTAATGCCGTAATGGGTTATGGAAAAAGTTTTTCCTCCTTTTTGGGGGGCAGTAGTATCGTTCGTCTGGCCGGGGTCGAACCCCCCCATGCCGAAGGGTCGCCTTCTGCACAATATTGAAAAAAATATATACACGGGCCCTACAAACGAGCCGAACTTCGCGCAAATTGTGGAAGGTGAACGAGAAATTTATTCGAATATAAAGAAGAATATTTCCGCTTCGAGTTTTGTGCGCGAGTGTGCTCCGATGGTGGAATTGTCGAAATTATGGTTTGCGAATCGAATTTTTTTGGGATGGAATATATAATACGAATTTTTAGTTTTCGATGGGAAATTGTTTGATGAGTTTTATTACTGATGTATTATATCATGTGTCATGATGTATTATATTATACAACTAATTATACTCATCTCATGATTTACTGGGTAGATACGTTCAAAAGGCGATAACTATAAATATATAACGATAAATACGATAACAAAAGGCTGTGAACCCATTCAAAAAGAAGATAAAGGTTCCAAAGTAAAATCAGCGCAAGTAGAGACTTTAAATTTATACTAAAAGGAAGATTGGTTCAGAAAAATCCGCATAGAAAGAGTCTAAAATATACTTGAAAAATAACAAAAAAGGATTCATGTAAGACTTTATTTAAAAATAATATTTATTCATCTTCATTTTCACTTCGATTTTCTAAATTCTAAAACTATTTTTTCTATTTCATTGGTTTGAAATGAATTTTATCGTCATCAAATTGAAATAATGAATTCTTTTACAATTTGAGCCAAACACTCTGGTCATAGTTAATTTTTAATTTAGGAATTCCATGATCGATGATTGTTTTATTTTTTTTATTAAAAAAAATAAAAAATGCCTTTAATAAAAATATCTTGCTTGATCGCATTAAAGTTAAGCAACGTAAAACAATTACCGTATAAGTTGGAAGTTGGGTGTACTTATTTTGAGCAAATGATTAATTCGTTGACTTTTCAATTTTGTAGTATCAATAGTAGAAAAAAAAATTTAGTATATTCTATAAATAAAAATGTATACATTTTCGATTCAAATTAAATAAAATTAATTTTTAAATTTTAGATTAAAGATCAATAAAATCATTCATGTAATATTATATATTAAAGCTTTGAAGAGAATTAATAAAGCGAGCGTCGGATGCGCTTAACAACTTTTTAACAAGCGTCGGTTTTCCTTCGCCTTTTCACATAAAACGAATTTTTCCGACCAACATTTGACGAGAAGGAAAAGTACCGTGGCCTCACATAACATTCCAGATATCAATCTATTCAAATAATATATTAACTTGTGAAGAAATATGAACTCGGGGCGTAAACGGAGTCGACGATTGTTCCGTTCCGGGCGGCGAAAGTACAATAATTAGGTCGACTTTTATCGCGTTTAATGTGACAAATGGCCGAGACAAATATAAATAAAAAGAAAGTCGTAAATTCAACTTAGCGCAGACTGTCTGTCAACGTGAAAAGCCGAAAAATTGTTACACAACAATGCTTTCGCACTTTAAACGTTGAAAGGTGTATTAAGAAGCCAAAGTATGAGAAGTCGTTATGAACGTTCAACTTCACCGTTCGTATTTAATTAATCAAAGTTATAATACAAAAATATCGTTTCAATTTTATATCGTGAAACGTACTCTTATATAAATTACGATATTAAAATGTGCCATTTCCTCGTGATATATTACCGTGCACTTTTCGGTATATGATGAAAGGAAAACTCATATCGTCATAAATCTAACGTTGACAGTGTCCATGCGCAATCTTCTGCGTAAAAAATGAAAAGTGCGATAATAAAAAGCGATCGTGCTGAATAAAATATTATATTTTATTCTGCGACTGTAGCATATAAAACATTCGAAAACGGTAGTTTTCATTTCGTTCATGTATATTTAATTTGCAGCGACGGACACTCGTCGCGCCATTTTCCGAGTTTTTCTTTGCTTCGGCAAGGAAAATCTTTACGGTTCGTGTAACATATTTCATTACAAAAAAATAACACAATATCACCGAGATTTGCGATATTGTATTTTTTTAACATTTTCGCAAGGTTCATAAATGTGTTACATAATAAAACTCCCATATACTATGTAGTATCAAATAAATAATTGTATATAAAAATCATGTATTCATTCCTTTTATTGATTCAGAACATCCTAATAGTACATCTTTTCAGTATTGAAATTTAATATTTGAAATTGTGATTCGAAACGTTGCCCCAGGGAGGGCAAAAGTGGCCCGCTCTACGCCATAGGTGTGCGTCATACATTATTTATCCTTTCGAGACTGGACCCTGGCTACTGTGTGACGAAATATGTTGGCCGTTTGTATCCTTCCATAAGACGAAAACTAGGGATGAAAAAATTGGGAAATATAAGAGAAGGTATATATAAAACACGGAAAATGTTGTGCAGTGGATGTGAACGAAAGATACGATAGAAAATCTCGAGTTTTCTTTATATTTTTTCGATTCTTATCGAATAATTTTTTGAATAATTATATTTTGTACCGAAATAATGATGTCGTTTATAAAAAAAGGCACATATAACATTTTCAAATGTCATCTTCCAGTTAGACGTCCCTCTTTTGCGAGAGGAACTTTTAATGCAAATGATTAACCTCCCCATAGCGCCCCATGCCGATCTTCAAGGGTGGATTCCTCGGAGTCCTGACATCCTTGAGGGTCCTTAATTATTTGCGTAACAATCCCGTAGCCGAAAAACGGGACCGGCAGCTTCTTCGGTCTGTCAACAAGCCGCCAAGTGAATGACAAAGATTTTCCCCCTTCGCCGGAAAAGTTTGAATTCCGCGACAAAGCGGCGCGTCAAACCGACAAAATCGAAAATGCTCAAAATGAAACGTTCCGTATTGTTTTCTTATTGTGTATAATTTTATTACTTTTTTATGTAAAAATGGTTTCATATTTAAATTTTTGTTGAGTCATAGATTTTATATACAGTTTGTACGCTTCAAATTCAACCTTTCAAACTTCAAATGTAATCTTTTCTACTTCAAATTTAACAATATTCTAACGATGATAAAATTTTAAATTAAAAAGGTTTAATTTGGACTATAAAAATTATTATTATTAGTTATAACCAAAAAATCTAAAATACTTAAAGATCAACAGAAAATTTCGTTACACAACATATTTTTTCGTCGATTATTGTATTAGTAAATATCAATTTGGTCCAAAACATTATTTCGCGACATGAAAGTAATACAGGGCAAATAAAATGCGGTCAGTTATAATAATACACGATATTCATCTCTATTCCATTACGGTTCGATTTCGCTGAATGTCAACACATTACAGAGGTTTGCGTTAACTAAAAGCGTAATTAGATTTTATCGTTGTTCCGATGTTGCTTTCCTGTCATATGAAAGTATCCTCATTGTGTCCACACAATGTATTCCATTTGCGATGACTAATTCGAACCGAAGTTTTTTATCAATATAATAATTTTTTTTCCAATATATTCCTGAAAAATATCCGAATTAATTAATCCAACGTATACGTACAAATATGTACCGAGAGATCGATAATTCGCCGAGGGGATCGTACGCATATATAAAGAGTGCCTTTTTTTCCATTCGTTGTTTTTTACATGAAAAATGTTTTCTGCGATTGAAGCCCAGAGCAGGGTGGGCTGAAAACAGATCACAGTTCATTACCTCCCAGTTTTAGCAGAATTAAAATGAGCTGACGTGGCCTAGACGTGCCCCAGGGGATGAAATAATGTGAACAAATTTATATACGTATCTGCTCGTTTTACCCTTGCGTTTTAGACTCGGTGAAAATTTGAAAACCTCAAAAGACACGTCGGGTCGAAAGTGCGAATTTTGTATAAGTGGTGAATACAATTTTTGTTTCGTGGAAAAAGTATATATATTGAAATTATGTATGGAATAAAATATTAATAATTTTATTTTTATTTTGTAAAACTTATGCACATATTTAGATTATGGCTTTTCATTAGCGTGATTTTCATGCACTTTCAAATATTTTCTTTTCGTATGAAAATTAAAAATTTCGTACTACTTTTTTTTGATATTGAAGAGAAGCTACTATCTAGTCTCGATTTTAATGAAAAACTAGAGACTTAATGAGAACATTTTTCATCATCAACCAAAAATTTTCCTTTGACATATTCGTGTTTAACATTTATGATCAAATTTTATATTTACATACATAAATCAACCACTTTTGAATTTGTTATTAGAACGTATTTGTCGAATTCAAATTTATTCAAGAATACTCGAATCATACACAATCTCGCATCATAGTACCAATCTTCCATATGAAAACTCGAAGTTTTTATTGCTCTTGTTTGTTTTTTCCCGTATCCCTCACACAGATATTGTGTATACGGCTTGTCAACTCAATGCGTACGATGCAAGTGTTGTAATCTAGCAAAACAAATAGTTTTCCTACGAGAATATCTTAGTACAAGTGGGGCAGATCTGTGTTTATTGCCAGACGAGAGGGCGACGTACGAAAACAAAGAACAACCACTAAAACGAACCACGTATTGCTCGGAAACTACACACTGATTGAAAATTTCACAAAAAAATCATAAAATATATGACGACGTATATAAAATTCGTAATATTATATATTATATTATTTTATTTTATAGTTACTTTTGTTTTTAACGTAATGTGTAAACTACAAAATTTCATTTAAGAGACAGAACGATTACAATACAATCAAAAGTTTGTGTAATTTTTTTTTACATAAAAAATATACATTAAGTATCCCAAAATTAACGCAAAAAGTTATTTTGATAGAAAACACAGGTTGAAATGAAAATGAATCATGCAGTAATTGAATTTATAAATTAACATTATCATTTCAAAGTTATCTCATAATAAAGTCATCTATCCATTTATTTACACACATCGCTCATCTTCAGTGATAAAAAAATTCCATATTTTCTACTCAATAAATCTGCCTTCTAATCCACTTTTAAAAATATCTTTCATATAACAAGTTGTGACTCTTCAATATTGATTTGAATTCGTATTTTTGTGAACATGGTGTATTTTGGCGCCAGAATGGCAGACAGTGTATGGCGCCACGCAGTCCGGCGTCTCGTCTCGTTGCGAAAAACTTACACATTTCCGCGAACAGTTATACGACGATTTATTCGTTTCATGGTTTCTATGGTGGTATGAGATTCTGGCTGTGTATCTCCTTCTCGTTCCTCTTAAAATTTTGTTTTGATCGTACCCTATGTGTAAAATCGAAGGAAATTTCATGAGTGTACATGTTACTCATAGGTTTTGAATATACATATACGAAAAGGTATTATGATATTCCTGCTTGCAAAATTTTCAACGTTGAAAGCTAATAAATTATCGAACAGAATAATAATATTCAGAATAACGTGGTCGTTCAGCGGATGGAAATATACCGGTTACGAAATTGCAAGCCGAGAGTCCGTTCCGGCTCGACGTCTTCATGAAAATATGTTAAAGTTTCCGATAGAGAACAGATCATAGTCCTGAAATAAAATGGAGCAACCTTAAAATTTATAATTTTATTAAATCCAAATTACCTATTTACAAAAATAATATATAAATGACAAAATTATGAGAAATACTTTCACTAACAAACTTTAAACTGTACACATATGAAACTCCTTGAGGACTATTAATGAAAACTGAACATTTAGTACTGTATTTTGTTTAAGGTGCTTCTGACGTACTCCGTAACTTATTATAACATTATCCAAGAAAGATAGAACCTTCTGGTAAGACTGTGGAAGTCAGAGGGCAGCGTGAACTTACAATGCCGTCTGCGAAGTTAGCGTTTCCTCGGCCAGACATGCAAGGGGATACGTGAAAGTGCACCGAAATCTGCATTCATGGCATAGTCTAATTAATGTGATTTAGGTAGACTTTTTCTATGTGTACTAAGTCGTTAAACTTTGTTATGTGAATTTAATTGGTGCTTTTGTGGTGTGAAGAAGTCTATTCGGGAAACGATGTATGAAAGTTGTATTTGTAGTGATTTAAATTTAAGTTGTATTTGATTAGCTTTTGATAGATTAATAAGTATATGAATATCATGGATCATAATAATTCAAATAGAAAATTTTCATTATTCGTTATATCGATGATGCGTAGAAACGTTGCGATAATACGGTTATTTTATAGTTGTATTATTATGGATGATATTTATGATAATCAAATATTTGGTATCATGAAAATGAATAATATTTCATCATAATTATAAATATTAAAGCTTTGTAGACGTGTAACGAACTCATTAATATTTTTAAATTTATGAACCATCGTAAACGGAAAATGTATCTTTGGCATACAATGAATCTGAATTTACGTTATTTGTATTTAATTAACAAAAATAATGCAATTCAAATAAAATTTTTACTGACAGATTTTTTCGATTATTTCTGCTTTCATCAAGAAAAAATATGTTACTATACATAAATTATTCTTGAAATATTATTTATAATGATTTTTTTTATATAGAACCAAAACACTGAACTAAATAATTGTACTCACATTTATTCAAAATAAAATCGACCTTATACAACATCCCGTCCCTCAAAATACTTAAAAAAAACTCAAACAAAACCCATTAAAAAACGCATTTTTTTCATACCCAACGACACGATATCCAAAAAGCTTTTTGCCGAATTAATTCCAGCTTCCAAATTTATAGTTTTAGAGTGCACCCCTAGCCAAATGATAGTCCCGTCTGCGACCTCTATACGCCACGCGCATTAATTGCGCCCGTTCCGTGCTTTTTGCACCCGAAAACATACATTTTGCACATACGCTTCCTTTGCAAAGTCGTATCCTGCGTATATAATGTCATATATGATGCATATATCCGTTCGGATTCGAATAAAGTTCGATAAAACAATCGAGCGGAGCGCGGTGTCGTCTGTCAAAGATAATCCGATATGGTTATTTTTCGAATCGAATATAAACAAGTTGCTGTGTAATAGGATATTCGAAGTTGTTCTGTGACTATTGTTTTCGATTTGAATTAAAATCTGATCGGTTGAGTTTTCTATGTGTACATGGTGTTTTGAATGGAATAAACTTATTTTCCGATTTAAGCGGTAGATACGTTTTGCAATGAATCACGTAAATGGACACTGCGTAAAAAAAGACTATGAACTTATACGAAAATAAGAGATAGGTTTTAGAGTAAAAACCGCGTATATAGAAACTTCAAATCCATACTAAATAAAAATTCGTGAAAAAGAGTCTAAAATATATTTGAATAACTAAAAGGTATTCATATAAGAATTTATTTAAAAATAATATTCAATTATCCTTATTTTCACCTTTATCTTCTGAATTCTAAAACAACTTTTTTTTATTTTGTTGGTTCGAAATCACTTTCATCATTATCAATTGAAAGAATTAATTATTTTCCATTACGAGGAGAACACTTTATTTAGTTATGGGTAGTTTTTTTTTATTTAGGAATTCTGTGATCCATGATTTTTTTTTCTTATTTTTTATTAACAAAATCAAAAGATGCCTATTAAAAAAAAATGCTCGACCGCGTTAAAGTGAAACCGCGTAAAACGAGTACTGCATAAATTAGAATATGGGTGTATATTATAAAGTAAAATTATGCTTTCATGAGTATATCATGTTTTGAAATAAAAATAATTTTCGTTGGATATATGCAGTCATATTTTTTAGAAAAGAAAGTGATTAAAAAAAATTTCAATAAAATCATTTCACATTAATTCATATTAAAAAATTAAAGTATTTTAATAAAAAAGTAAATTCTCGGAACATCTCTATTATTCACCAACGTCTACTACAATATTTTGCTTTAGCTCATGTTACTTTGAAACTCTTGAATGGAAAACGTAATATGTATTACAAAAGCAAGACTCGCTCGTAACGAAAGTTCAATTCTATTTCGAATTAAAATATGCTAAAATTTCTAAATATAGTAAGTAATCAATTACGTGTAATTGTTATCGCTAACGACGCTTTATTAATTCACGTTTTGGGCCTTGACCGAGAAAAATGCAAAACCTTTTTTCATAACACGCAACACCATGAATAAATTATTATCGTGTGACTCGTGTGCTTTCATAAATCAATCTGATGTAATGATCTATAATGAGGCTAATTTCATAAAAGATTTCCAGTCTGTTGAAACTGAAAATTCCATAAGCTATTATATTGTTTCTATAAAACTTTATAAGAACCTCAATGTGGTTCTATGAATATTAGAAGTCTTCTGAGTGATATTCGATCCATTTTAACTCATACCTTTTACTCACATGTCATGCATACAAAATCGAAAATTTCCCATATTTTCCCACTATATAAAATATCGAACCATTGCCCACTTTTGGCTCTTCGAACCAGAAATGATCGCAAATTGAATCACACCAGTTTTGTTTAACAATAAGTTTAGCAGCTTCGTCCGAAGTACCACATAAGAACCGGACAACACTGGACAACAAACTATACATTAGATAAGATGTTCATAGATCTGGAAAGTTTAGGACTGCTTTTCAAGGAAAACTTAAGTTCCGTTTCATGTAAGGAGATAATAAGTCAAATTTTCACCGGAGCGACTTCGTTTGTTTTGGAAAAGAGTTTTAAAGTTAATATAAATAGTTCGCGTTTGAAACGAGTGTTATAATAGAGCAGGAATGAGAAATTTGCAAAGCTTTGAAATTAACTTTTTTTGTGTTAATTAATTATAATATAATAGTAATATTTTATCATGATCATGCATAAATTATTATTTTTCGACATAAAAAGTTACTTTATTTTGTAGTATGATATTTTTTTATGTATATCAAAGGTTTAATACATACTATCATAGAAATATAGGGACGCTCGATTTTAAAATTTACAATGAAATTTGATGATTTGCGCTATATTCAACGCTATATTGTTCAACGCTATAACCTTCCATGGTGATTTGTCATACACTATTAAAAAATTGACAACAAATTTGACAGATGTCACTTTAACAACATAGCTGTTATAACTTAACAAATTTTGAATTTCCCTATTGAAAGACCCTATTAACACAACCAGGTTGTTTTTAAAACTTTCGTTTCGTGAAATGTAAATTTCAAAAAAATAAATTTAATAATATGTATGTATATCTAATATGTATATAAAGGCTCTTACTAATTAACACTAGCTAGTCTTAAACAATGGTAGAACATTGTCTTCTACCGTTTTTCCATCGCTGAAGAAAATACTGGATCCGTGATTGATGATGTACCGCGAAACCGTATCATAAAATGGTAAATTACCGAGCTCGTTTGGCAATAGCGTTTTATTACCATTTTCAATGTAACAACTCTGAACTGCGTCGTAACATTTGCAAACGATCGTTATGCGAACGTACAGTGCAACAAAGCCCGTTTGGCTGCAGCTCGGTCTGAAATTAAACTATAATTTTCATTCATAATTATATATAAACAAACTCAATTTCTTAAATATTATATTTATATAAAATTATATTTTATCAAAAAACTTCAATCAATACAATCACTCGAATCGATTAATCGAATCGACGAACAACTCAGCACAACAACTCAAAAGCACCACATAACATCGGACGAATATTCGCAGCCACCCCCTCGGGCGAGGGTGCAACGTCTAGTAATGCATTTGTTACAAAGTTTCTATCGGGGTTGTCGCAGCGCGTCTATCTCGGTAAAATGGCACAAATTGAATATAAAGTTGACATCTTGCATTAACCGGGGCGTTTTTGTCTCGCCATGGGGTGCGGGAGGTTAGTGGGAGTTTGGGGGGGGTGGCAAAAGTCAACCCTGTTGAACTTGTCTGCGAGGATTTTGAGGTTTTCCCTGAGAGCCTTGTCTCTTGTTTAATTGAAAATTCACTCTAGAATTGTAATATTTAATGAATTATTAAAAAATTTTATCTGGTTCAAAAGGAAATCGGTCCTGAAAATCGCATAGTTTGGTTGACGTAAGCCAGTCGTTGCCGCAAAAGTGTTTGCCCACTATCTACAACGGTCAAACTCGCTCGATGGCCAGGGGTTATGGAACCGAAAACCAGGAAAAGTCGAGGACGACGATCCCGGAAAATCCCGCAATTGAGAGTCGAGTGCTGGCGGAAATGGTGGGTGAATGTGCAGATGGGTTGTGTTTGAGTTTGATTGTTTTTTTAATGGTTTTTTTTGAGTCGGATTGATGTTTTGATTGTGATTGAAGTATATATATTTTTTTTATTCAATATTAAACCGCAGATTGATTTTTTTATAAATATATACTATCAGTTATATTTTGGGTTTTTGATAATATTAATTTCATACTAATTGTAAGTAAGAATAATAGATGAAAATATTTGTTCATTATATGAATTAATGATACCATATTTATATCATTTAGCTTTAGCAGAATTATAGATTCAAAAATATATTTTTTAAGGGAACTTAAATAAAATATTTGTTCATGATTATTTTGTTAAAAATATATACATATATCTGAAATCTTTCAATTTTATTTAATTATATATAACTTGAAAATCTCTGGCAATAAAGTGAAACTAGATTACACCGCAAACATCGCGCGTGACAACGAAGTGTGTACGAAATAAAATCACTCAATTAATACCAGACGACCATTCACTAATAATACTCAATTTAAAAGTACGAACGTTTTTTTTCCAAAAACACAAAAATTAAAGATTAATATATTCGAAGTGATTTGCACTAACCCTAGACGACTCCGTTAATTGCTTTCGCTCGGGTTCGTTCGAATTTTCCCGCTTTTGCGCAGTTTTGTGAAACGTACAAGTGACGCGTTTAGTTTCGGCGAATATCTAATTAGACACGCGCCATGGAATTTGTCCGAAGTTTGGCGAGCGAAACGCCAAAGCGTTCCTTGAAATTTTGATGAATTTTCAGCGAGCTTCTGAACTGTTTAGGGACTTGCTTTGTGCCGGAATTGCTGACCGAGCGTGTGCGTTTTCCTAAACAGGGATTGTTTATGGCGGCATAATAAAAGATGAAAATGCGAGGGAATCGATGGCGAAAGTGGTGTATTCTAAAATATGAATTGTAAGGAAAAGCGTTACGATGTTATATGAAAAATATTTCAATAGATCGGTTTTGCGTTTCGGTCAAAATATGCGCATTCTGTATGAGTTTTTTTTTTTTTTTTGGGAAATTTTCATAACCATATCGTGTGAGAAATCGCTTGTCACATATTGGAGTCGCTCTTTCTACTTTTGCGTTACCGCAAGGCTATAGATATGGGGTAGGACCGAAAAAATGTGTGGGTAAAAAAAACACTTTTCCTAATTCTTAACTCTGTGCGAAAAGGTGAAGAAAATGTTTGATGTATGAAAGATGACGAGTGCCACACATGCGCAAATTTAAATCGTCCCATTCTGAGATACTCAAACTTTTTTGAGATTGTAATGTTCAATATTTATTATAAAATATCGAAAAATATAACAGTTTAGAATTTCAACAAATAAATAATTTCATCAATCCTCGAAATCAAATATTTTTCAAAATACATTTAAAAAAATTTAAATTATATCAAGCAATACATGTTTGTGATATAATTATTAAAAAATATTTCAAACTTCCAAAATTATCAAAAAAACCTTATAATCTCATACATACATATAATGATATAAATTCTATAAATAAAAACTATATTAATTTGAAATGAAAAATATCTATATTAAAAACTGTATTAATTCAAAATGAAAAATATTTCATTTGAAATAAAAAATATTTAATTTGAGGTGGAAAACCTTTAATTATTCAAAATTTTAGTAATCAATCATCGACGTTCTATTATATGTATGTATACTACCAATTCTTGATATAAGTATCATAGATAACCCATCAAGCGCCCAGCTAACAAACCCACCAACACGAACTCACTCCTGGGACACTTTGGGAATATCCGGCATATGCTAATGTCCCTTACGTATCTACAGTTCGTCTTGACACTTATAAAAACTCCTTGTCAGCCAGTATGACAGCCGTATTGCAATATGATCATCCGTGAATAATGTCGGAAGCAGTGGAGCCGGCAAACCCCATATATGCAAATCCGACCGTCCCACTTCCCCCCGGCTGTCGACATTTTTCCATATGTATTCATAATATTTTATATTCTTAAAAAAACCGGCGTGTAATAAAACGTGTCCTCCTACTCGGGCGGGCCCCCGTTTTCATTTGGATCCTCCAGTATTGGACACGTGTTCAAATATAATAATGTCGGTGCGAAAACAAACCGAATGAATTTCACGCACGGTCGTTTCGGATTTAATTATTGATACACCCAATTCTCTTTTTACACTTTTTTTATACGGTTCCGAAATAACACGGTACAGCTAAAAATAACCAATTATTTTTTTTTACACTATTTTTTCACATTAACACGGTATAAAAATATGTATTATTATGTCAAAATGGTAGATTCAGTGCAGGTCAATATAAAATTATAGTTATTATATTAAATAAAAAATTTCGATTTTTTTTTTTTTTTTAATAATAATTCCACATTACACATTTTTTATAAAATATATTTGGATAGATGTTCCATCCAAATATACTGATGGAACTTGTCTTCAATTTTTATAAGGTTAGCATATTTTACATGGTAGTCTTTGGAATTTATCACCCATGTAAAAAGAGGATTTGATGTATTTTGAATCGCTGAATTTTCCGATGTTTATGTAAAATAGATTAAATATAGCTATTATAACAACACCTAAATACAACAACGAAGTTTTCGGTTAAATAGACAATATCCGACTAAAAACAATATTAAGTACAAATTTCTATTGAAACTTTCGTAAATGAGTTTGAAACATCAAAATATTTACTATCGGCGCTTGCAAAGTGGAAAATGTGAGATTTTCCGCAGTGAAACGTCCCCAATTCACAGCTAATAGGCGACCAAGCAGCGTGTCTGGCCCATTATATTAAAAGCTTTTCCATACGACAGGGACGCGCTTATTTATCATCCGTGCGCGGGAAAAGGACGAAAATGGAACGAGAGAGTGCAACAATAGTACCTTTGACTAAAGCTAGAGGGAGCCAGTGGATGACACATCGCTTGACAAGAATTCACAAGGGCGTGTTTGGGTAGGGATGATCAGGGATGACGTCGAAGCTCAGATTTAATCGTGTGTTGCGATGAATATTTGAAAATTCGATGAAAAAATTGACGTTAAAAGTTTGAGTCTATGAAATTTGTTAATGTTAGGATTGATGTTTTGATTATGTGTGAAATAGGTTAGGATTTTGAAAATGAAAAGTGGGGTTAAGTCGATTGATGTGGTTAGCAGGATATGGGTGTTCGCATATCCTGCCAATTTTTTTTATAATTTATCTATAAATTTTAGCTTCTTTCGCTTAATACTCAAAACTTTCAATTCCAATATGGATTATTTTTGAGTTTTTTTTTATTAACTAACATATGTTATAATTTATAATACTCATATATCCCCAAATAGAATCATCTGAGAATAAAAAAATATTGCGCATTCCAGCGTATCTCAAATGGGGATCATGGCAGGATATGGATTAAAGGTCTCAACAGTACGGTAGTCATAACTAGAAAGATTCCGCTTAAAATCGGCGTTTCTTTTATATAATTTTATTATACTTTAAAATTTTAGATTAGTGGTGAAATTTTATACTCTGAATGATAACATAAATATACTTAAAATGTATAAAAAGCTTGAAATAAAAGTACATCGATTTCAAATAGTCATACATTGGAAATCGTTTAACACGAAACTGTAAAAACCGAAAAAAAATCGTGTCAAAAGAATTTAGTGTAAACCTCACATTTAATTACATAATATTTTGCCGAGACCGCAGTATGATTTCATTTAAACCATTGTATTACGTTAAGCGTATTAATCAATTTCCATTGTATTGTTAAGTCTATTCAACGGTGTAGCAAAAAAATGGTGTAACTTGTCCTAATAAATAAACGAAATTATTAAAATAACTATGCATATCAAAAAATATTTCTCATCACATTATTTTCATTTTCATCACAAACTAACACCTTCAAAGAACTTTCCCCCGAAAAAATCAAAACCCGCACAAAAAGCACAACCCTAAAACTCCCACAACCGACGACGAGGGCTTCAGACGCGAAAATGGAAGGTGTACACGGTGTTTATATTTAACCTATTTACTGTTTATGAGTGGCCGTTACACTAATTGACTGCGAAACTGCCCGTCTTCAGCCCGACGGCACATTACAACATATTACATTCAATTCAACCGGCGGAATTTGCGTTCGCGAACATGTGCAATTAGTTTTCGCCGAACGTGCTGAAAATCTGACCCATGCAAATAGTATCCGGGTGCTGAAAAGCGCGCATTATGTCCGTCGGGTTTTTCTGATGGTGTTTGACTTTCGCGAAGCACTCCGTGTGGGTTTAATAATGTGCGCTCGATCGACGAGTTTTATTGTTGTTTGTGGGAAATGAGTGTGGGAGTTTGTAATTGATGTTTTTTTTTTGTTATGGACGTGATTTTTTTTAATAATATAATATATAATCGTGGGACCCACATCCTATAATCAGGCCTAGGACTAAAATCCTTATTGGGTCTCCTCTTATCGCAGATTTTTTTTAAATCACATAATTTTTAATATGTATCGACAAATCGAATTATGTATTGTACAAAGACCAACAGAATTAATAGATTCTGTTAAAAATACTAACAAAATCATTTTGTAAAATTGATCGATGCCCGGCTCTTTTACAACCTTGGGCCTAGTTAAAACCCCTAATTAGAACCCCTCCCCCCCCTAGTGGGACCATGTATATATAATAATATATTAATTGATTTGGCTTTCGATGCGAGTATTGTTCAATTTTGTCTGAGTGCCAAATCATTATCAATTCGCAATTAATAACGTCGACGAAGTCAACAGTTCAAGTACTGCTTTGCGACAGTGCTTCAAATAGAGAATGTTGATGTGACCATAATTTTAATTAAAAATACACTCGGGTCTCGTATAGCATGGTTTTGTTATAACACGGTTGATGAATTGTAGCTTATTTTTTTAAAATAAAATTTATATAATATAAGTAATTAGAAAAAAATAATTAAAATCTAATTAGGTTATCCTTTACTTTTAGGGGTTAAATTATTTATTGATAATTTTAAATTTTAACATAAATAAAAATGTGTTATAAATGTTTAAATCGAGATTCTTAACGAATTTCGCGGGTAGTTTAGAAGTTATATTTATCAATTTTTAACCATATCTTAACGAGTTTCAAGTTTACATGTTATCCAGTAGCACCATTTGTCATCTAAACTCTCAGTATGTGCAAATTTAGACTATTTAATTAAAAGAGAAAATTATTTGTAAAACCTGTCAAACAAACCAAAAATCCTAATTTGGTATGAACTTAAAATCTCGTATTACACGTCGTTTTTGTGGAACCATATAGTCGTTTTATACGAGGCTGAAGTGTATCAATAATTTAAATCAGATATTATTAAATTTGATTAAATAAAAAATGTACGTATTTTTAACATTTTCATTTTCAATATCGAAAAAAAACACCATGTTAAATATTAAAAAAAAATCTATTTTATTACTATTATATTTTCTTCTGATTCATATATTTAATATGACTATTCCGATATTACCCACGAAGCTAAACGTTTGTTTCGTCCTCGCACCAACGCAGGGTCACCCCAACATCCACTTATTTCCCGACAAACAGTGCCGACTACGTGACACCGGGTGATTTGGCCAATTCCATCTTTCGAGTATCACTTCTGCCGAACTGCATCCGAGTATTCGCATTAAACTCCTAGCGAGCCTCCGATGCCATAAAAAAGGTCACATTTAATTATTTACGAGCGTCCGCTTCTAGCGTCTCTTTAATGCAACGAAAAATTCATTTAATCCACTCGCGTAAATCCTCGGATTTCTCATTCGAGTGGTGCAAAGTCACCGCGTTTAACGAATTCATTAGGGTAAGTTTGCCGGCCGTTAGGAATTGTGGAAAACGGCGAAAGGGGATGACGGGCCGTTACGCTCGCCGCCCACCCTGAGGGTCTACCCATACCATGGTGGGCCTAAAGGTTCGTTATTTTGCCGCTGATTTCGTTACATTTATAACAAAGTTATTTTGGAATATAAGAGCCGAGTTTGGGCAGCCGCCGAAAAGGTTTTCGGCGGTCGGTGCCAAAGGAGAGTTCAATTTTGAATCAATTTTTTATTGGCAATGATTTGGAATTTGCACAATTTTTTTAATGTTTTATTATATCGAAGGGAAGCTCACCATTCCGCCTGTTACATGTACCCCACTCTATGTCAGCTTCTTGAGCCAGCTTATTTGGGTGTCAGCAACACTAGGCGAAACTTAATTTACATTAATTGGGAATTCTTCATTTAAATTTCACTGAGCAATTGTGAAATACTGCTTTCTGGGAAGCATACGGAATGTCGAAATGAGAAAAAATTTAACGAAATACGTCTTTCCGCGAGCTGACCTTCTTGGCGAAGGTACAGAACGCACGAAAGGTGAATTTCAATGAAACGAGGTCTGTATTGGAAGTTATAAATAACATTATTAATCTTATTTTCATTGTGACAAAATAACAAATTTTTTTTAATAAGTTAGTATCGATATGCAAAAAAAAAGAGTAATAAAAATCATTAATTAAAATTACTGCTCATATGCGATAATTCTTTTCCTAATTTGTTTAAAAAAAAGCTTGGGGCGTGCATTATAACGTGAGTTTCAAATATCATCTCACTAAAATAAAACCATATTAAAATTAAATGGAAATCGCCATTGGCACGTTCTCCGTCAATTCGAGACCAATAATGGCAGTTTTGCGAAAGCTCCCCGCGCCAAAAGCAAAAGCGGTCGGTTTAATGAGGCTTTATTTGACTAAGGGCCATTATGCGCGCGTGCTCCAACCACGTTTATTTATACGCATATTATATATTATAATATTCTGTTTTATGTCGTTGAAGAGTGACCGCTTGGGGTACTTCATTTCACAATTTAAACAATCAGATAGGATGTATAATATAATACTTGAGTGTTACGTATTAATTAGAAGAGGGATTAATTATTGTTTCATTGGGAAAATTTTAGGTTTATTAAATTATTATTATTAAGGTAGTCATATTGATATTATTATTATATATAAAAATTGTTGTAAATTGTAAAAATTGTAAAAAATTGTAAAGCGAAGACTATTTTTAGGAATTAAAATTAAATTTTTCTCATATATGTAAAGTAATCGTATATTCAAAAAATAAATGTATTATGAATCATTGAATTTTTACAATTGATATAAACCAAATAAATTCTGCTGCGATTTAACTGTGAATTAAAAAAACATAGATTATGCCGAATACGAATTATATTACTTGTGCATTAGAAATATATATGATGTGCACTTTTTCTGGTGCATTAAAGAATCTCGTATTGAGCATTATTTTATTCATAGTGTGCATAAAATAAACATTTTTGTGCAGTATAAAATAGGCATTAAAAAAATATGAAATATGCAATAGAATTATAGAATAATGGTCGTGCGGTTGGTATTTCATTCTGTTCACATTTACGGCATTGCCGTCCTTTATTTACATTCATTATTTTTTTTAAGGTATAGGTATTTTTTCGAATGCAAACGTTTTAATGCTCGTGCAAAATGCACACATTATTTTTTTAACGCACGTTTATTTTATTTAAAGCTCAGGCTTAATGCGCATTTATTTTATTTAATGCACGTTCAAATTCTTCCCAAAAAATTCAATAGAATCGCCAATATTGTGTATAAAAAATGGAACAAATAAAAAAAATCCATCAACGTTCCGAACGAAAAACATAACCTCCCAACCGCCGCAAAAACTAGCTAAATCCGGATTACATCTTCATACAAAAACAAACCCGCCCAAATTACACAACCAAAAAAAAACCCACCACAATACCAAAAAACAAACATCAATGCATACGTCTCGTCGATATTATTTTTACGGCTTCATTTCCCGGGCAAAACAAACGCGCTCGTTACCTCGTTTTCAATTCGCTTAATGCTGCCTGAGGCCCTCGGGCGAAAATAAATAGACCAAACAAAATATAATGCGATATGAAAGGCAAACACGCCGCAGTCGAAATTGTTGAGTCGAGTGGCCGACGGTTCTTGCAAACACTCCATCGCGAAATCCCCTAAAACTCGGGCCATGGTGATTGCTATGGTGGTTGGCAATCCGGAGTCGTTCTTGCGGGTCGATCCGTTTCGAGGCTGTTTTGTAATATGGGGAAGGTTTTTCGATATGGTGGGGTATAAATCGGATTGTGTTCTCGATGGGAAATGTATGGAAACTGATAGGTAGCGAAGCGTATGGTAGTAAGATGATGCATTTCGGAAATGCACTTTCGAAACAAGGAGCTTTTGCGCATCGTTTTCATACTATTCAAAGGAAGTCGATACCGTTGAGTTGTGAAGAATGGGAAAACAGAATATTTTATGGATTTTATAGGTGTACACAGGCTTTGCGTCCCCTGGAGAGATTTATGAAATATACAATGAAATCGAGAAAAAATGGTAAATGATTTTGTGCATTGGCTGCATATGCATAAACTACTTGCGATTTTTCATCGAGTTTCAAAACATATATTTTACAAAATGTCTCATATTTTTATTATAATATATTTTTATTATTAATATATATTTTGATTATGTAATATATAGTTTTCACATTTCAAATTCAACAAACTAACAAAAAATCCATAGTAATGAATTTCATTGATTACCATAACTACGGTCTTAATGGTCTTTCCTATAGTTGAATTTGAGGTGTAAAAAATGTACCCATTATGATCATATAAATTTGAAATTTAAAAAAATCAATTAAAGGAACATACATATTATCAATTCGAGAACTTTTGAATAAGTTTACTGAACAAAAGACGTCGTTATCGCCTTCAGCAAAAACTCAAACGCATTCTTAAGCCCATACTTCTGGGAGCCCTCGTCACTCGAGTTTCCTCGTTCCCATACGTGTGTGGCTAAAAACGAAAAAAGAACAATACTGAAACAAAAAAAAAACACCTCTCTTCACTCTTTATCGGTTTGAAGACTTTGTATTATTTGTAATATGTTGCTGAAACACTCGCTGAAAACGGTTCTTGCAGGCGAGTTTGTACGCGAAACGCTATAATGAAGCCAATTTCGTGTGCGGCTCGGATATCGGCCGATGTTGAAACGTAATTTATTGCCATAAAACTCATTTCTTTTAATATGGAAACATTAATTATTGTATCTTAGATATTATATAGATTCTATGTATTATGAATGATCACATTTTTTTAGAAAATTTGTGTGTACCTTAGATAAATATATGATTGTTACGAATAAAAATGACGAAAACTTACTGGACTATCGAAAATATTGTTGTAATAAACAATTGTTACTATTTTATTGATTTTTAATCAAGATAAAATAAGGGAATTTCTTGAAAAGTCTTCTGAATAAATGACAGAATACATTACATCAATTACGAAACTTTTAAACTAAATACACTTAAAAACGAAAAGATTTTACTCTATTTCCTTTTTCAGGTGAATCGATCGTTTCAGCGATATTTCTGTCAATTAAACGGCCCATCGTTTTTGAATCTCTCCGTCGTGGCCATTAAGGAGATTCGAACTCGTCGTTCGATGCACATTTTCAGCAATTACCAGAGAAGGCGTTCAATATAAAACTTTAGCCATTTTCAACGTCGTTTTCAGTAGCGGCGAGCTTTCCAGTAACCATTGTGCGAGCTTTTAACTCATACCCCCCTTCGAAAGGTTCTATGTGTATAAGATAGATCTGAACTATTCGAAAGTTATACAATATTGTTACATAAAATCGATGTTATGCTTTTATTCATGAATGTGTTTAATATGCATCGGATTGTTATTGTCCTTTGAGTGCAATAAATTTTTCAAACACTGAAAAAGCTTCGATAATAAAAATTTCATTAGCACTTTGATTAATCCGCTCAAAACATGGGACCTTTTTTGTACGTGAATTTATTAACATTGTTATATTTTAATGGAAACAGTTAAAATTTAAAATTTATGTAAAATAAATCATCGTTGTCATTATATTTTATAATTTATGATTGAATTTATAATTATTCGATTAATTTATATACAAATTAATGAATAATAATTTAAATTAAAAAAAATAATGAAAATTCTGTATGTTATTAAAGAAAAGCACTAATCTTCAGTGTAAATCCAAGAAAATTTTCACAGTTAAGCCAAAAATTTTCTACAAAACTCCACAACTATTCCCGACTGAAAATTCATGCTGAAGCGAATAAATCCCAACTGAAAAAAACCTTTTGAAATTCCGACCCGAGTGTTCGACGATTACAGTGATTTTACAGCGCGGCGAAAAGGCAAAGGCGCGGAAAAGCGCAGTTTACATAAGCATATTTTTCTGAGGCTCGCACTGCGTCTCGACGACTTTTCCGAGATTTTCCTCCCTTCCCCTTGGCGCCACCCGATTTTCCTCCGGGTTTTCCCCGGCCGGTAATGGCTTTTTAATGCACTGCAGAGGAAAATGTTCGCCGTCGACATTTATCGCCGTAATTTGGTTGTTTGTTAGGCGGCAATCGGCCGCAAACAAATCATCCGGCCGTACAATGTGTGGTGTTATAACTATGTTTTTTTATACAGGGTGTCGAAAATGAAGTATGCATAATGAAATATTGAAGATTTTTTTACTCAAAAACTTTTTTTGTTGGAAGAAATTGTGTAGAGATAATATAGTTTTTATATAGAATTTCATGTCTCTTTCTAAACCAGATGAAATGATCTATTATATGAAAAAAAAATTTAAATTAAAAAGCTTAAGATGAGAAAAATATGACTTATCATAAGTCAAACTTTATAAAAGATAACGTAAAAAAATATTCTTTTCGATGTTTTTAGCTTCGAAATTCGGACGTCCTGTACGTTTTTCTGGTTATTATAGCTATTATTGCGATGTATTGTGTTCGCTTTATATTATTGTGTATTGTGTTTGTGTTTTGCGAGTGTGAATTTGCGGAAAATGGGAAGCGATTTGTGTTGATTTTTTTTCTTCAAATTCTTTGTTGTCAAATGTATGGGGGTGTTAATGCGTCTGTAAATTCAACTGCACCTCTTGAAATTTTTTTCTTATTGTTAGTTAAAAATACAAATAATTAGTTGCATGTTTTACAAACTATTTGCTATTTTATATAATAAATACCATGAAACTCAAATAATAAGAAATATATGTTTGTAAATTTTCATATCCTAACAATTGGGGGAAATTATTTTATGACCTACAACAACTGTGATTTTAAACTTTCACAAATGAAAACTTTCTTCAATTCGTTTTACGACGATTTCTTATAACTAAAAACGAGACAGACATAAAAAATAATATCACCATAGACACCGATATCGCCGCATAAAATTTAATGAAACTCCAAGTAAGTTTTCACAAAAACGCAGACGGACAAACAACTTACATATCTATGCCATAAACTCGACAAGAATAAATATTAATGCAATACTTTCGATATCCACTACATATTATTTATATGAGCGCTTGCATCCTTGTTTGACGACTGTACCCCTTGGGCGACCTTACGCGACGAATATTGAGTACAGTAAGCGCAACGGAGGGCGAAGGGGACGTTTCAAGTACTGTACGTTTGACATTCAGCATTCATGTCGGGCGGTAAATAAACATCATTACATTCGAAGCGTTGCGCAAAAGAAAACTTACGAGGGACCGTGCGCCGATACATTTTCAAAAAAATATGAAATTTCAATTTATTTATTTTGTTATGTTTTTGATTCACACAATATTAAATGATAGTTTATTTGAATAATCAAGAGTAGAAAATAATGAACTATAAAACTGGTGACGAATAATTACTTATGATAATAACGATATTTCTGATTAAAAAAATTATTAAATCAAATCAAATTGATTCAAAGATACGTCCTATACATATCAATCTATTCATAT
Organism: Hydropsyche tenuis; assembly: GCA_009617725.1. NCBI lineage: Eukaryota > Metazoa > Arthropoda > Insecta > Trichoptera > Hydropsychidae > Hydropsyche > Hydropsyche tenuis. The sequence continues at coordinate 3,460,940 of VTON01000009.1, forward strand.
TACTATTATAATAAACTACTTTAATTTGAAAATTTATGTATTAATACAGATTTTTATTATGGTATTGCAATTTTTGAAGCATGATGTATTTTTATGTGAAGTGCTCTTAATGTGAGTCGCACTAGGCGTCCCAGAGGCGTCGAACATCAAGAATACCTTAGTCGAGAAGTCACAAATATTGCATAACATTTTTATATATCTAGATTTAAACTACACACGTCGCCGAAGAGAGGGAAAATTTATTTTGTTGATTCGGCAAAGGGGCGACAAATTGCGCACGACTCTCCGGAAAATTCGAAAACGTACATTCCATTATTATTTATGGAGATTTTCTCTGAAGTACACTCGACGACAGAACGTTAGAGTTTTCTTCATATTTTTCTGAATATTCAAAGTGGTAACTTCATACGCAATTTATACGATAAAGTTTTTCCGACACTATCAAAAGAAAGTAATCGAAAACTTATATTATCTTTATTCAAATTATTTCAAACCAAATATTTATCAAATGGTCACATCGTATATCATTTAATTTCAATTTATAAAATCTCGAAAGTTCAAACTAAATTTTAAAATATATTATTAAAAAATTGCTATATTTTTTAATCTAAATAAACTGATAACACATGCTTCAAAAATACCATGAAATTCCGTTCTATTTATAGTATTATTTCCCGTTTCTGAGCCGAAAGTGCGATAAAACTGGCGCGTGCATTTATCGTTTTCATCTGAAGTGCTCGCTCTCTGGTAGGTTGGTAGTCTCATTTGCGAAACGGAAATCATGCGACACCGATATCAGTGGTACCAACTTTCCGAGCGTTTCGGTGCCAACACGATGGCATTTAAGTGTTGCCATTACGATTTTTTTTAATTTAAATAAAATCCTCATTCATAGATGGCTCTGTGTCTGTGATGAACTTCGGTTCTAAGTTTAGTTGTGAACTGAAATATTTTTTCGTATATTATTTAATATTATACTTTGAAAGACGCGGAAGTACTAAACTCTCGGCTCGGACCAAACGAAACGTAAGTAAATAATATGAAAAGTCATTAATTTAAAAAGTTTCCCGGAGTTTTCCATTTACTTACGCGGCGCAGACGGCGAGGTGAGAATAAGAAAGAGTGTTGAGAAAAATTACGTCTTATTTCCTACCTGGAGTGTTCTTTTTTTGTTCAGCGGAGTAAACCTAATTAAAAAATAGGTACACAATTATGCATGGCCTGAATGTCATTATGAAAACTCTCGGATGTTTTAAAACGGGGCATTTTTCACAAGAAAAAAATATGCGCCATGCTTTGTGAAAATCATTAAATTTTTCTTAGCACGCCTGTTTTATATTAATTAATTTAATTTTTTTTTTCTTTTTCGAATATATCTGTTCCTCATCGATCTTTGAAATTAAGACATACCTAATATAATACGGTAAATAATTGATTATGATTACATAACAAAATTTCAGTAATAATTTGGATAAAAATATTGTTTTTTCATTATAATAAAAATTAAATTTAAATAACAACACAACCGAACAAATAAAATCTTCAATCGCATCAAAAAAAAAATCTAAATATACCTCAAAATAAAATCAGACCAAATTTATCGACGCACCATAACTCCGTCTATAGAAACGGCGTCTCCGCCATGTAAAATGAACTCCTTAATATAACTTATGGAATAAAATAATAAATGAGAGAAGTTCAACACCGAAGGAAAAAGGGACCGACTGCGAACACCTGCCGAGGTGCGAAAAACACTCGAAATCTCAACTTTAAATGAGACTTTTATCAGGCTGTTTAAAAAAGGACTCGTCTCGCAATTACGTCTTCGCTGCCGTATTATTTAAAAGTTCGCCGCGCAAAATTTACACTCTCCTTCTCAAACGTTCGATTCTTCAAATGTAAATATGGAGATAAACGAGTTTAAGCTTTTGTTTGACCCTTGAGATTTTTCTGGAAGAATATTAATAATGAACGTAATTTAATATAGAATAAATATTAATTTAAGGGGGTGTCGGGCACTTGGCACGCACGACACGAGCGTCGGCAAAGTTGCGACTTCGTGCTTTGATTTTAATCAGTGATTAAACCCTCGTTTCATTTCCTCGGCTTTTGCGGTTTTTCCGCAAAAGTTTCACCTGATAATAAATTACCGAGGCCCGGTCTCGAAACGGAAAACCTCCGCTTGATAAAACGATGGAATCAATAGAATTTATTCGCTTCGGTTATGAAGTTTCGTTTAATTTCGACGCGCAAAGCCTAGCAAAAACGGGCGCAAAGTCTCGTTGAAAGTTTAATTTTGTATATCGAAAACTAAGTGCGTTTATAAATGGATTTAAAATGGTTGATTGAATTTGAATTTCATCACCATTATGTAACGTGTAGTTTATATATCGTTGACGCACTATAAAACAAAGCTTTTCTTTGTTTTGTTTAAATTTGATTCAATAAAAAACTGAAACCTTACAATTGATTTAAAATCAAATAAATGTTTACATTAATTTTTATTTAATTTCATAATTTAACTATTATATAACGAATGATTAATTAACTGTCACATAATTATCATCGTCATGGTTATCAATCAATTATACTATTATACTATACATGAACTTTTTACCGGACATGTATATTATATTATGGTGTTCATGTTATCTCATAATTTATATAATTATACATATACTTTGTTATCAACTAAATGCATACGATTTATGTATTTTTAAGTTTCTCATAGAAATATATCACCTAATGAGACCGTTACTGGTAAACCGGTATACTATTTTTCGTTCTTTCATATCTGGGTTTTCCCATGTTTTATAATTTAATTTACCATTATAAAAAAAACCGAATAACCGGTAAATAAAAATTACGATAAATTTTGTCTCTTTATTGTCACCTGGATTGAATAATAACATATACAGCTAATGTAATCTTAAAAATACATCTTCAATCTTAAAATTCTTTTCAATATCATCGACACCAATATGAAAAGTCTTCGGAAAAAATTTTGATTACAAAATCTTTAAATTACAATCACATACGACTAATCAACCCAATTACTTTTCTATTGTTAAACATTTCATAATTTGAACCTCGACATTTAACTTCCTAACAGTTAACCCAAATATTTTCAAACGCATCAAAGAACCGCACTCCAAAACCACAAAACTTTCCCACACCCAACACAAAAGCATCGATCAAACCTTCACATCGAACTTCACTCAAATCAAACAAAGCCTGATTAAAACCCGAACAATAACGAGACTAGAAGTCAACACACATCCAATCTGCGAAGTTGAAATGACTCCGATAACAGTTCGGTCGCACATGCACTACATCGCGCGCGCATATCGAGAAGTTCAAACGATATCTCATGGCCGCATATGGGAAAACTTTTCCACTAATGCACTTTGATTCCGGTGCAGTTTTAATGCAATAATTATCATAAGTCGGAGCTGCAGCGCCGGTTATTGTCGGTATAATAATTTCACGGTTGCGAGTTGGAGTGCTAAGTGATTTTTGGTGTGCTGTTTGATGGTTAGGGGTGTGTGAATGGGGTTTGGAATTTTTTTTTTATTTATGGTTGTTTTTAATTATATTGTTCGTGTAGTAAGGTAATGACGTCAGTGGTTGGCTACTTCTGAAAAAATGTAAAATTTAAGGTTTTTAAAGCATGCGATAGATAAGATGTAATAAACAGCTAATCCATCGCACCTTTTCCGAATGATTATCGTCTTTAGAAGCCTTTATTTTTTGCGTTTTTCTGAGAAGTGGTCAATTACTGGTTCATGGTCCACCACTAGTGCATTACCTTATAATATAATATAATTTATCCAAAAAATAAATTAAATTTTGTATAGACATGTTTTTCAATATTGATTTGTAAAAGATGGAAAATAATTCAATATCTGACGATGAGTTGATAAATAAATAATTTATTACACTATAAATTCAATCTTATATTACGCAAATCAAACAAAACCTTTTTAATTTCAAATTCAACCTTTTTGAAAATCAAATTCAAACATCGCGAAATTATTTTCTTCGCTTATCAATTTTTTATGATTTCGTGAAAAATATATGAAAAAAATTAAGTACTAGCCATGATAGGCTTAATAGCTACGATAACTAATTATGTATTTAGAAATTTGTAAAAAAACAATAACTGAGATTATCAAAGTTAATTTGAAGAATAGATTGTGCAAATATTTCATTAATTACGACATGTTAATTAACGATTTTTTTTAACGAAATTTTGATAAATTTCGCATACTTGAATTTAATTTATGAAAAGTTTAATTTTGAGTTTTAAATGTTGAATTTAAAGTTTAATAGATTATATTTCATTTGTATTAGGTTGAATATAGAATGTGAAAGCTATAATATGTAGTGGTATTAGATTTTTCATTTTTGTAATTTCATTAAAATATTTTGACTTCATAAAACAATTTTAAACAATAAACCATTAAAATAATTACTTTATCATTATGTGAAATGTATATGAGCATTCATTGAATGGTGAAACTTTTCTTATATCACTTAAAATTTGAGCATTTTTATTCAAACTCTCAAAGAACTTAACTTTAACTTTTAACTTTAATTTGCTTTATTTAAAAAATATTTTTACTCAATAAATCTAACATAATAAAAATAACCATTATTTTAATTTAAAATTAAACTAAATAAAATACTTTCAGTTCCAGTTTCGAAATTGCATGTAGCTCGGCGGAACATTCGATCGCAGCACAAGTGTGAATATTTCGCACAAGTGGCGTACCTTGCAGCTAACGAATATGGGGATAATTCCAGAAGTCGGTCTCTCTCGTACGGGAATTATAGAAGTTTCTTAAAGAAGTGGATAGGAGGCAGAGCTAAAGTTTTAATTAAGTTAGAGAAGCGGCAAACAAAGGTGGGCGCGGACCGACGGTCACCTCTCCTTCTTCGGCTCACTTCATGAATTTGCTCAGATGTTGTACTTGTATGAAGAGTACTTTATAGTAAATATTAAGGTTTTTGGGGTAGTTATTTGGGTCTGTTAATGGTTTGTTTATTTTGATAATTTAAAAATTGAATTAATTTCAATTTAAAATAATGTTGTATGTATTTTAAAGGCTTGAATGTGTTTGATTGTTAATTTTTGGTAAACAAACGTTTGCCTAAACGACACTAACACATACGATACTGGAATACATCAACAGTAGCATACACAACACACTTTAGGACAATTGGAGGACTATGTGATGGTTATATGAACCAATTAATGCTTTATAATTTATTTCAATCATACTATTTCTAAAATGTTGGCGGATTTTATTTTATATTCAATGTGCCAGTGTCATATGTGCTAATATCGGTGTGTGCCAGTGTTGTATGTGCTAGTATCGTTTGAGCAAATGTCTGGAAACCTCAATTCAGTATAATTATTGTTAAAAATTTATTCAATATCTATTGAAGTATTGTTAACTTTATTTAAATGTTGATTCTGAATAGTCATTATATTTATTTTAATTTAATTTAATTAAATTTAATATAAGGTTATTTTTTCCAAAATTGAAAAAAATAATATCAATAAAGTTTTTATCTTCAAAATATTAATATAAAAAAACATATCTATTCAAATTAATCATAATTACTATTATAAAATGAATTGAAACAATAAAGTAATGAAATATTCATAAAAAACATAAACGAAGATAGAGCCATGTATTTCAGCGTTATGACCAAATCACAAGTGACACATTCACAGGTTATATTGTCATTGCACAAAATTAGTAAACAGCTGATGCGTAAAATTCTGTCTCGTTTCGAATGTGTCCATCGAAATTCGCTCCATCATTATTCCTGAAAAATTAAACAATTCTGAAGGTAAACCAAACGCATCATCCATTTTATATTTTCAAATGTCATGTTTTTGTTGATGTCATACGTACTGAGGTTATATTTTTGTAATCAAGGTAATACAATAAAGCGAGAGGACAAGGACCCGATAAAGTTGTTCCTACCGTAAATGGATAGGTGATCTGAGTGATAGTGACACATTTCATTTCACAAAGACTTCGCAACGATGAGCAATTCTGATAACAAAGAAAATAAAAATGTACCATCCGAATCGAAGAATGCTTCTGCTTCTTCTTCAGGGATTTTGGGAGGACCCGGCATAACTGGAAGTATTCCTTTGCCTATTTCCAATCCTAACAGGTAAAATTTTTATAAAATACTTCATTCTATAATTTTATTTTAATATACTTTTTTTTATTGAATAGAATGAGACCGGAAAGTATTCAATTTAGAGTCAGAGGCTCTACTATAACAGGTGCGTCTCCACCGAAATTCATTTCTCTTGAAGAAATTATGAAAGCAGCTCACGGAGTACAAGATATGGCACTTGCACACGAAATTGCTATTGATCATGAATTTAGATTAGAACCGTTCGAACCTCCAGATAACAGGTAAGTAATTTTCATTAAAAAAAAATTATTCGATTCTTTTATGTTAGCAAAATTATTTTTTATTTACATATTTTAGTTATCAAAAGCTTGTTAAAGATACTTTGCATCGTGCTTTTTTTGATATTTTGAGAGAAGAGTTGAACTCTAATCCTCCTATTTACAAGCAGGCCTATGTTTTATTGGAAGACGTTAAAGAGGTTTATAATTTTTCGATTATTATAATATTTTTTTATTGCTGAATAATGCAATGTTGAAAATATTCATAAACAGGGATTATTTTCCATTTTGATGCCTCGTCATACTAAAATTCGAGAAATGATCAACGAAGTGTTAGACCAGTCGTTCATTAAGCAACAAGCTGAAAATGGCGCTATTGAGTTTAAAAAATATGCTGATTTCGTCATCGATCTCATGGCTAAACTCGCCGCCCCTTGCAGAGATGAAATGATACAAAACATATCTCAAATGACCGATACTGTTTGTATTTCATTCAATGTTTTTCAATTCTATTATCAAACCTATTTACCTTTTCATACGTAAAAATAGGTTGACACATTTCGGGCAATTTTGGAATCATTGGAGGTTCTTAAGCTCGATCTGGCAAATACGCTTATTACTATGATCCGTCCACATGTCCAAGCACAAAGTGTACAGTATGAACAAGCCAAGTTCAAAGAATTTTTGGAAATTCAAGAAGGTTAATTGAATTATTAATTTATTAATAATTGGAATACTTGTATACATTTTTATTTTATTTTATAGATGGATTAGCAACTACACGTTCATGGTTAATACCGCATATCGATAAATCAGTCCCCAAACCAACGGAATCTGATCCTCTGTTCTTGAGAAACACATGTTCTCAAACATTAGCTAAAGCTTATCTCGAATTGTTGGAGTGGAATAAAGACAAGCCTTATCCAGAAGTAATAATTCTTATCAACACCTTAATGAAAGGTCGTCAAAATATAATTTAATTCTCATTATTTCTAGACTGTTCAAATGGATTCTGTACGCTATGCTGATTTAGCTCAAGCAATGTTCAGATTAGTATCCTCAGCTTGTATACTTCTTGTAAGTCCTTCTTGTGGTGCTGCTACTGAAACTTCCGCTAACGAGTTCAAAGTCGAACTGAAAAATAAGATCTCAATACTCATGAAAGATATATCGAATGAAACGTAATAAAAAAATCAATTAAAACAATTTTTAACTTTGTCAATTTGATTCATAATCATAAACACGATTTTAGTGATCTTGAAAATATTCTTCCATCTATTGCTGAACAAGTGATTGCAGATACTGAAAAACTTCTTGCGAAATTCCATCAAGAACCACTCACTAGTGATGTTAAAGAAATGATCAAAGGACAAATCATAGGAATCAAAGATCCGTATCACAAAGTCAAACAATTAGTTCGTAAGTATTTTACATGCATGATTGTCTTCAAAACTGAACTATACAAGTATGTTCTACATCGTTGTTTTGTTTAAGGTTTGCGAATTATGGAATTTTTGAAAGAAATCCTCATATGTGGTGGCGGTTCAAAGCAAGTGCCTGTAGGATTATCAGCATTTTCTAAAGAATTGACTTCCTTATCTGGTACTCTTTTGAGGCTCGTGATGCATAACAAGGCTGTTTTTAGTCAGTATTATATGGAAATTGTGGCTGCTGAACTCGATAAATAATTTATTTTCATTTTTATACATAAGTATTTTACCATTTTTTTTAATTTTCCTATGAATATTCAATTTAGTTGAATTAACTATCTAGTATAGAAAAAAATAGATTGTTCATTTGAATATAAAACTTTTACCTAAAAAGAAACTAATTAATTTCTTTAAAATTTTGTATAAATATACATTTTCTAACCAAATCAATTTTTATATATAATATATTATGCTTTAACATAATTTTAGTAAAACGAAAATTATAATTTTTAATAATAGCAGATCTGATGATTTCCTAATAAAAATTATTTGAAAAACAAAACATATTTGCATACTAAAATTAGCATTAAATGACAAAATTTATTAATATTTTGATACTTATTTATTATGAGATAATAAAATATAGAAACATCTTTTTGATTATTTCATTTTCATCTGAATCCAATGGGTTTTGTTTATATGAACAGAATTGATCAACGAAGACATGAGTTAAGAAGAAAATTTTAAGCACTGCTATTAAACGCTCTCCTTAATTACAAAGGACAGTCTAATTCTTTGGAACTAATTTCAAAAAAGTTCGAGGATGAAATAGAATAGCACGTAATATTTATATTTAAATTCAATCATTGATGAAGGTTTAATTTTTTTTTTTTACATAAAAATTAGTCATCCGTTTAAGATTTGAAAGGAATGAGTTGCTTTAAAATACAATCTGGAATTCAAAAAAGTTAATTGTCTGAATTTATAGGAAAAAATAATAAATGGCATCAATAAAAAATATAAATTGATTTATTAAATCAATAAATACCATACACATTTGAGAAAATAGTTTATAAAAGATCCTTTTTTTTCATTTATTACAATTCATTACAAAAATGGTGGGATATAAACTGATTCTAAAATATTTTGATTAAGTAATGTAAAATTATTATTAAAAAAATTGTGTTAAAATTGTATTTTTCCCACAGGAATTTATAAATACAATTTCGAATGAAAAATTATTTATCACCATCTTCATCTATCAAGTGAATAGCCCAATCGAAAGATTCGGCCAATATTTTTTTCGTTTTCAATTTTTTCGGTTTTATTATTGATTTGTCTTCGGTAGATATTTCCTCTTTAATATTTACAGAATTTAATGAAGCACTTGTATTCGCATGAAAACCTACTAATGATTTTAAAAATAAACCGCATAAGTTACTTAATCTCGGTTGTGCATGAGCTGAAGAAGATAGTAAGATCTGAAACAAATAAAAACAAATATTAGAAAATAAATTATTGTATCAAAGATAATGTTTTATACAAATTATGAAACAAAGATTACACAATGATCCAATAAACTATGCGAATAAAAGGTTTTTCATAAAATAAATACGGTTGTAAAATATTATTTATAATAACAATCAATTCCGTTAAAAGACAAATATAGAACGTATTTTTTCATGCTCCATAATGATAAATGCGTTTATTTTATGCTCATAAATTATGCTTTCCGAAAGGAAGGGTTCATTGAGGGCAATGCAGACACGAATCAAGCAACACGAAAGATTTGATTGCCATTTCTCACTTTACGAGACTACATGTAGGCTTTGCCCTTATAAAAAGATCTCACTGATATGCAGTAAGACATTGTAACGATCTCAAACACAAAGCAGACAACAGCATATGAATCGACAGTAGCACCACAGAGATACTCAATATGAATATTTTATTACATAATTGAAATATTACATCGAAATAATTAAGTTATAAGTTATCTTTTTAAGTCATTATCAGTTCAGTTAACAGTATAGACAACTATGTTTTTATTACAATTTATTATGATAGTTTCGTAATTTTTGCACTTATACTCGTTGAAAACATTTTGAATATTAAAATATTGTATGAAATATGTCAATAGATGTCTGAATAAAATTTGAATAATTCAGATTTTAAAATACAATTTGATTAAAGTGATTTATAAACGAGAAGATGAAAAGCTGCTGGAGAAGATCGTCCCACGAGACAGTTTGCTGGTCGTCGACACTTGAATTGTGACAAGTAAACAACTGGAACGTTTCGTTGCACTGTTGCAATGTCTTTAATGCTCATATAAAGAGCCTGCCCTAAAAATTAATGTAAGATGACAACGCTTCTGGAATATTCAAATCAATTGTGGAAAACGCGATGATTCAAATGTGATTAAATGATCATATGATGACTAGAATTTTTTTTGGTTAAGCATCGTATTATTAATCAAGGATTTTTTTTATGAATCATTGACTGAATTATATATAGAATGGTGACTAGATTCCGAAATTTGTACTGTTATATGATGATTTAAAAATGTTTTTAATTTTCAACTAGATTCTTCAATTTTGTGAAATATTTTTTGAAATATTAGATTAGGTTTTTATATAATAAACCTTTATTGTACTTCATAAAACATTTTACTTTCTTAACAATTGAAACAGCTACGATAAACTGATGGATGATTGCGAACAACTTAAAGTTAACCCACATAAAACATAATTTAGACATAATTTAATCTAGCCAAGAACGGATTCATAAATAAATTTGGAAACATGTAAACAAATCTGTTGACGAAAACAGGAATAAATTATTAGAATTCAGTATCAACAAAAATATTTAAGCATAAATCTCAATAAGATAAATAACAAAAACACTTCTCGTAAGTAAATATGGTTGGAAAACCCAAATAGTAATTTAACAACAAAATTGTTGCATCGCATCAATTGGCCTCTTTAGTAATTGTCAAAATATAAACAAATTATGATATTCTGAGATGAAAACACAAAATTTAATAAATAATTGAATTGAAAAAAATTAATAAATAAGAAAAACGAAAAATGATTCATTGCATTTAAACGTGATATCACATATCCTTCATAGAGCTAAAATGTTAAATACGCATATGAACGATTATAAGCAGGTTCAATGACACATCACTTAATTTCTTTCCTTCCACCAATTCTTATCGCATACAGCTTCAAGGGAAAAATTGAAATATTCATATCAAATCACATTCAATAATTAGAACATTCCTTTTAATTTGACACACTAAATTTCAAGACCTTGTAATTTTTATATTTAAAATTCATCACATTTTTAATTCATCATCTCATTGGAAACAAGTGGCGGATTTATTTTACTAGGCATTTGAGGCACCAAAAATTTTCGGGAGTTGCTATACAGAGTTGGGTTTCAAATCTACATCTACCTCCACATTACACCAAAATTATTAAAATCGAAAAAAAAAATAGTGCCACAGGCGAAAAATTTATCGTTTATTATTAAGTCGTTTTCATAAAATAAAGAACAAATGGGCGATTATAAACAAACGCCTTTTTTTCAGAAAGTGATTCAAATTTCTCGATATCTATTGGATTGATACAGAAAATCTATAATGAATCATCGAAAATTTATTTTTAAAAAAGGCTAGGGCTCCTTTGAGGCACTTTCCAATCAGGGGCCCTAAGGCGAGAGCCTCCACTGCCTATAGGTAAACCCGCCACTGTTCGAAACCCAACTAAAGCGCAACAAACGCGCTCATCGCCCACCTCGAAGGGTTAGGTCACAAAGGGAGCATGCACAAGGACCGCCTCGGCAAATAGACAATCGCGAAAACGATTGTGCAACATGTTTACGAACCGAATGGGCACAAGTGGCCGGCGAGCTAAACGCGCAGGGAACTTTGCGCAACGCTCCAATCCTCGTTCAAATCGAATCAAAGTTAATCGGAAAATTCGGCTGTCGTCAGTTTCGGAAGAAGGTCGACGATGATTCATGGCGGTGGCCTCGCCGACGACCTTTGCGGAAAAAATGGACCGGTCAGTGGTCTGGGATTCGCACCAGATCGGCAGATAGCCGGGGTCAAGGAGCGGAAGCACTCTTGCCGATTCGCAAAGTGATCCAAGGTGAGGATGTTCAACTTTGACCCAACCCCGAACTGTGGGTTTTGGGTTTGGAACCCGTCGGTGACTGGGGTTTGGTGGCGGGTTGTTGTGATGGGTCGAAGATGGATGCTGATTGAAACGTGTGGGAAAAATTAGGTTCGAGTTGGTGCGGAGTGAGATTTAGAAACCTGTCGGTGACCGGAGTTTAGTGATGGGTTGAAAATGGTTTGAGAGTGGTAATTTTGAGTGGATGAGATGAACTGTGTGAAATAATAGATGAAAGTATAGTATAATAGTTATATGTGAAAAATTTTCATAAGAAAATAAATTTAATATACACTATTGATAAAATATATTTGCCCACCCCTATTTTTTCCAATATCATATATTTATTAACGAATTTATCACTCAAATCGACTTTTAAATAATGGATGATATCACTTTAAATATATTTACAATTAGATAAATAAACAAGATCGGAAGTTACAGAAAATATTTTTACGAATTTTTCAAATAAGAATAAAACTATAGAAAATATCCATCTTTTTTTTTCATGCAACATTTTTCGTTTCAGTCAATCGAATTCTATTTAATATATTCTAATAATATACATTTTAAATAAAACACAAATATAGTTTAATTTTGAACCCTTTTGTATGCAATTCCTAGGGTAGGCAAATATATAAAATCTCGGTAATGTATGCATATATGAAAATTATAAATTGGAATATTTTTTCTATGAAAAATTATAAATCAAATACATTCAAAATATTTTTTGTATTAAAATTTTTAATCTAAAGAAAATTTCGAAGCAAACAGATCATAATTCAGAATAATAATTACGTTTTTGAAAATATTCACCAAGCAACAACTATCGTTAATTCTGAACTTGACATGTGTTATCTAGAAATGTGGAAAAAGTAATACTAATAAGTCTAATATATAACTGAAAGAAAAATGTGTACACATTTAAATATATATTTAAATAAAATAAAAATGAAAATACATAATAGAATATTTATAAGAATGTATCTTCATATTCATATTTTTTTTTTTTTTTAATAAATAAAATTAAATAAATGTTACTACATCATACAGGGTTGATTGTTATCAATGACGCATTATTGAATGTGAAAAAAACGGTACATTATATAAAATTAAAAAACACTCTGCAAAACAACTACGTTGTTACAGTACGCATAGGACTACGTGCAAGAATCTGGAGTGAGAAATTGCAATGGTATATAAAAGGGAGTCACGTCGAAGAAGCCACAGTCTTGAGAAATATATCACAGTGTGAAGTTGTGGGATCAAACTGAACTGCACGTTGGAACGTTACTCTCTGAGCGTCTACACAACAGTTTTTCTCTTTGAAAATTTGTATACTTTGTAAAAAGAATTATTACTGAAAGATGAATTGTTGGTTGTGGAGTTTCTTCGTGTTTTTGCTGATGGCAACTTTGGGACAATCGTATCCAGCAGCTTCACCACAAACGGTCAGTAAATTTATTTATTTTTACTTTATTAGTTTTTATGTTATAAATATTCATTTTCAAAAGTTAAATAAGATCTAAAATTTTCGAAATACTCTGTGCTTAGCAATTATAACTATAACAATTTAACTAGAAAACTAAATTTTCAAAAAAGTCATCAAACGCTCTGTAACTAATCGAAAAATCATAATACCTATCGTTACTTAAAAATAAGTTTTATTTCCAAAATGATTTTTAAGAATGTTCAAATAATCTTGATTGGGATTTAAATAAAATGATATGTGCATTTTCAGCTACAGGCACTACAGACTATGAAATTAGTACCACAATGGCATTGCCTGAGATACAGAAAATTTGATTTAATACGCCGCTGTCGAAATTTTCGCTCTGGAAGACGATACTGATTATTCCCAGAAAAGCCATTTCAAAAATCTTAAATTATATGTTTATCGTAATTTGATACTATTAAAATAATAAACAATTTTTTATTAATTTTAAGTACAATGTAATTAGAATAGTTATGTACATAATTTATTTACGAAAGAAAAATTATTCAGTGTCGTGATATTCATTGGATAATTTTAATGGAAAAATTATTTATTTTGATTTCAATTTGTAATTGAAAATAGTATTATTTAGTACGAAAGTGTTGCAAAAATGTAGAATAAGATGAACAATATTTTTAGATTAAATTTGTTCAAAAATATATTTATTTATGCATTAAAGATCTTTTTATTTATTATATTTACATTTAAGATAACTTATATAATTAGAAGAGGTTTATATGAAAATATAATAATTTTTTTTGGAAAGTTTAATGAATCTCTACTAAGATTACATTAATGAAATCCAGTACCATTTTTGTCATCAGTCTAAATCTAATAAAAAAATCTACAGAAATTATGATATAAAAAAATACTCACATCATTAGCTGGTGCTTTTGTACTAAATTGGGCAGGTTGTATATTTTGTTTAACGACGAGATTCGCTTCTTTTTCAGCAATCATCGCACTATATGCTGACGGCAGAGGCTTAGTTGATTCATTAATTCTTTCTAATGATGTTTCTATATTAGAAACTGAGTCAGCAGGTTCAATAACAAATATTTCCTTAAAAAAAGAATAATTTTCACATTTATTTTAAAATAACAAGGGTGTAAAATATAATATAATAAAATAATAATTACCTGTTGTTCTCTAAGTAAATAAAGTTTGCATCCATCTATTGACATCTGTACAGGAGCAAATGTTATTGATGTAATAGCTCCTTGCTCAATTGGTAAGATTTCTTTTAATGTTACTAAAGGTTGAGAATCAGGCATTCGGAAAATGAATACTGAAAAGATAATATGAAAAATTTGTTTAGTATTATATAAAATATTACTTTCTATGAATTTCGAATACTCAATTACACCTACCATCATTTGATTTAGTTACAGCAACCACTTTATCAGAAAATGGGTCTGATATAAGACAGCTAGTATCTAAATTAACCATCCACAAAAGGCGGAGGGTCATTGTATTCCAAACGGCTAAACATGTGTCGGTAGTACAAGCAATCTAAAAAAACAATTTCAATCAATAAAATGTCATGATTCAGATCATATTTTCAGCATTTTATTGCATACATACATAATGCATATGATGTTCACGTCCAAATTGTACTAATTTTCCCTGCGGTCGGAGAGCAGGATGAGCAAGAGAAGCCTTCTGCTTTCCTTCCAAAGTATCCCAAAGAGTGAGACGAGCACCGAACCATACAGCGGCAACCGATCCATCGCCACTCAAGGTTCCTCCTCCTGCATCTCCTCCGCTGCCGTAACATCTTGCATTTGTATACCATGCTGATTTCCCTTCTAAATAAAATTAGAAAAATATGGTTCGTAAAAGAATTATAAATTTTTATAATTAAAGAAATTGTTGGACATGAAACACACCATATCCAGGTACAGTATCCATGATCTTCCAAATGCGAATATTATTTTGTTGGTCTGTCGTAAGAGTGACAGGTGTATCAGCTGCAAGATATACATCAGATGGTAGAGCAGGACGATGCGGCCTAGCTACCACTGTATGCAATTTCCAATTATGACCACTCCATTCCCACCATCTTAAGCGTTCTTGCTCGTCAACACCTTCCCATGTGACTAACCACTGTCCCCTACATCCGACACTTATGCCTGTTACCTTTAAAGTACATTAAAGAACATTTAGTTACGAATAGTTAAAAATTATCAAAATAGAATAATTATTGTGACTCACTTCTGTCTGTTCCGGGTTGAGATTGTGTTTTTCTGGATGGACGATATTTGTATTTGTAACATCCATCTAAAAAATAATAGATATAAATAAATATAAGGTGTTTAAATGAATTATTTTAATAAAATAAAGAGTTTTTTTAAACAAAATAAATACCGTATACATCAAAGAATCAGATATAGTTGAATACAAATGAAGATGTCCAGAACTCGCTGGTAATAATAATGCAGAAGATGAACGAATATATTGAATATCGGGACTTTTCACGTTTGCACTCTTTTTATATGAAACACCTCCTAGTCCACCAGCTTCGCGAATACATCCAGTAACACGAAGAGAACTATTTTCCACAATTTGAATACCTATAATTATATTACAAATAACAAAGTTTTTACAAAAAATTCACTAATACAATTAGAAATGTTTGAAAATTACTATTGTCTGCAGTTGATATAGCTAGATGTGTATTACTAGCAGAAATATGCAAAATTGATGCTGGTAAACGCGGGATAAATTTTTTCGAATTATTTGCACCCCAAGCTACCAATACACGTTCTGAACCACCTGATAACAAGAAACCTCCTAAAAAAAAGAAAATGTATAATCTTTCAGATGTAACTTGATTTATTTTCTTCATAAGCATATAAATTACCTTGAAGTGAAAAAGTTATTGTAGTTAAAGGTAAATGATGCCAGTGTAAAACTTCTCTAGTTAAAGTTGATTGAGAAGGTTTGTAACATAAACTAATACATCCGGATGTATCTCCAATAGCTAAAATTTCAGAATTTGTGTGCCAAGCTAATGTAGTGATTTTCTCTGGACGAATTTTATAACTACAAAAATAAATTATTAATTATATTATATACCAAGTCATCAACTAAAAATTATATTTAATATATAAAATTTACTCGTAATGCACTTTTGGATTTAGAGCATCAAATACAAAAGCTTTAGACAATCCAGTGGAAAACGCCACAGGGAAATAATTTCCATAATTCCCTAGTGCTAGGCTCCAACGATGAGGTAATTCCATTTTTGAATTCAGGGGCTTTCTCACGATTTCTCCAGTACTTAAATTAATTATGCCGATCTGAATATTCTTTAATGTGCACCAACTTACAACAGCTTCCGAATCATTTAATAAATCACATGTCTGAACACAAGCATTTTTAGGAAGTTTCATATCCTAAAACAAAATAATCACAGTACTAAAAACGTATATCGAAAATTTATAAATTAAGTTCACAAATGGTTTTCTTACCATTTCTGAATATTGAACTGAAGCATGCCATTTCCAATTAACAATTTTCCCTGATTTGTTACAAGTGATTAAAGAGCGATCATCTCGCGTTGGAAACTGCATTGAAATAATCGGTGACGAATTTTCATCACTTTTGAGAGTTTTAACGAGCTCTGCTGTTGCTACATCGTAAATCTGAATATTTGAACCCGAAATAACGAAAAGCGACCTGAAAAATATTTATTTATAAAAAATGTAAAGGGACGAACACGTGATAGATTTATAAGTTGTTTATATATACTCACGTTTGATCTGGAGAGAAAACAGGACGTTGCTGAATAAGACTGCCACCTCCACGTCGACGTATGACATATGATGGAGCAGATTGTTTGGTTGTTGTCGAAATAACTGGAGCTTTGGGTGCCATCGTTTATTTATTCTACTTGATCAATAATCACACGTGCGCGTACATAACCTAAACACCGCTTGACGTCTCCAGGCTGAATCTGACATATGTCATTAGAAAGAGTTGCTATATGACAAAATCACGCGATGGAAATTTTTCGAAACAATTTTTATTTTCTCTCGTCGATTATATTATAATAATGAGATCTTTCTCTTTTAAAATTTAACATTTTTCAGGTTCGAGTTTTAAGTTTTGGTTTGATTATTTCCCAGATTATATAAATTTTCGTATTTCATTATTTTGACAGATGAGTTCATAGTTGTGTCCACACCACGTTGCCGCAAGTCGGTCGCACGTGGAGTGGTTAGTTTTGAATTGTATGCTATCGAAACTTTATTAAAATGTCTGAAATTGAAGGTGACGTTACACAACTTCAAGTTCGCTTCGTGACTAAACAACAACAGTAAGTTTTTCTTAATTTTTCACTAGACTTAATTAGAAAATTTTACATAATTTCAATTTGTTTAGGTATGCTATTCCTGATACTCCTTATGCCATCGGTGCGAATGTATCCACAAATGAACTTAACACTTTGGTCAATACTGTTCTGAAAGAAAACCCAGCATTCGTAAAAGAGATTAACTTTGATTTTCTGGTCTGCGGAGAGTTTTTGCGGACGTCACTGTTAGAACACTTAACATCACATGAAGTTACAACGGAAAGTACAATAGATGTCGAATATTTAGAAAGAGTACCTGCTCCTAAACCACATGATTGCCTCACTCACGATGATTGGGTTGCTGCTGCCAGATGTTTATCTTCTTGGTAAATAAAAAATATTATTTAGCCGTTAAGTAGTTTATGCAATTCATTACTTTGTTTTTTTTTTCTTCAGGATCGTCACAGGTTGCTATGATAATAGCTTACATTTATGGGATACTAAAGGAAAACACAAATTAGCTATTCCTGGTCATACATCACCAGTAAAAGCAGTTTCATGGGTTCGCATAGAAGATTCCACTGGTATTTTTATAAGGTTAATTTCGTTTAAACTATTCATTATCACTACAAAATATATCCACATTGTCTTTTAAACGTTTTATTAATGTATTATTTTAATATTTATAGCGGATCTCATGATCAAACAGCAATGATTTGGGAATGGGACATGAATTCCAACTCGGTGGAATGTGTGGTATCTTGCAAAGGTCACGATAAAAGTATTGATTGTATAGATGTTACTTCCGATGGTACTAGATTTGCTACCGGAAGTTGGGATACTAATATAAAAATATGGAGTGCCGGTTAGTGATTTTACTTTCAATCTATGTTATTAAAAATTAATGATCTGATTATTTACAAAATCAAAAAAATTCTGCTACAATGAATAATGTCTTTACAGAACTAGCAGATGAAGGTGTGAGCTCAAATAAAAAATCCAAAGTCGATAGTGGAAAGCCAAGAGTTCGTTAAATCTTTTATAAAATTTTAATATTTCAATTTTTTATATTGTAAATAATATCAGTATTATTTGAATTTCAGTCTGCACAATTAAATTTAGCTGGACACAGAGAAGCTGTATCTGGAGTAAAATGGTTAAATGACGATACTGAATTAGCTAGTGCCTCTTGGGATCATACGTTGAAAATATGGGACGTAGAACTTGCAGCTCCATCGAGAACCATAGCATCTAACAAACCATTCTTTAGTCTTGATTTGAATCCGACCAATAAAATGTTTTTGACGTCATCTGCGGATAAAATAGTCCGAGTTTTTGATCATCGATCAAATGGTATAATATCTGTCAGGCAATCTATGTATTTTTATAATTTATAATTCAAATATGTTTGTGTTTTTAGTTGACGCTCCTGTAGTCAATGCTAAAGGTCACACTGCTTGGGTGTCTGCAGTAAAATGGTCTCCGAGTGATGAAAACCTTTTCATATCTGCTGGACATGATACGACACTTAAAATGTGGGACTTACGAAGGTATTATACATAAAATATTTTCTGATTGCCTTTTCTTATGCATATGTAAGTATTTCAAATAACGTATTTATTGTTTTTCAGTCCTCGTGCTCCATTATACGAATTGACAGGACATACGGATAAACTTCTATGTTGTGATTGGTTCGGTCGTTTCTTAATATCTGGTGGTGCAGATAATGCGATGAGGGTTTACAAAGCCAGAAAGCCTGCATGTTGACGAAATAGTGTATGAGAAAATATTTGTTTAGTTATGTTTTGATAAAGGGGACAAGCGTGAAGAATAAAGAAAAGAATATATATTGCTTTTGCCAATTCTGCGATTTTATTTGAATCAATTGCTTTTACAAATGATCAATGTAGAGGAACGTGACAATAAAATTTTATTTCTTTTCTACCAGTTCATTTATTACATTTTAAATTCAGCATAACTGCGGATCACACAAAAAATGCTTAGAGCACATAATATAGAAACTTGCAAATATTGTATAACAAAATAGATACATTATATTTTTTTAGCATTTCAAGTGAAAAACACGGGTATCGTTGAGTACCCAACATAACCTATTATCATAGTTATGCCAAATCTGTTAACACAATAAAGCAACATTCTCTTATAAAATATTCTTTTCCTCAACTACATCAAAATTTGTTTTATTTCTAACCTCCGTTTCTCTCTTCCAGTCTGTAGCAACAGAACCTTTATTAAAACTAAGTCTCTACCTAAACTAAAATACCCTAGCCTGACCTATCCTAATGCTAGACTAGTCTCCAAGGTTGGTTGTCTTATATACTGTACAAAGTTGGACACATTTAAAACAGCACTCGTATGCTGTCATGTTGACTCTGGCTCTTAGTAGTTAAATGCCAAAGGCATTTCACAAGTTACTGCCATAGGTGCCAGCTATGGTTTTTACAAATTTTTTGACACGTTAAAAAAAGTACATACTTACAAAAAAATAACGTTGATGTCGTAAAAAAGTATTAACCGTATTGATGGACATTTGTCCTATTTAACTACACTATCTAAATTTTATTCTACAAAGTAGTCACTATCCTAAAGACACTATATCAACTACTGTTAACATTTCTAATCATATTAGAGTAAATCTAGCCACTTTAGTCCAGGAATCATCACTTGGCACATTCCTGAACACAACATCAATTATCACTTAATTAGATTTACATGTTTTGAGACTTAAATTCTATGGAAAATATCCTATGATACTAATCCATCGGTTTGGTGCTGGATGAGTTGCCAATGTTATTTCTACTTCGATATTTCTAATATCCACATGTATTGATCATTTATCACCTTGCATCGTTAAGATACTTAAAGTTTTAAATATATCTATCATTCGATAATGTGTTGATCAATTTCGAGTTGTGAACAACTCGCGATGAAAATTATTGATCTATTGATTTTCAATGCTAACTACTTATACCTACGGTTTTAAATTAATTTGAATTTATTTTAATATTAAAAGCATTCAAATAATGTTTCATTTAAAAAAACAAAAACATTTCCACAGCGAACTGTACAATCTATAATCTAAACTTATTTTAGCCTGTAAAATGGTATTTAAAAACTATTCTCTTCTACTCGGATATATCAACACAAAAATAAATTAATAAATTATTTCAATAAGAGGCGTAATCAATAACACCAGTGTAGCAGAATATATTGATTTTTTTCTCCATATTCCTATGAGAAAATAATCTCTTCAAAACTGACCCTAGATGAAATGGTAAATGATCTAAGGGGATCATACACAGTTTATGCGACCCTCATCTTTACATTTATTTTAATTGCTCTGGACACAGACAAACAAGAAAATTTCATTGTCAGAACATGATCATATTATCTGATATTTATTTTGGGGGAAAGGCACGAGTCTAAAAAAATATGACTGTCATCATGGTGGCACGTAGTACATGCACCCCTAAAGTAGGCTTCAATTCATAGAAATAAATTGGATCATTGGCCCAATAGTTCAAATTGAAAACTAAATACTCAGTCATTTCAAAACTAATTTAGCTTCTACTATTTTACATTACACAATTTATCATATAAAATTTTTATTATATTGAGACAATAAACATTTTTTACTGCAGCACTTTCTTGTGATCAATTTATTGTTTTGAGTACTTTAGTCACTTTCACGAAACACATTTATGTATTTTAATTTTTTTTTGGTTCAGATTTATATAATTAACTTTAGTCACTTCTAATATTCACATACTTTTGGAATGTATGAATTGGATAGCAATCATTAAAATCAACATATATTGCATTGTATTTAACACAAAAATGATAAGTAAAAATCCTTCGTTTTGAATTCAAACAATAATTAAAACAAAAACGAGCTATTTCCCATATGAATATATTCAACAACACTGTCAACGAAACTAAATCGATTTGTAAATATAAGTGCATTCACATGTATGAGGAAGACATTTGTCTTTGAGTATATTATTAATTCATCATTTTAAAGATCAACAGCGAAATCGAGGAAGACATCTACAACTTTAGTTTAGCTAGTCACTAAAACCAAATCACAATTTTATTGGCTGAATATTGAAAATTACTATTTTTACGCAACAGCATATGTCCAATGTACAAATGATCAATGTTACTATTCAGATACACAGTTAGAACGTACATATTTATAGAAATGTGTATTTTTTTATAACATTTACAGAAAAAACAGTCTTTGACTCAAAAAATATTTTGTATATATGTATTTGCGCATACATACATATATACACATGTATATATACCTAATACATAACATATTATCTGGCTATTGATCCAATTTATATCGATTTAAATAGTAATCTCATCTGGAGTTTTTTATACTAATCTAAATGTCTTCACCACTGAGAGTCAAAATGTATATTTTTTTTTCTAATGACACAAAACAGGTCCAAAAATGCCAGTCTTAAACAAGGCATGCGGTATCACATTGTACCAATACTACTGAATTCGCTCATACTAAATCGGATAAGCGATATTGTAAACAGATTTGGTGAAAAATTTATATATTAATAAATAATCATAAATCTCACTGTAAAGTATTATTTTTATACAAACTGACAATTTTATGCAACGTTTGATTCAAAGTGATACTAGATAATTTGATTTTATTATATCGATATAATAATTACAGAAAAGCTTATTATTTATTAACAAAGGTCCCTGAAAAAATAAATACAATTCAATTTTTTTTCAAAAAGAAAGGCAATTATTCACAACGAACTTGAAAAATCATAAATATAATTACCTTAAATATTGCTGATACATTTTTATTTTCGTAAAGCACTTGATGTAATACAAATGTGTTTTGTATAAATATTAAAAACCTTTAGAGGTATATTTACCGAGACAACCGATTGTTCAAATTTATTGATAGTCTACTCAGTTTCATCCACTCGAGGATTAGATATTCATTTAAAAATACATCAAATACAAAAACAAATTTCTAATAGTTATTAATGTCAATATAGTGAATGTAGTCGTTGTATCTAGTTGTCTCATACAAATTATTTGCTTTGAAGTTTGGAAAATCATCGTAAATGGGCAAAGTCCACTTTATCATAGCACACAAAAGTGATTCATCAATGTTTAATATCTCAAGAAGTGATACATTATTTATGTTTTCAGATGAAAACATAACATGAATAATCACATTGTTGAAAAATAAAATTTAGATATACGTAACATTATAAATAATATACCATGAACATACGAATAGCATGTAAGTTTTGGCTTACATAAAAATCATATGTCATTTTTAACAATATCAATAAGTAAATTCACACCAATATAAAAAGAAATTCTGTTAATTATTTTTAAACAATTTTAAATTTTGAAAAAAAAACATGGATACTCCTTTTATTTCAATATATTAAATCATTTTAAATATATAGGCAGTTTTAAAAAAAATCACAAACTATCAAATTTTAGTAGTATTTTATAGATAGAAAATTAGCATCAAAATAAAGTATTTATAATTTAAAAAAAAAATGCATAAATTAAGAAATATAATTTTGATCCAAACATTTCTGTGACATTAAATTGTGTATTAATTGTGGTGTATTTTAATCATGCTTAATCTCAAAATACAAATTACCAATTGTTATTTTGATGAATTTTCAAATATGACAAAATATTAAAAGTGAGAATTATAGGAACTTTCGATTTTGACTTAACATGTGGGAAAACGTTAAATCAGAGTATATTAGATGAAGTTGTATTTAATTTTTATTGCGAAAACAAAAACAACTTTCATTGAAGAATAATAGTGCCTTATACACAAAATTATATTTTACTTTGTCGATTGTAGCCAATTTTTATCGAAACCAAATAAAGTTCATTGTTGTACCTGAAAAATTAGTAATTGTTGAAACAAATGTCATACTTCATAAGAAGAAAATTTAATTCAATATGAACTCACAGAAATAAGTTAATGAAGAGACTACTTTGGTGGGTATGCTTGATAAGATTCGTCTGGCGAAGCAGCGGTTGAATGATCTGGTTCAATGGCATGTAGGAGAGAAGGTGCAGCACTACCCATATAACCATATGGATGTGTTGCTGCTATATACTGTAAAAGAAATATTTTATTCAGTAAAATATCAAATACAATTCACAATAAGACAAATACGAAAAGAAATATGTACTTGAGAAGGAACCAATTGCAATGTTCCCATATGTTGAATTAGCTGTGGAGGATATTGTTGAGCTGCATCAGGTAATACAATCCCCATTGTTCTGTCTCCTCTACCCATTGGAACACTATAGTCCTGTGAGAAAAATTATATTAGAATTCAGAATGTGATTTACAAATTATTCATAAATTTATAACATATTTCTTACAGTATCTATGGGATGTGTTGGTAAATGAGTAGGTTGTAATATAGGATAAGGAGCAGGAACCCAATGTGGGATCGGATACCCTCCTATATATACCCCTCCGCGAATCATGTTTAGGTCAGCTCCGGCGTTGCAACCATACATTGCTGCTCCGGCATTGCCGATTCCCTAGTAAAAATTAAAAATATAAGCAATCCTCTAACGATTAATTACACTCAATGATGAAAACATACTTGATGTGTAGGATCGGCATTATCGCGCCAAGGCCTATCGGGAGTTTTAAATTGCTTTTTCTTGTTACCGCCACCGTCAGCAAACTTAACAAGAAGAGGTTCTTTGGCACCTTCTATAGGATTTCCGTTAAATACCTGGGAAAAAAAATTACATTAAAACTATGTAATTATTTTATATAAAAATAAAAAGGTAATACTCACCTGTATTATCTTTTCGCACTTATCCCGTGATTCCATGCGAGCGAACCCTACTCCTTTACTGTGACCATAAGTGTCGCGTAAGATGCGAGTTGAAATAACTTGCCCAAACCGAGCTAAGAGTTGATCAACGTCGTTCTCTTTAAAGTGGGGTGGTAAATTGGCCATATATAAATTTGTTGGGTCTTGCTCTTGTTGCTGCATCCATAAATAAAAAATAAATAAATACATAATAACTCTGCATATTCAACTAATGTAAACTAATAATGGAACCAAAAAAATAACTCCTTCGATTTCAAAATTTTGATAAATATTCGATTCTAAATGTCTCATTAATAATTATATATATTTAAAAATATACATGGATCTATTCATAGAATAGACATTTTTCAATATAATATTATTACAAAAGCTCTAAAACAAGCAAATTTTGGGATGCCATAGTTGGTTTTAATTAATCCAAATCAGCCAATTTTTAATAGAAAAAGCATGTCACACAAATATTCTATTATATAATTGTACCTACATAATATTTTGCATTAATCAATGTACATAATTGTTATAAATTTGAATTATAAAATGTTTAGAAATTTTAATTTAATTATCCTTGGTGTATTTTAAAAATAATTTTTAAATAAAGTATATTACTTGAATTTTTTTACAATATTATTTATATAACATTATTTTTAATACAAAGATATTCCAGAAGAAAAATCAAAAGAGAGCAAGAACAGATATTACTATCTACATTATCTAATGTGAAATGAAATTATTTTTGAGAAGACTTTTCAAATGTTTTCAAAGATTAAAAATATTTGGAAGAACTAAAATTCAACTATTAGTATTTTTGCTAGTTCTAAATAATTGAGTTAATCAATTTGATCAAGAATTTTTACAATATTTATTCGATAACAAATAAAGCGGAAATAAAATAAATATTATTTATAAAATAAAATTAGTTTTATGCGAAAGTATATTGAAAATGTGTTAAGAATCGAATAATCTTTAATGTCTGAACATAATAAATAAAAAATGATTATTGCATTACTTTACTATATGTTTGTTGTAAGGAATATGAGAGTATAGTATGAAGCATAAAACATGTAGGATATGTATGATTCGAACATTAATTTGCTGAATTCAATCCCACCCCAACAAAATTAAATTCAGTATACTCCCTAGAGTGAATAATTTGTTAATTCTCAAGAACGAATTTTAGTTTTGGATACAGCAAACTATTTTTTATCAATACAATATAATTCTATATTTTATATTAAAATTTTTCACAAAATTGACATCTGAGATTATTAAATGGATGATAATGTGAATGTATATAGTAGTTAATATATTCTACAAAATATGTCTCGTAATTAATGAAAATCGAACAAGACCTTAAGAAAAAACATATTATATTTATCTACAGCGTTATTTAGACATGGTGAATCATCGCAGGACAAAACTTTCTCCCTTATTAGACACAAACATACATTTACACTTATCATGCATAGAAAGCATACAAAATCAACTGATTTGCGCACTCAAATATGCACACACATACGTCACTCAAAAGCTGTTATTTTATAAAGGCTGGCATGTAGCAACTTTTAAGCTTTGATACATAAGCAAAGCTTTTTTTATGTAATGCAACTGGCAATATTATACAAAGTGAACACTTGATCTCATTTGGACATATCAATTTTCAGATATCAATCGTGTCATATTATTCTGATTGAATACAACCTTTTAATTCTGATTAAAATCATATTGAAAAAGTTATTGAAGCCTGCGAAAATTCTCGAATTAAATATTTCGAATGTTTAAATACATATTTCCAAGAAAAAAAATTTAGAATAAGATCAAATCAATACTTTCAAAATCATGCTTAAAATTTTCATTCCAAATTTACATATTAAATTGAGGAAGTTCATTTATAACATTCTGTAAGTAAATTGAGTTTTAGTTTTTCGTTCCACTTATTTACAATTGTGTAATATCTATACACATTAATATTATAATACCGGATAAACCCAGAGAAAAAAAAACCAAAATTACGAAAATCATCAGAAAAATCCTTGAGCTGAGTACTATATAAATAAAGAGATGTGAGGTATGAAATACTGGAGAAGTATTAAAGTTTAAGCTTAACAATTAAGCTTGGCTAAGAAAAACTAGTATTAGCATAAATTTACTGCAACTTTTTTTTATCAAGGTAGGTATTAGAGCAGAGAAATTTAATGTGTGTGTTTTATGGAATATGAGGATGGTGTTTTAGTAAATATTACTTGCATGCACAACGTACACTGTTGGGTCTATGCAGCAAGCAGATACCCACTTTAGCCATCTGCGCTTGTATCCCTTTGGCTTGCAGGCCCTTGACTGCAGCCTCCGCTGAGTTAACACTTTCAAAATCAACAAAACCGTATCCTACAATCGAAAACAAAAAAATTATATAACAGTTCTCAACAAAAATATGAAGAATAAAATAAGTATTTATTCAAACAAATATACCTTTGCACTTATTTGTATTCTTGTCTAATATAGCTTTAGTTGAGATTATTGTGCCATATCTGAAAATTAAGAAAAGGAACATTTACAGATTTGAAAAGAAAAATTATTTCAAACATTTTAGAAAATAAAATTAATTCTAAGAATTTTTATTCTTTGGAGAACCTAAAATTTACAGTAGAACATAAGTATTTTTCTAATTGATTGAGATAGTGAGCCTATTAAAAGTGACCTAGACATATGTAAAAATATATATATTCGAAAATTTATCCTTCAACATAATGAACATCCGTTACTATGAACATAACTAATATGAGAAAAAGGTTCATGTTCACTAAAATAATGTGTTATTATGGATAATTATCAAAACATGATAAACAGCATTATAATTACGCCTTGTTACAAACACAAGTTGATTCCTAGCGTAAATACAATAATATCGGTTTACCATACACATACAAATCAACCATTGATTAACACAATATTTAGGTTAATTTTAACATCATCGACAACTAGAATACTTCAGAAAAATATATCAAATCCCTCAATCTTTCACCATTCAATCCGACCATACCCAATCCATTACAACTATTTGGATTACCTTCAGATTTAGCGGTTAAAATATTTCATATTAGTATAACAAGATAAGTAAAATCTAACACTCTCGTTGTCAATCATATTCACCACACAATCTATATTGACTAATTGAATTACTTTCAGTTTCGAGAACTAAAACGGGGATGGAAAACAAAGACACGTGCGCCAAAGGTGGCACGTTAAGGGTTTCCATTTTCATTCAATTTTAATATTATTTTATTGTGGATTAAGCAAATGGAATTTTTTAAATGAAGCGAATTTGGCATACAACAATTTTACTCATGTACAATTGTAAGTCGTCGAAAAGTTTTTCAAACATTTGTCGATTGTATTGATGAAATAAGACTTTTCTCAAATATGAAAACCTCATCGAAAAATAGTCAGTCAATCGACATCAAAATTTGCAAGGCATTAACCCTTCATTATATTCTGCTTTAAATTTGCTACAACCCTTAAAATGTGATATTTTTTCCCATATATAATACCTTTAATTATCCATGTATTTTATATGTTTTCAAATTCACTGTATTCCGTTTGTATTAAAAAATTAAAATATGGTCGATTGAGGCTACTAAAGCACATTTTAAATACAATTTTATATTAAAAAACATCATTACTATTCTTCATCATATAGAATTGAAATTAACTATTAATTTTTTTTATTATTAAAGAATGAAAATTCATATAATGAAAGGTTAATAAAGTAATATTTTGATCAAAGTATTTAAAACAAAATCAAACGTATCGTTTATTAAATTTTTGAGACTTTTTTTCAAATTTTCTTGATACACCAACTCAATAACAAATATTTGAAAATTTAAAAAAAAGCTCACCACCACTAAACTAAAACACTTCATAAAAAAAAAAAAACAAATTAAACCAATCAATCTTAAAATTCGACCACATTCAACCCACACAACCTCAAAAAAAGCTCGATAAAGACACACCATCTGAAAAAAACCATAACACACACAACCTCAAAACGACAAACCATCTGAAAAAAACCATAACACACAAACCATAACCCCACAACCACACAAAAAACAGACCATCCCCGAAAAACCCCACACACACAACACTCACACCTAACCCCACAACCACACCGACATGACCAACCACCCAAAACCTTAAACCCCATACTCACTGGTGGCACATGTTGACGAGGTCCTTATCAGTAGTCGTATGGGCCAGCCCCCTAATGTACAGGTTGGTGCGGGACAACTGCTCGGGTGGTGCATTCGCGTTGTTGCTGAGGGAAGTGCTCATGGTGCCCGACTGGGAGCCAGTGGCCGACGACGACGAGGACGTCGTGTTGCTGGGTGAGGCAGCCGTGGGCACGCGGCCGCTAGAACCATACTGAAAACAGAGACGGGAACATGTCAGAGGTAGTGGTCGACGGATTGGAAAGCGGTGGCCGAGTGCCGAAATTGGGAAATCGGCAAATATTGGAAATGTTTTGTGGGCAAATGTGCGATAATGGACTTTTGCGATAGTCGGGTTAAATATAAATGTTCGATGGTGTTTGTGTAGAGAGCTTTGGTGTTGTGTTATCTTGTTGTTGTTGTTTGGTTGGAATCGAAATTTTGTGGTTTAACATTTGACGAGTGATGATTGTTGTGATCGTTGAGGATGACTTTGCTGTTATCGCCGAAAATTTTGGTGTTTCGACAATATTTGCATATAATGGATGTTATTTGAGTTGCATATAATGAAGTTGGTTAATGATACCAATTAAATTTACTGTTGTATGTTTGAATGAAGAATCAAATTATTTTTTCTAGATAATTTTATGATAAAATTTTATACTGTTTTATAACCCAGAACCAGTGGAAATTGTAGAAGTATAATATATGAAAAAAAACGAAAATAACAATTAACTTGTGATTTAATTAATCGAGTTAATAAAAATAAAACGACCTAAGAAAATACAAAAAAATATGATTTACGAAACTAATTTAATCCGAATGTTTTTACTAATAAACGCGAATATCGCAAATATAAATAGATAATGTAGGATGAAGAGATGAATCTCATTTTAGAATTTCATTTCATATTTTTTCTTTCCATGATATTATATTATTCCATCTTATGCGCAGCGCTATAAATAAGGCATATTACGGATTTGACCTACGACCTTTTTGTACTTATAATTTCATCATTTCATAAATAGAAACGAAAGGAAGATTAATTTTGAAAAATATGAAATCCCAATGAAAATTTGCTTTGTGATAAATCCAACAAAGCCTATTTACGATTATCCCTCTGCGGTTTCAAATAATAGTGAATACAGCAAAAAAAAAACACAATCAATGTATAAATGAAAGCATAAACTTTAAAATTATTAAAAAATTCATAGTAAATGATTTCGTACCGATTTACTATTATTTCAAAAAAAAAGATCAAAATGGAACTAAACAATCCTTTTCTTATAATTATTATAAAACGAATATGTGTTTTGTGTGTATTTTTGTGATAAATAATGTATCGTAGCATTGAAGTTAAATAAAAACACTATACATCAATGACACATGTATCACGCAAATGCGAGCATTCGAGGAATAGATAATGCACTTTCCGTATATATCACGTGTTTTTAAGTTTTTTTTCCATTCATAATACGTAAAAAAATAAATCATATAAGTATGTATGATTTTTTTTCTGCCATAATAAATTTCTCGTTCATCGTTATCGCCTATTTGGAATTTTATTACAGAGCCAGATTACTTTAACAATCATCAAATATTCAACATCTTAATGATGTGCTCTTTATATCAGGAAAATCATTATTTTAAGAGTTCAAATATTAAAATCATCTCTGTAAAAATGATCTGGTTGACGATAAGCAATCAAATCCGAAGCCAAACCGCGCCATTTATCGCACATCTTCGATGAACGATCTTAACCAGTGCAGACTAAACCATTAAGAAATAATATAAATAAATTTTCATATTATACAAAACTGGAATCGTTTTCGAATATTTTAATTTAAAAATTTTCAAGCATTAAAAAAACTAAACCATCGAAGACAAATATAAACCTATTTTCAACATTTTCATTGAGCATTAATACAAAAATCCAGGGCTTCGAACCGTAATTTTTTACGTTCCGGTTTTTGGTTACGGTTCAACAAAAAATATATATAGGTTTCGGTTTTCGATGCAGCTCCGAGTGATAATTTAAAAAAA
Source organism: Hydropsyche tenuis (assembly GCA_009617725.1). Lineage (NCBI taxonomy): Eukaryota > Metazoa > Arthropoda > Insecta > Trichoptera > Hydropsychidae > Hydropsyche > Hydropsyche tenuis. The sequence goes on from VTON01000009.1 coordinate 3,491,927, forward strand.
AATACAAGGTTTACTATAATACCTTGCATTTTAAATGCATAAATTATTTTACATAAAAATTCTTAACGTATTTCACATGTAATTAATGGATTTATAAATGCGTAGATTATTTTTTTTGACAAATTTAAGCAAAAATATAAAATAAAAAACTCTCGGCTACACATATATATTTAAAGGTAATTGTACATCTTTGAAAATAAATAATAAAAAATTACCGAACCGAAATAAACCGATATTTTTTCCGGTTCAGTTCCGGTAAAAATTTCGGTATACAATTACGGTTCAATTCCGGTTCGAATCCCTACAAAAATCAATCCAAAATTCAAAAAACCCCAAACAAAAAAAAACCAACCTGCGTATGCGGCGTGGCATGCAGCGGCGGCAGAGCATGCAACGACGGCGGCGGATGCATCGGCGGATGCGGCAGCGTGTGGGCGTGGGGGTGCTGATGGGGCGGAGGCGCGTAGGGCGGCAGCGCGGGCTGCGGGGGCGGGTACCGCATGGGCGGGGTCCGGGCCCCATGGGCGCGGTATGGGGGCTGCGCCGCGCTGGCCATCGCGCCGCCCGGCGACTCCTGGTGGCCGCCCTCCGCTGCCGGGCTGCAGCTGCGGCTGCTCACCGCCGAGGAGGCGGTGGGGGTGGAGGCTGCGGGGGGTGTTGAAGATGGGGTTGCCGGCTGCGTCGGGGTCGCTGTTGAGGCTGCTGGGGTGGCTGCTACTGCCGTAGCCGGCGGCGGCCGAGCGCCGCTGCCGATGCCGCCCTGGAAGGTCAAAGAATGGTGGTGATGGTTAGTCGTTGTTGCTTGTGTGGTGATGGGGTGGTTGTTCACGTATGGCTTATAGGAGAAGGCACAACGATGGAAATCAACTTGATATGGGTTTTTTTTTCGATAGATTACCTCTATTGATTTCCCATATTGAAGTTGATTTCCGTCGTTGTGCCTTCTCCTTGTTAATGTTGGGGTTGAGTCAGAAGAAGAAGTCGGTCAAGTACAGTCAATGGCTGGGTGATCGATATGATTGAAATATTTATACGTTTTTAACATTCCTTGTACTGAGGGGGTTTGACAAAAACCCCATGCAGTAGCGTAGTAATCAATTGGGCGAGCGCCAAGGAAGCCCGATTTGAAGGGCGTCGAAGGCATCCTCAATTTTTTTTTTTTTTTTAATAAAACGAATATAAAAATTTTAGATGATTCTAGGATTTTTTAAATATCTTGATAAAAAATTACGTAAAAATTGTTGTTGTAAATTGTTTAAATTATGCAAATGTGAATTTTTTTATGTTTTGAAATTATAAATTTGTATTATCAAATCACATTATGTTTTAAGTACATATTCAGAAGAAAATCTGATGCATTTTTGATCCGTATAATCACATAATTTGTGTCACTATGCACAGAAACTTTTGTGAAAATAAAAATCAAAATGGTTTTATTCCTCTACAAACTTGCGTTTTATATGGCGATAAAAACAAAAACAAGTAGCATTCATATCACTTAAAATTAGTTTCCTAGTAAAAATTAAAGACACGATCTGTTCAAGAAACTTTTAGTCTAATTAAATTGAGTCAATTTAAATTAAATAGAGCTAGTTTCTAAAACATACCAAGTTACTTATTATAGTTTCAGCTAACAATAAGACAAATTCAAACACAAGAGCAGTAAAGAGAACATAATACATTCCAAATATTTAAATTGTCATAATAAAATTAAAAGTTTCGTAGCGTAAAAGCATACACGTGTAATCGTATATTTAATTACACACAGCAAATCGTTAATGACAATAATAATTTAATAAGTTAAACAATCTAATTCATAACCGTGTCGAATTGTTATAACCTGCGAGCATTGACACATTTTTAGATCGCAATATTATTAACCGTAAAATAAGTCAAATTTTATCACGAAATATATTATATTATATGTATGGTGGTTTCCAATCAATTTTTAGACACAAATAACGGAAAATTTTTGAAAAATTATCTCATTTCAGTGTGAATTTGCATAATCGTTAAAATTCTTGTTTTAATGAAATGCAAATGCCGCTAATGATTCATCAAATGATAACATTCTTTCACTTCTTCATCGTCAAACTTCCATTATTCTGTCTAATGTAAACAATTCAACGGGAAATCGTTTGTTAAAAAATTCAAAAAAACCTATCTAAACCAAACGGATAAACTCAATCAGCATATTGAACTACGAACATCATTCAAAAACACCAACACTAAAACTCGACATGTCACATCAAAAACCATCCGACACTCGAAAATCAAAAACGCATCCAAAATTTACATCAATTACGTCAAGAAAATCAAACACGCCACTCCACCTCGACCTTAACCCATCACTATCGATGTCAAACGACAGTCGCCGTCAGCGGCGACGGACAATCGAATCATGACGCCATCCTGGAATGACAGCACACCCCAAAAAGAGCAAACGCTCCGAGCTGGTAAGAACGAGTTCACCAATCGGCTTATTGTCCCACATAATCACAAATCGATCCGAGAGAGGTGCCAGCGAAAAGGAGCTGGGTGCTGTTGACCCTAGAGGTGCTAACATCCCAGACGGTTTAGTCATTCGAAGCAGCGGGTCGTTGTTTGGTTGTTTGGCCGACGAGTGTACGCGTGCAGGTCAAGGAACGACAGACGAGGCAAGGTCAACACGAATATCGCACGAAACAATGACGAATCCATCTGGATCGTGCTAAGGGATATGTCAGAGTGGATCGTTATCATGAGAAGTAGATCTTTCCGAAGTTCGTTGGGAGTTCAAACTTTTTTTTTCTAGTGTATTTTAAACCTTCGTCAAGAAGATCAGTCAGCGAAAGACTTGTTTTGGTAAATTTTTCTCGCATCGACATTCCTTTGCGATTGTTTAGATATACATTGTTCCCAGTAAATATGGTGCCCGTGATTTCGCCTAGTGTTTTTGGTACCCAATTTAGCAGATTCAGGAAGCTAACAGAGAGTGAGGTGCATATAACCAGGGTTTGAAGTGGAGCAAGAGTAGGAGCACGAAACAGACAGAGCGACGGATTTTTACTAGGAGCAAGAGCGGAGTCGGAGCACGAAAATTTACAGTGCTCCGCTGCTATTAATATATTTCAAGCTTTTTATTAATTTGATTTAATCGAAGCGTGGAACAAGTACTTTGATACTGGAGCGGAGCAACTAAAAAAAGTGGTCGCTCCAAAGCCCTGCACAAATGGATTGGTGGGCTTCCCTTCGATTAAAAAAAGTTATAAGGGAACCGCAACTCAATGAATTCGAATACTAGAATAATATTATAGAAGAATTTTCAAGTCAATAAGAATTTCACACTGTTTCGAGATTTTCGTATAAGAAAGATTTTTCTTTCTAACATGACCAACGGTACGTGAACCCAGACAGACAGCACCACTTGTTATTTGACACAAACCAAAAGATCATCACACAATTCGTCCGAAATACAACAAACTCGATTCGCCCGACACTAATCCAACAGCACCAGCAATCTGCGAGCCACCTAATTGCCGTCCGTCATAAAAACGAACGGAACGCGACCGCACTAGAAGAACAAGAAGAAGCCAAAGAAGCGGATCTTCCTATCCGATTACACGCGAGCACCGAACGCGTATTCAATACGTACACGTATGTGAGAAAGCACTTGCGTATGTGAGAAAGCACTTGCGTATCCGAGCGTGGAAACGGAATCCCGACAGGCGAGGAATCGGTGTCGCGGTCCGCTCGCAAGGTCGTTGCCATTTCACGTGCATCATCATCATCATCACCACCGAAGCACCTGTGCCGGAATGCAGCGGTCGCCCACCTGCTCGGATCTGCGATCGATCGTGTCGGAGGTCCTCCGGGTCACAGTCGGTTTCTTTCCAGTTTTTCTCGTTTCGCGCATTTTTCGAGCGTGTGTAATCTCGTACACAGGTGGAGAGATGGTGAGAGAGTGTGAGCGCACAATCGCTTCCGTCTTGGTCAGCCAACGGGTCTTTTCCCACCGTGAGGCCCCCGAGAAGCAACGGGGACGGATACGAGAACGCCGTTTCACGTGCTTCTCGAGGAGATGTGCGTGTTGACGAATCGAGGCGACGGATGTTCCGTTTCCTCCTCGAGGAGTTCGCAAACCTCGCGACGGTGTGCCGTATGCATTATAATTAGATGCGATGACGGTGCTGTTCGCGAGGCAGCTGTTATCGACGGTGATGCATCAGCTTTTTCTCGGTATGGCTCTAAATAGACGGTAATAGATAAGATTTCGGTCGTGACAAACTCGATGAAGTAATTGCTTTTGAAATCGAATCCGTTAAAAATTCAATTAAATTAGAATCATTGCATAAACGAATACAGTTCATTCCTAAACTACCTCGAACGAGTCCTTTACTTATCCTCGAGGTCTTAGCTCTTTTTTTAGGTCAGATCGAGCCTTCCCTTTGCCGACACCGATCGAATAGGCATCTATGGCCACAATTGCGCTTATCTAGGCAAAAGTGGCGTTGTCGGTGTGGTCCAACGGTACCCGGGCATTCCCTCCGGAGCGGGCGCGCCCCCGGCAAACGCACCGTTACATTCCGCGGGGCCGCATTCCGCACACCGCTGCACTCCAAAAACTCTCACCGCGACATCGATTCTACCATTTTTTGTGAATATTGATTCTTTTTTTAGATATGCAATCCTTTTTGATGATTAGAGAGTTGGGATGTTTGCGATTCGAGCGTTTTTGATATTGATATGAGACGGATTCTGTAGTTTGTTAATGATGTCAATAGGGCTTGTTTGTTATCGATTCGGATCTTTTCATATATTTTTTTGTCTGAATGATTGATTGGACAGATGAAATTGTGTGGGAGGTATCCATTTTTTTAGAATGCAAAATTGATTTATTCGTACAATCGAAATGCATTTTGTGGAATCTAAATAATTGGCGAAAATCGGACTCCGAACTCGTGAGGTCAAGCGAATAAAAATTATCAGCGAAACACCCGGTCACCAACAAATGTCATTTACAAAATGATGCACGCTTGTATAATCGTGGTTTGATTGCATCTATTATTAACGCGAAAAACAGCTGACCGATATATTTTCGGCGACTTCGAAAATAATCGGTCGATAAATGAAAAACACACATCGAAATCGGCCCGAACGCACATTCGCACCAACACGTACACGATAAAGACAAGACGCCCGACCGTAAAAATACCAACGAGCCGAGCAACATTTGAAACAATCTCGAAATGTGTTACACATACTCGAAACTATTCGAAAATTCGATATTCGGCGCATTCCGGCGGAACGGTTGCCCGAATTGGACCAAAAAAAAGTACAATCCGCTAAAAAGCAATTAAGCGGGTCCCCTTATCCCCGAATCTTTTAATAGTGCCGCACGCAGTTGGCTAGGATATTTTCGCACTGAAACAAACACTGGCTAAAAATAGTCGAATTAAACGGCGAAAAAGGGTAACGCCGACTGCATTTTCAGCTCGTTCCGTTGCAAACGAAAATAGAAGCACGCGATAAGCGGCGAACGGTCGTTTGTTACGTGCAAATAACACGGCGAGGCGAACAATTGAAACTGTGCGATAACCTTCCGAAAGCGTCACGTTATAAAACAATATCCGAGCACAAAGCGGCCGAAAAAATGACGTTTGAATGTTGTTTTCTTTTTTTTTTTCGCGCGAAATCCATTCGATAGGTTGTTGACCCAGTAACATCAACCCGGTTAGCGTTACCGGCTGCCTATTTGCGTGAAAAAACACGTATACGTGAACGTATGCACATGTACCTGTTACATGTGATTTACGAAAGCACACGTGAGCGAAATGCCTCTCGAAATTTTTTTCGATCTATCGAAAAATTCGAACGTCTGTTTTCTTCGCTAATGGGATTGTCGTATTTTCGTGTAATATAATATCCGCTATAAGCTTCTTACTAGAATCTAACATGTTCAAAACAAATGGAATTGATTTTATTGGCGTTGGAAATGTACAATGCACGTAAGTAGGAAATTAGAAAACAATCCATTTCCGTTCGAGAAACACAACACATACCGAACTCTACGGACATTCATCATATTTATAATACAATTTACATTTTACTTCAGACAATTGAACCGCACAAACGCTCCCAAATCAAAACTTATAAATTTATAACCCACACACACCCCGGCCAAAGTTCAACAAACCAAACAGACAGAAAACGACCTCGACGACGTCTCGGAGGGTCGCCCTCGTCTCTTGAGCCCCCAGACCAGAACAATGACCAGGACAGAGGTCTGGAGCAAAATTTCGGACGCATCGCAGAATTGGAGCGTGGGCGTAGACTATAAAGCACATTTTTCGTACAGTGACACGTCGTGAACGGGGCCCGGGGACCGAAATAACGAGACGCGCGAAAATACCGCGCAGACCCCACAACAATGGGCCGACAAACACATACGTACTGAAACGTCTCGACGGCTAAAGTCACTGCACTTGCCATCTATCAGTATCTTATTTTATACCGATGATGATATTTTTTCGAAAAAATCGATCAATAAAACGACAGGGATAGATTTTCATCAATTTTTTTAAATAATAAATGAAAATATTTGATCTACCCTACGAAAGATGGAATTATAAAAAAAAATGAAGTATTCAGTACAAAAAGTTAGTCGCCGGACGCGAGGGATATAATCCCTACGTCACAAACGGGTCTGCTGCACTTTGGTGCAGTGTATGAGTATATGTGGAAATGAGTTCGAAAAAAAAACTATTAGCTTATCTTTGTGATAAACGGGACGAATATTTGAAATACCTGTAATGGTGAAATCTATAGGATAACGTTGAAGTCTTGTAAATGCGAGTCGTTCGTTGGTTTGTCACGCGTGTCGTAAAACTTGAAATGTGTACAAAATTAATGTACTGCGTTTTCAACGCGTTAAATGTTTTATTTTATGCTTCGAACGAATCCTCGGCTATAAAATAGGATAATTAAAAAATGAAATATAATTTACATACACATGCGTATGTTACATTGAAGGGAACAATACTTTCATGAATATGATTTGTTGGATAATTTATACAAAAAATATCAAGCAGGGCACGAGTTTTTATACAACCATGCACCCAAATAAAAGGACAAAGCCTAACAAAAAACCAGACCCGTGAACGTCAAATATTCGTATGAATCACCAAATAAGCACGTATCGAATAACAAAATCAATTCAACACAAACACCCCACACAGGAAAATATCCTCAACGCACGACTCTAATATAATTTAACATCGACACATACATAATCAACACAGTTGCACAAAATGCAAATCTTATCAAAGGGGACACCTTTCCAAAGGGGACACCGGGGTGTCACTGACCCACCGAATCGGGGTCGACGATTGCACAGAAAAACCACGCAAAAAGACCATCCAGACAATGCAGCAGAACCAGACAACCGTCTGCAACACGTGGACGAATTTAAACGTCAATCTGCCGGGGAATTTCCCAAATCGAACAGCTGACGAGCCGAAATTTGGGCACAAAAAGTAACTGGGTCGGCCACGACGACGCGCGAGCACATATGCACATGCAACAATACACGTGCACAGGTGAGCGTACAAATGCACTCGGTTCGCGTCCTTGAACATGACCGGGCCGGCCTCTACCTGCAGCCGACCCTGGCCGACCGGTCGCCCTCCCCAGAGGACAGGGCCTGCGAACCGCAGTCCGATCCCTGTTTATAATAAATTATGATTAATTTCGGGAAGTTTGCTTCTGGGTCGTCGCCGGTGGTCGCTATCGGCCGATTCACCTATAAATGCAGTGATGTGGTTGAAGAATGCGATGTGCTTTATCGTTTTGTGGTTTTGAATTACGTAGTAATCCACAGAGGAGGGAGGTAAATTTCCAGGGTTTGGGTTACTTGAAAGGCAGTGACCAATTCTGATTTTTTTTTAATAATAAAAAATTGTGTCAACGATGTAGATTATTGGCCTTTAGTTATAATTTTTTCGAACTGCAACGTTCCAAAATAATAAAGATGGTAAAAATGGTAAAGATATGTATATTTTGAAACCGACTACATATCAATAATAAATTGAAAAGATTTCGCCTGCGGCGCTAATTTTTTTCTAATTTATTTTAATCGGGATAAAAAAATTGAAATCTAGTCCTATATAGGGGCCCCCAAAAACGAATCTACCACTGTATAAATGATAATTTAATTTAAAAAAAAAAAATAGAAATGTACCTATAACGAAAACACAAAAAAAAACAATTTCAAGGAGCGGAGTTCCTCTTTACAGCCCTTATAGTCGGATATCAAATTCCAATCAGAAATGTATCAACTCGACTTGCAACAAGTTGCACCTAACAGAATCTATTAACCGAATGTACCGTTGGATACGGCCATTTAAACAGCAATTAATCATACTCGAACTAATATTTGTATAACACACTCGAAGCATTACGGCAAACAAATCGAGCAACAATCGTCGCCACAAGAATCAATCAAACACCGTGCTAAATCAACACATCCCAATCGCCCACGCGAAACACCACCGGAATTCCAATGTCCACTTACGATTCCGCGAATCGCACACCGGTCGCACGCAACAAAGTAGCCAACCACTACCGTGCTCTTTCTGCAAGAAGCACTACCGCACTCCTGCAAGAAGCACTCCGTTAAAATAGCGTTACGACAATCGAATGTCGTTAGCGAGGATGCGCGGAATGCGTCCGTCATCGGGCATTCTGCTCGTCGCCTTTCCGTTCGATTTTCGAAATGTGTTTTCGAGGATGCGAAGAGCAAAACCAGACCCAGCAAGCGTTGTTGTACTGTTGTAGCGTGGGTGGGTGAGCAGTGAGTTGTGGAAGCCGCGGTGGAAGTATGCGAGCAAGAAGTGGTGTTGGTGAAGGTCGTCGTGCCGGTGACATTGCAGCGTGCGCTTTTGGTCATTGACTCTGATAAGGAGTGTGCGCCAATGCGTTATCTGAACTGTGAAGTTTCGCTGGTGTTTGAATCAATATGCATTGGATGTGTGGATTCAGGGACGGATCCCTCAATCATAATCAACAATCATACCCCTCTACGATTATATTTATTAATTTTGTGCAATTTCGAAATCGTCGATTTTTTTTCGCAAAATTAATGTGAAAACTCATTTTTTTGATATTGTAACCTTGATATTCCAAAAAGGTGGAAAAACTGCTGTATTTCAAGCTTTTATTTTGTAAATTAAAAAATAAGCATTTTTATAGACTAAATAAAAATGAGGTAACTAATTCAACTGTATTTGTTATTGTGGCTCATTTGGGTAAAAGGCTAGTTGATTTTTGTTTCAGAATTTGTTAGGTAACTTAAATATTTTGATAACGAGGGGGAACACGAACTATTTGGAATAGGAAAATCAGTCGAAAAAGTTAAAAACCGCCGTAATAAATTTATAAAGATTTTATATTTTCAACAAATTAAAAAAAATCGCCCCCCGATCAAAAATTCCTGGATCCGTCCCTGAGTGATGTTATTGCGAATCTGAAAGCTTTTTAGAGTGGTTTAATCTCGCTGAAGTATCCAATGGTATAATATAATCGTAAATGTTTATATAACTGAAATCTATTATACAATTATATCGTCGACACATCGAAATAATATTAAAAAAATTAATGGTTTTTTCGTACAGTTAAACGTGAGCGATATTGCAAATGCACAATTGAAAACGATAAAACGACACGTACATTTTTATCATCGGCGAATAAATATTGTTTCTTTCGCAACTGTTAATATTCACGTCGTGTTGAAACGTCCAATGTTTGATAAACAATAACATTTAAAAAACGACACTGGAGCTAATTACTGGAACACAGCAAAAACGCTTTCCGGCATTATCAATCGTCTGTTTGCTCGAAACAAGCGAGTTTCGCGAAATTGGATAACGAAGTGTTATTGCGGCGAAAAATAAAACAGGAAAAGCGGTATTGTTGCATTATTGCGACGTGAATCACGGGGAATAAAAATCAATTATTTCCCTAACAGATATACTGAACGAAAATGCCGTTTTACCGAATCATTGGAAAGTCCTTGATTCGAATTTAAGTTTTTTCATCGAAGTCAAAGGGCTATTTTTGACATATGTATTCGCCCCGGGGGCTTATCGAGTCGTTATACGTACACGTTTCGGAAGGGTGGCCCCGATTTAGATTATTTGTGTTTTTCACTCGGTAAATAATTTTCATGTAAATACGGATTCAGAAAATACGTAGGCGCACGCCACTTCAACATTAACGAAACATTTCTCCTTTATGTTTTTAAGAAAAAAAAAAAAGCGGAATTATTACGGACGGTTAATAAAAAGTACGACCATTTTGGATAAGTGTGACCCACGTAACGATAATGTTGTGTGAATCAAACAAATATGCCGAAATTTTTTCGTTAATATATTGTATTTCCAAATTGTTAATTGTTTAAAATTATTCAGTTGAAATGGAATGTACAAAAAAATATCTTTTCAGCATAATGGATTAATCTATGTATTTATTTAATTACATTCGAGATTTGTTTTCGTATCAAAACCGATGTTCTATTTGCGATTTGAGCACCTGAATTTTTTTGATATACGCAGGTATTGAATGATTTATTGGTTCACAAACAGACAATTCAAACGAAGAAAAAGCAGATTTGCGTTAAATATAATCATAATTTAAAATACGTATAATTTAAATATGATGCTAAATATATTATAATGTATAAATAATCGAATCAACTTATATAGCCTAAACAACTAAATTTAGAATTTTCCAAAAAAAAATTTACATTTGAATGGAAAAATAACGAGTTAATCAATTTATATAATACACACGCATGAAAAATAGAAAAAATAAACGTTCGTGATTTTAAATGCTTGCATCAAACCATTACAAGTGGTATCTATTGTCATTTTCTTGGTCGTTTCAATAAAAACGACTTTTTTATGATAACATAAATAAAAAAATTGCATGTAATGAAAAACATGACTAGAAAATTATATTTTATCAATAACTAACAATCGATTTGTAAAGATCAAAGGTCTAACAAAACTGAAATCTCAATAAAATATTTAACGCTCAAATGATTATCATCCGTCTATTTGCTGAATTAATTACATATTCATCAACAACTTTATCGAATTCTACGAAAATTTGATCGCATAATGTGTTTACATTTGAAGAAAACTGAATACTATTTCAACCACATATAAATTTGCTTGGAATATAGAAAATATTATGTACTAATTAATACACATGAAATTTTCAGTCTAGTATTAGATGGATATTTGTTTGAAGAGTCGAATAGAAATAATATGATAACGGAATCAAAGATAATTTTCGTCCAATTAATATTTGTATGTACCGACTCGTGCAACGAACAAAACAATATAAATAATTTATTAGAAGATTCTCCAAATAGTACGTACAAATAAAATATTTTAAAATTAATAAACCAACAATTTTTAAATACGTTCAACACATAAAACCAAAATAAGTACATCTTAAAGACTTTTCTAAATTAAATCACCAACTCATCATATAACGATAACCTAAAAAATACAAGAATGTTTTCCCAACATGATTAAAATCGCTAACAACTATTTTTGAATCCATCACAGCGATAACCTGAACATCCAAGAAAATCTTCTTAACATTATCAAAATCTCTATATTTTCAAATATATACATCGTTCAACAATCAAAATATTTTCCTATCTGAAATTACAACTGAAAAACTGTACCAACTCAACAGCTCTTGATCACAACATATCAATAACCGAAACACTCAAGAAAATCTTCGTAACAACCGAAACCGCTACCAATAGATTACGCTGTTTTCAACACTATTTTAAAATAAAACCACCGCCGACAGACAACACCAACTCAACAGTTCTTGTCCACACCACAAAAAGATGGCTCAAAAATCCGAGAAGACCTTCCTATTTTCAACATTGTTGTAAGATTTTGTTAATCAAAACCATCAGACAGACAACACCTCAACAGCTCTTGGCCACACCATACATAAATGGCCCGAAGATCCAAGAAGACCTTCCCAACACCATCGACCACCGACAACACCAACTTAACAGTTCCTATACACACTATAAAGAGAAAGCCCGAAGATCTGAGAGGACCATCTCACCTTCAACACTATTGTAAGACTTTTTAACCAAAACGACTGCCGACAGACATCAACTCAACAGTTCTTGTCCACGCCACACAGAGATGGCTCGAAGATTCGAGAGAACCTTTCCATCGTCAACTCAACAATTCCAGTATATAGCATAGAGATGACCCGAAGATTCGAAAGGACCTTCCCACTTCCAGCACGACCATAAGACTTTTTCAACCGAAACCACCACCGACAGACAACACCATCTCAACAGTCCTCTTCCACACCACACAGAGACGGCTCGAAACACTATCAACCGACAACACCAACTCAACAATTCTTGTCCACACCACATAGAGATGGCTCGAAGATCCGAGAGGACCTTCCCAACACCATCAACCGACAACACCAATTCAACAATTCTTGTCCAGACCAAGCAGAGACGACTCGAGGATCCGAGAAGTCTTTCCCAACACCATCTCAACACTCCTCATCCACACCACACAGAGATGGCTCGAAGATCCGAGAGGACCTTCCCAACACCATCTCAACAGTCCTCATCACACAGAGACGGCTCGAAGATCCGAGAGGACCTTCCCTCACCATCGACAAACAGACATACCGCCAGACCGAAAGCACTCACATCGCAGCATTGCAGTGGCGCCGAACTAAAAATAGCAACGCGGGTCGGCCCCTCGCAACAGTCGAGATTCGCAACGGCCGACAACAGCCCGATTGCACAACTGCAACATCCCTTTCCTCATCAATATGCGCGGCTCGTGTTCGTTCCGCGATCCAACTTCGTCTGTCTAGCTGGCTGCTTTCGGTTGGCTGTGAACTGGAACGGTTCGCGTGGAAATGCGGTGGGATTCTTCATCTTGGCGGATTCGGAGTGTGGTGTTATTTTTTAGCGAGGTCGGTTTTTATTGGATGAGAATATGTTCGGGTTTGGACCTTACATGTTTGCCCTTTGGCGGTCGAAATCGAAAGTTCGCTGTAAAATTGTTATTGAGAATTCGATGCACACAATGAGAGTTTCATGGTCAATACAATACGCATTCTCTCATTGTTCACGTATGCTACGAAAAGTGCAAGTGTTTTTTTTTATGTATGCTATATGACGTGCGCGTTGATTGTCAACCGTGATATTATTTATATGTGTTTCCGTAAATGTCGAAATTCTATGATTAATAATCGCCGATTAGTCAATTACGGATATTTAATAAAAGTTATAATTGAATCACGTTCGTGATTCAATACATTTATTCAAGAAATTTTATACGAATAGAATAACATTATGTGTACATTGAATGAGCCCCTATAAAGAATACGTCTATTTCGACACAATGAAATAAAATAATACAATTCGAACCATTAAGCGGAAAGCAAAAAAAGCCTATAAAATTTGTTATAAATATAACATTAGCGAACGAAGTGCTCGCTACTTTCAGACGATAAACGTCGAAGACTATAAAAATTGATCAGGGACAACCGCTGCCGTTCTCAGTCTGAAGAAAAATCTATTTAAGCAATATCAACGTTGCATCTCTTACAAAAAGATAAGAGAACAACGACGTTACGCAACCGTGTGACAAAGTCGATTTGAATAATTTTTAATACATAACACCTTATAATACTAAACGCATTTTTATAACATAATATTGAAAAAATATATATATATTTACAAGCGCTAATTTTCAATTTAATACATGGTTCAAATTCTAATTTTAAAAAAAAATGAATAGTCAAATTTTATAGTAGAGTATACTGTCGATTATGGACGGGAAGGATGGACACAAATAACCGAAAAACACGGATAATCCAAACTGACATTTTTTTTTAATTTTCATGAAATTTTAACTTGAGATATCAGAATCCATAACTCAAACAGACAAGGAGAAATAAAAATTTTCCAGACAACATAAAGACTAGCTGTCAAAATCGGCTTGTGGCGCATATTTCTCGGATGTTCGACTTTTTTTGGAACGTAAATATCCAAACGAAAAGTACAACACATTATTACATAACGCCGTTTGTTTCCTCTGTCGCATCGATAATGTATTCTCATACAAAAATACAATAATTTGAATAAATTCAAAAAATTTATTGAATATATTTTAGATAATCGAGAGTATACTGTATTATAATAAAAAAAATAGTATTACAAAAAAAAAAAACCAATCGTTAAAACGATTTGGAAAAAAATTATCTCAATACCGAAAACGATGACAAAGTTCATTTTTTTTTTTCCAAAAACGATTTCAACGTTCACCATTCATATCAATCATTTCTGCATTTTCAACGATCGGAATTTCCCGAAAACCACTCACAGCCAGAGCCATAGCAATGTTTTTGACGCCCTTGGCAAATATAAAATTAGGCGCCTCTCTACCAAGGACATCATTTCAGATCAAAAATTATTTTTTCATTCCACAATTTTAATTTTCAAAAAAAATTATTCGAAAATTACTTCGAATTATTCGAACCCCACAAATTTTATCCCTGTGAAGAAAATCTCAATCGTTTGAAAGTGATCATTTGGAAATTCGATAATGAAAATCAAATATATGAAAATCAAAAAAAAAAAAATGGGAAAGGGCCCCTCGGCGCCCCGAAATCCACGCGCCCTCAGCGCTTGCCCAATCGCCAACGGGCTTCTACGGCATTGCCCAAAACTTCGCACCGTCCACCCCGAAAGTCCTCGAACGGGACCACCGGCAAAAACCAGAAGTGCACCAGCGGCAAAGTCCAGTTAAACTGCAGTGGCCGCGGGTTCAAGGGCGGCCGTCAGCTGACGCGCCGCGTTCGCCGACTGCGCGTCCTTGCCCCGGCCACCAGCGGTCCTCAAATGTTGCGAAGAGCCGTGGTGCCGGTGGTCGAGGTGGTGGCCGAGCGGCGGACAAGCAATTGGGGCAATGAAGTCCCGGCGAGACGGCGAGGGAGCGGCACAATGCTCGTTAAGTGCTTTATTGGGCGAGAGGATGCGGGTATGTATTTTGGATCGATTTTTAGAAATTTTGTGTTGGGAATGTTGGGTTTTGGGCGGTTTGCGCTGTGTTCAGAAGTCGTTTGAGATTATGTTGGAAAATTGTTCAAATAGGCAGAATCCCATCTGATATGATAAGGAAAATGGGTGCTTTCGTGTGAGTGAAGTAAATGGTCGGTGTATACAAATCGTTAGTTGTCAAATTGTAGATTTATATTCAAGGTGTAAAGCGTGTGCACAATATTTTGAAATTTTATAACATTTACTTGCACTTTAAACTGAACGTAGAAATTGGGCAAATACCGCATTTCTCATTTGAAAGTCTGATCATATTTATTACTGAACTACCGAACAGGTTTTTTCCGTAACATTCACTAAACGTATCTTATTCAATCGGATATTCAAATCGACGATAAAAACTCATATCCTTCTAAATAGTCATCATAGAACTTCAACATAGTGTAAGCACGCTTTACAATTTCACTCCAAATCTAACAATTTTGTACACCAAGGACTATTTTGCACAACCAACACGAAAATACCAAAAAAAAAATCGACACAATCATCAACGGTAAACAATACGCGTTATCTCTCCAACACATCCCACGAGGCCCTCGCCTGATTGTGCATCGCCCAGACGCGTTAAGATAACCGGCCGAGGGACATGCACCGATGCTAATTTAAATCGCCGGCCCGCAGCAGCGGCACAATGGCGCCATTGAAGAAACGCATCCGCCTCGTGATCGACGAAACCGAAAGGGCCCTGCACCTCGCATGCACCACGCCGCACTTGACCCAAAACATAGGAGCAGCATAGGACAACTGCAGCCCAGGAACGCACCCGGTACAAAGTCCGTTTACAAATATTCAAACAGGAAAATCCGGAAAAGCGCATAGCGGCACGCGGCGGCCGCGAATTCGACTCCGCTGAAGCCTTCGCGTCCGCCGCGTGAAAAAGCCGAAAAATGTTGCGTTTCATTTACCCACGAGTCTCGGGGTGCTTCAACTGCATTGACCTCAGGCGGCGGCTGGTCGACGGCTTCGGGCGCACCCAGAATGGCAAATTTTCAGACCAAACTACAGAAAATAAGGCACACACCGTAACGCGCCGAGATTCTCGCGCAGCTGAAACATCGAAACGGCATACATGTACATGAGTGAGGGACGACTCGCACCGAGCGTGTGCGTATTCGCGAGACGAGAGAGAGGAAAGTAGGTGGACTCGAATAATGGGTGTGGTGGCGCGATGACGTGCACGCCGATCCTCACCCACACCTGAAACTGAAAAGACGCGAATTTTGAACTACCCGCGCGCGGCAGCGACAACAAACCGAAAACTTTTCAACACCTGCCCCGTGATCCGATTCGGACGTATCGATTGCGCGCGCTCGTTTCGAATTTCGCCAAGGCAGCCAACGTTACATAACCGATAAATAAATATGAAAAATTTGACAGCGGGGTAGGATTTGGCTGAGTGGGCGGCGGCGGGGGGGGTTTGCGATTTGGGCGGGGGGTTCCGGAGCCCCTGGGGGCCCCCGAGGGGGGGTTTCGCGTTGGGGGCGTCGGCTCACCGGTGCCGGGGGGCGTAGTCTTAGGCGGTGACGTGTCAGCGTTTATGAAGGCGACACGAGCGTCCGCGGTCGAAGCTCGTCTGCCACTGGCGGTCGCCGCCCGGCCCGCAGACCCGCCCCCACGTTGCTGGCCCCCTTCCCCGCGCCCCGCGTACACCGATGCACCGATGCACTTTAGTGTGTGTGCTTTTGAACGGTGCAAATTTTTACATATCGACTATTCTTTATGTCATATATGTAATATTCGTTCAAGTGTTGTATTTTATTTGAAAAAAAATATCGTTGTTTGTTATGAATAATATAAAAAAATTATATTGAAAATATTGTGATGATTAATAAAAAAAAATTTTTTTAATACAGCGACATCTAGATGAAATGGGAGAGGTGTATAATATTTTGAAAATTGCATTTTTAAAAATATCGGAATAATTTAAATGTGCATTCAAATAAATGATGTGTGCATTATAAAATATATCTGTGCCTTGAAGTGAATAAACGTGCATTAGAACGGGCGAAATATGATATAATCGGTTCGCAATTAACTGAATTCAAATATTGATAAAAAAAATGGAATAAATTGTTAAAATGTCGTTGATAGTTGTATTGTACTGCATGTAGTGATCGACTTTACTGCGGCGGTGTTGCCACCTATCTGTCATTTTAATGCATGAACTATTCGTTATATTGCACATTTCATATTTTGTTAATGTTCGTTTTACGTTGCACAAATATTTTTTCATATTGCACACTATGAATTAATGCACCAGAAATAATACAAATCGTATATTTTTCTAATGCACAAGTACTTCGTTTCAAGGCACAATCTATATTTAACGCACCCAAAAATTATTAATAAAAATCGGTATATAATAAAACATAAAATGTAGAGTCAAAGGGCAATCGATTATCTATTTAAATTAAAAAAAATTATACAAATAAAACAATAGATTCGAAATTGAAAAATCGAACGACGCAGAAAATTCCCGACGTTTTCGCTCTATACAAGTACAACGTCTGCCGAAGGAGCTTTGTCTGTTTTTGGAAACGGTTCAAAATTTTTATTTTCGAGATGCATTGTATGCAACACACACACATCAATTGATCAACAAAGAGTGTTAGTCACGAGGAAACGTCACGATTTTATTCGCACATGAAAAATCATCGAATCGTTACGATTTTCCTCGTCTCGTTTTCCAATACGCAAACGCCGAAGTCAAAGGTCGACGAGTGGTCATTTTTGAAACAACAACAACAACAGTGCAAATGAAACGAAACATACTTACTGTGAGCGAAAAATTCAATACGAAACGAATATCTAGGCCGGGCAGATTTGGCGAACGGTTGCTAAATTCCGTTGTTTTTTTGTAATTTTTGGCCTGTCACCGTTTACGCAATCGAACAAAATGGCGATGGAAAATCCGAAGATGCCGAGGGATTCCATCGCATGCACTATCTCCTCTCGATTTCTCGAAACGGGTATATGCAAGTGTTCAAGGATTTCGGATCCAGTTTATACTCAATTGCGCGAGTCCGATGAGACCTCGAGTCAGCCTCGGCGACGTGTATCGAATTATTGCGATTTTACATACACATGTCCGTATTATAATATGGAAGTGCATATACGAATGTGTAATAAAATGCATGCTCGAATGCAACTCGCCTGTTTTAACAGATACTATTTAATTTTAAACTATGCAACGTATCGTTGCAAGGTCGGTACGCTCGGTAACCATTGCTTTTTATAAATCGATTGTTCTTTTATTATCGCTAATGCGAGAAAGGAATTTGAGATTTTCAAATTTAATTTACGATTGTAGGTTATGAAAGCACTTCAAAGTCATCGCAATCAAGTCGAAAATAGACACAGGGACGGATCCGGAAGGGGGGCAATCGCCCCTTTGCGGACCATGGTATGATTTCTAAATTCGTGCATTTTTGAAATTATCGATCTTTTTCGCAAAATTAACGCATTTTGAAAATATATGTTTTTAATATTGTAATCCTAATTTTCCAAAAAAAAAAAGGTGCAAAAACATAAATTTGTATAAAGAAAAATAAGCAATTCTATTGGCTACATAAAAGTGAGGTGGCTAGTTCAAATGTACTTGTCATTGTGGACCTTTTGAGTAAAGTGGCTAGTTGATTTTTGTTTCAGAATTTGTTAGGTAACTTAAATATTTTAATAAGGGGGGCATGACACAAATTGAGTAGATAACACCGGTATAAATCTTATGACACAAAAAAATTTTCGCCTGCAGCGCTAATAATCAGAATATTTCCAATGACATTAAATACATACATAAAGATATTTTTTTATAATTATCATAGAATATTCAAATGATTATTTTGAAACCAATCGGATTTTTTTTAAATTTCACATTAAGGCCCACGAACTATTTGGAAATAGGAAAACTGTTAGCACATTAATCAAAAAAGTTTATGAATCGCTTTTTATAGATTTATAAAGATTTTGTATTTAAAAAAAAATCTTTAAATTTAAAAAATCAAAAAATCCGAAAAATCGCCCCTCTATAAAAAAATTCTGGATTCCTCCCTCAAACACGACAGAAAACATTTCAAAACGAATCAACATCGAACAAAATCATTCTTATCACATCTCACAAAACATTCAATTTAATTTCCACCGAAATTCCTCCGAAACCAACGTCAAACTCCAACCCGCGATTCCGATCTATCGGAAACACCACTCAATCGAACATCACAACCGGAGCAAAATCGAAACCGCATCAACAAAAAATCATCGAGAAAGTCACGCGAGACATTCCCCATCATCGAAATCGCAAAATGTAGGTGAACGACTGCATTCCTGCACCGTCTCCGGCCGAGGAATGGTCCATCGCGGACGTGCAACGCGCCGGTGCAGCATCCGACTGCATCGCCGGCCATCATCGTCGTCATCACTATCATCATCGTCATCATCACCGGCCGAGGCCAGCCGCGGTCGGCACCTTGACCTTCCGCAAGTGGTGGTGGTCGTCGGCGTGTCCAGTTTTTTCGGCATTCTTGGACACGAGCACTCGGGCTGTTGACATCCGATCAAAACATCGATGATGTTAACATAATCAGCGGTGCGTAACCCGTTCGAATGGGTTGGTCGTATTGGTTAAGTTTTTTTTTCGAAAAGCGATGTTTTTTACGGATGTAGGGCCGGATTTTAAGTCCTTAAGTGCTCTATGTACTGATTCATTGTGGTGACCCGTTGTACTTGTAATTCAAAACTTGTGACCAGTTATTGTAATTCATTATGATTCATGATGTATCATAATATGAAATTTATTTATCGAAAATTTAAAATTAAACAACACTTGTAAAAAGGAAAATAATACAGAGGAAAATCGATTAATATGAAAACGATTATTGTAAAAAAAATCAGATAATATGAAATAATACTGCGATCTCGACAAAATTTATGTAATTTAATACGTTTTTTTTCTTTTATCATGAAAAAAATGGCTTAACATAAAATCTCTGTAGTACTCTCTTCCACTTGATGCCCTAAGCATATATTTACCTCGCTTGTGGGTTAATTCAACACTGATTCAGATCCGTCGTTACTAGGGATTCTAAAAATACTGATATTTGCCAATACCGGTATTACCGAAAAAAATTTCCACTACTAGCTCTACCGGTATTGATTTATTTATATAGTTTATACAAAAAATTCAATTATTTGGCAATAAACAACTAATTCAATAAAGGATAATTGTTGGTTAATTAATTAATTACTTTCATGATCTAATTTAACTTTTTATATTTTATAAAATATACACTCCTAACGTTATTTTTGTGTAAATTGATCCGGTAGATGAAAAGGCTCTTTGGACTCTACACTAATTAAGGAGAACAGTTTTCAAAAATTGGTAAAAAATTCTAAATATTTGCCATGAATTTTTTCTTCACGAAAAATTTAATTTTTTTTACGAATGATAACTAATAAATTTAAGCTTATAATAACTC
The DNA here is from genome assembly GCA_009617725.1 of Hydropsyche tenuis. NCBI lineage: Eukaryota > Metazoa > Arthropoda > Insecta > Trichoptera > Hydropsychidae > Hydropsyche > Hydropsyche tenuis. The sequence goes on from VTON01000009.1 coordinate 3,512,567, forward strand.
ATTCGTTTCGCATATCAAAATTAATATTTCATGGCTGTAGCCAGAAGGGGACTAGGGGGCCTGCCTCCCCTCTGAATATCAAAAATAATGATAAATTATACTTAAATTATGAGACTTACATATGTTGATAATTTTACTCGATCGATATATAAATATCTATATCAATTCTTTGAATGCTTTAATTCTTTACACATATTATATTACAAATGAAAAAAACAGCATATTTGTATTGCTTAGAATCGCCTACGTATAAAAAGTTGTGTCCCCCCCCCCCTTAAAAATCCTGGCTACGGCCACGATTTCGATACATTTTTCTAGAGTAAAATAACAATACTTTTTTATTTCGATAGTATCACAGATCAAAATTTTCCCAGAATTTTTTTCATTCCTGATCGTCATCACCACCAGCGTCATCATCGAACGGTATTCCACATCTTTTCACTCAAATTTTTCCCCAAAACCCCCAACACCTTCACTGCAATCCCCAATCGTTACCCATTCCTGATCGTCATCAGCGTCATCATCGAACGGTATTCCACATCTTTTTGCCCACCGCGCCGATTAACGGAATCGCAATACGTACACACTCGCCCGGCTCATTTGCATCGATTCGCGATGGCCGACGAAAAAAATCACAAACAAACAAAATGTCCGCGGTAACGGTGAACCCGTCCGTTCTAGGATCAGGAATTCGGCAAATATGCAAATGGCCGGTCCCGGTCTCGTCTCCAAGGGCACGCAGTTTTCGGTCGCACGGATGAGGCTATCGTCGTCCATTGGACGGTGTTAAATGCGCGTGATTGAACAACAATGGGCGGTCGTTCACACGGACACCTCCCGCATTATCGGGCATGTGTCTCGAGTGTGTGTTTTCGAGAATTTGAGAGTGTTTTGCGTGATTTTGTGTATGGGTGTGGGGCAGTGGCGGATTTGCCCGAGGGGCGATTAGCGGGGGGGTCGTTTGGAGGGGGGTATGGTGGGTAGTTGTTTCCCCTGAATTTTTGGGGTTTGAATCATTTTGAGAAGTGTCGAATAATTTTCGGTTTGCCTCCCTTGGAAAAATCTGAAATGACGTGCCTGGTAATTAGGGTTTAGTCCAGGGCCTCGAGATTTAGAGGGGGTTTTTATCCGAGGTGGGTTAAATTGATGATCAAATTTTATACTTAAAAATATGCACATATTGAAAATTCGAACACTTTAATTGACACTTTGACTGTGATTTTTCACCTCAAATTGAATGTTTTCCACTTCAAACAAAATACTTTCCATTTCAAATTGAATATGCTTCATTTCAAATTAAAATAGTTTTTAAATAACATTTTATCATTTTCATATTTACATGCAATCATCATTATGAAAGGTAATGACTGAAAAACAGATAAAACAGAAATAAGAAAACATTAAATGATTACATAACGCTTTTAAAATGTAATAATTTATAACGCTTCTTTAGCAACTGCTGTAGGCAATTTCCTGTAAGCATTCATGTAGTACTTATTTATTGCAATTTGTCAAGACAGACTCTTGTATGATCTCCACACCAAATTTAATCCGATCGATGAGTCTGCAATCAAATTCTTGGCAGAACATTTACAACAGAAATACTTCTTCAATGAGATTCATTATTGGTGAGCATGGCGTAAAACAAAAAAAAAATGGAAAATTGGAGGAAAATTAAACAATGATTTGTACGTTCAACCAGCTCACGCACTTTCAGAAAAAAATATTTAATTCTAAACGGAAAATTTTTGATCTGAAATGGAAAACGTTTGATTTGGTGTGAAAAACCGGTAATGCGCTGTTATTTCTCGAATTGTTATATTTATTATCCTTACCACATTTTTCATAAAGGTTAGTTATTATAGTTAATGCATAAATTTATCATAGACCACAGTAATAATTATAATATAAATTATACTAATCACGACATATTGACATATTATAGGATTGAAGTATTTTCTTATCATCTGTCATATGTGATTTAAAAAATTGCAAATGAGAGATGGAAGAGCCTCGCAACTGGAATAGCCTCTATTCATCTAAATCCGGCCCTGGGTGTGTGCGACGGTTAATTTCATATATCGAGGTTCTGGAGGGTGTAAAAGGTTGAAGTATCCTCGGCTCGGATATTTATCTTCGCCGCTTTGACCCGTGTTAGTCTTGCGAATATTTTCGTAAAACGAGTCGATTTGTTATATTGTACAACCTTTTCGATAAGTACAAAATGAAAAAAATACAACACGAAACCGTTAACTGATAACGAATTTGAATAAATGTTCATTTACACAAATTATTTCCATATCAAGCTCGATTATGCGTTTTTAACGACGCCCAAATGAAACGAAAATAAATTATCGAACACGTGACCCGCAAGATATCGAATTATCGCATAACTAACGCAATCTGGAACCATTCATTTTCGAGCCCTCGACTGCTGAACCGTTCAGCAGCGAAGTTCAAGGGAAGACCAGCACTCCAATAACATACAAGATTGATGGTCCATTAACAGTCGGACACAATGTGATCGTCAAACGCCGATCGCTGAATGTAACGTGCATTCGTTTATGAGTGCTGTATGTAGTAATGTCTGTGGGTTTTCAACTCGAATGCAGTCGTAAACTTAAGTGAAGTAATGAGGATAGTGCATCAGTTTATTTCTGAAAATTTTTGCTCTATAAACAATCGTGAATCAGTAGTCAGAAAAGAGGAAAATTTATTAATGTTTACATTGCAACTTCAATTTACGTCATGATCAATCCATTTGCTATGACATGTTGTCAACGCCAGGAAAGTGTAAATCGGATGTTTGGAAATAAAACAGAATTTAACGCGTGTGAAATTTTTTTATTAAGAGGGCTTTTTCTTTGTAAATAAATAAAGATTTGCGAATGTAAAAAATCCGGAAATATTGCAATAACATTAGATACGCATTCAAATGATCTTTCACTCTTTCAGTATTTATACTGATGAACAATTATTTTCAACTATCATCAATATAGATTTTGTCATTTCGACTATTTTAATAAAAAATATGTTATAAGAATATCTTTGAATTTTAATTAAGAAATCTATTAACTGTGATGATTTGTATTATTTTCCAATTTAAACGTCACATATAATATATACGTAACAAATCAAAGATCCAACATATAAATTACACCAACCACACACATTATGAAAAGCAAATCATATTCCTGTCTATTTTCTGTTAATTAATTTTAGCAAGTCAAACCAGTTGGATACCAAAAATATTTGTTGTATTAGAAAATTTATATTTTCAATTTTGTCAAAACATTGCGAAATACAAACCAATCGTAACGCCAGAATTACTGTCCAACCTAATTAAATTTGCGCAATATTAAAACTGAAACTATCACAATTTATTTGAAAGAATCATCTCATCTTTTACAATACATACATCACTGAGCCGACCTAAACCTCACGTACACATTAATTCAAAATTCCATCAAAGGACAACTTTTAGTATACAATAAGTGGCGTGACGTCCACGCATGCCATGTATGCGGCGTATGCTTCGGAATTTCCAAAATCCAAAATATTTTTATATCAAATATAAATTTCAAACATCAACAACACTTTCAATTCTCCAAAGTCATTTTGCATTTAAGACAGCATACTTCATTCCATAAATCCCACCTTCTACAGATTAACTCAACATCGAAAATCAACAAGATCATCACCAAACCCAACCCCAACAACCCGAAATGCACCTCGACCCGCAAACAAACCCAAACACCGCAAATAAAACGCGAAACGACACAGACCCGAACGTCGTACACGTCTCGGCACACACGCGATTTCGAGAATGGCACGGATAAATAAATGCCGTGTGTATGTGCGTGGGCGCACAAAAGCGGACGATGATCCGATGGCCGGGTCGGGCGGCACGCGCGTCCGCCCCATCACCCCGATTTCGAAAACGTGGACTTTAAAGTCTGCTTATATATGTTGTCAGACGAAAAAATTCGCATATCCTTCAAAAAAAGGATGTGGCTATTCATACATACAGTATTATTTAACTCTTAACAAGCTACTACACATAGGGCCGATCTTTCAACTGTCGGTTAAAAGTTATTCTCGGAATAAGACTTAGGGCCGATCTTTCAATTGTCGGTTAAGAGTTATTCTCGGAATAAGCCTTTTAGTTTTTATGGTTATTCGCGGCCGGTCACGGATAAAGTCACGGACAACGTTGTTCGTGACTTTATCCGTGACTTTATCCGTGACCGGCCGCGAATAACTACAAAAACCATAAAACTTATTCCGAGAATAACTCTTAACCGACAATTGAAAGATCGGCCCTTACAGAATAAATATTATTGCACGGCACTCATAGTTACTTTACTGTCATTAGCAGAAAATTCTATTTTAATACATTTACAATACTATAGGGGTGTCAGAAAAAAATTCGCATATCCTTCAAAAAAAAGGATGTGGCTATTCATACATACAGTATCATTTAATGCTGGCCATACACGCCACGATATATCGTTCCGAAAAAACTGAGGTACGATTTTTCGCTACGTGTATGTATAAAAAACCGTTCAGTTTCGTCCGGTTTCGTCCGGTTTTATAACATACACGTAGCGAAAAATCGTACCTCAGTTTTTTCGGAACGATATATCGTGGCGTGTATGGCCAGCATAACTCTTACCAAGCTACTACACTTACAGAATGAATATTATTGCACGGAACTCATAGTCACTTTACTGTCACAAAAAAGTCCATTTTAATACATTACAATACTATAAGGGTGTCAGATTTAGTTGGATGGGTGGTTTTGGGGTTGCTACACATACAGTATGTATAAATAGCCACATACAGTACACATACACACACAGTACAGTACTACACATACAGTATGTATAAATAGCCACATAAAAAAAAATCGAAAATCGCAACGCGATATTATTAGACAAGCGCCTAATTGTAAACGCGACACAATAGCATGGGCAATAAAGTGGAACGCTCACCCGGCAGTGCGAATTTGTGGAAAAGGTCGGAACAATTAAAAATAAACTGCAAAATTTGATCATGCGATCGCCGCGTGGATATCGTCGGAAATGAAACTTTCGCAAGAACAAAAGCGTTCATTTTGGTCTCCGCGATTCTGAGAAATGCAAAACGTTGTCCTTCGCGCGTACATTGGCGCGGACGGTAGAAACAAAAGCGGCGTCGGAAAATCTGTGGAAATTCATGGAAATATTCAAAAGAAAACAAGTGGACGTTGAGCGCGTGTGCGATTATAATTTGTTGCAGCGGAACGCATACGTGTATATGCGATGCTGATGACTCGATTCTCGCTGGCCGAGTTCCATTGGTGCGGTTCAAGGTTGCGACGATCCTGCACCGTTTATTATTGAACATTTTATTGCACGTGTGCATGCTTTTTTATTCGATCGATGATGATTTATGTTGCAGCTAAAGTGTGACTGACCGAAAGTGAAAAACTTTAACCTTGCGATTAGAAAAATTACGGCCCGATTGTGAAAATCGCATGGAGTCATCGTCAACAAACTACACAATAAAAATTTCGATGCGAATACTGAATTTATAAAAAAATAACCACACACACATCATAATCATTATCGGCAAAAGTTGCGAGTCATATTTTTTTTAAAGATACATTGACGGTATACATCAAACGGATCGCAAAAAACGATCAAAACGATTTTCATCACATTTAAAAAATCGAACCACCGCACATACTCATATGCACCGCACTCGCGACAATCGCTTTTAATCTCGACGAACCACCATCGGCAAAAGCGACACGTATGCAACAACGACATGTAATCGGTATGATGTATGAAACGAGACACCTTCAATCTAGTTCTCGTAAGCGATACTAGAAATCCATTGCGGGCTGAAAACAATCGTCGCCAATACATATACTATTGATTTCGAAACAGATAAAAATTTTCCGCGACATTTTCCCGAGACGCAGCCGGGAAAACTGCCGTTCGGAGTTTATTGATCCGGACTGCGTTTCGGATTCCTTCCGCGTGTAAATTTCATTAAATTTTATTTCGGAAGTTTCACAAAGGCGGCTCGAACGATTGCTGCTGTTGGTTTCGACGGTCGTTCTCTCTAATCCAATAAAACAGATGTGTTTCACACTCCAATTCGTAGGACTTCGTTACATCCTCCACGCACTGATGTGCAGTGGTGGATTCAGGAAGATGAACGTAACGATGAAAAATATGAGAATATTGAATTTTTTTTAATCCAATCAAAATCTACTACAAATAAAGAAGATTAAATCCAATTATTAAAAAAAATATATGATCAAAATTTTATTGAAAGAATCAACAAAACAAACCCTATGACTAAATAAAATAGATCGACTCAGATTTTTTTCCTATGTGTTAATCGAAATCACATGTAAAGTCATAGAAATGTCCCATTGGGGAGCGTCTGCGTGCTGCGGGTTATCGACAACGAAATAATAATACCCAAAAAAAAGTTCACAGTGAATCATCAGACAGAACTAAAATGGATCCCAACAAGTAGGTATATCCACATACGAGTATGAATAACCAAAACCACGGGCGTTCGAATCACTGCTCGAATGGGCGTATATTAACAAGATAATCGCACCGACGGAAATGACAAATTCTACTCAGTGATTGCATTCGACCAAAAAAAAACCCGAACAATCCCGTTCGATTGAAGAAAAGCATACACACACATAGTTTCTGAAAAAGTCAACTGAAGTCGGCGAAAATTCAGCGATCCGGCCGGTGAAAATGAGAATTGTGTGTCAGAAATAATTTACATTTTAAGTGGTGTTAATTAATTTGCTGCGGTGCCGTAGTCGAGCGAATGAATTATTCGTATTCGAGTGTGTGTGTGTGTGTGTGTGCGAGGCGTGATGGAAGTGCAACGAAAAAAAGATGAACGCTCATGCATAATGCACCGGATGACAGTGTTAAAGGACACGCATTACGTAAGACAGACTATGTAGAGGAATGTCGATATTGTTTCTTTCGGATCATTATCGTTATTAATTCTACATTGATGTTCCGATCGACACCGAATCAGAATTACGATCTGAATATGTGAGTAAGCAAATAAAATGGAAGAATCTCATTATATTATATTACATTCGTTGAGCTTCGAAATTGAATATAACAGTTTCCATTGATTAGAAAAGTTAAATGATATTTGAAATGAATAATTAAGGTTTCGAATATCTAATAATAATGAAAAATTCTCATACGTCATATGATGACGATATATTCTATGATTCGATCATTGAAGTTGAGCAATACAATATGATGTCATTAGATATATCTGAAAATTATGAAATACTCATTCATAATGAAATATCTATTGATAATCGAATATCAAAATTTGATATGATATCGAAATAACAAACAACATTTCTGAATCAGAGCAAGCTAATAAAAAGGTTGAAAAAAAATCGTCTGGTATATAAATTTTTTTTTTAATAATAGAAAATGCAAAAAATTCCGCAAATAGACCATCGATTGTCCTCAAAGCCTACACTCGACAATCGCAAACGATAAAAAAAAATCGCCTCTCATAAAACAAGTACGTGCGTTGCACTCGCACGTGCGTTTTCAGCCTGGGGAAATATGTATGGAAATAAATGCAATCGTGACGCGATGGTTTCGTTCCGTAAGTAAATAGCCCGTTACAAAGTGCGGTTGCCAAGCGCACGTGAAATTTATCAGCGGGCATTAAACGCTCGTCCGCATCGTCCAACTTGTTTTATTTAATAAATTACACCATTATTATTCTCCTACGAGACGCTGAAATATAAAAGTGGCGTTAGTATTCCGACAGTCTTCGTACTTGACAAATATAAAACACGTACGTGGAATAAATAAGCGAACTACTATGTGTGTTTACGTACGAGATTTCACCCCTTCGGGCGAATGGGGCTATTTTAAATGAAGATCCGTTTGTTTATCGAACGGACCACGAAAACACACTTTGCTGTTGTTTTTGAAGAAATTTTCGAACATTTGGTATGGCTTTAACGTTTACGTTCGAAAAACATCGAGACGGGGCTGTTCCGTTTTGATGGACGCATATAAACTCGCGTTTAAAACTGACCTCGATTTACCGAAACGATCACGATCGCTTTTTGATGCATCGAAATTTACGGATATCATATCGTGATCCAATTTCGATCGACGCTTACATGCATAAATGTATATAGAGCGAATCATCGGTGGATCAATCGGTACAAAGATACCGATCGTTAAAGTTAAGTGATACGAGATGCGATCAATAAACATGTGTGACCTGAGAAAGACATTGTGAAAATTATGTATTTAAAATTTATTACGATATCAGTGGTGGATCATATATTTGTAGTTAACCATTTTTTAGAAAAATGTAAAAATTAAGGTTTTTTTTAATGGTAATCTTTCAGAAAGGGTGCGATGGATAGACTGCTTATTACAGCATATCTATTGCACCATTTTTCAAAGATTATCATTTTTATAAAGTACGTTTTTCTGAGAGATGATCAACTATAAGTGCATGGTTAATCACTGGAGTCGTTACTCTATTAGGAAAATCGAAAATATCGAATTATATTATATAAATTATGTGATGATCAAGACAATTAATTAAGCGTGATTTAATTCAAGAAATCAACAGACTATCATAGTCAAAGATAATAAATATAAAACTTTAATGTGAGAATAAGCGAATATGATCATGTACCGTTGATCTGAAAAGAATTACATCTTGCAGAGGAAGTCATATATTATAAGTTGCATATAAAGTCAAAGAAAACGTTAAATCGAAAATCTCTCGAATACTCGAACGATCTTCAGAACATTTCACACGTACATACAAACATCTCAGAAATGCGACGACACGAGTTATCCGGATACCGTTGAACGCGCATTCGCAATCTGGTTTTTCCGCATTTCCCAAACGAACCTTATCCAAATTTACGACAACCCACCACCGACAAGCCCGAAGCACAAACTCTCAACTCGGACGAAATTTCAACCGCGGCTACTTGAAGGACTTCGCGTCCGAAGGGGCCCGACGCGAAAACTGCAAAGTGCTGAAACACGTGCACTCCGTAGTGATTTTTCAGGACCGAGAAAGGGATAGTGTTGGAGAGAGATGCGATGTTGTGGTGTGGTGCGCGTGCGGCGCCGACAGACAGGAAACAGCACTTAAACTATTGAGCCGCTCTGTACATGGACGTGTGTATAGGATGGTTTCAATAATCAGTTTTTGTAGTTGAATCCGAAAAAATAGGCATGATTTTTTATTAACTTACTCTTTGGCGTACCTTTCAATTCTAAAAAAGGCTTGAAATTTTTTTTTATTGTAATGAATGCGATTTTTATGTAGAGTTGGGATGTTTGGGTTTTTTAAGTGGGAAGATTTTGAGCTAATTTTTTCTAGGACCTTTTCTTATTTTTTTTTTTTTGTTTTATGTGTATTGTTTTTGTAGTTGAAAACGAAAAATAAGCATGATTTTTCAAGATTTTTATCGACTTACTCTTTGGCGTACATTTCAATTCTAAAAAAATCTTGAAATTTTTTTTTATTGTAATGAAAGCAATTTTTTTATGTAGAGTTGAGATGTTTGGGTTTTTTGAGTTGGAAGATTTTGAGCTGATGTTCTCTAGTCCCTCTTCTTATTTTTTTTGACTTATGTACTCGTATATTGTATTTCAAGCTTTTTTGGAGTTGAATCCGATAAAAACAATTATGATTTTCTTATAATAAAAACGATTTTTATGTATCGATGTTTGGGTTTTTAACTGGCACGATTTTTTAGCTAATGTTCTCAGGTCCCTTTTCTTGAGTCCCTTTTTTTTGTTTTATGTATATTGTTTTTGTAGTTGAATCCGAAAAAATAAGCATGATTTTCGTATAATAAAAACGATTTTTATGTAGAGTTGGGATGTTTGTTTTTTTTAAGTGGGCCAGTTTTGAGCTATTTTTTTCTAGGACCTTTTCTTATTTTTTTTTTGTTTTATGTACTTATATTGTTTTTGTATTTGAATCCGAAAGAAAATCATGATTTTCTTATAATAAAAACAATTTTTATGAAGAATTGAGATGTTTGAGTTTTTTAAGTGGCACGATTTTGAGCTAATGTTCTCTAGTCCTTACTTATGTTTTTTTTTTGTCTTATGTATATTTTTTTGTACTCTCTCGTTTTTTGTATCTACTTTTTGCATCTCGGATACAAGATGAATAAATAAATAAATGAAATTTAAGTAGGGGAATCGATGGAAAACAGAAATTTAAGGAATTTCATATTGTTTCACGCGATGATAATATGGGTGAGCATAAATGTGTGAGTGTATGAAAAAGCATGAGGGTAAACACAAATATGTTTACGCTAATGTGTTTTCGTACATTCACGTTCACGCTTACGCTCATCATAGAGCATCACCCTATTTTTTTACAATCAATCAATAAACAAAATTCATTTTTGATTTCATAATCAGATATTGATTAAAAAATTAAAACGACACGAAAATTAACATGCAACGAGCGAGAGTCCCACTCAATATATTCTGTCTGGCATACTCAAAGCGCGATAAAGTACACTCTGTTACTATCCCCACATATTCGCACAATACAACAAAACATAGCACGTCCATAGTGTACGTTCGCGATTAATTTGTGGGCGTGCTCGCGCATATGTTTTGCAATATCCGCACGTGAAATTATGATAAAACACCATGTTCGCCACACAACGATTTTCCGCAAAGGGGGAAACAACGTTTACGCACATAGACACTCAACACACAAAAGCGTTATCACAACATAATAAAAATGCAATCAATACCTTTCCAGTCGAATCCGCGAAGATCTCCCTGTGCGGGAGAGCGCCTCCTCCTTATATATAAATCCAATTGCAAATTCACTGTATATAGTCTCAATCGTTCAGAATCGCACTATCGTCCGACAACTGTACACATTAACGAAACTACCGTCCGACATATCAAAAGAGTCCTTATTATATGTATCAAAGTACAAAAATGGGGCCGAGCTAGAGCGGCTGCACCGTCGTACCGAAAACTGCAAACGGAAAACGTGAAAGGGGGCGAAGGGGGCGTAACGCCCGAGCCTGCGCACACGTCACCCGAACGCCGAATCCATACGGTGACCGCGTGCCGTATTCGTCACATGGCAGATTTTCCGATCGATCGCCATTCAAACTGCAAATCGAACGCCATTCAAGGAAAATGCGCCGCCATTATCGACCGCGGAAAATTTCGCACCGAGCGCGCCGCTTTTCCGCCTTTCCTATCGATTATCAACATTTATAACACGTTATTTGTATATCGAAATCAAAAGCTACGATAATGAGAAAACTCTACCGTTTATTATGCAAAGAAAATTCCGCGTGCGAAAATCGTGTGGATGGTCGGAAAAACGCGCACTCATTAAGCCGTTCCTATACTATGCGAATAAAATTCAGATATTTTTACTATGAAAAAAAAACGATATAAAACCATCCCGATGACGTTTTTTATACAAAGAAAATGTTAATACGTTCAAAAAAATCATCGGAAAAACGCGCACTCAAACAAGCCATCCCGATTCCGTTTTCTATACAAATAAAATGTTAATACGTTCAAAAAAATCATCGGAAAAACGCGCACTCAAACAAGCCATCCCGATGCCGTTTTCTATACAAATAAAATGTTAATACGTTCAAAAAAATCATCGGAAAAACGCGCACTCAAACAAGCCATCCCGATGCCGTTTTCCATACAAATAAAATGCCGAAATGGAACAACGTTCAAAAAGCGTATATGTACTCCATCGCAAAAACGCGCTTATGCTACCTCGACATAAGGTCGAATTTCGAACGCAATCGATCGGCTCAAAAGGGCGTAGCGCCCCGCGTAGGGCTGCGCCCCTCGAATGCGGCCCGCGGGCTCGGTACGTACGTGTCGGTGGGTGAGCGGCGTGTGCGCGAGTGGCGGCGCCGCCCCCCGCTCAGCTGACGCGCGGCCGGTGTCCGCTGGGCGCGGCTGTCACCGCGGGCGTGCGCGCGCAACTCACCCCCGTGCGCCCCCGGCGCCTCCTCGCCCCTTTTACGCTGTGGACGAGACGCACGTTGGCGGTGGACCAATCGGGTGGCGGGGTTTTTAGACCGGGTTGGAAATAAGAGGTTGGTATTGGTGGGGTTTTCGTGGCGTATCGATGTTGGTTTTGGGGTTAGGGTTGTCGATTTTGTTGTTGTGTTTTTTTGAAGTGTGGTGGAGGGTTTGGGTTGAGTATATGGTCAGGTTTTTGGTAAAGGTGATTATTAGGTCGAGAACGGTGTTTGTGGGGGGCCAATATGCTGTCACCGTGTATCGTGTCGATATAGCGACGATGGGGAAGCTCGTGGTTTCAAAAAAGTCGGGGTATAAGGTGCAAAGACGCCCAATCAATTTTTTTCATAGAAAAAAATATTTTTAGTACGTACGCATATTATTTGAAAATTAAAGCATATTTTGTAAAATATAGATCAGGCTTGTCCAAAGTGCCACTATGGGGCCAAACTGGCCCCCAGTGCTCTCGCGACTGGCCCCCACTTTTCATACATAAAAATTTACGAATTTTGCTCTAATTCGAGGAAAATTAGTATTATTTTTTTGAATTATTGAAGAATCGATTTTTTCCAGTACATTCTGATCAAAATATATGTATTTTATCGTTATATTAAAAAAAAATGCAAATTGTGTTTTGCCGTATTTGACCGTGTTGGACCGTGTTTTGGCCAAAGTGGCCCTCGCATACCGAAATTTTGGACAAGCCTGGTATAGAAAATATATAAGACCGGGCAGATGTGCTTCCGCCCAATAGAGACCTTTAATAGGTAACGAAAAGCGTCCTTCTGTATACGAGAACACAGATCTTTTTCGTCTCTGTCGCCTGACTGTTAACACAGTACCGCATGCGAGCGCCAGAAATGCATATAAACTGGAGCCGGGCGCATAAGTGTCTACCCCATGTGCCTTCTCGCCGTCTAGCGCCTTCCCCGTCTACCATTTGCCCTTACATACCGGTTTTACTCGCCACAAGGTTGGTTCTATAAATAAACATTGGTAACGTTGACATGTCACCGACATATTGTAACATTTCTTTTATTTTTCAAAGCTATTTATTATAATAATTTTATTACAAGAAATGTGCGTGGGGCACTATCCCATTCTACTCGTTTAGCGCACTGGGTGAACCAGGGTTACATCTTTTTGTAGTTCAGAATTTGAGCTGGGTGCACCATTTACAAAATATGAAATATAATGCCGATTCTATAAGTTTACCTACAAATATTTGACATTCAATTGAATGAATATTGTAAATAAAATCTTGGAAAATGACCATCGGCATACCTACAGCGGAAAAGTCTCACGATTGGAAAGGATTAGAAACTATCTTTTCCAATAAAGGACGATTGGCAACCCTACTTTCAACATACGCGCGTTATGTTAAAGCGCGCTGGACGCGACCAAAATGAATGAATCGTCTAAAAATGCATTCGAATCGTTTGAGCCTCCATTCAAAACACGATCATCCAATTTACCCAACGCTAACACTAATCATTAAGCTTAAAACTGGCGCAATCCGAATTCGAATTCGAATTTGCCGCAATGATGGCGCCCTGTGCATCCTCCCGCGCAAAAAAATGCACGCCCCCTTATCCGGCCATACCCCAGCATGTGGGACTTCGCCCCCATCCATACGATGCCCGTCACATTCAATATTGGCTGAGTTTTCCGAACGATTTTTCTTATCTCGACACCGTATCGGACGCGTGCATCACAAGACGAGGATTTTCCAATTCGATCTTTCGCTGTTATCTTTTATTAAGTTGGTACTGATGATGATCGAAATTGAACAGTTAGACTATATGTTAGATATGAAATTTATATGTTTTGTTGAAAAATGTACATTTTTCATTTTAGCTTTTTACGGACGACATTTCCCGGGAGTGTAGCGACAGAGAAAAAATTAGCAACAGCAACGTTCAACGTAAAGATAGGAGGAAAAAAAAATGAAATATCCGCCGTGTAATCTTAAAAGAAAAATTCGCGTATACAAAAACGCCACATTTTTCAGATGAGAAAAACAAAATTGTGTTAAAACCCGTCCCGTTTTTGCCGAATCATTCAGCGCGCAATCCCTTAATTCCCAAACACATCCTACGACCGGGACATAACCTCGCATAAAAACGTGTCTTGATCTTTCTGAAAGCTCTTTTACGCGTCGAAACGAGCTTAAAATCTAAATACGTATGCGAAAACGAATATTCGCCTGTCTATAAACAGCGATACGAATGCAAGAGACCATCAACCTGGGTAGACCGGTCGAAGCAGCGCCGTCCGATGGGGTTCACCGTGTTAATGAACCCACAGACGAAAAACGAACGCCTCTTTACGAATATGCCCATTTCAGTGAAATATGTACGAATGGATACATTTGAATGTTTAAAGCTCAAAGGAAAAGTTTGAAAAAACGAGCCAGAAAGTCGCTTTGCGGCTTAAAACGTGCGGATAGATTAGGTTGTTTCAGTATGAGAAGAATCGATTGTGTTGGTTTTAAATGTGTTTCTTGTATAGTGGAGCTCTTTTATTCGGATTGGTCAAAATAATAATTTTTTTTAATAGCAGATTTTACGATTTTTTTTTAGATAAAACGAGTCCAAAACTTTGCGAATATGGAACAAAATTATACTGATCCATGACAGACTCAACTATGTATAAGGATGATCAAACTAAAATCTGATAAGAATTTTGTTTTAAAATTAATTTTACAGCTTATAAAGTAAGAGAAGCATAATTTATTTTCAAAAACAATTGTTTTACACAAAATTAAACAATTTCCATATTTAAAAAATTTGGAGTAGAAAAACTTCTCACACATGGCGTTAAAAATTATGATTGTGTGCGTAATTTTGCACACTAAAAATTTCTATAAATTATTTTTAATTTATTCATAATTTTTATTTCATTTTTTGTTTCGTCTCGATTACCCGGTTTTTTCGCTATCCATACCATATCAATTCCAGATTCGTCCGGATAATCGAAATTCTAGTGTATTTTAGATTTTTTTTAAATTTATAAATACGTTGAGTATATCGTTGAGAGTTTTATGTTAGGTTGGGTCAAAGATCAGATAATTTTAATGCACGAAAAGTCAATGAAATTTAAATTAAAAAAAATATTCATGCAATTAATATTGAGTCGAAAGATTAGATTAGGTTTAGTTAGTTTAGTTTAGGTTATTGAAATTTCAATGTTTATTTATATATTCTATTGAAAACATTAATAAATAATCATTCGGAATAAAAATAAGCGAAGCATATCTATGAAGATATTTACCAGAAGGATAATATTTCATAAAGAATGAATGACTTCAATAACGATGAAGCTGAGACCGTAATATTAACATTAAGTGTGCCCTACATATAATATTAAAATATAACCGAGACGCTATTACGTTATATTCTTGTGTGAATAATAAAAATTATGAGTGAAATAATTAAATTTTGAACTTGAACACTCTAAAAAAAACGATAAGATAAACAAAAGCGGCGTTATTATATAATAACAATAAAATTTGATAAAGCGAAAAGAAATTCTTCAACGAGACGTGCTGATAACAATTTTAATCGCCCCAAATTCGAAACTGTAATTGGACAAAATTTAAACCGCAAAAGTTAAGCGCCGATACTAAATATAACTGTAACGAGGCTAAAATTGTAAATTACGACGATAAAAATAAGTGTCTCTCGTTAGTAATTAAATACCGTCAGATTACAACGAATAGATAAGGACGTGTGGAATCAATTGGGAGAGGTTACGTCAAAAAACCGCACGATCTGAAAAAAAAAAAAACAAGATTTCAGCTTCGTATCGATTCAGAAAATTCTCTGAAATCAATGATGAGCGAAATGCGGTCGTCTAAATATGATAAAAGTTTGTTTAAATAGACTTTTAATGAAGATATCCCTTATTAATAAATCAATATTTGATCAGATTAGTGGTCGTTGCGGCTTTTAAACTTTCAGGTTTGACCCGCTGCAAAAAAGGTTGCATACCGCTATTTTAATTATATTTCAACATTTTTGTAGTACATAACAAATTAAATCCAATAAATCAATTATTACTTATAAACTTTTTTACAAATTAAATTCAACTATCAAATGTATTTTTTATATTATACGACTCAAATATATAAAAACAAGATTATGTAGTTAGGACAATGTGATTGCTCATAAGACAAAAAAGTTCATATTCTTGTTATTTGTATGTAAAAATTTGTAAAAATCACCAAATAAGATTATCAAAGTCAAATTAAAGAATATGTGAACTGTATTTCATTGATTGCTATAATATAAAATCGGTCTTTATAAAACTTTCCAATGGTTGAGTTTAATTTGTAAAAAGACTGAATTTTATATGAAAGAGGTTAAATTTGATTTGAAAAAGGTTGAATTTGATTTACGAAAAGTTTGATTTGTTTATAGATTGTATTCTATTGTGATCTATATAGATTGTATTCATTGATTGCTATAATTGCTATTGCTAAAAATTGGTCTTTATAAAACTTTCCGGTGGTTGAATTCAATTTGTATTATAAAAGGCTCAATTTTATATGAAAAAGGTTGAATTTGATTTAAAAAATCTCGAATTTGATTAACGAAAAGTTGAATTTATTTCGTAAAAGGCTAAATTTGATATTTAAAAACTGTACTAAAACCCAATCAAACCAAACCACCCAAGATCAAAATTCCCATCACGTCCATCAAGATTCAAATCATCATAACCATTCCTTCGACCCGAACCTCCAACTCCACCACCAAAAGACCTAGACCTTCACCCTACTCAAGTCCCCAAACCCCAACACCTAAACCATCACCAGCACCATCGAGGGGTACTCGGGTACGTTTCGGAGGGCGTTAGCCTCGTCTGCCGGGGAGCATTGCTCCGAACGGGACCAGCCTTCCACGTGCTGGTCGTCGTCAGGGTCTGGGTTCGAAGAATGCACACAGCCGAGACCACGGGGGCGCACGGGGGGCGCTTCGGGGGGCGGAGGCCGGGCAGACGCCGAACGCAGACACAATCGATATAACGGCCGAGAGACACCCGCGCCTCCACACGCACATACACACGCTCGGTTTGGGGCTGTGTGCGTGGTCTGTGCTCTGAATATGATTTTGATGGGGTTTTCGAAGATGGAAGGCGGGGGGAGGGGGAGGGGGTTGGTTTTGTCCAGAGTTGAGGGTCGAAGTTGGGGTAGGTTGGTCTGTGGGAGGTGGTCGAAATTTTTTTTTATAGAATGGAATTTGATAGATGTGATGATGTAGTTTGAAAGATGTGATAGTTTAGTTTAAAAGGTGATGTGTTGAATGAGAAATTTTAATCAGAAAGTGTAGTCGAATGTATATACGTTTTCGAATCATGTGTCATAAAGTGCGGACTTAGATTGCTTTGGGAGATTTCCTCGGTTTATTGCAGTTTTAGAACGGACACAAAGTATGATCGGCGTCATAAAATTTGTACTGTACAATTTGAACACATATAATATATGTTGAAAAAAAATGCAGTAAAATGTACCCCTTTCGTGTGCGGAGTTCACCTATATTCCCAATGCGCTGAAACATTCGCTGATATCGAAAATTCTTCGAGTTCCACGTGGAACGAATCGACAATAACCTTCCGAGAAATAAAAGATCGATATCTCAAATGAATAATGACCGTGAAACGATTATTTTCGAGTCCGAGTGCGATGGGAAAAGCTTATCAAATCCCCGGGGAGTGAATTACGGATGGAAGACGAAACGCAACATCGAAGACGACCGAGTTAATCGATCCCACTTTTTCAGCAGTGCGCATGAAAAAATAAGTTTATACGAACGGAAAAACGGCATGAGAGCGATATTCTTTATATTAACACTACAGACTTTTTAAGGACTCCGAAAAGGCCTAATGGTAGGCTCCTTTTCGCAAGCAGACCAGATAATGGATTGGTCAGCTCCGTGCAGAGAAGAGGGTGAGAATTGCGAACGAGAACGAAAGAAGTTTTCTTTTTTATTGCGCACGCCTGGAAATAGTTTTTTTCCCTGACAATCCGAATGTATATAAAACGTATATATAAAATGGCGGAATAAAAACTGGAAAAACGCAATATACATCCTTTCTCGACAGACAGAATTTTAAATGATGCGCTCGAACAAAAACTGCAATCTGTCTACATGAAACTTAAAAAATCAATAAACACAGATAGGGCAGACAATATATTCGTATGATGGCTGCATAAAAGCGGGTCCCACACGCTGAAAATGAGTTTCTATTGATAAATATCACATATATTGAACAGGAAAAACTTGAATTTTTTGCGTGTTTTTGGAGATTTCACGCATGAAAATCAATAATGGTCGTGCTGCTGTTTTATTGACGGCTGCAAGATGCCGTCGAGTTTGCCCGAAGAATAAACGAGAACAAACTTCATCCCGCTGAAAACGTCTTTTCAGGGGTTGGAAGAAAAAATTGCCTCGCCTTGATTTTCCCTTCAGCGCAAATTCGTTTATTTGTGCGCCCGTACAAAAAGCTATAATTATCTTTTGTGGGCGGGCGCGTCCGATAAAATTAGAATTACTGTAGCGATCCGTTTTTTTGTTTATTTTTTTTCATTATTATAATTTTAATAATAAGAAGTCAAATGATATTACTCCTACGCGGGTAGATAATAGAATCAAACGATACGTATGTACGTTAATGTTTCTATAAAAAAATATAATGGCATCGAACGTGAGTTAATTGATACATACAAAAATTGACGTAATTTGACAGTAAACAAATCATTACGATTATAAATTTGGAATATTATGGGTATTAATACAAATAGAATATTGTTGAATATATAACGTCTAAAAATACATGAAAATAATTGGAAGAGTTTAAAATAAATAAAATAGGCCGACAATAAAAGAAAAATGGCTTCGGGCAAAAAGAAAAGAATATTCAAATTATGAACTTTTCCGGATCGCGAAGTTTTTCAAATCACAAAGACCTTAGGACGTTCATAACGACCAACATTTCCACATTACAAATCAATACAATCCGAAAAATACTAGACAAAAACGTTCAATCACAGCATAACGACCGCGAACACAATCGACACGAAATTTATACATTTTCCAAGAATCTAAAAGCGGCGTCGTGTGCGTCAGTAAATTTTCGAATTGACCACATCCTCGCGAATAAGTCACGATTGCGAATCTTCCCAGAAGACCGACATGGTATAAAATCGACGCCGAGAAAGCTGAAAGACCAAAACATGATAAACACAAAATCGAACTGTTGAACGCGACAATTAAAAAGCAACACGTGTCAAACGCGACGCTTGCGTGATTTCTGTCCGTCGGTTTAGTCACGTGAAACAATTTCATGAATCACAAACGACGCGTGTCATTACGTTTATTTGAATGTGAAAAAATGGAAAATGTATGTTGTCGGTTTTTAATGGTTCTTCGGTTGTTGAAAAGAAGGTAACTCACGTTCGTGTTGGCGTGCTGGTTACGACGTTGTGGTCGTGGACATATTGCGCGGACTGGCTGCATCTCAGGTTGACATGGATCTGAAAATAAAAGTTTTTGATTAAATTATGTATAATATAATATCCGTTAGAGGTTAAGATGTTTCCAGTGCTATCAAAAGTTTCATTTGAGCGGAAATGGACGCGGAAATCGTACCTTATCTGATGGTTTCAGGATGATACGATCGTCCATTTGAGAACTGACCATGTCGTATATATTATCATAATATGCACATTTTATTTATTTATACATAAAAAATTTTCAGAAAAAAAACTCGTTTCCTCAATATCTTGACTAAAACTTAAGGAAATAGTCGATATTTAAGTTCAATTTTATTTATTATTTTTGTTGGTAAAGTTTGCTACTTCACAAGATTTAATGTGTCTTCATACAGTCGAGACGAAAATAATTTTATGAAAGCGGATAACAGTATAAGCTAATAAACACGAACGTTCATAAAATAGACAATACGATTGTCAAAATTGAGATACTGAATGTGAAATTATGTCTAAAGCGAATCGTATAGCTATAGATTCTCAACAATGAAGTTGTTATGAAAAAAATGTGAGTATAGTATCAAATATAATACCATAGATTATAACAAATTTTAGGGGAATTTTGAGATTCCTTTTCGCGATCACGAAGCAATTTTAACATAAGTGCTGTTATTTAAAGTTATGATAATCTCAATATGTTGAAATCAAAAGGTTTTTTAAGTACTGATTACTAATACTTGATTAGGTTGGTTTGATAAAAACTAGAATTAAACTGGACATGAATGAAATTTTTTGGCCTTTGACTTATGATTTTTTCCATCATCAGGGAATCTATCCATATTTTTATTTATTAAAGTAAATTAATCTAAATTGAATTTAACATAAAATACATAAACGTGTTAAAAATCTGATGAAGTCATTCAACGATGACGAATGTGAACTTTGATATGGAAAATGTGTATTCAATCAAAGTGAAACATAACAATCTAAAAATTATTACTAACTTCCAAATCACTTTTAGAAATTTAAAACATACGTAATCTATCTGGAATTTGTATGATATTTATTTCGAAATTCGGTTATCTGTTTAACTTTTTCCGAGTGATACAAACATTAATCAAATACATTAAAACCAAAAACAAACGATTTTCGATATAAATAATGACGATAATATAATAATAAGTAACATGGTCGATGTCATGACAATAAAATGCGCTTGATGCGATCTAATCATTCCAATCGAACATTTTGCACGCTGATAATGAAATACGTCTCTAACTACCGATAACGATTACCCTTAAAGCCCACATAATAAAAAAATAATAATATTTTCATCGATGATCTAATTTATATGTCATTCAAGCACACATTCTTTGAAACCACGGAAAGTCACAAACAAGATCGCACATTTATTTCTAGGAATAAAAATATACAAAGAAGACACTCGTTTTAGAAATGCATATTCAAATGTAAAAGAATGTAACGGTACGACCAAAATAGATTTGAACGGAAACGAATTAGAATGCGATTCGAATCACAATCGATGGCAAAAAGATTTTCTCACATTTCAATCGAAGATTGATAATAAACGTTGCGTAAGAATCTGACGGAAAAAATACACGCGTACGAAAAATAAACGAGCTTTCGGAATTTTTTAAAATTAAATAATAAATATTTAAGTAGCATTAAGAGCTTTTCTCAACAAGCTCAGGTGCAACGAATTGAGAAAGATCTCAAAGGAGACGTCTAGACGCGATTCGAAAGCTGATGCTGAAAAAATACGAAGCGAACGCTCATGAAATGTTCAACCGCGCAAATAATTCAAAACGTACACACTTACGTGTCACAGACGCGAAAAAATCCCCGAAATAATCTGAAATTCAGCAAAAACAATTCATATATATACTATCGATAACATCTGATTAATCTTAAATCATAATTCGATATTGTGCAATGATATTACATATCTGCCTGAAGAAAAGCGAAACGTTTCTGATAATGGGGGAAGAAAACTTCCACGAAACGTTTCGTACAAACATATAAATATATATATGTATTAATAGGCTATCAAATTAAAATTCTTGAGCGTTTTTACAATTTCCGCGCGGCCGATTGCGATGCAGTACAACGAACGGTCAACCGGTACCGTACACGATGCGTGCACGTAGTCCAGAAGAGTGGCATTTTTTATATATTTCTTCCGATATAAAATTGATTTTGTATATAATTTTCGATTATTTATGATGTATATTCATAAATCATGTCATTAATCAATCCAGTGATGATTAAAACGCGTACCGTGAGTCATTTTAATGTTATCAAACGGCTAAAAGTGAAAAACGTTCAGAACGAAACTAAAGAGATTAAAATATTTTGTCGTATTAAAAGAATTTTATATTAAGAATTATAGAATCTTGAATTAACCGATTTTTCATTTAAAGTGTTTTCATGTTATAAGATTTTCACAGTAATTCGAAAAAGCGTTTGATTTAATAAAATTATTATCACGATTACTAATTAATTTACTTCTTGAATAATTGAATTTTTTTTATTACAGTTACGGTCCGCTTTAAAAATGGTTGCTTATGACTGTATTCACCAGTTTCGAATGTAATGGTTGATTTTCATTGAACGTTGAAGTTGAGCGACACGTGATACAATCAATTGATGGATATAACTGTACATTAATAACACGAGAATCTTTGAAACTTAAACTTTTTTTACTGCATAAAGAAAATGTGGTAAACTTCAGATGATAAAAGAAAAATATGATAAAATAAAATGAAAAAAAGATTATTACTCTATCGGTACATAGATGGCACTAACAAATTATCACATACGAAAACTTTTCTACATACATAAGTTTTCAATATTTTCAGAATCGCCAATGTCACCAACGAATCGAGATAACTCGACCGGTGAAAAAACTCAACAAACGCACAAACAACAGTGTAATGGCGTTGTTATCTCAACCAGCCATTTTTGCATCCAGTCGCCTGTTCGTGGACAAGCTTAGTTCAACAGATAAAAGCAGAGAGATACGTTCGTTGGTGGCGATAGCGCCGGATATCCTGGTTGTATCGGAGTATAAGATAAAAATTCGTGAACGTTCAATAACCAGATAATGAAAAAACGGGAATAGAACGAAGGTTGATTGATAAAAACCAGGTTTGGCATTTCTTCGAAAATTCGTTCGATACGAATTGAGGCAATAATGACAGTTATCGCTTTTCAAGCGGATAATTTATTACTTGGAATTTTTCGCGTACGACTTGCCAAAGTGCGATAAATCAATTACGTTTAGGCCACGCAATTTATACATTCAAATTAAAAGAACAAAAATTGAACGAAAGATGGACGTGACGATCACCTCCGGAGACATAATCGAATGAAAATTGTGCACTTGCGATTTCCATTTCCATACGAAAGAATGCAAGGTTTGCATTATCATCGCGCATAATGTATGGTGTTGTTCAATAGCGTTTCGCAGTTTGTGCTAAAAGTGCAAATAACTAAAGCATAAGGTCAGTGTGACTTTGCCTTGAAGTCGGAACAACGAATGTATGATATCACCAATCAGAGCCCATCAAGTCTTTTCCACAATAAAATTCAATTAGATTCGAACGTCTTCATTGCACATGTGACACTTTTCAAACGTGTTCAAAATAACTTTGTTACTACTTGTAAAAAACAAATCAAAATTTGAATAAATTCTTTCTATATTAGTTATCGAATCATTGAGCAACATCTAAAGAATTTGTAGACAGATAAAGAATGCAACGTTTTAATGTGCTTACGATTCACGTTCGATGACTTAACTTGTCGATAAAACTGATAAAAATAAATATATATAATTTAGATTGTCGTATTGAGATTATACTCGAACTACGTCTCTGAAATTTGTCTTTTTTGTCTGAAACGAAACGTCCATGAATTTTATTCAAAGTCTAGAGAAAAAGCTGGAAACGACTCAGCACCCGAATTTACATACAAAAGTACGCCGAAAAAAACCGATCGATCCGAATATTTAAAGTCAAAATTTAGTCTTTAGACTAGTCGTATCGATTTCATCATTACTCGCGGGAGCCGACATTCAATGACCTTTTTTAAATACAGAAAAAGCACTCTGTCCGATAAATTTTATTTATAACAATAAGACAATAAACAGAATCGATCGGGAAGTTACACGAGCGCGAATTCGCCATTTCTATTCCTGACATATCAATTAGGTTGTCAGCCAGCCTCTAATTCGGTGAGATAAAAGCAATTGAGCTAAAACGCTTTATGCATGTAAGAAAATTTATGGTTTTTATATATTTTCGACCTAGAATTGTTGTACAGAATATGGAGGTTATGTCACTCGTTTCAGATAAGTTTAAGTATAAATATTATCATTATATAAATGAATGAATGGAAAAATTTATATAAAAACAATTGGATTGTGTAATAAATCAGATCATGTTACGATTAAAAAAAATTCAGTGCATGTTAAAATGATTTTTTTTTTTAATAATAAAATTAATCTATCGAAATAATGACAAATTCTGAAAATATATTAGCACAGGATGATTCACTATTCACTCGAAAATCGCGTATCTTTCAGATCCTACTAATAAACTAAATTTCATATTAACAACACACTCTTATTTTTCAGCAGAAATTGTAAACTGTGCAAAGCACCAAGTCGCACAATACCCACCAAAAAAATTGAAACATCTCAAAAAAACCATTCAGCACAACATGCTTTTTCAAAATTTACATGCCCCATCAAATTGTTGAAATATACAGAATTTTTCATCGGACACAACACCGATCGTAACGAACATACATACCGTTCAGAGGAAATCAGCCGAATAAAGTTCAATCGCTTATAAATAGACGCATGGATACATGACGACAGACAATATCTAATCGTGATCGTCGACCAATAATGATTCACATACAAAACGATTATTTAAACGATCATTACCTAGCTTCGACGAAGTGTTCGACTCCATTTCACTGCCGGGAAAAACTGAATTCTTCAATTTTCAAACAGACAAAGACATGACTACTGTCACCGACAAACGCACGACAGCCAGTGGCGATTATCTATATTTTTTTTTCTAATTATTTCCGAGATAAGTGTTAATGTCGACGTCTTATCGCATTTCTTACATTTTTCAACGATAATCAGAAAGGGAAACTCGATTGTGTATCTCTGTATTTGTGATGTCAAAATTAAAATAATAGAATGGCATTGCCGCCAAATGTGGTCATCGATGTGTCGAGTCAATTCGACGATTGAGATAAAGCGTTTCGATGGAATTTTCTGTTTAAACACATCTGAATACGACCGAAGTCGTATCGAGCTTTTAAATATATTATAAAAATGTATGTGTAATATGAAAAGGAAAAAAATCAACAGCGCGAATTTGCCAAAGCAATGTAATCAATGTTTTCCCGCAATGCGTCAACTAATGATATTCAAAACGCACGGTCGGCTCGAGTCTGTAGGAGTTATCTCGGATGTTTGTATTTATTTTGAAAAAATTGTATTAGTTCAAATTTAAAGAATATATCGTCGACCTTTGGTCGGCTTCGTACAAATAAATACTTTGTTCTGATCGAATGTGGTCAGCGACCTGTGATTCATAGCGTTCGGTATAATGTGTATCAAATTTGGTCGAATGCGAATACCTTTGTCTTCGATAATGATGTATGAAGGTACTTATGATTGGTACGTGATTTATTTCGTTGAGCACTATTGTGTTTGGCAGGAAAAATTGAAATTACGATGCATTGAATCTAATTAACTTAACGTACATACGTAAAATATGGGTTCGAAATAAATATAGTGTTCAAATTATATTGATAATTTTGTGATAAAAACAATTGTTTTGATGAGAAAAATTGTTTGAATATTCATAAAAATATAATAATTTTCTAGAACTACACGAACAATTACACGTATCTATAATTAGATAACCGTAAAACATATTGTTTTGTATGAAATAATAACGATAGAACTACACATGTGATGAAACATAACGAACGCACTCATACATAAATATGCACATCGTTCAATTTTGCAAAATCACTTCAATCTATAAATAAAAAGCTAAATAACACAAAAAAATACACATTCGTAACAAAAGATTCTAACATCACATTGTTTATAAAACAATACAATGATTATTTACAGAACAGATATAAATTTTCATACACAATAGATTTCGAAACATCGACATGTAAAATACCCAAAAAACAACATTACACAATCTCAACGATATCACCAACTTTTTACCCTTGTACACTCCTTCAGCAAAACAATTCCACGGAACCAATTTCCAATAAATACTTCACACCCCGAAAGGCCCACAGCCGAGGCCATCAAGAGCCCCGGTTTACGACAACCAACAGTTGACAAGTGGGAATAAATCAACCCAATCCTGGACCCATATCGGCTAGGATTAAATTTTAATATTCAATCGGGGACCTTTGTGAGCTCGGATGGCTCATCGAGAGGCGCGTCACGTTTTGCGTAATTTAAATCATATGGTGCGTTCGCGTTTGCGCATACGCATGTGTAATTGATGAGGAATGTGCCCTGAGAATGGTAGGGGTGTTGGTTTGTTGATGATTGTTGTTGATGTTGGGAAGGTTGGGGAGTTGTGGATGGGAATGTGTGATTAGTTGGGGAAAATCGAGCGGGTTTGTGAAAATTTTTGATGATGTTGGAGGATTTTTTTTGTTTTTTTTGAACGATTAATAAGATTGATGAGAATGGTAGAGTGTTTAATAAGATTAAGCAAAACTAAAATTACTCAATAAAGAAGTGGATGAATATAAATTTAACTTAAAATGTGTTATTTAGTACGTTCAGTTTATTAGTAATCAAAAAGTTCATATTCGATTTTCTTTGTTGAAATATATCAAAAATAATATTTTACTTTCTTTCTAATTTATATAACATGACCTACGACAAAGCATCTTTAATTCTGAGAAAAATAAACTATCATCTTGAAACATGTGTCATATGACTAACAAGACATTGACCATTTTCAAGTCGCCACAATAAAAAAAAACGAGAGTTTTCCCATAAAAACACTTCTATATGTTTAAAAGATTAGACTTGATGCAATATTGAAATAATAAATTTCGAATACTGTGACTTTTTAAGTTTCCAAATAAATTTTAATATAATTCTGTCTGTAAGTAGATAATTGTAATCTTGAATACAATTTAACTCCGTCAACACAATACAGAAATCTTGTTTGAAAATTGAATCTTGAAATCTCTTTATTGATTAAATCAAGATTGTAGTATGTCAAAATTAAATTACTGTGACTAATCTAAAGATTTCGGTATTGATTTTTTCTACTAGGATAAGTTATAAAAGTACAGGAATGTCTGATGTAACTATCACAAAGATTCCAAAACAAAATTTTCATCCAAAATCCTAAAATCACAATTCCTAACAAAAAACTCACATATCAACAAAAAAACCCTGTTATATGCAGTCGATTAGCGCCATCTATGACTCCGCGCCGAAAACACACAATTAAAACATCAACCCCAACACAAACCGAGCCAGACATCGAACAAACATCCACACAACAACCTCATATTAAACATATAACATTCGCGTGATATTATTCAGAAACAGACTCGGCTCGAACGTCGCGTCTGACTTCCCTTCCCATACGACCATTAGAATATTATTGCGTACAAATAGTACAGTGGGCGGATGCTGAAAACGCTGAAAGTGCGTTGCTATCAAAGCACATACACACTGTCGGGTGATATGTATGTATTTCGCGTCGACGATCGATTGGACACCCACGTGTGCGATGACGTAAAATCGAGTATGGGTTTTCAATCGTTGTTGTGCGCTGACGTAATTGTGGAATAATTGTGTTGTTGGTGTTAAATGGGAGAAGAATATAATGAGGATGGCCTATTGGATTGTTTCGAAATGTCTCAGTTTCTAATTGAAGGAAATTGACAGTTGACGGGTCCAATTAAAATGTTAAGTCGGTTTAAATCTGATTAAAGGTCGTTGGAATACTCTGATTTTTGGTATATAACATATGTCGTAGGCCATGTGTATTATTATTAGTCAATGTATATTTGATTCAACCCAACCTAATCTAACCCAACTCGAGCCCCAACAATGCATGTTATGACCGATTCAAATATACATGGACTGAAATACACTTGGACTGTAATGTATGAATAATATGTACTTATAATATTTTTTTCAATCAAAGACTGCGTTTATGATCGGTTGACATTTTTGCAACATATATTCATTGAGCTGTGTAAAAAAGTTAATTTTCCAAGGAATTTCCTTGTACTAAAAACGGCATGCGAGCATCGATTAACATAAATGAAAGATTATAATACCAATTGTATGAACTAATTAAAATATACGCCATTAAACCGCGATGAAACGAGAAAATGTTAATTGGAACATATTCTCGGAGCGTCAACCCTGTAATTAAATACGTGATCGACGTTATCCTATCATATTATTATTTTAATTCACAGTATAATAGGGTTAATTGAAATTTCTAATACCCACGAACTAATAATTTATTCAAACCATTTTAAAAGCATGGCCATTTCTAAGATAATACACGAAGAGCTCGATTGTTCGATTCAATTCGCACCATAATTGCGGACGATTAAAAGATTAAGCTGCGGATTTTGCACAATATGTCGTTACAAATAGATCAATCAACTTAGAAAGTTTATTATACTTTTCTCCGAGATGTATGCGATTACCACAGCGCAATATAATATTGTTACAATGAAAAGATGAAAATAAACAAGGCGTACGAATCGCGGACGAGGTGATTGAACCAAACGTTGTCCATTTTGGTGGCATCGGCCATGTACGATTTATTGTTATTCAAAATGGTATAGGATCGATTTCGAAGAAAAAATTTTGAGATAGACCACAATTTACTGTTGATTTTGATTATCGAACGATCAAAAATTCAATAGACCTTTATACAGGTCAACAATGTTTTTATCTATAAAAAAAACATCAATAATTTTAATAATTACAATTCAAAATTTTTATTATATCAACTCAACATTAGACTTAAATCATTAAAAAAAATGCTATTTTTCCATATAAAAAATAATTTTGCAATAACTCCAAAAATGGGCGAACATATGGTGCATGGATATTGGATTTTATTTTTCGAATCTCTTTATAAAACAATAGAGATGACGTCAATTATCGCTATTTATATGTATTTTAAATAGATAGCGATTAAAAATAATGTGAAAATGAGTTGTATATGCCGCTTTCAAAATATATTTTGATAAAAATGGAGGACGGGATACGCCCACCGTTCGGGCTTCTTTTCAATACGAGAAAAAAATGGTTCATTGATTCGTTATTGGATATGGTTTAATAATAATAAAAAGCTTGAAAAAAAAGTACGGTAAAACGTGAAACATATCAAACGAAAACGATAAAAATTAAACAACATTCATGAAACAAAAAATTCCTGTCGTAATTTCGCGAATGAGCCGTTTTGCATGTCTAAAAATGAAATGGGTTTTTCTATTATTCAAATTCAGATTCGTGCATATTCATGCGACTTTGCAAATTCGATATAAACACATAAATCGATTCTAATCAGATTCTGACCGTGATTTCGACAATTTTTCAGAACGCAGTGCAATTGAAACAACTTTCTAAGCAAAATTGCGAAATTTTCAGTGCCAGGTGTCGTCGCATATGTTTATACGAACCGAAAAGTTCGACGAATTCATCATCTCTTCAATTTTGAGTAACATATGGAACCATATTCGAATAAGGAAATGCGATTTTTTTTGGATCGAAATTATTATATTAGATTATTCATTTTTTTATAGCATATGGATCATTGAACTTTGTCATTAAAACATCGCTATTATAAATAAGTTGAATGCAATAAAAATTGTACAAAGTATGAAATTCTGTATATAGATAATATTTATATAATTAAAAGAGTCGATATATGAAAAAGTCGAAATTGCGATTCGAAATGAGTCGGCGATAATGAACCATACTTCGAATCGTGTCCCAGCTGAGCAATGTCCAAAAATAAAGACTCACCGCGCTCGCGGGCGCCGGGTCGGGCATAGGGGGGCGAAGGCACTCTTCCACCTCACCAGAGGGGCTCTTCCTGGTCTCCAGGAAGTTCCTGGTCGAAGCTGGACCAGCCAGAAGCCCTGGAGCGTGCGCCCCCCGACCGGCCGCTATCGCAGCCGATGGTACTGTGAACGCCACGCCCCGACACCTGTATTCGCCTTTTGGCTCTCGGAGATAATATGGCGAACACGATTGATGGTGTTATGGTGTGATTTCAGGGTTTTCCGAAGGGTCTGAGGGCTGAAAGGGCAACGGGCATTTCTGAAAGGTGGTCGCGGTCATGGCCGCGCGGTTGGGAGTCGGAGTCGGTAGGGCCAAACATGCGCGTTTGACAGCTGTCAAATTCACATATGGGAATCATCTGTGCCGGTCGTTAAACTCGATTTTTTTATATAATGCGTGTGTATTGAGTTTAGGATGATTTGCACTTTCGTCCGATTCCAATACGATCAATTATTAACCATTGATTCGTACAAAACAATGAAATTTAATCATTTTCGAATAAATACATAAACATATTATAAATAAATATTAAAAATATTATTTTTAATCATATTACATTTCAATATGTTGGAATTGATCGAGTATAATCGGGTTTATAGATGGTAGTTTATTTGGGTGTTTTGATCATTGTTTATGGATTTGACAGTTGAACTGTCAGTTGGATGCGAGATGTCCCACGTGGTTTGTGATGGTGTGGAAAGTGGTGGTTCTTCGGATTTGAAATGTGAAAACGATGCTTCTGTGCGGCCTCAGTTCGGTGGTCGTTTGTTGCCGTCAGGGGCGTCAGATGGAACAATTTTTCAGCACAATGCATGGTAAATAAAGATATGAGTGTTTTTTTTGATGATGATGATGATTTGTTCTAATCGTAT
This sequence comes from Hydropsyche tenuis, assembly GCA_009617725.1. NCBI lineage: Eukaryota > Metazoa > Arthropoda > Insecta > Trichoptera > Hydropsychidae > Hydropsyche > Hydropsyche tenuis. The sequence goes on from VTON01000009.1 coordinate 3,543,155, forward strand.
ATGAAATTACTGTTTCGTAGGGATAATGTAGAATGGGATTCTGAACAGGAAGAACAGGCTCGTTTAAAGGTCTCTTCTAATTCTGGTACCTTACTGGACCATGAAAAGATTGTTGATTATGAAGAAAATGCAAATAAATTTTGGGATAAATTCTATGATATTCATACTAATAGGTAAATATCAAAAATATAACTTTAGTTTAAAAAAACTCTGAATATTTTAAACTAAAATATGATATTCTTTTGCAGGTTCTTCAAAGATAGGCACTGGTTATTTACCGAATTCCCTGAACTTGCTCCAGATTACACCGAGGCACCTCAAAGAGTTTATCCTAAAAATTCTACATCAAATGAACTCAAAGAATGTGATTCTAAAATGGAAGCATTAAACCTGGAAGAAAATCTAAATAGTGATAAAACACCTACACAAGAAAAACGTATAATTTTTGAAATTGGTTGTGGAGTAGGAAATACTATATTTCCGATATTAGAATACAGTAAAGATCCAGATCTATATGTTTATGGATGTGACTTTTCATCTACTGCTGTTTCTATAATGCAAGAAAATAAAGCGTACGATTCAAAAAGATGTAATGCTTTTGTATTAGATGCAACTGCTGAACAATGGGATTTACCTTTTGAAGAAGGTACAGTAGACATTGTCATCTTAATCTTTGTTTTATCTTCAATCAATCCTACAAAAATGTCAAATGTTATCAAGAATGCATACAAAGTATTAAAAAAGGGAGGGCAACTCTTATTTAGAGATTATGGAAGATATGACCTCGCTCAGTTACGTATAAAAACAGGGCATTGTCTTGGAGAAAATTTTTATGTACGAGGTGATGGAACCAGAGTATATTTTTTCACACAAGAAGAAATCACAAAACTTTTTACCGCCCATGGATTCAGTGAAGAGCAGAATTTGATCGATAGACGTCTTCAAGTTAATAGAGGAAAAAAATTGACTATGTATAGAGTTTGGGTTCAAGCTAAATACAGAAAATAGTTGTAAATGATGTTTTTAATTAGAAATATAAGATTTTAATTAAAACGAACAAAATTTGTTCAATGTTTTTATTTATATAAATAAAAATTTCATTATCACACAAAAAACAATTCACAATTGTTGTACACAAGTAATACAATTACAAAATTTCAATCAAAAATCTGATTTATGCAAATATTACATAACAAACAATAAATTTGAGCTGAAAAAAAATACTGCAGCTTTTACATGATAGAGCTCATCTATTATACATTAAATGTTGAAAGTGCAACTCTATTTTAAACACTACAATTACTATTTTGTATTTCACATAAGCAAAGCGATGACTAAATATATAAATTAATAATTTTTCGAAGAAATTAATCTGCAAATAAAATATACAAAACAAGTATGAAAAATTTGACATACTCAAAGAAATGACTTAGATCGAGTGACTATTTGAGTCCGATTAATACATGTATCATATATAATTTTTTTATATAAAATTTTGAAAATTTCGATTTAGAAAGTATCACAGAATGAGCATGTTTAAAACAAACAGATGCTTAATGGACGTAACTATAATACTCATTATTTTATTTCGAAATACACACATGAATCAATAAAAATAAGAGAATGGTCATGCATTTGCACATAAACGTCTTTCATTTTTGTCATAAGTTAATGAAACACCTACAATATATAATGAGAAAACTAATGACTATGTTTTAATAAATTTTTTTAATACTCGAATACTTAGATTAATATGTCAGACTAGAAAAACACGATACTTAAGCCTATACTAAAATGGCTCGACTACTATGACACACAGTCTTCGTGAGAATATACACACACGAAACTACACTATTTTGAAATTTATTCACATTCAATAGATTCAATGAACAGCGTAAATATTGCATTGTACTTGCGAAGGCAATCTCAGTCATGTTAATATAATGCCTTATATTCAAATAAAAGAAACACTTTTAAATTTTTAATATTGACAAAAGGACTAGAACATTCATCTAATATTAAGGCTCGGATGGATCACAAATGACGGAATTTTGTCCATTCAAATAAATAATAAAAATTAAGTTTTCAATTAATCCTAGAATAACTATATAAAATAGTTTCATAATATGGCTGATATTTTTCATCTGGTTAATGGTTATATGGCACAAATATTGCTCTTCAAATAAAAATAATAATTTATCATTATTTTAAATAAATACATAAGTAATGGTAAAAAATTAATATGCATTAAATGAAAAACATATAAATAAGAATTACTCACTCAATGCATTGCTTTTTCATAAATAAATTATACATGAAATCAGAAAAATTACTATAATAAATAAATATTATAAACAGTAACGTACATACTGATATGTAACATGATTTTACTATAATTTGAAATTTATTTAATTTATTAATTTATACTGTAGAAGACAAAGATTGTTTGAACGATTCAAATAATTTGAAATATAGAACAGGACGTCTTTATGTCATTAATAAAATAAAATTTTTATCCTATTTAAGTCCAAGTCATCACAATTTTTTTATATTTAAAAAATCAGGTCCCCGAGACGATGTCCAAATGAACTGAATTATTATATCGCATAGAAATTAATTCTATGTACATATATGAATTTGACATTTAATGTAATAAATACACAATAACAACATAAAATAGAATATCATCGTTATTTAGCATTATATAACACGCATCAATTGATGATTACAAATAAATATTGAAAATTCCGATGTGCTTTTCAAAACACTATGATGAAATCAATGCATTGAAATGTACGTATAAAAAATACAAAAATTAATTGTTAGGAGGAGAAGACGATGGAGGTTCTGGAGGCAGCAATCCCATAGCTTGAGCTGCACACCCGATACATTCGCACACAAACTTGTATTGATTCTATTTACGAAATATAAAAAAAACATTAGTAAACAAATATTTGCACATGGAAGAATAAATAAATTGATACTCACAGCATTTTGGACACACAATGGACGCTGCTCACGTAAACATCGAACAATGTCAAGTGGATATACAGGTTGAGCATGCCGTAAAAGTGCTAAAGCGTGGTCCATTAAAATAAGAGCACCAGTGCGGCCTACACCTGCGGAACAATGAACAATTGCTGGAGCAGCAACGGGTCGCAAAGCTCCCACACGCCCTACGAGTGCCAAAAATGTATCAGGTGCTGTTGGAACACCATGATCGGGCCATGCTAAATACTGCAGGTGATGAACAGCTCTTGATCTTCCAGTAGGATCCTGAAAAAAGAAAAATGAAGATAAGTAAAAAATAATTGAACAAGGTTTAATAAATGATACAGATATAAAAATGAATAATTACAGTGATCAAAAGGTGTCTATGTATGCATGCTGCTGAAGGATCTGGTAGTTCTGCAAGAGTTTGAACACGAGGACCGGTCGACCCTCCAGGTTTTAAGGCTCGTCCCATTCCAGCCCAATATTGATGACATTTCGGTCTGCCACGTTCAGCTAATGCTCCTAACATAACTATCAAAGTGCTTCCACTTTCCATAACCATTTGCCAAAAATCAGTCACTGTATTTGGAAGTGGACCTATCAAAACATATGTAAAAAGTTAGTCATAGATTTTACTACAATTTCAGCTTTAAAATTCATTTTATTATACACTATAATAATTACCTTGTGTTGCTATATAAGAATATGTAATTGAAGTATTCGGTATCTCTAAATTGATGTACGATGCATTTATATAATCACCAGATGCTGCATTATCAAGAACAACTCTATTGCCATCGTCTAGAAACAGAGAAATTTGTAAAAAAATATCCACATCTTAAAATTCAACAAAATAATAACAATACTAACAAGGCGCTATATCTCTGTATCTATTTTTCGGTTGATTATGTGCTAAACGAGCAATAGCTGCTGGATGATCTACTCGACGTGGTAACCTTTCAAACTGCTGCAAAGTAGCACCTCCTAAGCCATCAGCTAAAAGTAATAGTGCCTGCCTCCAACCAGCATCTCCACCTTCACCAACACCACTTTCAGCGACATATTGAACAGCTGGTTCTTCTTCTTCACAGCAAAGATATTCAGCTGAAAAAATGTATTTTAACATGAATTCAATTTCAGAATATTATATATTTAATTTGTAAAGTAAAATTTACCGTTTGGTCGAAGTGTTAAAGTGAGTGAACCACGTGAAGATCTAATAAGCTGAACAACCTGTTCATGTCTCAAGCGATCCACTGTCACTCCATTGATTGCAACTACCTTAAAAATAAAAACATTCGATTATTCTATCCTAAATATTTATTTGTCCGAGAAATAACAAAATATATACCTGATCGCCCTCCTGAAGATGAGGTGTTTGATGTGCTGATGGAGAAGAAGACGGTGCCACTCTAGAAACAACAATTGGTGCATCCAAATCAGCTCCACCTCTCACATTAAATCCATATCGCCCAGCAGCATCAGCAGTCAATCTAACTATTACTAAACCGGTATCTTGATCTTGATCTTCACATGTATTTGCAGTTTCAATCACTTCGGGTAAAGGTGAAGCACCATCCATATCAATAGGAGCTTCTTCAACGCCCAAATCGTCTTCCTCATCATCATCTTCATCGGCATAACCCAAAGGCACGCGAAGGGCTCGTTCCAAAAAGCCACCCTCACTATAATTTTTTTCGTGAAAAATGATATTAGATTATGAAAAATATGTAAAACTTTTTCATAAAAAACTTACTCATCACTGTTGCGATGATCTGTTGATAAATGAGCTGTCCAAGCAGCTCTCGGTACAGGTGCAGCTTGACCTTCTTGTACACGAGCAAGACCTCCGCGAGTGAAAGTACCAGTGCCATTATTTTTACCATCTTCAGTTTCACGGCGTCTAGGAGATCTGAAATTGATAAAATTTTTAAATAAAAAATAATTATAGTGTGAATAAAATGCGAAAAACATTGTGAATTTTTTTTACCTAATGAAGAAACGATGTAAAGTACTGGAATATTTAGGAACCACTGGTGCCCTTTGTAGTCTATGAAAACCATGTTGCTCAACACAATTACGCCATAAAACTTTTGCAGCTTGTAAACCAGATGTATTAAAACCAACGACTGTATCATAACTCTCCGACTGCAAAATAAATATATAAATGTAGTAATTTGTAACTCACTTTGTTAATTAAATTAACTATAGATATTTGATATACATATCAAATAACCATATTATACTTGATTAATCAAGCAAAACCTCAAAGAATAAGAGTATCATATGAACTATATTGAGAAATACTTACAGCTTCTCTTTTTAGTTGAATGAAAAACTGTTTCTTCTTAAATGAAATTTTAACTATTTTGGCCCAGGAAAAGGTATTAACACGAATTGTATTTTGAAATACTACAAGGCCTTGAGATGTTACCCCGATCGAAATATCTTTTCCGTTTGAATCCTTAAATAAAAAATAACATAACATAGTAAATATGGAATTGAATAAATTTCACATACAATTAAAGTCATACTTACTTTTACAGGATGAATATCAACACCATACCGATCTAAACGACGAGCGTGTTCTAAATAATGTAAATCAGCTGTAGCTTTAGCTTGTCCACGATGTAATCTGTGCAATTCACGAACCCTTCTAATATCTTCTGGACTTTCAATACCACAATCGATTCCTACTTCGCCATTAGTACTCGTAGTCCAATCTCCAAACTCAGCTGAAATTTTTTTTCAATTAAATAAAAAAAATATATAACAAAATTTTAATAAAACAAAAATATGAACCTTGTGCTTGATAAGAAGCAAGCAATAATCGAGCGGGTCGAGGAGCTTGCAAACGGCCATCTTTCAACATATGACGTAATTGCAAACACATTAATCGACGAGTGGAAGCTTCCAGTTTTGAAGGTTCTTCGATCCAGAAACGCACACCCAACCAGAGAGCTGGTGTTAAGCCAATTTGTCGCCTAACACGTTTATGACCATCTAACCATCTCTGCAAAACGAACAAAAATAATATAAATCAAACATTTTTTTAAATATAAAAAAATTAATAAAAATAAAAATCAATTAACCGTCACTAAAGTATTATTTGGTCCAGGAGGAGATCCATTTTCGGTATATTGCAAACCGAAATATTCTTTCTCTACCAATTCCAAGTATTGAAACACCAAATCGAGCAGTTCATTTCCTTTAGCATTTTTCTACGAACAAACAATAATATTAACCTTGAATTTAATTTGGATTCGTCGAAGCCGAGACGTTCGATCGGATTAACAAACAATGGGCTCCTCGCACGTCACCGCAAACGAAAGGAGACATTAAATCATTAAAAATCGAATATCGAATACAAAACGACTCACTTCAATTTGAAAACAATGCTGTGTGTCGTCCAGAAAAGTGACCGTGGCAGATATGGTGTTGATCTTCCTTGTTTTGGCCAGCTCGGAGGCTCGCACATTATATGTGCCGCTCGAGCCTCCGAAAGCTCTCCTCGAAACGCTCTCGAGCATCTCGTTGCAGTAATCCAGCTTAATGTAAATGGGCCATTTTGTTTAAACCTACGGCAAATAATTGTTAAGTTAATCAAAAGTAAATAATAGTTGTTGGTTTAACAAGATAACCGTTCTTTAAATCGAATTTTTTTTATAGTATTTCACAAAGAAAATTGATGTTTTATCAAGACAAATATTATACATAGTAGAATCTTATCAATGTTTTCGAACCATCACCAGTGGCGGATTAGCCTATAGGCGATTGCCTCAATGCCCTTAACATTATAATATTTATTTTATGAATTATTATAGTTTTTTCTGTACCAATTCATTGGACATCACAAAAATTTAATCATTTTCTGAAGAAAATGGGTATTCGTTTTCACAAAAACAAATTTTATTTTCAAAAATAGCCCAATTATCCTTTATTTTATGAAACGATAATTTATTATTTAAGATAATGCACCAGTGGTCGACCATGTACAAATGATTGACCACCAGTCAGAAAAACGTAAAAAAAAAATAAGCTTTCCAAAAATGGTAATTTTTTTTCTGAAAGGGTGCGTTTGGTAGGCAATAATTTACAGCCCTTTCCGAAAAATTACCACTTTTGGAAACCTTATTTTTTACGTTTTTATGACAGGTGGTCAATTACTTGTACATGGTCAACCACTGGTGCATCACATTATTACATATCAATAATAAACGAAAAAAAATTCTTCTACAGAGCTACATTTTTCAAATTTTATGTGTAATGGGTAAGGGAATAAGTTAGGAACCCGATCCTGTATATGGGGCCCTCGAAAATTTGTGACGCCTGGAGAAATGAATCAGCCCCTGATCAGTCATTACATATCAATATAATTGAACGGTTTTGAATTAAATTAAAACAATAAATAAAACACTAGCAAATATTTCGCAATAGAATCCGAATCACATTAGTGCAATCGATAAAATTTTCCATACAAACCAACACACCTTTTACTTCAATATGTTTTTCAGTACCGAAATCCACCTTCTGAACAAACCGAAATACAATCACGAGCGGAACATCCCAACGAAACGATGAATGAAAAAATCTTCCCAACGACACGACAAACCAAAAAACACACAACACACATCAAAAAACGATCACAATTACACAAAATTAACGAACAAACGCCCGTTAGTCGGGACGCGTCCGCGCCAAAGACCACCATTCAACACTGAACGGAACGGCGAGCGGAAGGGAAAAGGCGCCATCGAAGGTCGCATAAATATAAATCAAATCAACATACGCGACATATGAATTACAATTACAATAAACGATAAATACGTACGCGATCGAGATGCGGATGACTAATAGGCGGACACGCGACCCGCGGCCTCCAAAGCAGCGTCTCCAATAACAACAAGGTGCGTTGCCAACATGGACGTGAGGGGTTTCGGGTTGATGAAATTTTGGGGTGAGCAGTTTCGATAAATTATGTTAGCACATTAGGACGTTGGCACACACTGAAAGTAGTAAGATTAGGGTTTGAAATTTACCGTCAAATTTCGATTACCGGTAAACGGTGAATAATTGGCCCCGTTATCGGTTTACCGGTAAATTAAAAAAATGAATTTATGTAAATTAAATTATTAAAGTATGACTTTATGTGGCTACTTTTCCTACAAAAACAATATTCTTGAATAAAACCTAAACATTATATAAAATGTATGTTTCGAAATCCATGGGGGAGGGGGGGTAGGTATGGAAATCCATCATATGATACATCACCAGATCGGGCTTCTCGTGTAGAACAAGAAATCCATCAAAAAATAAAAACCGATCCAGGGTGGTTTAAGCCGTCTTTGTAAACAGGCTACTCATATGTTATATGTAATGTGACTTTCGGTGCTGAAACTACAACAAATAATTACTACTCCCCCCCCCAGATTCATAAAACCATAGTGGCGCCTCTCGCACTCATAAAAACACCTTTTCAAATTTTTTTTCTGCAATAATATGTCTATATTTACCCTTGATTCGCAACAAAATCGTTTCCGGTATTTACCGGTAATTACCGAAGGCATGTTTTAGGCGGTTAACCGGTAAACCGGTTTACCGGAATTGCAAGCCCTAGTACAAATGATACTAAAAGTCCAGGGATTCGAATCGTAATTTTTTTCATTACGGTTTTCGGTTAAAGTTCAACAAAAAAAATATTTAGGTTGGGTTCCGATTTTCAGTTTACGCTAAGACTTCGAGCCGTTTTTTCGATACGGTTCAATTAAAAAAATATATTTTGGGTCGGTTCCGGTTTTCAGTTCAGCTGCGAGTTTTCAAAAAAACCGTACACTTACAAAAACGTGGGCTTTGAACCGGAACTGAACCGGAACCGAAAACTCCTAAAAACCGAAATTTTTGTCAGAACGATAACCGGAAAATATAACGGATTATTTCGGTTCAGCGAAAAATATTCGAATATTTTTGAAAAGTGTTGTTGTTTTTTTAGAAAACATCTTTTGAAAAAATCGGTTTTGGTAAGTGTACGGTTTTTGTTTTTGAAAACTGGGAGCTGAACCGAAAACCGAAACTAAAAAATTACGGTTCGAAGTCTTTGGTAAAATTTTGAGGATGACTAGTCGTTTGCCCAAACGACACTAGCACATAGAACACTGGCACACACCGAAAAAAACACAAACGCGGAAACGACATTACACGAGTGTAAAACACAATCTGAGAAAAATTTCGAAATAGATTAAAATAAAAAAATTATTCGACGCTTTTCCAAATTATTTGAGCCCCAAAATTTTTGCCCAAAAAAAAAAGTCAACGCTTTTTAAAATTATTCGAACCATAAAATTTTTTCCCTAACCCAAAAAATCAACACTTTTTAGAAATTATTCAAAGCATAAGTTTAGGGGGCAACTGCTCCACCCCCACCCAAATAACGTCCCTAGTGTTGTTCACTAATATCGTATATGTTAGCATTGTTTGGGCAAACGTCTGATCACCAATGTTGGGATATTTTGGAATTGATGGAAAAACTGTGGAATTTTTTGTTATGTTGGTGGAAGATATTATTTGATGAGTTTAAAAAAGGCAGGATTCAATCAATCTTTTATTTTAAATAAATATTATCCACAACAAAAGCACCTAATTCTTTGAAAGAATAATAAAAAACAGAAATTTAACACAATGAACATTTTCAACAACTTGTTAGATATTAGTAATCTGTTTAAGCGTTATCAAATATACTGTACAAAATTTAGTACCATATTAAATAGATAAAAAACTTTTTTTTTCAATTCCTAGAAATGATTATGTTTGCCTTAAATATTTTTGATTTCTAAAGAAAAAGAAAAAAATAACATTAATCACACAAACTAATGCGACTATCATAACAACAATTTTAATTACATATAGTACAAATAGCAAACCGTGTTAAAACTCTAAATACAATATGTATTCCTATGTGTTTTCCAAATCTCATTTTCAATACAAACTGTTAATTTATTTTAGTACTTCAAAATATAAAGTATTGAGAAAACACTAATTTACAGTACCACTATAAAAATAAGCAAATGCACCGTGCAGTTTTATAAAAAAAAAATTGAAGAAGAATGTATAGGAAATAGATAACAATTACACTAAAATAACCTTCAGAAACATTCTACAAAACATTCTCTATTCGTTATAAACATTTTTAAAAACGCTGTTACATTCTTCCATAATTTTGCTATTGTTTATAAAACGTCACGTTACACGAATGAATATGTATTGGCATAGAAATACTAGATATATTGATTACATCTTTTTTAACACTAGTAGTAAATATATGACTATTTCCCATCACATTATTTATACATTTAATACTGAACTATTTATCTCATAGAACTAAATGCATATAAAATTTTCAATTGCGTCATGTACTTAAAAATTTGTGACAAATTTTGGAGAAATCATTTAAACCATAAGAATATTATCCGAATTTTATGTAAATTTATAAAAAAAAATCAAATAATACTTTTGCAATATGAAATAAAAAATATTTATAAAATCTCAACAAAAATAAAATTTAAAATAAATCTCGTATATCTTACTATTACTTTCTTTTACATGCATATACGAAAATATTAACGTATAGCAATAAAAAAATTGGCTTTTTATCAATCATTTATAAAAAAAACTATAAATAGATAAGAGTATCATTTGGAAGTACATATTTATAAATTACGTACATCGATAAAGCATAATATATACTTAAGTACAATAAATTATGATTAAATCAAACAAATATCTATGAAATTTGGGGTATACACATGTAAAAGAAAATATCCAATTAGAGTTGTCGCATTTTAAAATAAGTACTATTAATTTGTCATGAATAGAAATATTATATAATGGTCCCTAAATTTTAACATTTTTAGATAATTTAACATTTTTAGATCATTTGATAAAACAATCATTTATATAACTGACATATAATCAATTTCGTAATATGTAACGTAAAAAATGATAAATTAAAATAATTTTATTTGTACTGAAAAATCTTTTTGTGAAAATTTGATCTAAATTAGTGTTTAAAAAGAAAATAATGAAAATTGTTTATTTAATACTAATATATTAAATTATTAATACTGAATTATTAAGATTTTATTTAATGCAAATAATATCGAGTGGGCCCAAAATAATTACACTGATTTCACAAGAAATTATTGTTTACATAAATAAAACTGGTTAGTGAAAGCATTTCATATGTATTATTTTTATATTTTTTATATTAAATATAGAAAAAAATGCAGATTGCAAAACTGTAAAAATCTAGTTTGGCACATTCAATAGATTAATTAAAATCGTACATTGTTGAGCAGTAATCAATATTCAGATGTAAAATTTTGGTCCACTCTATGAGAAAGGCACACATATTTTCATGACTAATTATCATTAACAATTTTGCTAGCAATAGGAAATACACAAATCAATTGGAATGGGACGGCTTCTTATTAATTACAAAAATATTTTCTTCGTGTAACAAATATTCAGTAAGTATCTCTAGGAATCACAAAACTTGAATATGCAAAAAAGTTTAATTGATAATTGTAGAAAAAATATTACTAGCATATTAAAATTTGAACACGAATTGTCTGGAATTTGAGTGCTTGATTAAAATTTATACATAATCTAAACTATGAAACAGTAAATATAAATAATCTTAAATAGCAACAAAAATAAAATATGCCAACAGTTATCAGCAAAATAAAGTAGAACTAAATGTATGTCATGTTAAAAAAAACTGAAAATTTATGAAAATAGTTAATATCAAACAAATCTGATGATGCAAAATACTTATTTATAAAATTTGCGTCCCAGGGTCGCCAAACTGGGCGACCCTGGGATATACTCCTTTAATCAGTCAATGCTTAGATCATTTTGAACGCTAAGGTTCGATAAATGTCTCATCATTGAACTGAATCCAGTAGGTTCTTGACTCGAAGAAGGTTGAGATTGAACGTTGCCAGAAATAGTAGGGAGTTGAACATTTGCTGGTGGGACAGTCAAATTAGGATTGTCATCGTCGCGAGACCTCACCTCGAAAGGTTCAGATATTCCTGAAAATTGTCATAGTAAAATGGAAAGTCTCTAATATTGAATATTTTAAATTACAATGAAAGATACTTACCCAATAAGCTTTTGACTTCTGAAGACGGTTGGCTGAAATACAAGAATCTGTAAAATCCTGGATTGCGTACGCCACTTCCGACTGGAAAACCGAACGGAATAATCCTCACAGAATCGTCAGAAGATGGAATGAACGTATTTACTTTGCCGACGTATTCATATGAAATATAATCATCCAGATTTTCAAATTCACTCTAAACAAATAATCCAATAATTTAATTACATATGTAATAATTAATAAATAATAATTTTCATATACATTTAATTTACATACCTCAAAAATTCCGATCCAATCATCCGAATTAATTTCCACATCACGGGACAAAGAAAATCTGATCATAAGATCAGCATCACCTATGTACCAAATATCTTTTATTGGCAAGAATTCAACACAGCGTTCGGTATAATTAGAAAATACCTAAAATAAAATTTAAGTTATATTTTAATACTTTGATCATTCAATTTTCTGCAACACTATGAAAATTTTCTATTTTTTTATCAATAAAACTTCATTATACAAAAATGAAACATGAAAAACTTGATTTTGTTAATTTTAAGTGTGCAAATTAATGGAAATTAGCATAAAATATACATTTTTTTCTGCAAATATAATAGATATAAATGTACATGTTTATAATACATATCACATACGAAGTATTATGCATGTATTTCGTAATTATACACAATTCAATGTAAAATTTACTTAGAAATTCACTTCGAAATCAGTTTACTTACAATTGTGTCTTCTGGTATAGAATCGGCCATTGAATAACCAGAACCTTTTTCTCCATATTTAATTAACGTTTTTTCTGTTCTGCGAATCTGTTAGTTACATGATGCAATAGGATAGAAATAAAATAAGAATAAAATCAGTAAAGTAATTAAATCATGCAAAAATAAAATTAAAATTAAAATTTTAAGCATTTAATAGATGTGAAAATTGTGATGTGCAATAAAAAAAAATATAACACAAAATGAAAGGTTAAAAAAAAGCAGGTACTTTTAAGGTTTTTGAGTAATTAATTTCACGTTGCATATAAATGTTTAATTAAAAATTATTATTATTTTCAGCTGTGTGAAAAAAATAAAATAAAGCATTTTTTGATGAGTAATATGCAGTCAGTAAATCAACAAAATGTCAGTGAAAAACGGATTATTTGATTGTGATGTAATTTCACGATAAGCTATGTTATATTAGTGGTTTTCCTGTGGGTTACAAATATTCTATTCATAATATCTTATCATCTCAAAACCAATTGACAATAAAGTCATTGAAATAAAACCTTATGATAAGTTGAGGATTTGGTGTGTATGCAATAAAAAATTTAGAAATTTTTACCTTAATATTAAATTCTGCAACAACCGGTTTATGATCACTAACAATAAACTGTGGTAGACAGTGATAGCTCAACTGAACAGCGTTGAGCGTGATATTTTCATAATTATTAGGACTTACTCTATGAAGAATTCGATCAGTCCATGCCGGTCTACGCCTGAAATAATTTCATATCAAATATCAAGATTCAATTACAAAATATTACAATACCGTTTGAATAAGCTCACTTTGTATCATATTCATTAGATCCTAACACAAATTTGTAAGTAGGAGGAAACCGTGGGGGAGCTTCTTTCAATTCAGAAAAAGCCATTCCACTCGCCATCACTGAACGAAGTTGATCATGGCTAAGCAACTCAGAGTAATCATCTTTTTCGGCTCTTTTCACTTGATCGACTATCGTCTGAGCTTCTGGTCCTTTTTCTGAGAGTCGGAAGTTTAAATCGCCCATCCAAAACACATAACTGTAAAAAAAATCAGTGTAAATATAAAAAAAAAGAACCATAAAATGAAAAATATACGTGAACATAAATCTTACTCGTGAAAAAATATATTTGTTGTATCGGTTGTTTTGAACGTATTATTTTTCACTATTGTATTGTAATCTGAAATTCTATCATCGAGTTGATGATCGTGAGCAGTAAGATGTGCATTCACAACACATATAGAACAACCGTAAATGCTCAACCTTATACTAACAGCACCTTTATTACCCTGAAATCAACAGAAAAGTCGAATATTTCAAACCCATCTACTCGTACATAAAGTCAACATAACTAAGCAATTATATAATATTTTAAAAACGAATCAATAATTACCCAAACACCGCCAAAGCCAGTCCTAATATACTGCGTTTCGATATCTCTCAAATGAATCAGATGTGTTTTAAGGCAGTACACGAGCAACAATATACCTTGGAGACGAATACTTTTAACCCTCACATAGCCGCTTTTACAAAGAATTTTAGCCACTGCGTCTGTCCATGGTTCGGAGAGTATAGCGTCCATTATTATATTTTGAGGCTGAGATTTCACTTCTTGAAAACTGTTCGTAATAATAAATTTTGATTGTATTACACTAGGAATTGCTTAATATGATGCAAAAACACTTAACAAGAAAAATCAAGTAACAAGAAATAATACTGAGTCCTGAAAAAATACTATGTACATATAAGGTAAAGACATCAGTGGTTGACCACTTCTCAGAAAAACGAGAAAATTTAGGTTTTTAAAGATGATAATCTTTCAGAAAGGGTGAGATAGATAAGATGTAATAAACAGTTAATCTATTGCACCATTCCAAAAGATTATCGTTTCTAAAAATATTAATGTTTGTTATTCTGAAAAATGGTCAATTACTGGTACATGGTCAACCACTGGTGCTGATACACCTTATTGTGAAATCCTTTTAACACAAAAAAATATTTCAGTTTCTTCAGTTTCATGTCCAACGTTTTCCACTAAATATAAAATTATAATATTTATAGAACGAGTTATTCATACCCTAAAATATAGAAATCTGGCATTTGCTTATTCGTGAGAGACGGACAGTCTAACAGAGCATTCAAATCATTGCCCGGGGAGTTTGTCCCGACATTAAATGTAGAAATATAAATCCTGAAAATAATACGAAACATAAACATTTATAATCGAAAAGTAAACCATCAAAAAGTAAACCATTTCAATAGATCATACCTTAAATTCTCCATTGTGTTACGTTTGATGTTTACGTTTCAATCATCAACTCTGCAACAAGTAAAAATCGAATCAGATATTTCACAAAATCATTATACAACAAAACACAATCATATGCTTTCACCCAACAAGATTATAATTCACTTTCTAAAAATTCATACTCGAACGCGGCAAATAAAGTAGCGACATACGTATCTAATTGAATACGGATTATAAACATTATCTATACACAATTAACTTCGATACGCAGAACAGATAACACACACCCAAAGACATATGCACACATAAACACGCGAGTACAGGTACGATTCATTAACGCTTAACTTTTTCAGGTTCGGAATTCCGATCACACCTATACAAGTCGAAAATAAAACTTGATCTCTGCTCTTTGCTCTGAAGGTTGGCGATCATTAGTTAAATAATAAAAAGCTTGAAAAAGCGCAAATAATACATTTTAATAATGGAAATTCCAAATACTCACAGTTAATGTGTTTTTTTTTTAAATTAGTCGATGATGATGTTGACAATGTCAATAGTCTCACTACGACGCGGTTCAGTGACGTACAGACGACTGTATAGGACGACTGTACATCGTCGACTGACTGTATGCAAGGATTTGCGGTTGCCGTTTCGCGGCTTTTTCAGTAGCGCCAATTTGTAAGTTTTGTACATAAATTAATTCTTTATTTGATGTGTGTATAAGGTTGTTAACACCGTGACAAATTGTATAAATGTCAGCCGCGGAACGGAAACGGTGGTTCGAAATATTAACTGTGACGTCATTTTATACACCCTTTCCCGTTCCTCAATAAGCATTGATTTTATATTTTATTATTTTGTAATTTATATAAATATTTGATTTAATAACTCTTAAATTTTATTTATTTATCTATTTGTTTTAAATCTAAAATTTATTTTTATTTATCAACGTCAAAATTTATCGAATCGTTAGTGTGGCTGCAATGGAAATTGACATTAGATGTCAGTAGCGTCACCAATAATAGTGTCTTGTTTACTATTCATTGTTTTTGAACAATTTATAAAGTTTTATTTAAAAATCATTCATTCGTTAAATCTTGGAGTTCAAGTCACATAAATAATAAAGGATTTTCATTAAAAAAAACCATCTGATAATTGCTTGAATATCAAAAATGGGAGGTTGCAGATGTTCTTATCGCACTTGCAATAAAGCGTCCGATGGTAAAACGCATTTTTACCATTTTCCTGTCAGAGATGAGAAAAGATGTGAACAATGGATCACAAATTCTAATAGACTCGATTTGAAAAATATCAGTCGAGCACAATTGAAAAATAAAGTTGTTTGTGAGAATCACTTTCCAGAATCTATGTTTATGAATTATAAGGTAATTTTTTTTTGCTAAATTTGTTTTAGTTTTTGACTTTACTCTAACTTTGTATATTTTGCAGCATGAAAGGTTAGTTCATAACGCAGTACCGAATAGAGAACATTCTGATGCAGAAATTGTTGAGCAATCGACTGGTTCGAAAAACACAGAAACAAAATCAACGTCGGTTTCAAATATAGATCTCAATAATGAAGTGTCGAGCACTGTTATGAATACAGATGTAATGTCCATCGACAAAGAATTGTCCACTATGACGGTTAACGTTTCGTCAGTCACAGGAATTTCTTTCATTTCTCCACCAGAAAAGAAAACGAATTCTGCTCCTTACATCGAAATATTAACTCGTGTGCATAGTAATACTGTGCATTCGAAAAAGAGGCCGGCTACTCAATCTATACAAAATTCTTCCAAGGAAATATCAAAAACTAACAAAGAAGGAAAGAATAATTCATTGTCTAAATTTCAAAAATTGCAAAGATTCAGTAAAGATTCGTTGGAGTTAAATAATAGCAATGCCGTAATTGTTCCTGCTTTGAAAAAAGACCATCTAGTGCTTAAAACCAATTGTAACAATGAAAATCTCATTGAAAGAAATGATTTGAATAAAGAAGTGCCATTTAAAAATACTACTTCTGTTGGTATATTACCTAAAACATTCCAAAAAGTGATTATTCCAAATTCTACTTATAATCAAAAAAATGTTGATAGACAACCTGAAAATGTGAACAGTATTTCCACATCTGCTGATAAATCGAAAACAATGTCTGACATTGATAATTCTACAAAAGAAATCCAAAATCTTTTGAAAACGATAGTTGAAAGAAAACATGGCTTAAACAAAAAACCATCAGAAATTACTATAATACCGTCAGAATCGAAAGTTGTCGAAAATGTTTTGAGCAGTGATTGTGGCCAGCGTTTGGAAAGAGAAAATTATACAGAGTTTTTGGATGAGGGAAAGAAACTCTTGGCTGAGCTAAAAGCGTTTCTCGAAAAGGAAAAGACAGCGAAAAGAATCGAAAAGATTCGAAAAAGTAAAAATATTGCGAGGCCTTTATCGAAATCTAATTTATATGCTCGTATTGTTCCATTTTTGACACCCAAAACAGCGAGGATTGTACATAAAGAATTGTTCCCTTCCATGAGGCATATGCATATATCTTAATTGCATTATTTTTTGACCTAGTTATTGTTTTTGTATATTATGTTTTTTTTTATTAACTTAATAAATAGTTGCCATGAATTTTGTTGTTATTTGATTATTCAAATAATGTTGGGATTGATGTCATATAGTTCTTGGGCATATTTTTATCTCATCAAGTGCTTAAATGAAAACAGCCATTTTATTTATATCAATAATTGAATGTATTTCCTATAAGTATATTACAGATATGATTTAGATAATTGCTTGACTAATTCAAGTGTCATTTGGCTTGTTATTCTTCATGTAAAATCTTATGTTTATGAAAAGCTATACAATTATTGAAATAATGTGTTTTAAAATAAGAGTACACTTTATTTTTTCACTAAATTTAATGAAAAAATTAATTTTCATAAAATATAATATTTATTTGGAATAATATGCATTATTATTATAAAGATACATTTCATGTTAATTTATGCAAGCAATTTTGATATAATAAATTCGTAATAACTCATTTAAATTGAGCAATGATAATATTTTTATTATTAAATATTTAAGAATCATAGACTTTCAAATATTTAAAAAATACAATGATTTTCAACTAAAATATATTTCATACAAGTATTATGATCGTTTCCCAAACTTTTTCAGCGACGGAACACTTGGCAAATCCAAATATTTTGACGGAACACTTAATTTTTTAGGTTCGGTAACTCATAACAGTAAAAATAAAAATAAAATGTTATATAAAAAAAACCAGTTATTTATTAACATAAAAATACAAATAAACAAAACTCTCAATGACTCTGATGATTTTGGGTTCTTGAATTGCAAATATTTTTATATCAGGCATAATATTGGTCATTTGAATTCTCATATCTGCCGTGGCGTCGAGTCTATATCTGTATTTTGTTTTTGTTTTAACATAATTAGAGAATCCCACTTTGCATAAATACGTCATTGAAAACAGAATTAAAAAAATTACAGCTTATTTTGATAAATTGGGGTACTTTTCAGACAGACTCGCCCAGAAATCATTTAACGTCTGATCTTTATATTTTTGTTTCAGATCAGAGTCATTAATTAAATCTATTAAACTCTCATAATCGTTTAAACCTAAGTCTACCGGTTTTATTTTTACAGAAAATGGATTTCAAACCCAGGAATTGTCCTTACTAGTTTTCAGAAAATATTCTTAAAGATTTCTTTTCAAATTATGTAGGTGTTCTAAAAATACTTGCGCAACTTCTTAACCAATTTTAAAATTCAATTAATTCAAACATTCATTTAAGACAGGAAACCAATCAAAATTATTAAGACTCAACTGATGAAATCCAAAATTCTATTTTTTTTCAAAGGATTCAATTTTATCTATTGTATTAAAAATGATAATGCTTTTTCCTTGCAATGATAAATAGACATCATTGCATTTTGTGAAATATCTGCCAAATATGCAAGATGTATTAACCAGGAAGGATTTGTTAATATAATAATTCAATAAAATATTTTTTCACGTCATTTCATTTCAGTATGTAAAGTGCATTATGTTCACTACACATTTCATCATGCAAAAATTTAAATAATCTGAATTGAAGTGGTCTGGATGTTACATAATTTATTATATTTATGGCTTCGTCTATTACATTTTTTAAGTTTATGGAAATCTTTTTAATCAACAGTGCATGCCTATGCAAAACACAATGACAACTGGTAGCTCTTGTAGCTACTTTCAGGATACGTAATATAACACCTTTCATTTTTCCTACCATTGCTCGAGCACCATTTGTACAAATATCAATACACTTTTCCCAGCCTATCTCTTTTTTAGTAATGTAATCATTAATACAATTGAATATATCTTCTCCAGTAGTTTTTCCATGTAGATATGCACACGTGAGTAAATCTTCTTCAATACTTTTATCATATGTGTGACGAATAAATACTTTAGTACCGTTAGTCCTGCGACATCTGTAGATTCATCCATTTGCAGTACATATTTACTGCAAAGTTTAAGTCAACGAATTAATTCTTTCTTTATGCTAGTAGAAATATCTTTAATGCGTCGTGAAACAGTATTATTAGATAATTGTATTGCATATATTTTTTTAGTAGCCTGCTCATTAAGATCATGTGACACCATGTCTTTCTTTTCTTTTCTTTTCTTTTTAAAAATTAGTTAGTTGATGAACAAAATCGACATTTAAAATAAATAAACATCTTGAGAAACAAAACAGAGTGTTCGAACAATGTCACATATCACTACGATATTTTATTTTATAAATTTTTATACAATAATACAATTATGATGATGATAATAAATTAAAAAATATATTATACACAAAAGTTTATTCCCACGGCTTTGGTTTAACCAACATGTGTATCTGGACATTGTACTTATTTAGTCAAAAAATTGCATGCCTTTTCCTTTGTAATCAGAGTGTGTCGTTTCGAAGTGCCTGCGATGTTTAGCTGGAGCCAAAGAACTATTTGCGAGTATGTTTTGACACAAAACACATATTGCATCAGGAGCATTTGAATCGCCAATATAAGTAAATCCGAAATTTAAATAACTTTCATCGTACTTCCGTTTTGGTCCGTTTAGGCTCCGCGGAACACCTAATTTGGCTACGCGGAACATAGTTTGGGAAACGCTGATAATAAGTAAGTATGTAGATTCTACATACTTATTTATTTCATAAAAGTTTTATATCAGTTGGAAAACCCTTCAATTAATATATTACTTTTATTAGTGATAACTAGCTTAACTTTACTTACCCAGAAGACTAAATATATAATTAATGACTTTTAAAGCCCTTAAATTTTTGGACATTTTGTATAATACATATATATTTCATATTCTTATAACAAAATTTGTTTCCAACTTCCTATATTTCATATTACATACATATATTATCAAAACAATAATTTATTCTGTTTACTTGATATACATGTTTTATTTCAATGATATGTATTTTCATACAATGAAATAAAACGATCTTATCGATATATAGAAAAGTTATTGATATATTTAAATCTGAAAACTGAAACATATTTTATTTTTGTTAATTGGAAATCTTAGTACATATTAAAAATTATGAATATTTGAAGTTTTAACCAATTCATGCTATTACATTATTTATAGTTTAATAAAAGCTAGTGTAAATGTGAATAAATAATTTTATGTAATCATGACATAACACTAAACTTGTATTCAAGGAAGTTTGCCGTTAATTTTGATTAAGTAATTGAGTTCAATTATTTTATAATTTGACTTAATTTCTTGAGAAATGTTAATTATTCGATTAATTTATGCATATTTGTAAAATATATAACATTATGAAAATATAACTTTATAAGTTGAATGAAGAAAGATCTATTGATAATGTACAGTAAATTCTTTTAACAAATTCAAGACACATATTTTTTTCAAAAATTAATGTTTTTTTTAAATTTATTGTGTGCTTAATACTATTTTCATAAACTACTTAAACATTCAAATTCTTTGGCAACATTCCTCATCAAAACAATAATTGAAGGACTATGAATCAATTATAGGTATGTGTGTTAAACGTTAGTGACGGTGAGATAGTTTGCACGACTCGTGCTAGGTCTTTCCATACAAATGGAATTGCGATGAATTCTTCCAGTCGATGATGCACCTAAAAGACTCAGCCTCCCAGCTGGACCAAGTCCACCTAAAGAATTCCCCCGTGCTGACTGTGACAATGTCGGTGAGTGGGTCTGGAGATATATCGGAGCTCGTCCAGCACAAGACATACCCAACGAATTACCAGGCACGAACCCGGCTGTGGGTGAATGAGATCTAGAAAAGGATCTACACTCTTTTTCTTCAGCTATGCCTTCGGCTATGATCAAAGATTGGATATCGATGGCAGATTTGGTTTTCCGCGGTGTATTACCCGGAACAAAGGCCATAGTGGTCATGCTGCCCACAAAGACGGAATTCTGAAATGAAAATGTGCATTAGTTTATTGCGAATCATTATTTTTTTGTATTAATATTATTTAGACCTACTTGTCTGGGTCTTATAAGGGGGTATGTGGGTGCTGAAGCATAAAGTGAATTGTCTCCCAAGCAAGTGCGCGAAAATGACGTTCGATGCTGAAACAACTTTCATATATGGTCAAATGTGATCTGATATGGTAAAGCATGGATACAAATAGCATTTTTAGGTAAAATTTCAACATTTCTCATGATCTTCATAATAATAAATCATTTGATGTCCTATTTATGTAACATTATGAAAAAAATAACATGAAAAGTTGTTGTGTGACGTAATGTATAATTCATAATCCACGATTAAGATTGGAAAATTATTCTTGTTACAATTGATCATTGTTTTAATGAAGATTTGAAGTGTGTTATTTTTTTTAAATTACATTATCTTCCAAAATATTATCTAATCTTCCTCTAAAAATCAGATTTAAATGTTCATATAAAAGACGACAAATCAATTCGATTCAGTATCCAACACTGAACCAAAATGAAGTATTGTTTTTTGATACTTTCGTTAACGTTCGCTTTCGCTAATGCTGGCACATGTAAGTACGATTATTTTCAACGCAAACATTTCAATTTGTCACAAAAGCGACATATGCACACGGAAAATAAACTGAAACATCCAATTATGTCTATCTAAACATCTTTTGCTATTCACCGATACGATAAAAATATTAATCTTCTGACAGAATCGACCGTCAAATAACGTTATGCGGTTTTATATGACAGACAAATATAATTAACGCTGGTCGTATAATAACTTTGTGTAAGGCATACAACATTTTTTCTACGATATTGAATGTCATTTACGACACGCATGATCACGATATTTTCTATATTTCTTGTGAATATATAAGCTGTTATTTATTATATATAAATTAATTATTCTGTATATTAATATTTGAATAGTTTACGCGATATCGTAATCAATTCGTTCGTTTAAATATTGATGTTTTATTTTTATTTATTTATTTATTTATAGCTGATAGTACCCGGCGTACTCGGGACTCTGTGAAAATAAATTGTGTAACGATTGTAATTATTGTCACAACCAATCGCGACGCCGACATATTGTAATTTGTATATATATTGTAATTTGTATGGCGATCGATAGAAAAAACTGAACGCTTATTTAGTTTCTCCGGATTTCAAAGCATATTCTTGCCAAATTTAGTGAAGATTCGTCTATCGGTTTAGGAGTTTATCGGATACATACATACATACATACATACACCGTTTGAGTTTTATATATTGTATAATATATAGATTTTATTGATGATTGATCTACGAGTTAATCTCGTTGAATACATTGATATCAAAAGTAATTAACGTAAGGTAACATACATTCTGATAAAAAGATTATGGTTTTTGAGATTTATATGCTTGATAGTTGATACTTATGCTATTGATATGAATTAATATTACTGTTTTAGAACCATTTAATAAATATTAAATTGAAAAATTAACGTTATTTGAAAAATATTGAAAGATCTTATCATAAATTTATATTTCTTAGAACTTTTTATATAAAAATTTTTTTTTCAATATATTATATATTGATTTGAAAAAAAAACTTTTTGCATGTCTTTCAACACGCAAACGAATCCTAATTAATTTATAGCTCACTGAAGATTTTTTTTTTGGGTCATAAAAGGATTCGATCCTCTCGATAGTGACCTCGTTCCTTCATCATAACCGATCCTGAGATTCCTTTTACGACCTATTTATGGGTCAAGGATCCGCCGTTGTATTATCGGAAGCATCCGAAAGATAAATCTGCTTCGAAACAATGTTCAATATTGACTAAATTACTCGTAGACAATCGAATTAGTATCTCGTGTAGAAACTTAAATTGCATTTTGAATTTCGCAACTCGTGCCGTTTATATGAAGTGCGTATATCGGATGAATATTTCGGTTAACTTGTACGTAATTTGTGTTTTATTAATGATTTAATCAAAAGTTAAATTGGTTCAGTCAAGTTTTCGGAAGATTGTCCGTTTATGAATTGTGTATTTAAATTTGAGATGGAACGTTTACATTTAACCGATCGTAAAATGTAATATAGTATCGAATTCGTTTCATGTTATTTATATAACTTTTTCAGCGAAATGGCTCGACTTTAGAGTGAAATTTGCCCCGACTGGTGCAGGGGCTGACGTTAGTGCTTTTTGGAAGGTATATAAAACCCTGGATGAGGCTTTTGCTTACGGATGGGTACAGATAGTCACAGATCATGATCATAATCTAACAACGGTTTGCAAATCCGCATACGACGTCCGAGTGTGCCCACTTTACGATGCAAATGGATTCATCGCTGGAATGCAACTGGCCGTAAGTAATTTTTTTTATTATTATTCAAATATGAAGTTTATATTTTCAATTTAAAATAAATATGGAATAACCTGTATAAATGACTGATTCAAATATTTCCAAGAATCATCGAAAATTTTTACATTTTTACTCTCGAAGAGTATAAGCATTAAAAACTATTAATCATTCTTCTTATTGCTCAACTTTTGTGATTAATGGAAACCAATCATTTATGTGAATGAACGAAAATATGATATCCTTCAGAATTTGCTGAGTCATATATATGAAAAAATATGACATTTTTCAGATTCCTCCCGGAGATGTAGAAGGCCAAGGAATTCCATACGATTTCAACAATTTCCCGGTTTATAAGAAGAAGCTCGTTAACGGCGTTACCTTCTGGACGTCCGTTTATTACATTGTCAATCCGATGAAGATAGCTTCTGGTGGAAGACCGTCGGCCCCGACCTTCGGCGAGGGTTTATGGTTGAAGAATGGCACTTCGTTCACCGAAATCCCTACTGATGAAGAGAGCATCAAAACTAAGACTTCGTACACGTGGCAGAATTGTATACCGAGCATGGGTAAACGAACGATTTTTTTTTTACATAAAACGTAATCGAAAAATTTCATCTGTGTGCAGTCAAATTAGTCACGCATTACAATTTTCTTTTTACGACAAAAGTCCGCGAAGAAACTTTTCGAATTATCGTAAAATTTTATAGTCCAAGAAAAGTTTATTTTCCATTAAATTTCAGGTAAGCATTACTACAACAGTATGACTCCGAACTACAAATGCGAAGATTTGGAACCGTTCTTCATCTTGGCCAAAGACGATGACATGATAGGAATCGGATGGCAATTCTTCGGAAGAACTCAATATGTTGACTATAACTGGTATGACGATATTGATAGTAGAGCTGCAAAATTGACTATACCCTTGGGACCGGATTGTCTTTATAATGGTGCTGATGAATATGGAGTGATCTCTATTCATATGTTCTTCGTGGAAACACCATGGAATATTAAGTGCAATCAAACTATCGATAGTGTAGTACCTCTTCCCATACCTTAAATGATTATTTGTTTAGATAAATCTATTTTGAAGTAAAAATTGTTTTTTTTTTATTTACGGAAGAGTAAATTTGTTTGAGTCTTGTTGAAAATGTGAAATATTTTAATTTTCATTTTATAATAGTTGTTGTTAATAAAAAATATTGAAATATTAAACGAAAAAAGTTTATATATGAGCAATCTTTATATAATAATTTGATCAAAGTATTATGTAACAAAGAAATGAAATATCAAACATTTAAAATAAATTACTTCCAACGAATGAACATGTTATGAAATTTTTATGAACGGATCACTGTTATCTTATTTTGCGATCAAAGATTTTCCTTTTATCTTATTGTCAAAAACTTTAACAGATTTTTTTCCACTTGATATTATTGTTCACTAAAAGGTAAATAGTACACTTAGAACAAAGGTCTAAAAATAAAACACACTCATGTAATAAATTCTTCGGATATCTTTTACGGAAGAAAAATAAACGAAACAGTGTTCGCAATAAGAGCAACTAGACGTGAGATAAAGCACGAAAGGTTAACACGCACTAATATAAGGAAAAGCGTTTTGTTTTTTCTACCGCGAAATCTGAGTATTTTCACCTCCGAATTCATACAAAAGCATCGTTTGCATAATAAAATATACCGATCGATGTTTCCCGCTTAAGCGTCAAGGCACCGAAAAAGATTTATTGAAATAAATGTTTCTGAGAATTTTTTAAACGGCCGCTACGCGTCGAAAAGATAACAAAAAAAATTGTAGGCGATCGCTGAATTTCGACACATTTATCTTCATAATTTACTGACAATGAGACTGCGTAAAATTTCCACAGTTCTTTTATAAAATCTACATTTCGGCAGTATCGAGTGTTACTGTGCTAGAATCCAGATGCGGGAAATTGTGAGGTCGAACGCGAATTGATAAGGGAACTCTTTCTGCGCTGATTGAATAAAACTGTGAAAAAAAATCCCACAGCGCTTTTCCGAGAATTTTCCGATGAAAAAGTCACATTTTCCGAACTTTTCCAAAAACAGTCGACACTGCATATTAGAGGGCGTGTGTTTGAATAGGTCTGTCACCTTTCCGACTTGGCACAAGTCGACCTTTCGATCACAAGAACACTCGATTGGTCGAAATTGGAAATTCTGGTGTCACGAACACAAAAGTATTTTTCATATGTGAATTTCGAAAAAGCCGTCCTTCATTACGGCGTTCACAATAAAGGGATTTTCTATATTATTCTATAAGTGAGGAAAACGGCCGAATATATACGAGAGGGAAATGAAACCTTTTTCGCAGTATATTGCAATTTTTTGCGATATCGACATGCTTGTATAAATATTGGACGGAGTGAACGCGGAATATTTCTAGAAATAATATCGCTTAGTTTTTCATCATGAACTTATTTTTCATGCAATGAAAATTCTCTACATTATATAAGATTTTTAATAAAAATAAAATTTAAAAATTGAAATATAATACGACTATTATTTATAGACAACTAATAATTTGGTCAGTAACTAAAAACAATTAAACTTAATAATTTCTTCACATCACTGATAATTTTATTCAAAATCTAACAGTTTTATTTATACAACTTACTGACATTTCAATTAAATCAATAAATCATTTATAATCTTACTGACCATTTTGATATATAAGATTACAGGCAATTAATTTAATTTATTTACAAAAAACATGAATAAGTGTCTAACCAAATAAACACAAGTCTTATTTATACTGCGTTTAAAAATAACAAGAATCATTCTATGAATTGAAATTGACATGGCCGTTATACGGACACTTTTAGAGCGGCTGTTACACATTTTAACGGCGATCAGCTTTACAACTTTCCGCCACCGCAACGCACCGGAGCAATCAACGAAACGAGCTACGGACTAATTAATCCGTCCGAGATTTAACAACGATCCGTGTAACCTAGCTTTTAAAAGCTGAAACGAGGCTGAAGCTTACCACACGGTCCGCAAAATCGATTTTTCTTTCGGAATGCCTTTTGAACTTTTTTAATACCGCGACCTATTTTGGAAATGTTGACGAATCGTTTTTTTATGATCCGCAGAAAAATGCGTAATGACTTGCATTTTGGATTTTTTTTATTATCAGACGTAATAAATTGTTTTTTTATTAACAGTATTTGCATATGAAAGAAATTATGAGAAAAGAATGTTTGTATGGTATGTATAATATAATTAATAATGATGTAGCTGGATTACATGCAATATTTCAATGACCAGACGTTTGTCCAAACGAAACTAGCACATACGACGCTGATACACAACGACAGTTGCAAACATGACATGTTTCAGGACAATTGAAGAACTGTATGATGGTTAAATGATCAAAAATAATTTCAAATTTTTTAGCAGATTATGTTCTACGCTCGGTGTTATAGGGTTGTGTGTACTACTGTCGTTGTGCCAGTGTCGTGTGTGCTATTATTATTTGGGAAACTGGGAACCCAGCATTTCTTATTGATTTTCATAGTTAAGTGGGAGACATAATTAATTGGGCAAACGTCTGGTCGCCCACTTAACTATCATAATCAATAAGAAATTCTGGGTTCCCAGATGTTTGCCCTAAAACACAGGGCGTAGAATATAGTCCACAAAAAATTTTGAAATATTATAATTAAAATAAATTATAAAGCATTAATTAATTAGTCATTATTAACCTACACGAAGTCCTAGAATAGTTTTAAAACGTGTCGTGTGTGCTACTGTTGGTATGAGCCAGTGTCGTATATACTATTGTCGTTTGGGCAAACGTCTGAAAACCAGTTAAGTGATATATAAATACATTTTTTTATATAAACATAAAATGCAGTCCGTGTATTCCGAGCCTAAACCGATTCCTCAGGGACGAGAGAAAACGAGACGTACGCCATTAGCGGTGCGTGCGATTTACGGAAGGACCAATTCACCCCCTTTTTTTCACCCTAAGCCACGTATAATACGTCTAAATGTATATTTTTTGCGTTTTCCGAGATGCGGGCCAGCCGCGTGATGATGACAGAGCACATTTCGCGGTGTATGGCCGTCGTTGATCAACGTCGTGGACCGCAAACGCGCGCGTCTCCGACAATTTCCGACGAGCGCGGGAAAATTTCTAAACGACTAAGCGCTTTCATTTTTTTCCACCTTTCTAAGCTTGATTATATGCTCCTGTCTAGGATGAAATTTAAATTTAAATTTTTTTTTATGTTATTAAATTTTTGATAAATTGAGAAGGCTCTCATTTTTTTATCTGTATTTTAATTTACTCGTGGTCAATATTTATATATGAATACTAACCATTTATATTAAATGGTCCGTATTTTTACTGAGTGGTTAATATACAAAGTCAATATTTTTGACAGTAAAGACAGGTAAAAACTTTTTGCATTATTAGGAATTCGTCACAATATTTTGATGAAACAAGTTTCATTGAGATTATGCTAAAAACCGAAACCGAAGGATGAAATTTTTTAAATAGAATTATCTCCAAAACTGACAAAATATTCTGTTCCTAATTAAAAAGAGGCTCGATATCATTGCATTATATGATGATTACATTTTTTATCCCAATATTTGCTTTCTGTTTCGGAGCCTTTTTAATTAAAAGTATTATCTTAAATTCGCTCTCGAATCGTTACTTTCGCTTCGACAAATACCATTTAAAATCTGACGAATCTTTCACGAAAGAACGCATTAAATTCAAATTAATTGTGACGCTTTTTTCCCGCGATCAAATTTCGTTTTTAAAAAATCGCCGATTCGAATCGTATCGGATTTTATTACACGGTTCGAACGTTGAATAATAAAACTATCGAATTCGCATCGAATGGAATATTCATGCGACACGATTTTGTTTTCAGTAACGACTGGACGTGCGATTTATTATCGCAATTATATCGTTTTCGCATATTCGTAATAATGTGCATCGTTAGGAATTTAAATTTTATATGTGTTTTTTAAAATTTTTGCTAGTTAAAAGCATAGTTTTTTTCTGGCTAATGGTTTCAGTTCATTTGTCTTCACTAGTGTTTTTTGTGTGAAAATGTAGAATTAATTTCTGTACGTTGGTTGCTTTTATAAAATATTTTTGTCTGATTTATATTTTTCGATTAATTTTGATTGTGACTCGTTTGTTCGTTACATAAAAATAAGTATAACATTATGTTGAAATATATCAACTAATTTGTATACAGATTTTATATCATTCATAAAAGATTTTCCACTCAATATTATAATATTATACATAATAGGGTTGATATAATTTTCAAAATCTAATTATTTTTTACAAAGAAATATTTCATACGATTTTTTTTTAAATCTCTTTTTCTTAACAACCTTTAATTTATCAATCTTAGTAATCATTCAAATACAATTTATTCTTATACAATTACAAACAATTAGAATCAATCTCGACAAAAAGCCAGCATCCAATCACGATTCCAATTACATACAAACGTCTTATTTCGTTCCCAAGATTTTCTTCGAAAAATCCAACACTCCCTCTCTAATTGCATTATATATCTTACAAACACGATAAACAATCACAAAAAAGCACAAAACAACCCAAATAATTTCTATACTCAAAACAGTTTATACAAACATAAAACTTTTTATCATCAATAATTGATTTACCCACAAAAATTCAAAAGAATTGTTGTGGATTAAATTCCTCATATTACCATAATTGGAATTTAAACATCAAAACCATCAAGTATGCATTTCCAAAAGGCAATTCGTTTTAATGAGCTGTGTCGTGTATCGCATTCAAGTTTTTCATCGAAGCTATTATTGAAAAGCGTTACGTAAGAATTGATTCTATGGATGCGATGGATAATGGACGTGGATGATGGCTCGTAATTGTGGGAGACGATATTGGATTTTGATATTATATATAATTGTACAGATGCATTTCGATGCAATTGTATTATATTATCGCTTTTGTGCAGGGTTCTTGCTATGCAATTGTCGGGTGTTGAATAAAAGTGGATTTATGGTTGTCTGTAGTTTATTGCTGGATGCACTTATGTGTCTGGGAGTTCGGATGGTTTATTTGGGAATCCAGCAATATTCGCGTTTTATAGTATGAGATGGTTTTTATGTGTTTTTAAAATGACGATGTTCTTTTTTAAGTGGTTTGGTATTTTTTAAATGAAAATTTCGATGTATTATGAATTATAATGGTAGGCGTATTTGTAGTGAAAAAGTTTTCCTTTTCTACTCGATAATTATGTATTGAATTTTAAAATGTTTATCATTCTTAGCAAATGACTTATTTCTCACAATTAGATATAATGACGTACATTTGTACGTAGTCAACTTTATTATTTAGTTCGTCGATTTCGAAAATTCTTCGTTGAATAATTTATCACAAAAACGCTGCCAATAATTTTTATATAATATAAAATGCGTATGAAGCAAAACAATTTTCTTTTAAGACTATTAAATTTTATATATTTTTCCAAAAGAAATCTGTGGTGAAAATTTATCATTTTTCAGTTACATAAAAAAATTCGATTCAACGTTAAAAAGTTTTCTACTCGAGCGAATCAAATCATATTTAAACCCGTAAAAAACGATTAGAACTTTATAAAAAGAAATAAACTACACATTAAAAAAACGTCAATCAAAATAAAACATTTCATTTAATATAAACTCGACTCGAACAAAACACACAAAAACACTTACAAAAATCTCAAACTTTCCCAATCGAATCCCTAATGCGCTCGCACGAAACAAAAACCCAAACTTTCCTAGACAAATTTCACACTAAAAAAACGATTCAAAATCCCGAAAAAAACTCAAAACACACCAACCACCATCTACATAATCTCGCAACTATGCAAAATACCGAAACTGCGGCGACAAACGTGCAAATTTGATAAAGCCGAGCCTGCGGGCCGTTAACTAATTGAAAGGTCCGACCGCAATTACTGTAATTTGCGAACGAACGGTATGCGATGAAATTAATACAATGCGAGGGCTGATTGAATAATAAGGGTAGCGATGTAAATTATATATGAATTTCACCCAGTCGGTAAGTGTACTCGTGACGTGCATACTTTCCGTGTTGTGATTAATTCATTCGATGGCCTTTGCTTAAGGTCTCGGATGTTGTCGATGGGGGATATATGTATAATTGTTGATGTTTTGATACGTTGATGTTTGTATCGAATGATGTTTTGATACGTTTTTAAATTTAAATATAAATTTTGTTGTATAATATATTAATATGCGCAATATGGGTGTCGGAAAATATACTCTAATGTTGCGATGACGCAAGATATAAAGTTTGATTGAAAATTCTGTAAAAAAAAATCATGTACATTTGGTTTCATTAAACGTGAATTTGATTTATATCAAAAACTATTAGTACTCGGAAAAAAATGGTATTATTGATCATTTAAAAAAGTTATAATTTGGAATAGACATTTTAATGTAAGTAATTGTATTTTTGATCGAACTTATAGATTAGTTGGACAGTAAAATTTATTGCATTTGAAATTTAATAGTGTGTTATAAAACAAAAAAAAAAGTATTATGTAAACTTACAGGTAGTATGCTTTGTGACTCCACCATGGCACAACTTTGTCTATGTTGTTGTTGGAATTTGGGTTGATATGGTTCTAACATTCTGGAAAATTAATTAACATTAAAATCACATGATTGTCTAGGAAATAATGGGAGAAATATAGTGTGTATTGTGAATTTGAAACTATTTAGTGTTCTCAAAATATTTCTTTACCAAAAGGTGTTTTAGTGTTGAGTGAATATAAATAAACGAGTCAAATTGAAAACTATTATAACAAAAATAATTATTTAGTGTTATTAAATTAGAGCAGTGAAAAAAAACTATGAAATAATTGCATATTACAAAAAATGACTATACCCTAGGTTCTCTTTTTATGCGGTTTTTTTTATGCGAATTCAGAGCTATGCGGTTTTTTTTAAATACAATATTTTTTTTAATATTTTTTTTTGGACTATATGAACGTACAAATGTATGTAAAATGTAATAACTTAACTAAGAGTACATTGTTAATAGAAATACATTTTTTTATGTGATTTTAGGTATATTTTATATAGCAGTTTCACTTTTTCATATCTTGTTTTATGCGATTTTTTTTATGCGGAACGGAACGCATCTACCGCATAAAAAGAGAACCTAGTGTACAAAAGTTGTACAAAAGTTGGTTGAATAATTTTAAATATTTGAAATTTTTTGAAAAACATTGAAATATAATACAAAATGACTATTTGATCTATCACTATAAAATCGTAGATTTACATATTAAAAAATTTATTTATTTTTTACTTTTCATCATTCATTTACTATACGAATCCGAAAACCAAACCATCTCACTCACAATAAAATAACATTAAAAAAAACACTTCATATCTATAAAATAGATCTCGAGCACAAAAAATATTCCATAAATAAATCATAGCCAAACTTTCAAAAAACTCACAAACCATAAAAAAAAAAAACCACCCACACGACCGAAACTTAAAACTAGCGCACACCCCAAAAAAAAACTTCAACCCCACAAACCCTTCAGAAAAGGTCAAATTTACAACCCCGCATAAAAAGCGCATAAACCGACCTGATTTTGCCCCATCTGTTGAAGAAGAGGGCGATGGCCGCCACCCACAGCAGCAGCACGAAGATGACGATGAGGGCCTCCTCAGCCCGCACCACCAGCACGTTGCCATCTGCAACACGACAAATGACCTGGTCATCCATCAACGGGGCATAATGACCGGAGACAATGCTGATGAATTATGCATGGGGTTTGCGCGGGAAATTTTTAAGGATCGTCGAATTGTCGGGGGTTTTCGCCGGTGAAGTTTGCGTTGAAGTTTCCGTGTGTTTTGATCGAGTTTGAGTTGTGAGGTTTAGGTTTTGGGTGTTTTTTGTGGATTTGATTTTATCGGATTGAATGTTGGTTTTCATTAGGGCGATTTGAATGATTATTTGTTTTTTTTAATAGAAAAATTTAATGTCTTTTTTTTTTTTCGATTAAAAAAATTGATAATCATCATTTATCAAGAATTCCAATTATATTAATATACAGATTTTATACTTCGAACTCAACATTTTAAATTTCAAATTAAACTTTTTAAATTTCAAATTAAACCTTTAAAACTTTGAATTCAACCATGGAAATGTTAATATTATTAAGACCATTGTCATAAGTAATCAAGATAGATAGATAGATAGTAGATTGCATGTATTTCATTGATTACTATGATAACGATCTTATGACATTGTTTTATACTTTCCGATGATTGAATTTGAAATTTAAAAGGTTGAATTTGAAGTATAAAAGGTAGAATTTTAAGTGTAAAATCTGTATATAAAATTAAATATATTTTATTTTTTAAATAAATCTTCCAAATCCAGCAATGAAAAAGATATCATCATTCATTCAAAACGCAGCGATTTAAGCCGAAAAAAATCGACAAAAACCCACTTTTTTCTTACGTACAAAAATTCCATCACACAAAAAGTATTCAATACGACCTCTTCAACGGCAAACAACCAAAATTAAATGCTTAAAGAGACCACCTCGCAGTTGAAGCCTCGAATTTCCACTCACAATAATACGGCAGCACGCATCGGACCGTGAGAGAGGACGAATATACGAGAAAAGAAAACATTACGACGTTTCCATTCCTCAAATGGGATGCTTTGTCGTTATCTTTTCTCGGTGCTTTTTTTTTGTATGTGTACATTTTTCTCGCGCCCTGTGGCTGACGATAAGCGTTCCCCATACATAAGAAAGAGTAACGGCACTTTCACTATCCGCGGAAAAGGAGAGCTCTTCGGTGCTGAAAAAGTATTCGAGATTAGTCATGAATGAATTCGAGACGACAATCCATTCGATGTTAGTGTTTTTTCTTGGAAGATTTGCATCTGAGAGAGATCTATGGCACGTTTTCGTAGTAAAATGCTGGGTTTAGTAACCTTTTTATTTTATAGATATTTTATGTTGAGAAATTTTTTATAAGAAATAATTTCGAAGTGCTTTTCCTGACCGATCGTATCGTATCAGTTTAAAAGTTGGATATAGTATAAGTGTCTAAAAAAAAAAAAAATATGGAAACTATTATTGTAGTGACGATACTTCTTTCGTGCACAATATTAGATATGAAATTTTGTGACCGAGATAAAAGAATTCCCACCAGACTTTCTTTCGCTTTGTTCTTCGCACTAGAGGACACATTGAAACTATGAAAAAAAAATACCAACTTTTTTCCTGAGAGTCTTATGACTCGTGTATATTTTATATATAACGTATAGCAATTTGTATTTTCCACATATTGCATCGTAATTCGAAATAGATTCAATTTTAATACCTCAATTTTTCCGTAAAAAAATACATTGATCAAATTCAAGATGGAAGTAAAAAAACTATAAATCTCCATCATAAAATCAATATAATAAAACACTCAATCATAAATTCCAAACTTTCAAATTTGATTACACGCATAAAGCTTAAGCGGATTTAAACACTTAATAGAAGCAATATAAAAGTGTACTTAAATTCGAATTTTCCACCGGAACCTGCCACGATATTCCTGCAGAATATTATCTGCGTACATGAAAATAAATCAAAATATAACGAGACCCAATAAAGAACGAACAGTTCAATCAAAGCATTACAACCGGGGTCTAGTTGGGTTTTATGCCTTCACCGATAAAACTTTGATGGACATATTCAGGAAAAATTGATCGTAAACTCGGACGATCTTATTTTACCATCGTATTATCATAAATATACGAAAATTTAGACGGACACTATTATATTGTGTATTCTGATAAAAAAAACTATAATACATTTATTTTATTCAATATGATGAATGGAAACGATTTTATAAACTATTATTGTAATGAATCTATAAATGAAAATTTTATTTAATATCTAACATAAATATTTATCTACGGTTTATTCAATATTTATATATTATTTACTAAATAAACGGTTTTAGACATTCTGTGCAAGCTGGGAAATTGAAATAGGTTGAACTATTATAGTTCACCTTTATATTGAAATTCAATGAAATACATATAATAATGTCGACTTTCGATGCTGGAATGATTATACAGTTCGTGCTTCAATAAAGTATCTATTCAAATCGTTCCAATAGGTAACATGGTCCGTTCCTATACTACCTCGAGAGCCTTTTTACCAAACATCAACGTGAAAAGGTTTATCGCGCTAAATTAGTTCCAAAATCGAAAAAAAAAACTACCGCTTATATATTAAAAAGTTTTGAATAGAAGATAGTGTTTTTGTAAGGCGAATTTAATAGTCAAAGCTTTTTTAGTAAGTCGAAAACGCATGATAATGCTTAATGTCGGTTCGGGGAAAGTGAATAGCAAAAACTACAGTTTGAATGGCAAAAAATCAGGACAAAGGAGAGTTTTCGTTTTGGGGTCACGGAAACGTATCGATGGTTTAAAGTCTCTCCACCGTGAAAAAAGTCCTCCCTTTTTCGGTTTCGGCGGCGGTGAAGCAAAAACGAAAGGATACGTCTGCCGAAATAGAAAAGACGACCGCGAATAAAAAGGGTTTGTTCAAAGTAACTTTTTTCGTCTTCCATTCAGTTATTTTTTCTTCAGACGTCGGATGTTCAGAGAAAACGGGGTTCATCGAAATTAACTCTGTGTAAAGTCTTTGAATGCATTTCGCATGAATAAATCCGATTTTTTTCGGTTATCGTTAAAAATATAATTTTATTCGGAAGCATAGCGGAAAAGCTCTTTATCGTTGATAAATGTGATTAAAATTCCAATTTTCAATTAAGTTCAACGCAAAAAATGACTCGTATTTAAAACAATTCAAAATGAAAAACATTTACGTAACGTTAAAACAAAACGAACAAGAAATTCCATTGAATAATACAGTCAAACAAAAACAAGTTCTATCTTACTCAATTTTCAAAGTCAAAGTCGTTCACTTAATGAGTCTCCTTTACCGTTAACAATACGTACAGATTAATTTATGAGGCAACGAAAGAAATTAGCTTCCAAAGGAAACAACATCGGAACACTAAATTATTCGCAGAAATAAGTAAGTGGCCAAGAACAAAGAAACGCAAAGAAACTCCGGCGTCCGGAAACGAAGCGGCGATCCCTTTTCTTCCAGGACCTTCTCCGTCTAAAGTAGTTTTACAAGGACGACCGATTTTCTATTAGAGTTCATACTGAATGGTATAATTGTCGAAAATCGTGGGTCAGAGGAAGAAGGATCGTTCGAGGCCCGTTCGAAGTTGTTCTCGGCTAATTCGAGGGTCGGATGATTTCGTTATGGGATGAACTCTCGTAATTGTCTTATCATTGTCTGGCGCTTGTAATTGACTTCTGCGAAATGGTTGTGTGGATTTATCGTTGTTTATGAATACTGCGGTGGTTTGGGAGTTGTAATTTTGTGCTTGTTAATGAGCGCGTGTCTGGTTTTGTATAGACGTTCATTCGTTAAATGAGATTGTGTGATTAAATCGTAATACTGCTGTGAAAGAAATTGTATTTAATATAATTTGTATGAAATATATTTTTTGTGGTAAAAAAAAATCTAAAATTTCATATCTTGACGCTTTAAGAATTATAGGGTTGCAACAAAAAATATACCATAAACAAAAGTGATTTATTACTAAATGGCAGAAGTAAATAAGAAATAAGAAAGTACTGCAATTTTTTACTCTGCACCCCCGTCCACTATGAAATAGATATAAATCATTTCAAAACCGAAATCTTCAGCGATAAAAACTCGGATTTTTCTTATCTGATAAAAAACTGTTTAAAATATTTATTACACCAGAGCCTTATTTATGTTGGACCATTTGTCCATATGAAAAACGTCCTTCTTCACACAGTGGATATAATCATATTGCAGATGCCTCAGTTGAACGTTTTTCCGACGACACTTGAATTTTTCACGTCGCGTCCGTTTTTTCACCCTATTTATCGCCGTTTTTAGGTGATGAGGGTCCAACACATATTATACCCTTGAACGAAACTAAAAGTTTCTGTACACCCTGGAAATATCAAAAGGATTGCACACTAAGCGTCTTCGAATTAATCCACTTGACGAAAAACGCCTCAGCTTTGAGTTACGTACAGACAAAATGAAAAAGAGTGGTCGGTAGGACTGTAATAAAGTTTCAGTGCTCCACTTTATTCCATACACTAAGACAGGATGGATACTTGAAATGGACGTCAAGTAAAGTGGTTTTTATATTCATAGAAATAAATTCGTGTAATACAACGAATTAGTGTTAATTTTTTTGAAATGAAATTATCATTTCTCAACATACTATATTTATATAGATGTGTTTTAATAAATAACTATTTATAATAAAAATATTCGATTATAAATAATATTGGGTAGAACTATCACACGTTGATCGTCAAACTTTGTATTATATTACTTTTATTTAATGTTCATTAGTAAAATTATGTTTAATATCGAAAAAATATATATGTACTCTCAAAACTTTTTTTACGTGGTTTCAAAATAACACGGTTCAAGAAAAAGAACCAATTATTTATTTAAACTGTTTTTTTTTCACTTTAATTCGGTTTAATATCTGAAAAAATTATTATTATGCCACAATAATAATAAAAAAGTATAACAATAATAGTAAGATCCGGAGCAAACCAATACACAATTATAGTTATTATTATCATTAAATGAAAATTTACGATATTTTTTGATGATTTCGCATGATGTAATTTTGCCACGAAATACGCTTTTTATGAAGTATATTTGAATAGAAGTTCTATCCATATATATAGATGGAACCAATCTCCAATTTTTATGTTTTCACCATAATTTTTTTTACACAACAGTCTCTGGAAAATATCCTAGTAAACTTGGGTGTATATATGTTACTATAATATATGTATATGTATGTTGATAATTCAATTTGATTTTCACTTGTAAAAAAAAAACTAACGCGAAATAATTCAACATCACTATCAAATGATCATAATTGTTATTATCCATCAAACTTCCCAATTTACCCAAAGACCGAAAAGCTTCTTATTGCACAACCCCAAAAGTGGCTTCAAGTTCGCCCCTATACAAATGTCTTTGATACAAGTTGCCGAAAGGGTTTCGTCTCGTATTTCGGTGATTATGAACAAAGTGCTCTACGAACTACGTCTCGGGATTGATTCAAAGAGGTACTCGTTCATGTTTGTTCCGAGGCTCGATTGAAGATTAGGACGATTGTGCTGGTCGTGACCGTGGATGAGGGTCTTGTCTCCGAGCCTGTGACTATAATATGTATAACAAGATTGATGATCCTAATTTCGAGTCTATTGTTGCGGAATTATAGAGCGCGGTCTATTGTTTGGCTTGGATTCATTGATAGTCTGGACTGCGGAAAATAATGGTAGTAAATCAGATTGGGTCGTGTTTGAGTTTTAAACTGCGAGGACCCTCATCAAATAGATGAATATTGTTATCTAAAAATCTATTTGTCAATGAAACATAATTTCGTATGAAAATTTCTAGTGTTTTAAATTCAAATTATCTAAAATTAAAACGTTACGACAATGTGTTTGAAATAATTTGAATATTATATTTTCGCACCCGCATGCAAAATATGTTGTATTTGAATAAAACTTTAATTTACTTGAGCTCGGTAATGCAAACTCAACTTCATGCGAGGTTCAGAACTTGGTTAGTAAGCATGAGAACTTTGTAACATGTAAGATGAATGAAAATCAACATGCGAATAACTTACGTGAAAATTTTTCGAAGCGTTCTAAAAATGAAGGCAAACATTGAAAATTTTGTTAGAATTTCATGCTAGAATATTTTCAAAATTATTTTAAATATTCGTTTAAAATTAACATCGGCTTATTTACACGGAAAACATCCAACAGATTTAGTTCAAACGTATTTCCGTTTTACTTTCGGAAAGCAGACACGATTCATAATTTCACAGTCGAGAAAGCATCTCATTTACGTGCATTCAGAAGCTTATTTAAAATTAAGTTCAATTCAATACTACGCATTTATGAATATTTTAATAATAATAATGAATCTGTTAATTGAACGATTAATAATTCACCGAAAACAGTTAATTTACAATATATGTAACATATGTACATACTCACATGATATTTCGTCAGAACCGACCATAACATAGCATACAAATTCATCAAATTTTTACACATTCTTGTCATCGTTGACGCCAATTAGCAACTGAGACAGAACTGACATTCAATTACACGAAGAACATACACACATTACACGTATGAACGCTAATTTGATTATTATTAGCTCGAATTTCCGTATAAACGTTCGTATGCCTACGTCAGCGCTAAATTACAAAGCCGCTTTTCAGCACTAAAGGGATACGGGAAATTTTAATTATCGCTTCTGCTTACGCTCCCGCTAATAAGCAGCGTTAAATTTAATGCAATTATATATATATGTACATAGTGTACAATTTGTAATTAATCGATCTGAAGTTTTGTGTTGAATCAGCGAAGGAAATGCTTATTCGTTGGTTGTCGAATTGTCGTTTAAAGGTTTCTTTTAATAAATGGTGCTTGAAATTATTTTAGTTTATAATTCAATATTGAAACACTTATAATCTATTTGAATGATATACGTTTTGTGATAAAATGTCTTCTGAAAAAATTATTATTATTGAAAAATTGTGAATGGTTCTATTCAATATATAAATCCGAGTATGTTAATTTGACCACTCCAAAGGCCAAGCAGCTCGAGTTCTGCATATTTGCATGTGAATGTATGTACTATAAAAAAAAGAATTTTGTATGAAAGGTTTTTGCAAAGCGTGACTTTTCATAAAAGTAAGAGCACTCAGCTACCTGGTCGAGATTCGTTTTGTCAAGTGAGCGTTTTGCATTTTTCCCTAAATTAAATTAACTTCGTACATTACAACAGAAGTTGGTGATAAATATTCATGAGGTGAGATCTCAAAGTTTAATTGAATGTAAACCTTTTATTTTCTAACATAAAAATGCACTACGTGTTACTAATGCAATTACACCGGAGTTTGTTTTCATCTAGTTTATCTTTGCAAGTGTTAGACACGTACGAATTTTCAAATTAAACTTCGGAACTGTAAAGATTTTATGTCGTCGCTTATATATTTAATATAATACACTTTATGAAGAAAAACATTGCACGAGATCGGATATGATAGTACATGTATGTTATGAAAAAAATCACACCTAAAGAAACACCATAGAAGTAACTCGTGTACACACATTTCGGAAATTTATGAGAAAAAGTTCGTATACTTTTTCCAAACTTTGATAGTACATAAACGAATGTATAGAAACATTTTATTTCATATAAAATTTTACTCACATTTTATCTATTTTATATTTTCGATTTCCCGTTTCATCATGTAACACCCAAATAATTAACACCCTTCAACAAAATCACATTAGGACCGATTTAGCTTTCATTGCACAGACATAAAAGCTCTCATTTGAACCATAACATTAAATTAAACGAACAATCAAAAGTCATGGGGTTAATTTGGAACTGGGACCATTGTCAGAACGACAATCGGCGCGGATTTCGACGACAACTTGTTCGTTAAGTTAAGAAGATTATGGCACATGGCATTCGTCAGCCTTGGTGTGGCCTTTGGGGCATTAGCGGGAATACTCGGCCCCAGAAAGGCCTAGACGGTGGCCTAGTTTTGGGCCCGAAGATGTCTGCGAGGGGTCGTTATCTTTTATCCTTAAATACAATTTGAGCCGTGGAATATTCGGCTAAGTGGTCGTGCTCGGATTAGGGGAAAGGCTGCTAGTTAATTGCTGGCGGTTTTCAAATGAATTGAAATTTGTATGGTTGTTTATTAGGGTCGTGTGTGTAATAATTTCTCGACAAAAGGCTGCTTTGAAGCGTTTGTTATAGTATATGTGTTTAAAATTTAGATTTTATAACAGCGCTCATATCAAACTAAAGAAAATTTAATTAATTTTTAGCCATCCAGGCTTTGTTGAAGTTGTTTTATTCTCTGCATATTACGTGAAATTGAATTTTATGAAATTTTAAAAGTGTGTCACATGTAGACTTTTCAAATAATAGCATTTCAGAAAAGAGTTCTAATTTGACATAATGTAAGTTGATAGGTTGAAAGGTGGATGAGTGTGTTCTGGGACGAAAATGAAAAATGTTCTTAAATAAATTCACTTTAGATGTAAAGGTGAAACAGATTTTGTTTTCGTATTTAATTTTGTCGTTTTAGAAAACGTCGTTATCAAAACATCATATTTTATCGAAAAAAAAATGTGGCTCTCTTCGATTTTGTGACACCTCGTTTTTCTGCATCGTAAATCATCCCATTTTTTGTATACAGAAAAACATTCCGTTTTTTTTAAATAAAATTTTTCATACATCACACATACCGAATACGATAGATTTTAAAACAAAAACACAAAACGCGCATTGTGAAAAATTAAACCGTACCAATTAAGCGAGCGCGTCGCGAATTTCCCTCGCAAAAACATTTCGGCGAAAAGTGAAAAATATATCCGTTATGCGCAACTTTCCCGAGGAATATATTTAATTAGAACACGCCACGTAGGGGTGCTTTGCAGAAAAACACACATGTAACAACCACCAGCATTAAAATTCTTAACCGAAATAGCAATACTCGGAAAACATCGACGTGTTCGACCTAATTAAGAAAACATGCTCTCTTCCGCGTAATCCCACTTGTGCAAAGAAAACGCTCAGCAGCCGGAAAATCCGGTCGATTTTCCCCGACGTATGATCCTCTTGCCGACTTCTTTCAATGTAAAACGTAATTGAACCGACTTGCATCGTCCACTGAGTCGAAATTACCTTCCAGAAGTGGATTACCCTCGGTGGAATTGAAGTTCCCTGGAGGACCTGTCTTCACGCTCACCTCCACTTCTGCTGGAGGGCCTTCCACGCTTTGGTCCCATACTAAAAATAAAAAAGAATAACACAATTACACGGACTTTCGAGATTTTATTATGCTTTTGTTTTTATGCTCGGTTCTTATAAGTAATTGCATCCGAATGAACGAGGGATGTTTTTCGGTGCGCGTTGAAAAAACGTAATTTGTTTACATTTCATTACAGGCGCTAATGAAAAAAATCTCTCCGTTTGAATTTCGGGGAAAAATTTTTTAATCTCATGTGAAAAGTTTTTTATGGTGAAATTTTTGTGGACGAAAATCGTATATTACGTGTCATAATGATAATGCTTTTGGAATTTTAAAGTTTCATACGAAATTGCGAGTGAAGGAGAAAAGTTCCTCTATGAATAATATCATAATTTTATACTCACTTTCGTTGATTTCGATTCAAATTTGTATATCATTTATTATTCGACATATTTTATATAAATATTTATCAAACGCGCTTTGTTGTTGTTTTTCGAGCTTTGTTTTATTATTAAATGGACTTTCATTATATTATACAAAAGCAAAAAGAAAAGTTCTACTCTAAAGAAGCCATTGTAATATATTGTCACAATATTCAAATGAGCGACACCGAAGCCAGACGTAGTAAATCCTTAATTATCTCCACAAAGCCCGCTAGAAAACCATAGTGACGCCTTCAAAGGGAAATCTATTGCGTATCTAACACTCAATCAATTATTTTTCCCCATACAAAACCAAGGCGAGTTTGGCTAACTTCCGTCCCATTGTCTTCGATCTCATTTGTAATTGATTATGTACTTTTTAATGCGCATTGTTTTCGTTCGAACGAATCGTATTTGCTAAATGAACTCGGGAACTTTCACAGAAACGGAATAAAAGTTTCGTTCAGATCTGTTTTTATCTTTTATTCGATAGTCAACAATGAAATGGACTTTTTATGCTCTCGTTGGACCGAGAAATTCATTCCGATTGACATTATCCAATTTTCGTCTCACACTTCTTCGAGAAGTGATTGATATCTTCGATAATGCTTGTACGTTTAAATGTTATACGATTCGACGTATAATCAGACATGTTCTGATTTCGATAATAAACTTAAATAGTTTATTTTTAATATACTTGTAAAATTATCTTTAAAATGCATTTCTTTTGAACTTGAACGTTGCATATAAATACAATAGTTTGTATATTTGATAAAAATACTTTCTGTAAATGTACATGGAATACATAAGCAACAGACGTGCATGAAATTTTTAGAATGTTTTCTGTTTTATTCAAGTAAAATAAATTCATACCAAAAAAACTGTATATCAAAATACAAAATTTTCATTAATACAAATTCGTTTCATTGAATATACAATTATATTATTATTCAAAAATAAATTTGTATTGCAACTGAGAATGATTATCAAATATTAATATTAATCTCGTGTAACTCGAGATTAATACGTGAGCAATTTAATATAACAGTATCATATTTAATAAGCACATATTTACTGCAAACGACGCATATTATTATAGTATGTCACATGTGCATAAGTTTGAGAATCGTTAATCTATTATGAACCTCATGCGAATTATTCTGGGATCATTTGGTGAGCTATGGTGCAGAAGTAAACGGTAGACATCGCAAACCATACAATATATACGATAAAATAAATCATAAACCGTCTGCGAGATAAACCTACAAAATATAGTAAATATTACGACCTATACTTTCAAAGGATCTCGAAAAAATTCTAAAAACCCTTTCAGAAAAACTTGCGAATTATTTATCGGGTTTGACAGTCTCGATATCATAATTGTGGAGTTTAATCGCATAAAACTCTTTTTTAGCACACAAAAGCAATTCGACAGGTCGCAAAAAAGCGTTGATACTTTTTAAGTGGGATCGTCATTGATCTTCAGATACGCTTGAAAAATCCAGACTTAAAAATGCCTGGTTTTCTGTAACGGTTTTTTTTTCAAAAAACCGGAAAATTCGATAAATCCATCGGTCATTCGAAAGGAACGGAAAAGGTTCATCTTGGATCTTTTCACTTTATTCTCGGTTCGACTTTGTTTTGCGATTCTTCCGATAAATTGCGTCTTTGATATATAAAATGGGAAATTCTGCGGAAATTCGCATTGTGTGTAAAGACAATCGACTCTCATATAATTTTAGAGGTGATATAAGCTTTTGTTTGTGTTTCTGTACATATTTTCCTTTTCTAAAACGGGCTTACAGCTCGGAACGATGTTTCACAAGTGGGTTGGGTGAATCAAAACATTTTCCTTTTGCGTTATCGGACAATGGGCTTGATTGTGTTCCCGCAAAATTTAGGATACGCAAATATTGGTACATTGTGAAAATCGATATTAAATTATCTAGATGTTTCAAACTTCAGTTGTGATTGTAAAACAAATTACATTTT
Organism: Hydropsyche tenuis; assembly: GCA_009617725.1. Lineage (NCBI taxonomy): Eukaryota > Metazoa > Arthropoda > Insecta > Trichoptera > Hydropsychidae > Hydropsyche > Hydropsyche tenuis. The sequence continues at coordinate 3,587,594 of VTON01000009.1, forward strand.
AAATATATTTCGATAAGCTCCAAGTTTGTATAAAACCTTAACAAGAATGTAACATAAATAAACCAAAACAAAAGTGATACGATTAATCTCACAAAGCTTATTTGCGCTTAAATTTATTAATTATATCTACTAAAATAGATACAACGCCATTTATACGTCACATACAAAATCCATCAAGAATATAAAACGATATTCCTACATACTATAAACTCTAGCTGGATTATTGCTCGAAGCATAATGAATATACCGAAAGCAAGTTGACACGAAGGCTTTACGGTGTAGGTCCATCGCGAATTAATCAATGTATCCATGATTATGTGTAGGCAAATATTATATTTACTTTCATTTCAATATACAGAACCGAGATTTTGAGATTAAATGAGATTGGATTTGTTGAAACTCACTTGCTGTGACTTGGTGGTGTTGAAGTTTTGGGTACGGACGCGTGCTTTCCGACGCCGTTTCCACTGACAGTCCTGAAAATTGAAATCGGTATTAATTTTTATATTCAAAAGTTGTTCATTGATTGGTTTCGTTATAAATAAAAAGTTTTTATTCTATACAGCAAGAATAATATCACGATTACAACCAAAAATTTCTTCACATGTTATAATACGATCGTGTTGCAATATGAATTTAAAATAGGAATATTCAAAATGTTAAGACAATCAATAAAATTTTCATATTAAAAATATACAAAAATTGTATCACAAATATGAAATTTTCAAATTCATAGACACTTTTTGAGAATTCAATATATTAAATACCATATGGAAAAATTGAAATTTTTCTTCCCACAAATATTTTCCTCACCCCCATGTTCACAATATTGAATCTCGTATAGCTAAATCGAATTTCCTCACATTTACAACTCATTTCGAATCTGTTTTACAACACAATGTCCGATGAATTAAATAGAATTCGCCCATAGCCATTAACGTGCATATATTGCACCGAAGGTTTCCGCCACTAATCGCATTTGCGTCTAATGGATTTCGTAGTTTTAATGCTGAATCCAAAACGAAATTGTCTACGAAATGCATTTGAAACTCAATCCAAGAGAAGTCCAAACTGACGAAAACTTTCTCGAGCTGCAGTTTTTCCAAATGATTAAGCACTCTAATTAAAATTTTCCACGAAGTCATATAAAACGCGCATGCATAAACGGGGCGAATTTTGTTATAAGACGACACTTTAGGGGAAAATTTTTATGAGTAATTCATCGTCGACGATGTAAATTGTTACGTTTCATGAAAGTGGGGTAGTAAAATCGCAGCGGGCGGAAAAATCCCTGAAAATTCAAAACGCTACCGTCGCTTCGCAAACGATTGTCTGCAAATAACTTTCGCTTTGCATTTCCTCGCATTTCGGATGTTATGTGAATAAAATTTATGACGTCTATCAAAGGAAACGGATATTTTAGTATATGCTTCAAATTAAAGTCGAATTCTTCGTTTTTCTTGCGAAAAAAATCGCGTTTTAACGATGCGTTTGTGTCGAGAATCGAACTTATAACGATGCTCGTTAATAACTTTGTATTGTAATTATAAGAGTTTGGTAACGGAGGTTTTTCCAAATTAGCTATAATGTTTTTTCTTTTTTATGTTTGCATGCAAATACTGAATCCTGTGTAAGCTTGTAAAACATAGGATTTAAGCTTATGCGTAGCGTTAAAACGCTAAGCTTTCGTTTATATTGGATTTTTAAAAAACTTTTTATTTTATTTTATTTTATAAAAACAGGATTATAACGTGACACAGAAAAGAATTTTCCTTAAATGCTTATAATACATAAATTATTATACGTTACGTAATTTGCGGAATATTACATGAAAATTTCAGAAGCACTATTTACGTTGAATTTTAAATCAACCCTGAATATTCATCACACACTAATTTCGATAGAATATTCAATTAACAGACAAAATCCTTCAATTTTTCCAACATTGTAACATCAATTTTTTTCTTAAAATACTTTAATATATTCTTGAATTATTCAAATAATTGTACATAAATTTATACATTTTATGAATATCTGACAAGAAAACCAGATGAAAATCCCTTTTACCTCATTTGGTTTTGAATCTATAACTAAAAGGTTACTAATTTGATTTAAATATTTTACAGATTTGCTACAAAATGCTAATTTTTTATTGATTTGTTCAAGTTCACTTTTTTATGAACTATTCAAATTTATCAAACTTTACTTAAGACTTTATGATTATTTATCTATGTAATGCGTTTTTTTTTAAATAAACATAGAAACAGTTATTAAACAAATATAAAATTATGATATTAGCCCTATTATCAAATATTTCCCAGAAAATCTAAAAAATTACGAACGAGCATGCAACGAAGGCGTTACTGGCAAAACTCGAGTATCCATGATCAAAATTTGCTTCGTGGACAATGGCGAAGTGGGACTCGGAAGACAAGTGGGGAAAACCTCGAAGATGACGATGGCGGTGGGGTGGATCGAACCTCCCCCTCATCACTTATTTCCGAAACGGGAAAACTTGGTGCGAACGGTTATTCTGTGGTGTGGTGCTGAAGTGGAAGTATTGTCCCATGCGGTCGAACGTGCAATGGAAGTTGTTGAAGTTTCGAAGATGATGGGCTTTAATGGTGATTGTTTTGTTGGGAATGCATCGATTTTGTTTTGGTGAAGTGGGCGGTGGGGAATTTGTTGTGATTGGAGTGAAGTTTTTAAGATTGTTTTTTTTATATAGGAGTTTTGATAGTTTTTTAAAAATCAAAAAAGTTCAATAAGAAAATAAAGTGAGTACGATAAATAATCTAGAACCAATTGGATACGTAATCAATACGAAACGACCCGTCACATGAGTTGTTTTCCCAATCCAACGGTCGATTTAATTTCATCAATCCATTTTTTTTCAGACTAAACTCAATTTTAGAAATGGACAATTATTTACGTACACCTTGAACCAAAATGTAACATTTCCAGTCGATATTCAATATAATTTATTCAAACATTAACTGACCGAAGCGGGACTCGTCTTCCATCGATGAGTTTTCACGTAATAACCCGTCGAACCCACATCATATACGATTTGTTCCGCTACAAAACAATTATTCTACAATTTTCTAAAGTAATCTATTAAAGTTGATTAATTTATAAAAAGTTTCAATATTATGTCTTATAAATATAATTTAAAATGGAATAACTTAACGATTTTTATCTGATTCTTTTTTGTATTTTTGTATAATGGATTCGGGCGATTTTGATACTTTTCAAATTACACAATGTACTATTCTTTATATTGTATGAATATAATATCAATAGTTTCAATGAAATAATAATGAAAGGTATACATTTGAAAGAAATAAACATATTAAATTAATTTCAAACAAAAAAAAAACATCCATCCACCATTTCCATTCATTCAAACGACCATCTTTAAATCATATCCAATTAAAACCCAAAATTTACACTACCCAAATCAAAATCCACATCCCAAACACTAAGAAAACACTTTTCCTCATGCACAAACACAAACTCTATTAATTCTCCTCTGCTCTCAAAAATTAGATCGGCCGCGCGAATTTTCGCAAAAGTTGCCGGCGCCCGTTATTGGAGCGTCTGAAAACCACTTTTCAGCGGTAATTTCATATTCAAACAGCACACACAAAGGCCTTCCACTCTCGGCCCTCGACATCCGTACTACATTGAGCCCATAACATAACATTGTACACGTTTATGGGGGGGTGCGTTGTGATAGCTGTTTTGATATTGTCGAAGTCGGCGCGTTCGATAATGTTCCGCGCAGACGAAACGATCCATAAAATCGTCATTATGTTTATGTACGTTTCGTGGTAATACGGTCAATGCTTCGGTTGAGGATAATGCTAATTGTGCTATTGAATGTTGGACAATTTTGGGTTATGGTGTGTTTTTGTGGGTGCGTTCTAACGCGGGGTCATATGATGTTGGGGTCAGAAATTTGAATTTGTTTCGTTGTTTCGATGAAATAAATTTCTAATTTAGTTTTTAACCAATGACCAATTTTCGTATGTTTGCATGTGGTAATTATTATATATTGCAATATGAATGATTATAGAGATCTGATTGGATTTCGTGATCATCGTCATTCAATGTCCACTGTTTTTTAAAAACTTTTATACTATATAAATAAAATTAATATTGTATTACATAATAGTAATTATAATCCGAACCAATCGGGAACTTATAAGATTGTTATATAAACTATTGTGGTTCGAAAAGAATTTCAAAATTTTTAAATAGTTTTGCGTTCATGTTTCGACGAGATTCTGTAATTTTCTAAGTTTATCAAAGTATAGCGTATTTCAAAAACAAAGTCGTTGGGGCATTGTTTGTATAAATTGTGTGGGTTTATCAAATTTATAGTTTCCTTAAAGTCTGTTATAGACATTATAAACTTTAATGCTTACATGTCGAATGTGTTATCCAAATCTATGAAACTATTATTCTTAGTATAAAATTTTCTCGAAAAATAACTCACGTTGATTTCAAATCAGTGACTTTTATAGTTTACAAGATGAAATCGTACAGAAATAAAACGAAGTTTGTTTAAGTTTTCATATAAATTTTAATGTTTTATTCTATTTGAACATTTATGCATTGAAGTTGGTATCTGCGTTTGTATAATTTCAATTTGGCTAAAATATATAAAAATTATAAAAAACAAAACACATATTTCATTTCGTACAAATTTTTCTGTACAAAAGCCGTGTCCATTATGCAAAAAAGGAAAAAGAATAAAAGTTATCTATTGTACCGAACAGTTTCCCGTTTTTATAAAACCCGAAATTTATCATGAAACCACATGAGATTTTTTTTATATCGGTAACAAAATTTCAAAGCCTCGTGAGAAAACCTAACTACACGAACGGCACACCTCAACTCCCAGACGGATTTTCATATAAAAGCTTCAAGAACTCCGCCAGATTATTGCGCCACATAAACGACCGCACAATGAGCCTCGCTGAAAATGACGTTAAAAGTTAGCAAAAATTATAAGCAAACGCCTGTTTTTATTTGAGAGAAAACGAAATAAGAGACACAACCTCAATTAATCCAAAACTTATATTAAATAAGACATCGTTCGCGATTTTTCAACAAAACGGCCGACGCCATTATCCACAGAAGCTGCTATCGCGTCGACAATCAAATTAGGGGCTTTATCGTTCGGCTTTTACGTCCGCTTATTTGTCTTTTCTGTATTTTTTTCCCGACGTTTTATAAAATATTTAAAGCGGTGAATTGTTCGAGGCTTTCAACCCGAATGAACAATGGCCTTATCTAAAAATGTGTGGTTAGGAAAACGGTGCTTTTTATTGACGCATAAACGAACCCGTTCGTTCGTAAACGGTGGTGGAGTCTCATATTTTGGTTTTTGTTCATGATATTAAACTAAAGTGGTTTAGGATAATTTGGTTTTCTTTTTATATGTTTATTTAATTTTTAGTAGCATAACGTTTTAGCGGAACTATTTTTGAGAATTGTAAAATTTTTATTATTATATTTATATAAAATATTTCTTCAAAAATATTTATTATCTTCAGAATATATTAATCTTTGTTACTATATTGAATGTCCTTGCTAGTTTCAGATGTGAATAATGTGTACAATCACATAAATACTGAGCATGTAACTAAATTGGCTTGCTTGTCCCAATAAATAATAGCTCTAATTACGCGGTTGCAACACGTTTATTGCATCCACGTAATTGCATCATATCTTCATACAATAATAATAATCAATATTTTTATAATCTTTCAATCGTTAAGACAGTGAATATTATTAATTCTGTATATAATATACAATATGTTATTTTATAGATTAATTTTTAAAAACATGAGTTTGTGTAAAATCACACAACCCACATCAAACGGAATTGAAAATTTTAATCAATCGCTTGCAATGTTTGCACGCGACTTTTATATATCACAAAAATTTTGCTTACACAAACAAGTAATCGATTTTTCAATCAAGAAACGCAATTTTGAGTAAATTCACGTAATAAAATCAAATTAATCACACATATTTCACACAGCACGACTTCGTCGTTTTCATTTTCGCGGCAGCTGGCCACTGCTAGAGTCAACGTATAAATTTGAAAATAACTAGAATTGTTCGTGTTTTCTTTTTGCGTTCACAATTCAGTATCAAATTAGGATTTATGCGATGTATGAACCCGAAGAATAAAATGCGAAAAATGTGTTCGGAACGTACAAAGAATTTCGACACACGTACTAGATAGGGTGACTCTATTTTCCAGGACTCAAAATAGAAGAATTCGTAAAAAAAAAAACTGCATATAAGAAGATGTGTGTTACTCGTCCAAAATTTTTACAATTTTTCCCTCAAAGAACCATTAATACCATCAAAGAAAAATATTTTTTAGGATGTACTTTCTATATTATATTTTCTTTAAATTACAAAATATTAATGATTTGGTTAATCGAATTTAAAATTTGTAATAAAATAAAATATAATATATTATTGCTGCTATTCTCATTATTTTTCAAATTAAATTTAGTTGTGGAAAATTATAATTGAATTTTTAGATCGGAAAATATTTTAATTAAGGTAATGCACTGGTTGACCATGTACAAATAATTAACCATCTGTCAGAAAAAACGTAAAAAAAAAAAAAAAAAGGTTTAGTATACATATGTGTGTATGTATATGGTCACTCTATCTAAATGATAAGCTCACGCCTCCAGGAAATTCGAACACGAAAATACCCGGTTTTTTTCCATTTAAAGAAATATATAAATTTGAAATAAAAATTATTTATCTTACAATATATTTTTCCGTGTATTGTGACTGGAATTAATGCAGTATATTTAAAATATTTATTTTTTCAATGTTTTGTTTTTGATAGGGTTCGAACTCGGATTTCTTCGTTCAATATTCTTTTTTTGTGTAGAAATATTCAATTTTTTATTGTGATATAAAAATATTCAATATTATTTTCATCATTCTAGATTTTTAATAAATTTTTATTTAAGCGTGCTGCTATGAAAACAAAATTACCCGTTCGAGAATACTTGACCCCATTCTTTTATAATTAAACATCCGATACCCGATATTTGCCAATTATGAAAATAATCACATCATTAATCACACCAGCAAGTTAACAAGTATTCAAAATCATAAATCACCCTTCAATTACAAAATTTTCAATTACATATTTCTACAAGCAGCACCTGAAATAGTTTCAGAATATCAACTATCGAACACCCCTTGACATTTCTATCCCAAATTACTATTTACATCCACGATCACATACTTTTAACAGCGAACTTGATATAGCGAATCAATCACTTCTTTCACATGCAATCATCAAATCAACCATTACATTAACACAATTAATCAAACTCACCGAAAGTCGCGTTACGACGCCTGGTGACGTCATGTACTTGATCCGAAGGCTCCAGGGCGAAACGCAAGTCTGAAACAAACATTTCAATTCAATTTTCATCCATGAAAATCCTGGCGGCTCCCGACGAACAATACAGGATGAAACACGACCCGTCCAGTATTATAATATTCATGTCCGTAATCAAAACGTGTCGGATTCCGCAGCTCGTTTTCACGTCGTCTTATCTCTTCCACGGGTCGGTGTACGTGTTTAATAATAAAAAAGGGACCCTCGAAGGGTCAAGAATTAGCATTTGGGATTCCGCGTATATCCCTGTCCCTTATCTGGAACTCGAGGACATTAAGACGGGAGTGCGTGGGTGTACGTCCAAAGCAGCGGAGATCTTCATCACCGATTCTACCTTGATATATAGTAATTGCTAGTAATTAAGAGTATATAATCTAGTTTTAGTTTGATCGGATAAATGATTTGAAATAATTTAAATCTATTCATTATTTAAAGGAATATATTTGTTGAAAATTCATATTTTGTAAATGATGGATGATGATGTATGGGTTTGGTTTATTTTTCATGTTTCCAGTTTTTGTCTCATTTTTAGATGATTTTATATTATGCATTGAAAGAAATTAATATATTAGATAAGAAATCAAATGAATAATACTTTCAATTTTCATTTTTGTAATTAAAAACTTAAAACAAAATTATCCGATAAGAATCTTAAAAAAAATCTCATCAGAAAATTTATACAACTTTTCCGAAATTAAAATTAATTTACAGAAATTTTCCGTAGAGTTTCAAAAGTTTTTTGTCACATTAATTAAACCTATTTCCAAATTTTAAAAAAAAGTTTAAAAAAACTCAACACACAACACAAATCCGATCTATATTAAAACGAGCATACACTATCCAACCCACACAACATCCACGCAGAAATTCAACCCCGCACATAAACTTGGACGTCGGCTATCCCAACAAAACACCAAGCTTGTGCATCATATTACACCCAGTTATGTACAGAATTATATTGCGTATAAACCCCGAGAACTTTTGTCCGCAAAAGCCTTCAACGAAACGGGGTTATCCCTGCGGAGCGATATGTACAAACGTCAGTGTCCAGGGTTGCGGTGTTTTGTTCGCGGCGATAGGTGGAGGGACCTCCCCTGGATGGGTAGCCTTTCCCTTCGCCGGTTTGGGCCTGGGGGTGGTGGGTGGTGAGCAATTCGAGCCCGAGGACCCCCTTGATTATGACGACGAATGCAAACGATATGGTAATGGAGAATGGCGACGCACAGCCGAAGCTTTGCATGGAGAAGTCGCGATGGAAAAAGTGGTAGGTGTGCTTTGTTGATTGTCGTATTGTAATCCGTGCATTGGGATGGATTGGTTGGTGAGTGTTGTTTGCGCTCGGAAAGTGGGTTGGAGATGCTTGAGGTTTGGTGTGTGAGAAAGTTTTATGTTGTGGATGTTGATAGTTGGGTAATTGTGTGTTAAAATTAAGGTTGTGTTATAATTTTTAAGAAAATGTGGATTCCGCAGTGGAGATAAAGCAACGTTCAAAACCGTTGCGACATAAAACTATTTAAAAATCTGAATAAAAATTCTCTACTGAGACCAATTATATAATAGAAATTCTTCCGTTGTAGAGAACATAATTTTTCGCGGAAAGTTTCTTTAATTTAATCTTCGAAATAGTTTATTTTAATTTGCATTCTATTAAATACGGAAAAATAGCTATTTTCTAAAACAATCAATGAACTTTAATGAAATACAAATTGAATTATACATTTTCGACTCGAACTCGTTACAATAACTTGAGAAATTTTCAAGAAATAAAACATTTTGAATTGTTGCTGAATTTCGCTAATAGATTTTGTTCACTTGTTTAATTCGAGTTATTTTCTTTGAAAAATACCCTTGTCTATGCTGAAAAGTTTCCATTTCCGAGACCTGAATTTTAGCCTTCTATCTCAGCGGCTAAAAGTGTACCCCAGGGACCTACAAGCGGATAGGAAGGAAATTCGCTGGTTTTTAACAGCTTTACGCATTTATATAAATGACAATGATCAACGATTATATAAACCTTAAACTCCAACTACATATATTATAGTATACATAAACGTTCAATCAATTAATTACAGGATTCAATTTTACAATGTATTCATAATGGACATCATTTTTATTCTCCGTCATAAAAACGTACATAAAAAGTAACTCAGTGGATCTGGAAAATAAAGGGATTTTCCCGTGCGATTTCCTCGGAAAATTGTGTCGGTTTCGTCAGTTTAAATGCGGAAAAACTTCTACCAGATGGCTGGTGTTCCGGTTTGTAAGCTTCTGGCAATGGCCACTTTGTTTCTGTACGAATATAGTGTTTCCGTTCACATTATTACTTCAAATACCCATTCCGATATAAGTACAGAAAAAAGCGCGGGAAATAATGTCGTAATCCCAAATGACATCGATGTAATAGCGATATTATTATTTTGAATCGTGCCCACATTGACCTCTGCATAAACGCTATGAATAATCCATCACATAAGGTATCTTTTCGAATTATTTCTGGAAAAAAAAAAATCTATATAAAACCGAAACTCGATCATATTTTGTGTATAGGAGTCGTTTTTCAGTCAGTGATGAGCGGGTACAACTTTTTCGATCAATATGCTAATATTTATTGACTTTTTAATGTGATAGGCGTTTCGATGCATTTTGAACAAAGATTTAAACTATTTATATTTAAGTTTTATCCATTTTATATAATCATTTTATATTATAAAATATAAAAGATTGTGAATTCTATCTTTCTTTATTTTGTGACGTCTTTTCTAAAATTGGACAGTTGAATGAAGCATATGATAAATGTAATTTTGTCGATGTTGACAAGTCGAATGTGACTGACTTATATTCGATTCAATCTGAAATACGTAAACGTAATATGAAAAATTCGCGTATTTTATCAAAACTGTTCATAAAACTAACTATAATATATAGTAAATATCCAAATCCTGATTCGAATAAAATAATTGACATGTCGAAAAAATGTACGCATTTCAAATTATCGCAACGACAAAAACGTTTGACACAAACATAACAAACAAAACATAGTTTCGTGAATTCTTATAGTACATTGTCATGAAATTGTCCCATCGGGACAAATGTAACTTTGGTGTAACTTGTTCTGGTACATTATCGCACATGTCGAGCAGTTGGTCAATGTCTATCTATAACGTATCGATTGTCTTATTCATACAATGTTCCATCGGAATATTGTCAGATCAATTCCGATTCAAATTATATCTATTTGCATATTAAATTTGAGCATGAAGAAAATTTTCCAGTTCAATTATTTAAAAAAAATTGTAGAATATCAAATGACAGATCCAAGTACCTAAACGTTAATCATATCAAGTGAAAACTTCCATATTTATAATCGAATCTTGAAACGAAAATTGAATTAATTTTCACGCCCGAAGAACTCTAAAATTTCACACAACTACAATAAAAATCCTCAAAAACTTAAACACATAAATTTTCCTTTAAAAAAAAAATTTAAACTACTAAAATCCCCCATATATCGTTTCTAAAATATTCGCGAAAAGACCAGCTGCGCGTTACACAGCTCTCCCGTTTTTGGCATGGCAGTTCCTTTGGGGAAAAAGAGTGGACAGATTTATGCGGTGTACACTTCCCTTTTTGGGAAGGCTTTAGCGCACCAGCTGAACGTAATGGAAATCCGCATTGTCGGTGTTATGCAGTTAAAGGGGGCCACTATGTGCTCCGCAGCTGATGGGGGTGTTGTGTTTGGGTTGATGGTGGGTTTTCGAGTGCTCCTCGTATAGGGTTTGTGGTTTTCAGATGGTAGTTTTTATTGTTGTATTTGAATATTGTTGGACAATTTTTGAATTTTTTTTGAAGGGAAAAATATTAATAAAACTTCTTTGTTGAACGTTGAATTAATAAAGATGTCCTTGATATGTCTAAATATTCAATTTTATAAATTTTCGTTGGAAAATACATTATGTTCGTGGAAATATTAATAATGAAATTCTGAAATGAAATACTTTTCTTTTGAGCATATAATATTACAAAAAAAAATTACAATCGTTCAAATTTATGAAAATTGGAAAAATATTTCGAATACATTTTCAATTTATCGTATACACAATCTCACAAAAACAAATATAATACTATTGATAAGTCTATATATTTTATACACAAAGGGTTTCAAAAACTACCATCATATGTTATCACCGGTATTTATGAAATTAAAAAATATTTTATTATACAATACCGATATTAACAGTAACAAAGCTAAAATATAATGACAAAAAAATGGAGATCGCAAAATAAACCATCTAAAAATTTGACAATATTTATCGGTGATCATTTTTTAAACAAAAAGTATTACCGATAACGTATTTCATTTTTCTGTCAATAACAAAAGTTGATTTATTCCGAATCTTACCGATAACGATAATAACAAAATTTCTTATACCTCAAAAATCTATAATATATTTCTCTTTGTGAAATATTCAAAAACCACGATCAACTTAATATTTATATAAATACGAACATTCAAACTAACATCGAAATTACCCCAACGACTAAGAACATCTCCAATTTACAAATGAAAACCATTCGAAGCGACCAACGAACACATTCGAACGCCATTCAGGCCATTGAAAGCGGACATTTCAATGCGGAGAAAGTACCAAAACACCGACCGACGAATCGAACACTTTCGATTAATCGACTGAGCCGAGGAGGAATTTTCCAAATGGCTTCCGTCTCCAGACTAATTGTGAGTGCCGAAGCTAAACTGGGAAGAGAGTCCGCAATGGACTCTGATGAATATGGCGATGAGATGGACGTAATCAGTGTGACGCAGAACGGGAGTGTTTCGAATTATTCTGTGTATTGTGTTTGAATGTGGATGAATATTTATGTTTCGATGTGTTATATATTTTCGTTAAAATTAATTAAATTTTTTGTTGTGCTATGAATTTCTGATCGAAAAAAGTATAACGTACTCTTAATCTAATGATACTATTAAAAATAATGGATAAATTGTATTTTATTATGTGCATATAATAATGTTTTATTTTGTATACTTTTACAGTGCATATTGAATTAAAATTTTTATTAAACTCATTTATATTATAAAAATAATTGAACAGAATTTTTAATGATCGTCACATACTCAAGTTGTAAAATGTTAAAATTGCAGGTTGTAACAAATAAGTCGTAAAATTTTATGAGTTTAATAGAAATTTAAAGGGAATATGGTATATGATTCTTTATTTATGACTATGTACGTATGATATAATAGTAATTTATATATTGTATTTTCTAATTATTATGAAATGTAGAATTATTTCAAATGCGCACTTGGTATTAATAAATGTTCTGTGAATGAAACATTTGATACAGGAAGCTTATTTGAATTACAAATATAGGTATCACTATCTATGTATACTGTGAAACAAAGACGTGAATTCGTTGACACAAAGACGAAATTAATCTTTTACATTTCCATATTGAACATATTTTCTAGTGACACGTTTAAACTTATTTCAATAAGTCCGTATTCCACATGTATGTATAAAATAATCAGAATAATTAATTAAATACTTATCATGTAACGCGTTATGTAATATAGTCCTATTGAATGCATTCATCACGAAAGCTAAGTGACATACGACACGGTCAATAAACGGATATGACTTCGAATCATTGACCTAAGAGTAAAGTATAGTTTCAGTATACAGCTCCTTGAAAGTTATCTCTTCTTCATCATATGAAAAAGTACCCTAAACTTTAGATGGAATCGGAAATTTTTTATCCTCTCTTGGTCTTCATATAAACTAATACATATATACAACGAGAATATATATTTGATTATACTATATAAAAAAATTAAAATCATATTTTAAAATCAAAACAATATCCAACCTAATTACAGTATATTTATCAATACAAACCGAAAAGTCGACTCAGCACTTTAAAAAGCCACAAAACGAATCTCCTTATGGAAACGGGCACATAATTCCACAGCACAAAAGGGCCGGATTGAGTTTTCCACCATTTTCGGTTAACAAAACGATTTATATATCCGATTTATATTATCCAGGCCGCGAACGGAATTATCTCCGATTTTATATGCAAATGGCGGCGTCCCCGTTTCGCGCTCAATTTCGACGTCCGAAAACTGGCGGCAAATTCGAATCACGATCCGCATTTTCGACCCGGACGTAATAATTGTCTCTTAGGGTGAAAAACGAGATGAAGTAATAATCGATACGGAATTTCGCAGATGTGGCCGTCGATGTATTGGGGGCTTTAGTGAGAAATATTCGCGGTAGTTCTTGTTCTGCGAACGATTTGTTTTCTCGTTAAAAATTAATCAAGAAGCCCTGTCTATGCTTTGGAACTGTGCAATTCGTTTTGTGAAGTTCGGTTTCGGGTTACGTACATATTTCATGGTGAAGTTCTGAAAGTCTAATTCGAAGTGTGAACTTTGAAGGCTCGTATGTACGATCATAGATGAATGAAGATTCCATGAATACTCATTTGTAACTTTTGCAATTCCAAAATATTTCAGATTTTTATTCAATATAATATTTGTTTTGAATATTACCTTTATAAATATCGAAATTGTGATTTATATCGCAATATTTAAAGCATCCCAAAAACATATAAATTATCGAATTTTGTTTTATCTGGATTTTGGTTTTTCGGCATTTCGATTTGTCAGGATTTCGCTCTTGCGGTTTATAACTCAAGCCCCGTATTTCATATTCAGTTTCAATAAATTCAATAGTATCGCAATATACAATAGTGATACGTATATTTTTCAGATCTCGTTTTCAGACTCGAATCGCACTCGACACGTACACACTTGATCGCGTTTGAAAACACATCGCCCTCGATGAAGGGGTTTATTTTCCTCAGTTTTTCCTTTGTCTCAAAACTGATTTCCCAGATTCTCATACATCTAAAGGCGTCCTTCACAGATTATCCATCAGGCTTTTGTCAAAGAACGACAATATGAGAAGGATCCGGAATGAGCGATGGGCTCTAAAGTTTCGAAACTTCAGAAGTTCGAAATTAAATATCATTCGCGTCAAATCTGACGATTAATCTATCAAATTTCGCCGCAGAAAAACTCATAAAATTGATTTTCGTTTTCGCAGAAATCTTTCCCTAATGTGTTTTCCGATAATGCAAATAAAATTCACGTCTGCAGAGCGTCAAAGGGTATATACGAATAAACGGAGACTAATCTTATAATCGGTTGGATCTCAATACGCGCTCGAGATGTTGGCGAACGATTATATTAAAAGTTTCATAATAGAGGATGGAAATTCAAATGAAATATATTTGAATTTTTAATGCTGGGATCGAAAATCGCATCGTTTTCATACAACCGAGTCGCCAAAACTGGGGGATAAAGTAAATTAAGCGTAGCGCAAATTGAATCGGCGAGATAGAAATTAAATTATTCCTCGGGAAAAGACGCATACTTTTCAGTAATCTTATATACATACTCGTAGGAAACTTTCAGACATATTAAAACTTTGTTTTGTTGCAACATAGATTGCATCCGAATTTTTAAGTATCAAACTCTTGTTGACTCCCATTATTAAGCTCTTTCGAAGTGTATATTTTCAACAAAAAATCTTCGCTTTTATTTTAATATTGGGGATTAAATTTTTACTTTTAAATATAGCATATAATGCGTAAATTGATCAAATTTACATAAAATATAGCCAATATACTTTTCCAATCTAAAACCGAATGTTTCATCCTGTTTATGCCACAAATATCCAATATCAGATAAAATTTCATATTTTATCCAACACGTTCTTTATAAAAAACATATCTGATCTTCCAAAAAAAAACCAGAAAGATCCCGCGCAGGATTTCGCTTCTGAAATACGCCAAAACGGATACGTATGGTTTTTTCCAACATGTAATTTCACTTTTGGCAACACAGGCGTCGAAACACGGTTAAAATTCTTACACAAAGTAATAACGTGTGTAATGTACCGTCACTAACGAACAGCAAAGCGAACAATTCACCTCGAAAAGTGCCGAGCCGAGAATTTTCAGGGGAAGTTTTCTACGCATCCTCGGGAGGACAATACGAATGTTTGAATAATGTAAAATTTGAGAAAAATGTTCGCAGTCTTGAAAAGTCCCGCGTTTCAAATTTACAACATAATATAAATTTTTCAGTACGCGAAAGAGGCTCTTTGACGCTTTCTTTTCGACTTCATAATTCGTTCGTTAACCGCGTTATAAAGAATGAAGTTTGAAATATAAGTCATATATGTATATAAATTTTAGTTATTAATTTTGGATTTAATATATCATAATATTATATATAATCTTTATAGTCATCGCAAAGATTGATTCATATATTTTCGTTTACTATATAAAAAATACGATCATATTATAAAATTCCTTCAAAATTTGGATTTCTTCACTATAAAACTGAATTTGTGAGAGTTTTAATATGTGGAATTTATGAAAATCTTGTACTATACGTATTTTAAAATGCATACATTTTCTGTTGAAATTTGTATAATTTCTGAGTCGTTAATTTAACGGCACTCTGAAGGACGATTATTTAATGCGCGAGTATAAAATTTTAACTAGCAAAATTTATTACTTTTTGCTAAATTAAACCATTTCTACTAATTCATTCAAGAAATTTGCTTTACATATAATATTCCATATTTTGTTCGGGTCAGCATAATCATTCCTTCATAATGAATTAATTGAAAACATTAAGCAGTAGTTTACGAGAAAAATGTTTTTTTTTTTCATACCGAAATATAAAATAATATATACATAAATTCAAATTTTCTTTGAGTCAACATAAATTGAATTTCATTACACGATCACATTAAGAGAGTCAATTCATTAAATCAAATTAAGTAAACATTCACCTAATGAAAGCGTCTTTGAAATTAAATAATTACAAGACCCGAGCAAATATTATGACTTTCGGAAAATTACGCAGTCCGAAAAACACATCAATAATAATGCGTGATCGTTAAATTCCCATCACGAACCCCATAAAACCCACTTTGTACAAAATAATGCGACACAACCGAAAAGAAAATTCTCTCTTCACCCGGTCATTATTGAATCAATCTCACGGCTGCGACCCAGGCCTGAGTTTTCCACGCTTTTCTATATATACTTTTCGTAATATATTATATATGCTTATGTTTTCCACGTGAACGAAAGCCTAGGGATTGTCTCGCTTGGAATTTAGGTCTCAACGACCCGAGAATCGAGACTCGGTCCGAAAATCGAGACTTGAACCGCTGAAAAGTGAACATTTCGTGTTGTGTATATTATAATAGATTGGCCCTTATATTTCATTTAAATTTTATGATTTAATTTAAAATGTTATATATAGAAATGGGCACATTAAGACAAGAAGTGATGGTCGTTTTTTTTAATATAATATAATAAAAGACATAAGATGACATCAGATCTATTCAACTGGATAGTGACCAAACAAAAGCTTATAAAAATTAATTTTAAATATTTTGATAAAACATGTTATTTGTACACATATTTATTTATGTATGTTGATATAATATGAAAAGAATGATAGCTTAGAAAATTTTCTTATAGAGATATACAAAATTGTTATATCATTGATCAAATTTTCTTACTCTAAATATAATGTGAATGAAATCTAATAAATTCTCAGATCGATAAAATATTTGCATTTATATTTATTATTTTTACAATTAATATCTTAAAATATCATATTTTCTATAAGCCATCTTTTAACTGGTTTTCTTCCAATTGATTTTTTTCAATAACAGATGGCACTAATCATTAAAAAATATTTCTTACCATTTTACTAAAAATACGAAATAAAACTGTTTTTAAAATCGAAAAACATTTAAAATTAACGAGAAAAGCGTGTATAAATCACATTTTTAAAATTCAAAAGTAAAGGCCGATCCCCCATATAAGCGAGGGCCCTTCCGAACTTCGGGGGTCACCAAAGGGTCAACGGGTCGCTTTTATGAAAGAACGCATTAAACGAAGATCGGAGGTTTAATGGTTTGCGAAGGCGTAGACCGAACCCCGGTTCATTTTACGATTGTTCCCGTTTTACGCGTCGCCGAACCGAGTGTGGAAAAAATCGCAATGATGATGAAAAAATACACACAAAATCACATGAAGGTCATTCTGTTGGGTCATGGCGATTGATTTTTAATAAATTTGATTGAATTTTTCGAATGCGTTTGGTTTTATACGTGGATTCGAAGAGCATTGTATCTTTTTTATGTTTTGTTTACTTATTGATTTTTTGTATTGTTTAGTGTGATATAATTCAGTGCTTTCTAATTACTTTCATGTCACGGTTCCCTAAATCTGAAAGGATTAATTCCCGGCCCCCTCAAAAAAAAAATTTTTATAGTTAAAGATTTATTTGGCAATAATTATTACAATTATAATACACATATTTATATTCAGCACAAAATTTTAGGAACTTGCTTAAAAACATTTTTTTTTTTTTTTATAAAAACTACACATGAAACAATTTAATGTGATAGATGAAGTCGCATGTTTTTACATAACAAATCGGTATCGAGTTTAATGTCAGAAATGCTAACTCGCAAAGCATTTTACATTCCCTAAATATGTTATGTGGAAAAATATTCATAAATGAATATTTGTACTTTGTACTGAATATTTTATAATCGGCCCCCACGAGAAATCCTGCGGCCCCCAATTTGGGAAACACTGAGTCTATAATTGACGCATCTACATACTCGTACATCTAAACAATCTAAAAACCATAATTAGTTTAGTATTCAATTGGCGAAATATTCGTTATGGTAATTTACTAAGAATATCCGTTGCTTTTATCATATGCTATTGAGTGTACCCGGATCGTCGTAATATTATGCATATAAAAATAAATTGTTTCAAATTGTGAGAAAATGGAAATGATATTGTGTATAAAAGAATATGCTTCGAAAAGGTATGCTGACAAAATATGTTAATAAAAAAGGCACACTGACCTCTAAGTGAATACTTTACGTACGAAATTCATATCCGCGATAAAACGCTTACTACCCATCCGATTTAACGTAATAATTTTTCATGGTCAGATATAAACATTACATTTCAGCAAATGTATCCCAAAATTTCTTTCTGAAATTAAAATTAAAAAAATTCTTTGAACATTATGAGCTAAGTATTATATTATATACGGAGCTATAAAAACTACGTACATATTTAGCATTTCAATTTATATCATTCAGTAAAAAAACTCATTTTATATTTTCATCAGTTTTATACAAAAAAATTACATTCCAAAGAAATTAATTATGCATCAATAACGACAATTCGAATTATAATGAATATTTCTTTAAAAATAACACATTTAACCTTTAAAACAACCCTCCAAGAGTACACAGTTAAAATTTATATACTCGTCAGACGTCTGTATTCGAATTTTGTACTTTATTCGTTTCAGGGATGAAACAACCACCTCGCGAAAAGACTGCGCTCAGTGCGTAATGGTGTTCGGGTTTTTTCCTCTGAAAAAAATTCCTATAAATTTTTTATCGCCATATACGCTTTTTTACTTATTCATTTCTGTACATGTCAATGGACGCGCGCGAAATGGAATACTATACAATGGATGAAAGAAAATCTGATACGGTCGACGAATGGCTTTGTATTATAGCATTATAGTTCCGGCGTTCGGTTGTCGAATATAAAAATTAAATTATGGAATAGATAGGAAAAATGGATAAGGTGCTATTGAGGTCGAGTTTTTTTGATAAGCGAGTTTTTTTAATGGAAGTATTTGTATTTTCGATCATGAATTTATCGAAAAACTGACTTTGAAATCGTTCAATATAAAAAAATTTATTTGAATTCTTAGGAAAATATTTCTCAATGTAAAAATTTTATATTTCTTTTCTATCGAATAGTTAAGATTATTACGTTGGAAAAATATAGTAACAATCTCAAAGTATATTTTAAAATTTCTCAATATACCGGTCAATGAAACCGCAACATTTTGAAAAATTGATGTTTTTAGAAATTATGAAGTTTTCAAAATTTTGGAAAAAAAAACTTATTTTTCACTTATTTTAAATTTGCATTTAACTACTTAAAAAAATATAGCCATTTGTTTTTCGGTTCTACAACAAAGTTCAAAATCATCTTGAAAAATGAGGTTCCTAGAGTTAAAAATATGTTTTTTTTATGCACAATAAAAAACATTTCTTTAATTGTTTTAAATATTTTTAATTTTCAGTTTTACATCGATGGACTTTATAAGCCAATTAATATAATAATACCATAATTAGATAATATACCATATAATCAACTCTTTTAAAGCGTTTAAATTCAAAGTTTTATTTAAATCTACTCTACTAACTTTTTCTTTATTTATCACTAAATTTGAATTTATCCTATAAAAATTTTTGAAGTAATAATCTGTTTCGTCACATTGTAGTACTTATTATTATATTAGTCCAGACCACCTGCTTGATTCCCTATTGCCGGATTGTTTTCGACTTTCGAAACAATCGCCCAAAAATTAAATGGACATAGCCAATATTTTCAGAAATATCATGTGAAGACAGCCTAGATTTTTTAACGTCAAAAATCGTCCTACTTATCAATATTATAACACAGGCTTCTCCAAAGGGCCACCTTGGGGCCAAAGTAGCCCCCAATGCTCGCGCGAGTGGCCCCCACTTTTCATACAAAAACAAACATAACAAACAACATTTATTCAGAAAAATACTCATGGAAATAGTTTTATAGTTTTGATAACTTTCAATACATCTCGGCACAAGTAAACACAGTCCAAATATTTCGAAATTTAATTTCTAAGTGTTTAAACAACATAAAACAATAAAAAATAAATAACGTCCGCTAAAAAAAATGAATTAGAAAAATAAGGTACAACTAGCGGGCACGCGTACCTAAAAGAACGCTCATTTGACATCTTCCGATGCATCTCGGCACCAGTAAACACAGTCCAAATTAAAAGAAACTTCATTTCTGAGTGTTTCAACATAAAACAAAAAAAATGAAATGGTGCCATTTATAAAAAAAAGAAAAAGTCGAAATAAGTGTCGGTCTACTGTAAATAACATTTTCTACGGATAGATTAAAAAAAAATGATAATAATATAATAATACATCAAAAACCGAATCAACTATAATATTCTAATCAAATCAAAAACTTTCTCATACTCATTTCATAAACCTCTCCGTCTCATCAACGAACCGCTCCCATAAGTAATCCCTCCTTCAACGACCAATTAAAAACAAATTTTTACCCCTTTAAAGAATTTGCGCTTCAAAGGCGGAAAGTTTTCGCACGACTGCCACCGACGCAGGCTTCGCGCCAAAAATAAACAGGGCGGGAAACATGATAAGAGCATCGCGCGAAAACACGTTTGGACCATTTCGAAACCGATACGCCGGTATTTAATTGCAGCTGCGGGGTTTTGACGTCAACGCTGCGAATGCTTTCGACGGCTTTCACCGTAACATCGGCATGCAAAAATACATTGTCTGTTTCCGTATTGGAATTTATGTTGAATGGTGGAGGCTTGAATTGTTGGGTGTTCGTTTTAAGTGGATTTGTGGTAACGTGGATAAATTTGCAGTTTTTATAAATATTTAGTCACTAAAGTTATTCTATAATATGTTGGATGATTTCAATATGAATATGTGTTTTTTAATTTAAGATTATTTCGCAATATATGATTTATAAATAGATTTTAAAAAAAGTCTAAGAATAACCTTGTACTTAATAAACAGGGCTTAAAAAAATGTTTAAGAATGGATAAATTAACTTCAATTAAAATTCTCGACTTTGATATAGAATCTTACCGGTTTATTACAATATTATACTGTTTTAATACAGATTATAATATTATAATTATCAGTATTAAAATTTTTGGACTGCAAAAAAAGTATATATTGTAATATATTCTGAATGTACTTTAAATGTAATTGAATGACGTAGACATCGTTCGATTATGTTCAAAGTACGTGCAACAATATTTACATTGACTATTTGTGCAATATTCGACCGCAATATGCTTGGTAAAAATATAGTATGGCCATTGAAAGACTGAAAGGTTTGGAAAAGTCATAACTTATTCATTTTTAATATTTATTTTTTTACAGGTTATATAACATCTTTTGAAGATTAAAATGGCTATACATAATGTTCAGCAATGATTAAAACTCATTAGGTTTTTCTATTCTAGTGAAAGATCAATTATTGAAAATCAAAAAATACCGGCAATATTTTAAGACTTATTTATGACTTTTATTTTATGACACGAGCTTCACTCATCTATCATTTTATGGATTAAAATGGATTAAATTTTGCTGCAATTTTTTACAATCGTTATAAACGTATAAATTTATATGACCAACAGTCCAATATTTTCAATGTACCTATTCACCGTGTAAAAATTTCAAATGCAAATCGGACGCGTTGGAATGTAAAAATTCGGACGCGTTTAATATTCGTACGCATTTTAAATCTTTTGAACCGTTGGGTTTGGCGCCGAAATGAGGTCGAATAATTCGCACATCTATCAAACGCCATTTTGGCACCAAAAGTGCAATTATATTTTGAAGAAACCTACGAATATATAGCGCAGTTTACTGGCACTGCGTTTCTTCTGTTGAACTTATGCATGCGAATCCAAATTCAAAAGTTTCAACTGAGACGTGTGTGACAGATTTTTATTTTATATTTTTGTCATTTCGTAAATTAAATATTCAAATTTCTTTTCAATTAAGTTAAATGGAATTATGGTAATCTGTCATCTAACTAAGTGAATTGACAAGAAAATAATCTTGTTTAAAAATTAACATACAACTCGACTTCAGTTGTTAAGAAGTAAATTTTGTAATTATATTATACGAGTACTAATGAATAATACGAATGCATTTAAATTGTCCATCAGTCTGTTTACGTAAATTGAAATCGAATATAAACACCAATTTTCCATTTAGAATTATATATACAAACGAAATTAGACCGTCGTGTACGAGACAAACACAAATTCACATTTTCTCATTTCAATTTCGTTCCGGAACAAATTTAAATTAAAACCCGAAAAAAATAGCTTTAACAGCACTCGGGATATAGCAACCGCAAATTTATGCACCGAGCAATAATTAATTCGAAAAATAGTTGTACAATGCACCGGAAAAACGACGGGAAAATTCCTCCGGGAATTTCCACGAATTCCTAGTAGTAATGTCGCGCCTATTGTGATCTCGAAAATAGTTGTAGGTTTTGTGGTAGAAACGTACAAGAAACCGTCCTTGGATTGCATTATCAGGCTTTGCGTCTCGAGTTGTCTCGACAAGAATTTCTCCAGAGATCAGCCTTTTTTAAACGTCTAGTCTCGATGAGATGTTAAGTGATTTTTCTAAGGGATGAGTCATTGAAATTTTTTTCATTTTTTTTATTTTTCCCTTAATTTGGTTTTAATCAAATTGTTCGGATGATCTCTAAATTGCTTCACATAAATATTCATAACCTTTCAGTCCTATACTGTATGAATTCAAATATAAAATATATTTTTTTTATAATGAAATAATATTAATGAAAATTTTAGACTCTTTTCAAATTGTAATTTGAAATCACTTTAAAACCGATCAGATCCTCCAGACGCACATATGAGTTTCCAAATGTTCGGTTTCAAATCATTTTTTTTTCTCATTTCCGAAAATTCTCTCAACGAGATATCTCGTCTCGACAAGACGTCGAACCCACCGAGACACGGATCCTTTACCGAAATTGCCTTGGACTTTGTGTCGAAGCACATACACACGAGACAATTTTCCAACTCGAAAACGACTGCAGCTCTTTATGGTCGGTCGTGTTCAACGGCTTTGCTGTCACGTTTTTTTTTCTTTTATTTTTTTTAATCCGAAACGAGAATTGGGAAGAATCGGATTGATTCTGCCGTTTTTATGGTTATTTGGCTCGGTTGCCCGGCCAAAGTTTTAAGAAACGTTGAACTTCTGAGCTATTGAACTTTCTCAAATAAGTTATTTGTTTTGTGTAAATATATTGGAAATAAAAATATATTCTGTTTTTAGAAAATTCTGATTAGTTTCAATGGTTTTTCATGGTTTTAGTAAAAATAGATCAATATAGTGAAGGTTGGTTGAATAAAAATAGTAATCTATCGATTTATCGACTGGAATTTTAATAGGAACACTTCTAAATATAATTTGGTCAACTATCGGCTAATTCATTACGAAATTATTTTCCATATAAATAATAAAGATATCATAAAACTATTCAAAAAATATATAAAAATAATTAACTCTTAAGTACGTATAATACAGTTTACAATGAATCTTTCATAAAACAAAGTAAACCATTTTTAAGTGACAGAATTATGAAAATACAAGGTTTTAATTACGTCAGAATATCTCAAAAATATATAATATTTATTACAATTTTACAGCAGGCGCGTATAATAATTTCTTTATTTTTTATAATGCAAATGTACCTTTAAAAAAGCGTCGGAATATTTTAAGACATTTTAAAAGCTCATCCTTTACGAGCCGCGAGGATTATTATTTATACGCCGTTGTTATTGTAATGCTTCTTCTTATTTCAAAAAAAATTACCATTTCAATTTTTTACGGGATTTACATATCGAAGCATTTTCTTATGCATTAGAAATATATGCAGGATGTATTTTTAATATTTATGATGTATTATAATATTTACGTATTCGTCACATAAGTCGAAAATTTATACATTCAAATCTTGACAAAACCACCTGTGTTCGGCAAATGTGGATTTTCTTTTTGTTTTTCTTTTTGACTGATGATGGAAATATCTAATACAATATATAGATAAAAAACGGCTATTTTATATTCATATTATAAATTAAATTAAATTTTTCAAAATTAAAAATTCCTTTTATGATTCATATTGATTATTAAGAAAAATTATATTTTTCTAAATGTACATCTTTTTCCAGTTAAACGTGATCAAGTTTATTTGTACATAATGAGTTTATTAATTATACATTAATCTATTATGAGATAAAATTTCTATTTATAGTCGAACGATTATCATAGATTAACTCCGACATATAATCTATTTAAGGATTTGAACTACATATGTATATCAATTTTATCCGACAGATTATATGAATTAAATACAAATTCCACTAAAATTAATATAAATTATTTTAAATCTTCATAGAATATTCAATACTTTGTAGTGAAAAAAATGGTATTTTTAAATAGAAAATTCCAACTATAATTTTTTTAAATTTTAATGAAATATTTTAATATATAAAACAAAAATTAATTTTAAACGAATTTCTAAAATGTAAAAACAAAAATAAAATTTTTCGATCGAAAATATTTCGCTAAAAACCATAGTAAGAAAATCGTTTTATTTTGAAAACCGATATCATCTCGAACAAAAACCCTTACACAAGTCACTTTTAGAACAACGAAACCCACTCGTATGTCACAACTCCATCTCGCCAAAAGAGACGAGCCACCTTTTCCTGCACCCGTTAACGCTTTTAAAATTTAATCTCCTTTTTGGGTGTTGGATTTCCCCAGTTTTTCCTCGAGCAGTACCACCTCGCCGAATTTCCCGACTTTTCCAAAACACTTCTGGGCGCATAAATCTCCCTCGATTCCTCGGTGTTTTTCGCGCCGAATATAAATATCGCGAAAGGGAAAACTCGCGTATATTATATATTTTCCACGTTCGTTTGGTTTTTCGGTCGTATTTGTATGCATATTGGGGCACAATGCCCCGTCTTGGTAATAAAAAGCCCGGAAAATTCCCGGCAGACTCGGACATGTTCGTGCGTATTTTCCGAAACGATGTAAAGCGTGCATGCGTGTTTTCGAATGGAAGTTTTTTATTTCACGTGGAAACGTCGAATATAATCACTCGTTCGTATAAATTGATTAACATTTTATTTTTAAATTCATTTATTTGTATATATGGATAGGGGAGACTTGTCTAATTCTGTGATATTAAGCGTTTGTTTGTCATTATCTTGTATTTTATTGTAAAATAGATTCATCACTCGTTTTTCATTTTCCGAGTTGAATAATAAAATACCCATCTGAGAATCATCTGACATCAGTCTCGAATAAGTGTTAAAAACGGAGTCTTTAACATTTCATTTATATAATAGTTCAAAAAAAACCACTGCACAACGGGCTAGCTGATTTTGTATTTATTTTTTAATTTCCAGAAAATTTCGTCAGATTATCGCTCAAATATAACTGCAGTTTATGCAAAATAACGACTATCATTAATCACGTAAGATTTTCACGATTTATTTTCATTTTGAATTTATTGTTCGAATATTGAGAGGAATTATTCATATAATGCTTTGAATTTGAATCGGAATCGGATTGCGTTTGATTAACTATAGATTAATGTTTATGATACATTAGTAAATTAATATGTATGTATATCATTTGCAATTTGAATCGTCACTGAAATGTATACTAATTAATCATTTCAACCGATCCCCGAATGTTATTGGCATCAATATTTTATTTACCGAACCAATTCAAATTCATAAATAAGCATAATTTGTATAAAAAAATCAGATAAAACAATTAATAATACAAATTTTTAAAACTAAACTTTCAGAGATTTTAATCTAGTTTGAAAACCGTCTAGACAACTTTTTCTCAAATAATCTGATTTCCACACACATACATCATCTTCGCAACATCCCAATCCTACGAACGACCCAAAAAGAAACTGACGAGACAAAAAAACAGCGAAACCATAAAAAAATAGACACTAACTATGACATAACAACATTAATCACAATTAACAAACCACGTCCGCGTAACACGGGTATGAAACTTCGATTAATATAAATTCCTAGCTCATATCCTGTGCGGTTTTGCTGAACTCTCACTTGGGCACGACAAAAGCCAAAATTTAACATTTTCCCGCACCTAGGCCTGTTTGCTCTGAATTTCGTCGGGGACTTGTTTGGACTGCGGACACAAAAGGCTGTGAAAGCTGCGAAGTTCTTGTCGATATGGTACGATTAGGTTTCGTCTACATGAGCCATATATTATATAAAAGGTATCATTTGGTTAATTATGTTATGTATTATCGTTATGTCACTTTTTTTTATTCAAGCTAAACAATACGTGACACATTTGAAAGATGAATAGGTGAATTATCATATAATATTATTATAAGTATGAATATTTGATGAAGATTGGTTAAAATATCGAATATCATGAAGTAAACACCCATTTATTACTAAAGGAAAGTGTTTGAATTTTCTATGGTATAAAAAAGATGTCACATATGATAATACATATATCATATTCATAGGAAACATAGGTTCTTTTTAGAAAGTAACTAAAAAAAATCCACATGAACAATTTCTATAGATGTCTTTGCAGCCCGTGTATTCCAAACCCCAAAACCGATAACAGGAAAACGTCGAGAGGAAAAAATGGCGCGGAACGACAACGTAATGTAATCACGACCTGAGTGCGTACAATATTTACATCCGACGAACAAACACGCGCCGAAAAGGTTAAACGTGGCGAGTATTCGAAATATGCTTTCAGACTCTGGTGCGATGCAATGGCCTTTCATCTCCTGGGGTCTTATCGTCTGAAGATATATGCCCAGAATTTAATTTTTCGAGGAATTTTACGAGGCTTTTCGATTTCGCGTTTTTTTTGGTATAAAACAAAATGGCGGCCCGAATCGGAACCGGTGGTTTCTGTACTAATTTGTAGTATGCGTGTCGTTTGGATGGTAAATGATATGAGTGATCAATTTAGTTGATTGCTCGTTCATTATTTATATTATGCCGTTAAAAATAATTTTAAGTCACTGTGATATTGATTTATAAATCAATGTTGTGGGGTTATTGGACGTAAATGGTTTTATACTATAATATTTTAGTGCATATTAAATTATTTTTGAAACCTTTGGGACCTTTTAGTGTCTTTGAGAAGAATCTAAATTACTTTAAGGCAACGTGTATCTAAAAATCTATAGAAAATATAAAAATTGCATTGATTAACTATCAAATGAAAATTTTGAATAAAAATTATTTAGATAATTAATATAAAAATTGATAACATTTCCATAACATTCAAAATTTAAAAATTCTATTATTAACTAAAAAAAAAAAAAATTGCTCAAACAATCCCCAATAATTCCACATCGCGCATATAACTCATTGTCAGTATGCAAGCGGGGTTCATGCATATTCAACAAATCGGCATTTCAAACGTCCAAAAAACTGTCCAAACAATCAACTGGCCAACCAAAAACCATACCACACAACACATATCCAGAACAAACATGCATGTTTCATCCCCGAAAACATAAAACAGCCGTCTCCATGTCAGGTGCTTTATCTCGCGTCAGTGCGGTCGACAATTGAGAGGCGCAAAATTTCAGTACAGTTAACTGCGAATTTGTGCGTTTATTTATGTATATGATACAGGATTAATATAAATTGAGAAGACTTTATTATTATATAATTTTTGAAGTCAATATTTTCAATATAATGTTGATTTTTAGAGGATTTTTTTTAATTTTTTTTATATTACATATATTATATACAAAAATTATGTTATCGAGATTTTTTTTAAGAAAAAAATGTATGAAATCTGAAAATATTTAACATGGATTTTATAATTTATTATTCTTTACAAATTTTACATTTATAATCATGTATGTTTTATTTCTAAAAAAATAATATCAAAATATTGTTTTCGTTCCTTTTTTTTTCTTTATGTTAACTAGAAAAATTTACACATAAATTTCAACTACACTTTATTATTTTATGTTTCATACTATATGACAATCTCAATTTATCATCATCACATACAGCCTAAAAAGTATCTACTACAAAATAAAACGTTTCTAATATATCGTCGAACGTCCAAACATTTTTCTTTATACACTTTTCCAAACATTTTTTCTGTATCCACTGTATAGTAGTAAAAATTTTGATTAATTACCTCAATAATTATATAACCTCAATCCAATAACTACAGTCATTTACTGACCGTAATATTTATTACTTAACTTCAATAATCACTAAAAAACCAATACATTTAATAACAAAACTTTTGAAACGTTTCTTTTTTATAACCGCATAAAACAAGTACATACATCTTCTGAAATTTCAGTTTTACAATACTGAAACCGTATATATCTATTTGTAGTAACCCTATATTATAATATGTTATATATAATGTGCATGCTCGTTCGGGCTAATTTACGCATTAAGTCAAAATAAATTATTCTGTCTGTGCGCCCGTTTTTCGTACACGCGAGTACAACAGACACGTCATTTGTGTACAAGCGATGTTGTCCGCCTCTGCTCGAATATTATAATTTTAAGCTGGAATGGGTCTGTGTTAATGTGAGACGGTTTTTTTTTCATGTTTTCAGTCGCGTTGTCTATTTTCGTGGTGTGAATTTAAGTCGTGTTTGCTTTTTGTGGGAATACAAAATGCGGAACGGTTTCAATTTGTCTTATGAATGGATTATGTTTCCGATAAAGTAAATCAATTTGTTTTGGTCTGAATAAATAACGTAATTGAAATATTATTTAATTCAGTCACCTCGATTAATAGGTCTGACCTATAAAACATGAATAACAAGTCGATATTCATTTTTCTGCTCGATTTAAATAAAATTTATCCTTCAAATGAAATGAGGTTGAATAAAAATAATTTTATAAATGGCACATTTTACTTCTTCGTTTGGGTGACTTATATATGACAGACTGGATAATCATGTTCAGAACATAGTCATATATCCCTCAAGGGATTTTGTCATTTCTCGGAGACTGTAATTTATAAAAATGCAAATATACGATAGTCGACATGTAAAAAATTCGCATAAAATTGTATCGTATTATTTATAATATCATTGAATTTTATTTCGAACATTATATTCGCATCGTACTCATGTCAACAAATAATAAGGTCGTATAGAAAATATTGATCTCCCAATATCCAAATTTAATACTATTTCGTGACATGCATTCAACATTGTACATCTTCATACATCACTTTTATCGTTCTTCGTGCAAAAACTAAAGAAACGTATCGATTTATTGACCGATTACATTCACGAGACTATTACGTACATATTACATTTTACATTTCCTTGCTACCACAAACAGAGAGACCTCAAAGTACTGATTTATAATGCGAAAAGTTCAAAGAGTCACAAGGGAAAGTTTCTCGCAAAAGTTTGTTTCGGAAAATCGGACTAAATTTCCGCATCCCAACACACAATTGCAACGAGAAATCAGATAAATATACGTTGCGAGAATGTTTGCATTGCGAAAATTCACACATCAAAATAATTTATAATCGCCGGTTCTCTATTTGAATTAGGAATTTCGTATGTGTTGAGGATCAACCTTCGGAAGGCTTTGATTTCCGTCAAAACGAAATTTGGCCAAATCCGTTGTCAAATTGTTTTGATGTCGTGATGCGGCATAAATTTTCCCGGGAAATTTCTCCTCTGATTTGGATGGTTATAAATCGTAGGATAATTACACATCCGAGGCCTGGTCATGCTTCTGTGTTTCCGTACAATTTTCCCGTAATTGAAGGATCTAACGAAAATTTCGCACGTATACCAAATATGTGCTTTAATTACGAGAAAATAATTATTACTAGTACGTTGATTATGAAGCGGAATTCATACATATTTTTATATAAAATATATAGAATCAAATAAATTTTTAAAACTTCCATTATGTGACCGCATCAATCAATACGGAAAATCAACACACCAATTTTTTTCATTACGATGTAATGAAAATATCCGATTTCGTGCGAAAATTCGAAGCTCATTATACACCCTTTCTTTGTGAGTTTCTCTGTTAATTTATTAACGCCGTATTGTTGGTCATAGCACATAAGCGGCTATGCATGAACACGAGGGTCAACTCTTTAATAAATTACTCTAAATATTTATGTTTTCGGCCCGAATTATGAATTCCGTGTGCGCGTGGACGTTTCACATAACAACGATTCTCATACATCATTCGCAAATTTCAAATTATGTAAATGCGGTCGCCGAGCAAACATGGGGTGGTTTTACGATTAAAATTCAATATTTTCACACATTGGATTCCGTACGTTTTGACGCGAATGTTTGAGCACGTCGAAGAATTTTAATTCTTCGTAATTGCTTGTATAACAGTCGCTTTATTTTCGTTTCACGTTTGATGTATTAATTTATTTGAAATTGTATTCATTAATTTTTTTAGTTATTTATAAAGAAAACTTGTAAGCTATATGTTGCTCTAGTTGAATTTTAAGTGAATAAGTTTATAATATGAATATTCATACACATTTTTCAGTGAATATTCATTTACTGCTAAAAACTAAAATATATATTAGTAAAAGTACTATTTTATATTTTTCTTATACAAAACACCATACTTTATATAAAAATTTAGAAACTAACAAACATTACGAAGAAAATTTCCAAACATTATTCAAAAAGAATCTTAAAACATTTTCCACAAAATTATCTATTTGAAATTTCAGCAAAACACATGAAAATTCTTCTGAAACACACACATAACGAACTCCCGATTTTATTAACGTCTCGCAACCGCGTTGAACTCTCCGCAAAAGAAAATCTCAAACGAAAATAAATAGATGGAAACATCTCCGGACTTACCGAAAACGATAAAGTTGGATTAGCGTCGACTGACGGACTTGACGAACGGCATCAAATTTCCCTCACATAAAAGGCGAAGGCTTAGGAAAAACTGGATAGGTTTTTCCGAGCTTGGCTCGCGGGACTTATTAAGTTAAATAGTCGGAAGTTTCGGCGAAATTGAAAAGTTTCAGCAATTTTCAGACACGCGCCCGTATATGTCGGCGAATAAGGACGTCGTGCTCTTATGGCGGATGGCCGGAGTCATGTTTGTGTGTTTTGTTGTGTATTTAGGAGTCGAGCTAAGAAGGCTTCCTTGTTTAATGTATTATACGCTTACCTGTGAAATAAGGGGAAATCCTTTGTGTAGAACGTTTGCAAAGAGCGAGATTTTGTTAATGCGATCCGGAATAGAAACCTTGATTTTGCGCACGCAATAGTCATAATTGAACATTTAGAAGGACAAATTCTTGATCGTATAACTTGGTTAATCGTGTTTATTATATTATACCTAATTATACCTAAGTCTCGATGTATTTAATTTTTATTTTTAATATACAATTACATACTTACACATCTACCAAATGTTAAAATCTGAAGCTTTTCTGATGCCATCGAAGGTTTAAGCATTTTTACTTATTGTATATTTTTATTATATAATAACAAAATGAAAGGAACTTTTCACGAGTTTCAGCATTAAATCCATCATAAATGCATGATGAGGTCGTGTGTCTTAAAACAATTTTGTGAAAATCATGAGAAACTTGAAGCTCAAACATAAACTTTACATAATATATAATGTGAGATGTGAAGAAATAAACATGTATCTTTCATTGAAATTGATAAATTTTCTAAAGTACGATGATTGATATAAATTTTAATTTTGTATATATCTTTTTTATATTTATTTGTATCGATTTATTGATTATTCATAAATTAAGGGGTGGGTACATAGACATTTGTATTATAATTACATAGAGCCGAATTTGCAATGGACTAAAAGCGCGCCGACTATAATTAACAAGCAATTTTGATCGTTATCGAACGTCGATGAATTACTAATTAATTTCAAATCATTCAATTAAGCGGCACAATTTTCCGAATTAAGATTTCAATTGTTTGGTGAGGAATTTTAATTAAAATTCCTCAGTGAGTGTGCAATCGAGCCTTGGCATAGTTTTATTAAGATAAGTAGTCGCACGCACAAAAAAAACGCAATAATTAAAAAATAATCGTGAAACGTTTCACGAATTTATCGTTTTGTATAAAACGTTCAACTGAAACTTTGCCATTATGGACACGCGAAGAAATTTAATTTTTATAGACCGAAATCAAATATTGTAATATGTATAATGATTTAGGACGATTCTTTTCTATTTTCAGTACAATGGCCAGAAAAAGTCTGTAGAATAAAATTTACCAAACGTTTTTTTTATTTTTCTTATATCAAAGAAAACTTTTTTCGTATTTTCTTTTCTGTTCGTTTCGTTAAAGTAAATTTCTCATATATTCGAACGATTATCAAAAGAAAAATATATACTCACATAAAAAATTCGACCACATACTGTAAAAAAATCACGAGTTTCATTTTCAAGTATTTTAAAAATCTTTTCTTGATTAAATAAATCAAAATTCATGATTTTATCTTTGGATTATATTTTCACTACTCAAACAGAAGCAACTTTCGTGTGCACTCGACAACAAAGGGAGTGTTTTTAATCTACGGAATCCTATAAAAAATAACGAATTCACTCAGCAGATTTTCCGTTTCTCTCCCTTTGCTATCCAAAACAAAAGCGTTTTGAAAAATAAAAAAAAGGAAAACGGAAAAGTCAAGCGACAAAGACGATGCGCGAAGGTTCGCGTTGATATATCGCACGAACGTTTTCGCGGGGAATGAAAAGCCACTCTTTTCCGTTTGGCCTCGTTGAAAAATAAATAAATAGGTACGCTTTTATGTCTTATGGATGTTGTGTTTCGAATCTGCAAGAGAATGCTCCATTGAATTTCCGTTTCTTTTGAAATTTTGAAATTTACGGCGCCTTTTTGAATTTTAGCCAATCTCGCGATGGCGCTGTGCGGATATTTCGAATGCCAAATATCTTGATTGGATGATAATGTAATAATCGCGATTTAATTAATTGAATGAAAGGTTAAAGGAAAAATAATACGAGAAAATAAAATTTCATTATCTTTTCGTAAAAGGAATTTTGATGAATTTTAAAAATGAGAACTGTTGGAGTATTCTATTAATTTATAAATTCCCAGTAATCAGTTCAAACAAAAGCGCGAATCTTATTAAAATATTTGATTTTTTTGAAAAGAAATGGGAGTTTTGGTTAAATAAATATTGAATAATTTTCTACGACAGAACGATTCCATGAAATGCCATTATTCAAATAATTTCACCATTTTACTTCATAAAACAATAACCTGTTCAGTAACTTGCTTATATTTATTTGATACCGTAGCATTTTAGGTATGCCTTTTACCTAGAATATATTTTAACGTATTTTTGCAATGTAAACGATCATTTTTTTCATATATTTACATTCGTGAAAGCTTGTAAGTGCATATTACGACCGATGAAAAATTCATCCATGAAACTGATATCAATTCCATTTAATTTCCTGGAAACTTCGCATAAATATCCACACGAAAATTTGACTCAAACGCTATATTAAAAAAAACTTATTATATTCGATCCATCAATTGCAAATTAAC
The DNA here is from genome assembly GCA_009617725.1 of Hydropsyche tenuis. Lineage (NCBI taxonomy): Eukaryota > Metazoa > Arthropoda > Insecta > Trichoptera > Hydropsychidae > Hydropsyche > Hydropsyche tenuis. Next base: position 3,621,447 of record VTON01000009.1, read on the forward strand.
CAATTTCAAAACACCGTATTGAAACGGAGCACAATGCGGACAAAAGCTCAACTTTTTTAATAATTCCCCTTATAAAACACCCCCGAAGACGACGGGGGATGATTTTGATGAAATGTGACCTCTTTCCGTCACAATATAATACTACATATAACAATATTACATTCTGTTTTATAACACCGAGGAGAGTTTTTGCGACTGCGTCAGCGACAATCAACGTCGTTACTTTCGCCGGCTAATAACTTGTGTCTCCGGTAACTTTCGACATGAAAAAATCGCTTCAATATTTCGGTAAATTGAAACGTTTACTGTAATACGAGCAATATTTTAAGAGGTCGTTATAATGAGGAGAATAAAATAAGTTCGGGACGTTAACGGGGTCGCGTTCGCGATTTATTACACTTCAAATTTCATACGTGTCTTCGTTTTTACAGTTTTTCAGAATCTTCGGAAATGATTGGAAAGAGTTTATATAAAAAATTAATCTTAATACTATTATCATATTAAGATTTTCCGTTAATTTCTCGGCTTGCATAGTAGATAAGTTTTACAAAATCATCATGTTAGTCAAAAGTGTTATATTGGAAAAATAATAAATTATTAAAATGGTATAAAAGGTATAAAAATTTACATAAATCGAAAAATATTTATTTGGATCTGCTTATTTAAATATTTTTAATTTTAAAAATTAAACAAATAATACAATTCTTTATCTCTTACTAAACTCGCAAAGTTTATTTCTGAATTCGAAACTTCTTTGATTTGGTATTATTATATTATCAAGAGAAACTATTAAAAGTTTTCATAACGAATCCCTTTGTCTTTAGAATCTTATTTATAAACCGTATCGAAGAATTGAAATATATACAAAGTGAGTAAGTATGTACATATATAAGACTGAATTGAAAATATTGACGATATTTTTGTGTTATGATGTATAATTTTGAAATACTTTTTTTCATTAAATCCAATTCAAACAAATAATACTCATATTCATTATCATTAATTTTCCATCCCAAAACGTTGCCATATTTAGTCCCGATGTGTTTACGTAAACATTGAACAGCGTCATATGAAAAACAATTTCCATCATATAGAAACATAATTAGAATTCCTCTATAATGCAAGCAATTTGTAGAACCAAGGTCTTTACAGACAAACATCTTCCGACATTAAATCGCTCATTCCCATTACTATTTTCAATCATTCACTATACTAAACCGTGCTGTATAACAATATTATCCTCAGATCAATAATACATATAAGCCAATGTAAAAAAAATATGAAAGGTGGCGTGAAAAAGAGTGAAATATTGGAAATCCTTTCAGAGCTTGCGTTAAACGAACGAGAAAAACCGTTTCCGGGCGAAAACGTCCTGCCGAACTTTAGTAAAAAAAAATAAATATAAATAAAACAATACAAAAAAGGTCTAAAGCATAAAATTTATATATGTATATATATATATTATATATAAAATATAACAATTCACACTACACTCATGCACAAAATGCAATGATCGTCGCGCTCTTAAAGAGGATATTGCAATTTTACGATGCCGAGAAGAAATGGACCGTCAAATAGATACTAAAATTTATATATGTGTTTTATTTTATGCACAAAATTGCCGAGTTGCGGTCTGGGCGCACTTAATGGCCGAGATGAAAGTGCATCGTCAGGATATCGATGCATCTCCGGCTGCATTTCCGAGATATGGAAGTCCGCGTCATAAAAGCGAAACCCCTTTAATTCGATTCTAAATTGTCTATAAAGATGGCGGAAATATCGAGAAAACCTTTTGATTTTTCCGTATTCGATTTCTGAGAGGACATTCTGTGAGACGAATTTGTGGATTGCGGTTAAAATTTCTTTTTCCGATTTTTTATTGATTTTTCTGCGAATTCGTTTTAGTAAACATTCGAAAATTTAATTAAAAATGTTAAAGAACTTTCGTATTTTTCAAAATCTGAATTTTTTATACAATACTTATTTTATATTTCGACCGATGAATATCTCAAAAAATTATTTTCTAAAATAATTTATGTGTCGTTTAGAAAAGGCACGCTTTGAAAAATTCATGTCTTTCAAATAAAAACTGTGAAAACGAAACGTAAACTTTTCAATATTTTCTTTGAAACATAAGTATGTCGGTTACACTCTTGTCGTAAAACAAAAATACTAGAATTCAATCGACCCAGTGGAAAAACCGTAAGAGAAACCACAAAAAGCAATCAAGCGAGCGAAGTATAAAAAATTGAAAAACGATATTGCGCATATAGACCTTAGTATAATACAATGGAAAAGTTTCGAATAATTAAGTCGATTTGAAAAATTTAGCGAACGCTAATTGTCGCTCGATTTTTCATTACACGCACGTACTGCATTTCGTATATACACAATAAAATCGTTAAAACCTATCGTTTTGGAATCGATTTTGACGAATTTATCCGTTCGAGTCACGTCAGATGAATAATGCTAATTTTCGGCATTCATTAATAAAAAAAATTCGTTCTTATATTTTAGCAAGAAAATAAATGAGTTTTTTTGTATATATGCAAATTATAATTCCTCAATATTGATCGGATTTTTATTCTCATAACTTCGATATGATCGTAACTCGAAATTTTAACCTTCCGCATTGCGGTGCATCAGAAAATTATGTGAAATTATTCATCGTTTTTCAGATGTACAAACTTCTCCATAACAATGCTTATCTTCTTAACTTTCAAAGCAATTTCGAAGCGAATATTGTGTTACTGAAACTTGAAAACTTCTAGCGGTCGTGATGATTTTTTATTTTGCCAACTAAGTGCCACTGAAGACAAAGACCGGTTTTTTCAGAGTGTTTTTGATAAAAGCTCAAACGAAAAGTTTATTTTTCGTTTCCTCTTACATTCGATACAGTATTTAAGCATTCTAAAAGAGTAAAGAATATTTTATTGTCGAATCGTCTCCGTTTTGTACAAAAGCGAACCAAATTATGCATTCAATGGATATCGTGTGTGCACCGAACGTGACACAATTATTCGAGATATTATCTTATTCGATTCTACGATACAAGTAAAAGAAATATATAATTTTAAACCAAATGAGAAAGTACTCACCTTATACTCTTCTGAAATGAATATTTTAACACAGGTTTTCAGTCAAACGCATTCCAAAATCGCTCCATATCCAGAAAATTTTTCGAACGTAAAATAACCTACAAAAACAGTCCCAAAATCACTCAACATCAAAAAAATAATACCTTTCATAAACCGAAATTTTCCCCTACTATAAAAAATGAGATACGCATCAAAAAAATACGCTCATATCGCGTTTTATTTACGTCAAAACGTACATGACGCAAAAATAATATTAAATAAAATTCACAAACGACGCAATATCGTCGAATCGAAAAACTTCGCAATTAGAACCCAATTGAAATGATTTATGAGCTACGTATCGCGACAATGCTTGATCGAGTTCGATTATGATTGATTACCACGACGAAAGATTCGAAAGAAGTTTACCCTTCACGACAACACTCATCTACGCACAATATTATTTAAAAAAAATATATTAAAAAAAAAAGAAATTCTACGAAAATTATTGATTTTGTTTAAGAAAATTGATCGTAGAATGTCAATTTTTTTTCAATGTACAAAACATCGGATATTATATCGAAATGATTTTATACGTTGAAAATATTGTATTTGTTTACGTTTTTCCGAGCTTTTCCGAGCGCGTGAGTTTTGCGAGCGTGCGTCCCCTAGCACCAGCAGAGCTTTACTGAAGTTGTGGGCCTCCGCTGAAGCCTCACACCCCTGAAAGCTTTGCACTCGAGCCTCTTCATTCAAACCAACGAATTTGTAAGTTGTATATGCGATATTATAATAAGGCCTTCCTATTCTGCTCCGTTCGCCTAATTTATGATGTTGAGGTGGGTTTATTAACGTCGGTGTGATTCGAGTGCTTGTGAATCTGAGTTGAGTGGGGTGTTGTGTTTGAATTGGCTCAGGACTATTTTTTTTACATGGTTGGATGTGTGTTAATTGCGGAGTTGGGTTGTTAATGGATTTGGTGTATAGTATTGTGTGAATTTTAGTCGGAAGTTTGTGATGGGTTGGAAGTATGTTTCTGTAGTGTTTATTGATATTATAAATATTGTATTTTGATCATTTTAATTATTCGATGTTGTATTTTACGTGGAATATTCAATAAATATTGTATACTTGTGTAACGTAACATACAAAGAGGATTTTATCTCTGTTTGAGTTGAAAATTAACTCCTTGTTCAAAGAAATAAATTTATGTAATATTATTTAGTATACGTACCTATAACAAAATTATGATTTCAAATATTTGATAATCTTTGTGAAAATAAATACTAGAATACGGTAAAGTTTATTTAGCAGATTGAGATTGGAAAATTTAAAAAAATTATATATACGATCAAAAACATTAGTTTGTATATTTTCATGAACCGTAGCTGTTTTATCCTTGTTTATATTTTTTTCCACTTTTATTATCCTGTTTGATAATATTAAGCTGTCATATTATATAAACAACATTATTTTATTGCGCATTATACGTAGTAGATAAATTATATTTGTTCAGTATTTTAAATTAATATTATTTAAAAACATCCTAGTCTTTGCTTGTTGTTTTCTGATAAATAGAAATAATAATAATAATAAATTTATTTATATTTTTCTACCGAAAATGATGTCCTTATAACCTTCATATGGGCTTATTATACTAACAATATTATTTGAGACAACATAACTTAAATTAGCCCGTCCAAAGTTTATCTTCTGTAACAAAATTGTTTCTTATTTCGTATATTAATTTTATATCATATATGTTAATATTTAGTCCGGACTACAACTAAAAGTACAATTACTTTTAATTCGTAACCCCATTAACACAAAAAAAATCCTGTTAGTAACACGATTGATTATTTTCTAGAAAGCTCAACTTTTCGATGAAAAGAAACATGACAACCTAAAACCCACACAATTTCCTACATTGATTTCTGAATTAAACAATCGTAACGTTTTGAATACTCTAGTAAACGCTCTGGTCAAGGTTTTAGAAATATCATATTCAGCTCTTTGAATGGAAACCTTTATTGTAAAATTAGCATAGCTAACAGCCACGAGTATTCAGCTGAAACCGAACGACAATTGTAGTTAATGTTTAGTTTCATACCCGAAATACAGAAATTCCGAAACAATGCCCGATCGTACAATATAACAATATTGCAACGCAAGCTGGTACTGAAAAAATATTTTACTTAAATAAACATTTTTATTTAACATTTAATATTGATTAATTTCTACGCTTAAATATATTGTTTTCATCTCATAAATAATGTATGGATTGAAACGGTACAAATGAGTGGGTGATTGAAATATTTTCAGTTCCTCTCATCCGTCAAATGTTAAGTTTTTGAAGCATTAAACGTTTCACGAAGGCGTTTCTAGAGCATTATACGAATTCTGAGAAATAAATATCGAAGGTAGAAAATAATGTATTCTTTCTTTTGAAATAATATTATTCATCCCCGTTCAAATCGAGTGGAAAATTCAGAAAAAGTGCGCATTAGCCGCTGTGATGGATAATTTTGTTTATCACACCTCTCCTTTCCGAAGTCTTGAGAAAATTGTTTACAACTTTTCTCTTAATTAGCTTCCACGAAACGGACCTTTTTTGTAAGCTTGTTTTTGTGAAATATCTTAAAGAATCTGAGTAAAAATTTACGTTTATTGTATCAAAAAAATGTACTAAAAATTTAATAACGACTACTGATTTTTTTCCGATATTCAACGATGAAATATTGCACATTTTTTCGACGTCGCAAAAATATAACATACACAGTCATTTTGCAATAATTACGTCCCGTGGTTATGTCATCTTTCATATGATAATATTGATGCTTTCCAATAACAAATATCTTTGTATATAAAATGCTCAGGCGTGTTTCCGTTTTGCGGGAACGTATTGCGGTCCCTTCTACAATATAATAATATACATATTATAGGCAATGTTCGGTTATTTGTTATTTTCATTATGATTAGATATACAAATACAACAAATATTTTTTTATACCCGTGATACAATAATTTCAGACATAACTGATCAATTATTACCAATTTTACAAGTAAATATTATTATATAATATTTACATTTTCAATTTACTACACAATCTTCCAATCGTTTTCAATGGTCATTCATTCGATAACTTATTGTTCATTCAGGAATATGTAATTTTAAAATATATCATGTGTCAAGACAAAGCGAAAATGTATTCTACTATTGAATAATATTTCTGTTTTCGTTAACTTATTATTATTTTATTGACTATTATATTTTATTAACTATTGACTTATTATTTTGAGATAATTTTGCTTCTAAGTTTCAATCATCTACGGAATTTCATTGAGTTTCCGATACTATTATTCAAGCTTTTTATTTTTTGGATCACATGGCTTGAATAGTTTCAAAATTTCATAATATGTGATATAAAATATTATATATACAAATCACATTTATCAATCATTGAAAAAAAATATGAAATTCCAGTTTTCACTTCGATTACGTGAACCTTTATCAATGTAAACCTTAAAAAAAATCTTAATATATAAACTTAATTCGATAGTAAGATCCATTTTATTGTTCTTTTTTTTTATAAAAAATAAAACTTTACAAGTCCTTATTATATAAAACATAATAGATCGAATTCATCGATTACACCAATTCAGCACAAGAGACACATCCATCAGTCCGAAACCGCGAACAACCATCAAACAAACAAAAATACGAATCCCGCCACAAAGACAATAATAAAAAATTCAGTACACATTTATCATGGCATCACATCGACAATAAAGGGCAATGAGCACATGGTGCTAGAGACCTAGATAAAAATCTACCTTCCGTAGGGGACACGCGACACAACTTAACCTGCACAACGGGCGAAATGACAAAGTGCGCCCGTGGGAAATACGACCCACACGCTACCGCAACAAGAAAAATGTATTTTATTTTATGCCATATTTTTTTCACGTATCCATTCTCGAATATGGCATTTATTGTTTGGTTGTTTCGGAGGAAAATTTCGCGGAAAATCGGGCGAGTCTTCGGTGGAACTTTCGCTCGGGTTTCGCGGGGACAAATTAGAATATCGCCAAGTTTAATATATTCTGTGTTTATCTCGAAGTTTTGGGTTCGAATTGTTTTGACGATAAATTAAATCGAATCTATACGTAATTTAATTTCCGCCGCTGCTCCACCTTGATATTGAAAAAAAAAATTGAATCGTATTTTCGTTAGGGAATATGGAAACAAAATTAATTTTGAATGGAAAATTATTAAGAATATTGTTGAAGATAATTTAAAACTTTTAATATATTATAATTGTAATATGCGTATTTGAAATAATATAAGTACTTATATATTATAAAAATGCTCTTTTGTGTCAGTTGGGCATACACACGCTCAAAATATAATGTTTAAAATAAAGGGATTAATTGTCGAAAATTGGATTAATGTGGTGAATTTTCCACACGAAAATTTTCCCCGTGTGTTATTTTAATTATGCTCGAAATTTTTTTTCATGGACTGAATATGAAAACTAAAATGCAAAAAATTCTTTCATTTTGATTAATACATACTTGCTAGGTTATCTCTTTCTTGAAAATAAATAATACACAGCAAATTCGTTAATTATTTTATAATCCATAAATAAAATGATACATTGAATATTAAAAAAAAGACCAAAATCAAATGAATAAATTACAAAGCTTTAATGAAATGATGGTCGTCGCCCACTTGACCACTCGCGGACCGGACCGTTTACGAAGTATAATACATACATATTCAAATTTAGGTTTTGATTTGTATTTCATAAACTTTATGGCATAAAGCGCTAAATAAAAATCTACCCATGACCAAACAGTGAAAACCGAAAAAGTCGTTCGCGATATTATGAAAGCCGACCGAAGATCTAATGTGATTTCGATTCATTTGCTTTTTCATACTGAAATCAGGTGGTTATCTAAAGGTTAAGTTTTGTGTCGATTCATATAATTTAAAAAAAATTGTTAATCCTTCTCCGAAATGAAGGAATGAATTATTTTGTAAAATTTATTTAAAGTGATGATTGGTGTGTTAATATGGCACATTTATTAAATAATTTTTAATTACTTGAATAACGTTAACACAAGCATTCAATTTGTTTAATTTGTAATAAAAAATATAACCGCATTTTCTTTTGACCATTTAGTACTGGTGCACCACAATTTTTTCTCATGATCTAGGGATTCTGTGTGAGGTCGCCCAGGAAATTTTTTCCCGGGAAATCGACGATTTTTCGCTGTTTTGAGTCCCGGGAATTTGAAAAATATTTACCCGGGACTTGAGACTTTAAAATTTCAATTTTATAAAATATTTCGTACTTTTTTTTAATAAAATCTGCATAGCGAAAATAACTCATTCCCAGTTTGTACACAGATACATACAATACAAGCATGTAAAAAGCGGACGATGAATCCGTATATACTTACAACAAAGAACAGTTTTTAAGCTGAAATGGTAAAAACCCAACAAAATCTTCTTTTTATGTATTCTATAAAGGTTGTCGCCCACTGAACCACGCGAGGACCACGCGAGGACCACACAAGGACCGCCTTTTTTCGAGTTAGACTCAAATACAATATTGCGCTTTATGGACTGCAAATTAAAACCTATATTTGCATTCCGCACTCCGCTTTCGAAAATTATTCAAATATAGGTTTTAATTCATATTCCACAAAGCGCAATATCGCATTTGAGCGAAGCTCAGAAAAAGGCGGTCCTCGGGCGGTCCTCGCGTGGAGCTTACGCGCCAATCTCGTTCGCTGAATCAATCCAACCAGAGATACAATTTTGCACTTTATGGACTACGAATTAAAACCTATATTTGCACTTCACACTCCGCTTTCGAAAATAATTCAAATATAGGTTTTTATTCGTAGTCCATAAAGCGCAAGATTGTATCTCTGGTTGGATTTATTCAGCGAATAAGGTTGGCGCGTGAGCTCCGCGCGAGGACCGCTTTTTTCCGAGCTTCACTCAAATGCAATATTGCGCTTTATGGAATACTCATTAAAACCTATATTTGAATTCTTTTCGAAAGCGGAGAGCGGTCCTCGCGTGGTTCAGTGGGCAACAATCTTAATCCTTCCTGTCATTAGATGTGCAGACGGTAGCGTTGGATTATTACAATATAAATCAGAATCTTCCAGTTTCTGGCATTAACAAAAAATTTTCTCATTGAAATTAAAAAATACTTGATTTATGAAACAGTTATATAAAAAATTATGTTAAAAAAACTTTTTTTTTTTGTAAAATGAAAATGTATTAAAAATCGTCTTTTCAAATCGTTATTTTTTTAAAAAAAAAATACGTGAATAAAAAAGCTATATATTATATATCGAAGTATCAAAACATCTCACCTATTTTATTTAAAATTGGCTAGATAGTGGATTAACTTACTTTTCCATATAAAAAATGAAAGTAATCTATTATCATAATCAATTTCATCTAGATCTGAAATTATTAAGTCATTCCCTTTACATTTTTCGTTTCGTCTACGAAAAAATTCGCATGAAAAAAAAATTTAAATTATTAACTCCATGATAATTTTCGGAATTTAATCCTCCATATAATAATAGCGCTATTCTGTCTGTCTGTCTGTCTGTCTGTCTGTCTGTCTGTGTGGGGTCACGCTAGAAATTATGCACTGAATTAGATCCTTTGCCAATGTGCGTTAAGGACTATTTCAGCGTTCACATTTTCACGCTAGAAATTATGCACTGTTCGAAATTGGAAATTTTTGTTTTTTATTTGAATTTGAATTATAATTATTAATTATTAATATTTAATTAATAATATTTTTTTTACATTTGAATTTAAGTAATTTTTTATTTTGATTATTATATTAGGGTACCGGAAAAAATCCATTTTTTTTAAACATAATAAAATTTGTATTAGGGGTACCGGAAAAAAAATTCCATTTTTTTTAAACATAATAAAAATGTATTCATATATATTTACGGGCATATAGTAATTATAAAATATAATCGCCATCATTATTTAGGACTGTCTGCCATCTATTAGGCAGCTTTTCGATCCCTTTTTTTCTAAAATATGGCTTTGATGCAAAATATGAATTTAAATGGTTTTCTAAATTTTTCACCCTGTTGACTTTTTTTCCCTTAGTGAATGCTCCAAGAACATAAACAAATAAAAATCTGATGGCGCAAGGAAGATGATTTTTTAACTTCGAAATTTAATTCGGCAATTTTCCCACATTAAAAAAAATGTAAAGCATCTAGCATAGTACCTCCTGGGTGATGTGGAAATCTATGCTTTATTAGATAAATTAATATTAAATTAAAATAAATATTGTAATATCTACAAAATATTCTATAATATTTTATATAATAAATTAAATAAACATTTCACATTTTCAACTATATTCAACGGGTAAATATACTGTCATTATATTGTGTTTTCAAATTTTTTCCTCAAATCACGCGTGCGATGTTATAACATCGGGCCTACCGCTCGTTTATAAAATAAACATAAGACACTGAGCAAGCTAATAAAAAGGTTGAATATAATATGATGCACTTGTTACTCCTAAAATAATTTAAAAGAAATCTACTGCAAAAGGATTGATTTTTTTTGTTGAAAGTATCAGTTTGTGTTTAAAAAAAATCTTTTGTATTTACCGATCAACAAAAAAATATGAAAGAAATGAATAATAATCTGTTGCAAGCAGGGATTATGTCGTATTTGCAATAAAGTCTTTTGTCATTATCTCAAAACATCACTAAATGAAAATAAAATTCCGAGAAAATTTGTTCGAAATATCAGTTAGTATTTTAACTTCGTCTTTATCTTTATTCCAAAAATTAAAAATAGGCTATCTGATTCATCCTTAAATGTTTTAATATTTTCAAAAACTTATCTCGCCATGCAAAAATCCTTATGTTCGCCATGCAAAATTCTTATGTTATTACTTAGAGGGTCTTCCTCGGGACATTTATAACTTACAATTTATTTTCATTTTTTAAATTTTACCTCTCCCCCTCTTTTATCGACTTCCTTCCATAACTCGTACAGTTCAAATATTTTTTTTTTACCTACCAGTATTATTCGACGATGGAAGAGGGGAGAAAAATGAGGGGGGGGGAAATTTATTTTTCAATTTCATTCGGAATGGTATCACTCTCACTTCTCTATCATGACTCTAAGTCACTTTAAATCCGATTAGAAGTTATTAAAGTCCCGGGGAAGACCCTGTATAAAACTGATTCAATAATTCTGTTTAAAATTGCACAAAGTATTATAGTATTATAATTGCATAGGTATTTTCCTGTAGATTTTTTTCTATAATAATAATAAATCAATGTCTCAAGACCCGGAGTCCCCGGGAATTTGAAAATTTGTGTCTCGAGTCCTGGTTAATTTAAAACCTCGAGACTTCAGAATCCCTATCACGATCGAAAGTCCACCGCGACTTCGAAAAGGTCAAAAACTACTGGATTAGTCATAATAGTTTCATACCAATGTAGTTTTTTGTAGTTGAATAATGTATTTAAAAAAAAAAACACTCACCGTATCTGAGTATATATTTTTTTAATTCTATAATACGATTTTTTAGTACCAAAATTTGAATCAATTATTGTATAATAATTTCGCTGAAATGTGTCTGTCAAAACAGTTTGCAATTACTCACCGATAAATTCGGTCATTATCAATACCATTGTGTTGATGAAATTCATTTTGGACATTCTTATATAGATGAAAATATAACAAAGTGCAGGATTGAAATGTCAAACTGTATTTAAAAAAAATTTGACGAGACATTTTGGAAATATTGTGGATATCATTGGTTCGAAGGTAAACTCGATTCTCCATAGATTATGATAGTTCTAAAACATGAAGAGATTTAATTTTTTTGCAAAAAAAGTGTATACAACCTTGGTCATTAGTTAAATATCGTTAAATTGATTTGATTTAATTTTTTTTTTATTAAATATATAATTTTCGATAATTCAGATTTCTATTCGAATCACATAAATATAATTAATATTTGTCATTACTCGATATTCTATTGTACAATTAATTCATAATTACGACAAAAGTTGGATTGTGATTGTGCATATTAAAAAAACATGATTTATTTAATTAACAGGGAAAAGTAATCATTTTTCATGAATCTTACTATTTTCTATTATAGTACCCAAAATTATATAAAAAAGATGAAAATTGATGCATTCAGAAACGCATTATTTACATGCATTTGTTTATCGGAATTGATATCACATATAAATGCAAAAAAAGAACTGGATAAAATAAAGGATGTCTTATCTAAACGACTGTGAAAAGAAATCGGTTTGCACTTGTTGAAATCAAAGCAAAACAATACAGAATGTATTGGAGATATAAATTTATGGTACAATTCATTAACGAAACAAAAATCTCTTTGGTCATTCCAAAGTAAGACTTTTTAGATTCTTGATTTTTCAAATATCAATTTTTTCCTCAAATAACTAATTTCGTAAAAAGTGGTAGATTCATGGGGGAAAATTCCAGCTGGCATTTTCACGTTCAATTTATATTCATTTGGACAATATGACGAATGTATCAACATAGAACATTCACATATCAAAGGTAAATATTGTTTAGCTGAATTTACCTTTGATACAGAGCTTATTAGCTTCAAGCAAAACTTGAATGAATCCGAAAACGGCAACCAACGGTAAATATATTGTTGACGATTTAAATTATCATTAATAAGTTTCGGAAATATTAATTTTGATTTTGAAATTTATGTACTGGATTCAGCAATTTAATGTTTGGAGATGGTCTCATTCACTATAAGCACGGCGTTTGTTTTCCTAAATCTTGCGATATTGTTGATATGGAAAATCTTTTAAAAATGATCTTTAACGTTGTCGATGTCAAACTCAATTTCACAATAAATGAGGATACCTGTGTTACAAATGACCCGGCAGTTTGGAAAAGTATAGATTGGGTGGCTTCGTTAGTAAAAAATTCTAAAATTAAATTCCATAAATTAACAATGAAAATTAAAATAATAAAATATTATATTTCGAATGTTTTCAGCGGAATTTTCATGTTAATCACTTTACTTATGATTATCAGCACGACGTATGAATTACTGATAAAATTTTTGATGAACAAAGGTAAATATTTCGTTAATAGGTCTCGAGTAATAAAGGTAAATATGTAGGTCTCAAGTCCCGGGTAAATATTTTTCAAATATCCAGGACTCGAGACAGAGAAAAATCGTCAATTTCACGGGAAAAAATTCCCGGTAGGACCCGACATAAAATTCCTAGTCGATATATATCACCTGACCGGCGCCGTCCAAAGCCGCGCAGACAAAGCCGCGCAGACAAAGCCGCGCAGACAAAGCCGCGCCGACAAAGCCGCGCAAATAAAAGCCGCGCAGTACATCGTGGACAAAGCCGCGCAAAATTAATGTATTTATTTTTTATGAATTATAATATAAGTTTTTTACTTCAAATTGACACTTTTCACCATGTATCGCCAATATTTTATTTTAATTAAACTTGTTATATCGATATATATAATATTAAATATTGTATTATGTCAACACTTATAATTTATTGTAATATGTCAACACTTATAATGTATTGTTAGCAAAATTTTACAATTGTAACATTCACTGATGACTCGTTCATTCGTCAAAAGGATTCAGCAATCAGCAAAAGATAATCATAATTTATTTTTATATTCAATCTGATTTTTTTCATTTGAATTTATTTATTGAATTGAAGGAGCATCATGGAAAAATTGATTCTCAAATGAAAAAAAAATACATATTTTGCTGGAAGGATACCGGATTCGAAAAAAGACAGCAAAATGAACGAAGGACGCGAAGGATGAATGACGGAACATTATTTTTTATCGAAAAAAATTTTACGTTTTTTTTTAGCAAAATGATATTGTCACCTGCATCTCGGAACATTATTGTTATATGTTAATTTTATTTTTTTTGCGCGGCTTTGTCGTGCGCGGCTTTGTCGTGCGCGGCTTTGTCTTCGCGGCTTTTTCTGCGCGGCTTTGTCTGCGCGGCATTGTCGGGACACCCACCTGACCATATTATGTATATCTGAATAAATTCTTTGAACGCCAAATATTATACTCCAAGAATAACAACAACATACTCGTATTTGTATCGCATATACGAGTACAGTATAAAAAGTTTTCTATTACCTTCTCTCCCCTCCAAAAAAAATCCTGGCTACGACCGTGATTTGGAATAAAACAGATTATTTTATGACTTTTTTCTTACTTCAAAAACAAAAGTTTCATTCAGTAAATTATCCTAATTAATACAAATTAATCTGTTTTTTTTAACTATCATTTTACAGAGAAAAACAGTCGATGGCACAACTTAATGATTTCATTTTCCATAAGACATAATACGAAAATCATAACTTCGCCAAATAAAAGTTCTAGAAACATAAAGTGCTTAAATGGTATAAGATTTTTATCTATTTTATGGATTATCTATCATCATCGATATTCATTTCACTGCGAAACACCGACTACGAATGCTACGGATATTTTGAATGTGAGTTTTTGACATAAAATCAACAAAAAAGTAGAAAAAAAAATTCTAAATTTACTTACAACGATACTTTTTGTCTTCAGGCTATGAAGAAAATATCGGCTTCGATATTTTTGAGTGCACATGCCGCTGTAGATACATTTTTTGTGTTAAGCGGCCTTTTGATGACTTTTGATGACTCATTATAAAATTAAACAAATGTAAATAATATATTTTTTATGAATTTCAAAAATAACTTATGAAAGTTTTAAATTAATTTATAATACAGACAAGCGCCGCAGGCGAAATTTTTTTCGTTGATATGTCATGAATTATTCTTAAAACAGCGCAAAATTTCCGAAAACAACGTTAATTATTATTATTTTATCTATAATAAATACTGAGAAATTGCAAACCTAGTTTAACTCTAGAAAATCAAAAGACATACATAACATGTTATGTCCCAAAGTTTGATTTAGATCTTGTATTACAAAATATTTTAAAAAAATCTGTAAATACTTATTAAATGTATAAACATTATGATGCAAAATGTCAAATATTAAAATTAAAAAAAATATATATATATCGGAGCACGGAGCACTAAAAATTTTCAAAAAAATTTTTGCTCCGGGCAAAAAAACGCTGTTCCGACTGCTCCGCGCTCCAGCTCGCGCTCCGCTCCAAAGCCCTGGTTTAAATATTATTCAGTACGTAATTGGTAGTTTTCGAAATAATTATCGTCGCATTATTGCGTTCGCGAATGGATACCATTTTAAATAGTAAAAAAAAGGAATTCAAATATCGCTTCGTTTCAATAAATTATATTAAAATAAATATTTTAAAAATGCGTTTTATATTAAAAAAATTATGCAATATAATAAAAAAACGTGCGGTTCTCAAACTTTTATATAAATTTTTAATGATTTTTTTTTATTTCTATATTTTCGAAATAACTATTCAAATATTCGGATTTCGTTTCAATAAATCATATTTAAAACGTCCTTTTTGAGTTCCAATTTAGTAGAGGAAAGAAACTCTATTTCAAAATTTCAAAATGAATTTTACGATGCATTGAAATTTAAAAATAGTTGAAAAAATTGACCGATCTTATATAATAATTTAAATGTTAAAATGACAATACAGCGGTATCCAAAAATCATAAAAGATTCAGCGTTGACCGTTAAATCATTGCGGCCAACCCAAATATCCGTAGAGCGGTCATTTCCGCTCTTAAAATTCTTAACTCTGATTTGAGAGCTTCTACGAATACAGATGTAATAGAAGCAATGTTATCTTTAAGAATAAATAAAGTTTAAACTTATTTTATTTTTATGCCTATAACATGTATAACATGAAAATTTTGGCTATTTGCCGGATTGGTTGGTTGATATTTGATTCAATACAAATAAATAAGAGAGGTAGGAAATCAAACTGATAAAATTAATCTTTTTTTGTCGGAGTCGGAGTCATGTTGTTGGAAAATTCGGAATTGGAGTCGGAGTCGGAGTCGTGTTTTTTTTAACGACTTCACAGCCCTGAAATATTTTTTTAAATTATATTTAATATTTTCAAAATATCAATTGATACTAACTGAAAAAATCAATGAGAAACAAAAAGATTCCATATTATTTCCAGGTCCAATAAACTCGTTCTTGTCTTTAAGAGTATGGGAGATAATGGGAAAATTATCATTTTCCATTTATTTAGTATATATGCCAACATTGTTCATGCAGTTAGGTTCAATTAAAAATCCACCATTTATGTCTTTTTTTGAAAAGGTTAGTTTTTTATACTAAATACTTATAATATTTTTTACGAGTAAACGTTTAGTTTACGATTAGCCAATGTCAGTCTTATAAATTATTTTTATTCGAAAATTTCAGGTTCGAGCATTTTTCAGCGACGCTGTCATTGCAACAATAGTTGCATATCATACCACGATATCGATCGAACTACCTTTTATAAATCTCGAATCAATTATATTTCCGAGAAGTAAATACCATATTATACATTTATACATATTATATAATATATAGAATATATTTATAAACTTTTCTAACATTCTTCAAATTTTCAGGAAAAAAATGTCAAATCCTCTGAAATGATATTATCTACTCCAGCGGTTATTGAAACTGCTGCTAATTATTCTTGAATTGAATTAATAATTTATTTTTATATACTTTAATAAACTTTTTTATTAAAAATTTGTGATATTTATTAAGTCATCAAAAGTACTCATATATCAATGAAACATTTCACAGCCCTTCATTAAACTATATACTAAAAATCATTACAAAACGATGCACAATCACGCCGAAAACTTCTTACACCATTCAGCGCCAAACATCCATACCCGCCAAATATCCGTATAATAACAAATTACAAAACGAAACGGCAGAACGTGTTTAATTACTGAACGCGAAATATAATCGGCACTGCGTACAAATACAGTGAATGCGATCGTTAACGCTTCTCCTGCGGGACAATAAAACATTAGTGCGGAATCGCAAGATCTGTAATCATAAAACGCACGTTTTGAATACGAAATATATTAAAATGTTACACGAAAGTATTTTCCAATCTTTGTGGTACATAAACATGATCGTTAATTATATATTTTTCGAGGATAAGCGATGGTTAAGTGTAAACGGATTACGAATTTATGTATATGGAACCTTTGGATGTTTAAAAAAAATTATAATTCGTTGTTATTCTTATAACTATTGACTAATTCAATTTTATTTTATCACTTTTGGCTTATTGTCTAAGATCAAAGTGTAGTATTAATTTTTTTTAAATATTGAATTGAAGAATTTGTGTAAAAAAAATCACTTAAAAAATCACATTGCGAACCGAACACAAAACATTGAAACGCTTGCGGTTCCTGATGAACGTTTCCACGATATATACCTCCAATTTATCAGCGATTGAATTAACCCTTATGAAGCTAGCAATTCTCGTGTTTGCACACATCTCTCACATTCGGGGATCTCCTTTAACACGATTAATTTATTTAACGAAACAAGGGTGGGACATCGCTTCGCGGAGGAACGTTTCCTAACAAATAGCTTCGTTGACGAAAATAGAGCCTATTTGCTGTTTTGAGTCGGTTTTCGTGTCTAATCAATTTAGCCGATTAAAATGTTCACAATTATAATGTGGTTTGTGATTATGCAATCGTTTTTTGATTGCGATGTAATATTATATTATATTATTTTAATTGTGAGCGTTTAATAAAAATAATAGTTTGCAGTATTTGTTTGATTCGCTTAACTTTGCGAATCAATGATGACACGTTGAGAGAAATCAAACTCGTAATGACCAGTAAATTTTTATTCTGTTCAAATTGCTCACAACGGGCAGAGGTTCTGCGTCGATTGTAATGTGTTCATGGGCCGATTTTACACCACCTTTATAGTCGGCCCATGATTCGTAACATTATTGTTCGCATTTTTCCTGGTCCATGCCAGATAGGATCGTTCACGATGATAGTCAAATGTCATTCGCAAATGCCGACTCCGTTTCATAAAAAAATACCACGATTCGTGAAATTGATCACACCCGTCTGTGATCAATTGCGGGCCATCCTCTGGCACAACAAATATAAAAATGATCAGACGACTACTGATCACTTATGCAACGTCTTGTTAATATTTAACTTCCTACATTTAGTTTATTTATTTGTTTTATCGCGTTTTTGCCAAATTGTAAATGTCGCAATTATCATCAATTACGACAATTACAATCGCCGTCGGACAGAGCGTCATACTACGAAGTGACATTGACCTTGAATATTTATATGATATTTAATTAATAATTAAAATGAACCGTTATCAATCGCATAGAACCCCATCTGAAACTTCCGGATTTATCCGGGTGTTCACTGACGTGAACAGTATTCATTTTATTAAAATTTAATGAATATTTATCTACACGTTGTCACATGTGGATATGTATTC
Organism: Hydropsyche tenuis; assembly: GCA_009617725.1. Taxonomy (NCBI): domain Eukaryota; kingdom Metazoa; phylum Arthropoda; class Insecta; order Trichoptera; family Hydropsychidae; genus Hydropsyche; species Hydropsyche tenuis. The sequence goes on from VTON01000009.1 coordinate 3,640,038, forward strand.
ATTAAATTGGATATGTGGATATGCGCTTATCATATGAAAATTTAAATATTATATAATATCAGAATAAGTCAATAATATTTTTATTATAAAATGAAACATGATTTTTTCCAAATGAATATTGTAATATGTTATGGAAATTTATTCTGATAATACTTTGTATTTTTTATGTAGAACGTATGGCTTCAATGTGAATAATTTCCGGTGAACTTTTATGCCTACAATTTAAATAATATTCAACGAATAAATCTTTCAATAAAAGAATCATACACCATTTTATTGCCACGGTTGACAAACGATCCTACTACCATTCATCCTCGGCATTATAAGAGCGCCGTTTATATTCTAATCGTGTTTGCACACATCCGTTTAAAGCCGATGATTTATAATAACAGATTTTTTCAATATGGAAAAATCCATAATATCTCTTTTAATGTTTACGAGCCAACTGTGATATACGATTTAGGAAATTCGGGTAGCAGATTGCTTCGCGTTCGTAATCCCAAAGCATTGCCTAAATCATATTGAAATGTAATTACGAAACAATTTCGTGTGTTACGTTTCAGATTATTGATACAAGTGAAATTAGTACATATCGAAAGAGTAACGTACCCCAAAGTGATATTTAATAATAGAGGATTCAAGTCAATTACCTTTATGGAAAACTTTGACGTACACAATTATTCTAATAATTTTCTGTCTAAAAATACATCCACAATCAAAGATCATGAACCTGATATTTCAATCGCAAGATCCACTCTAATACAATAATCGATGAGTTCAACGAAATCGCGTAGAAGTATCAAAACAAAATACATTTATATCGCTTCGATTGTTCCAGCGGTTCAACTTCGATCGTGTCCAACTTTGTTTCACGAAACAGCAACAATAGTGTTGATTTATCGTGGACATTTGTCGATTTGTATTCAGTTCACGTTTTGACCTCTGCTCAAAGGGTAAATATTTGGTGGAACACTCGGAAAAGTCTCAGTGAACAGATGACGATACGAACGATGATACACAGTGTCTAAAAAGTCGACGATTTCTGATCGTTTCGTGATTTAAAAATAATTCCGATAGAATTATTGTTCAATTTATATTCAAGAAAAAGTTAAACCAATCAATTAATAATAATCCTTTAAAAAAAACAATCAATCTATGTATATAAATATTATCCATTATACATATTTTATTATAATATATTAAATTTATTTATAAATTGACGTTTTATATTATATTTATACGTTTCTTATAATTAGTTAAATATTTTCATAAAAAAATTTCTTCATTATAATATAATCTCAGGTATCGGCAAACTCCGGCTTGCGGGCCAAATCCGGCCCACGGACTAAAAATTAAAATTAAACAAATTTAGAAAAATTTAGAATCAATTTAGAAATTCTCACCCTCAAAAAAAAAACTTATTTTTAAACTACAGTTACAAAAGTGTTTTTCAGGTTTTGATACAAATACAAAAAGAAATCCATATTTCAAAGTCCATTTAACTGTAACATACAATTGAGAAGCTTCTGTCAGACCCTCAATTGGAAGTGATTGTTTTCCAAAATTGAATATGTATTTTTTTTAAATTTATGTTGTTATCAATAGTATAGATTTGGTCAATAAAAAAAACGAAAAAAAAAATGTCTGTGGCGCTATTCAATAGTGCTTATTTACCTATATATAAAAATATTCTTTAAAATTAGATCTTGAATTTTCAAATAACTATTTTGAGTTCAATTAGTTCCAACTTTTTAATATATTGAGCCTGTTTTTCCGCTATTTGAGTAGAATTATATACAAATATAAATATCTTTGAGTGTGTTATCCGGCCCACCAAGTCTCAAATTTTTACTATTTCGCCATTTCCATAAAAAGTTTTCCAATCCCTGAATAACGTGTAAGTGGAATTTATTTCACACCATGAATTTATGTGAATTCGTGTATGATTTAAAGTAATAAAATTGTAACGATTGTAGCTGCACTAGATTGAATTAGTATATTGCTTGTGTTTTCATAATTTCTTACAATTTGATATGATCTACATAAATATCTATTCCCATTTAGAAAATAATAATTTCTTTTATGATATACATATTATAAGAAATGTGTTTAAAAAAGGTCCCGGAATAACTCTAAAATGTCAAATAGACTATTTTTAAACAAAGCATCAAACAATAATTACATTTTCGATCCGTAAAATTCTTATCTGCAATAATTCCTCGGCACTTCAGATTACATAATTTGCATCATAAAATAACGACTACTCAGACGAAGCAAGTAATTATTTCAGAAATTTTACATCCTATGAAAAAGGATTCATTAGCATTCCCATCATTCTGTAATAATAAACATTTCACAATATATTTTTGAAACAATTATTTGCGTTTGCAGAACGAATTCGAGTTTCGACCGAATTAATGTAAACGATCATTCATCTCCAAAAGCAGACTCAAGATTAATTAAATTGTATTGGTTGTGTCAAATTACGTCTAACGACGTCGTATAATTGATTGTCATCTGAAAAAAAGCAGAATTAATATATTTCGTCGTATTTTTCATAGTGACATAAAATACAAAGAACCATGCGATTTTCTTGTATGGACAAAATAATTTTTCCATTCAAAATTATCCCCAAACATACAATCGTTTTTTTTTTCGGTTATTGTACCATTTAATTTTAATACAAGGATGCTAAATAATTTATGAATATTAATTTTTCACTATTTTCAAAAATATTATCGATATCACAAGTTTGTTGTTAAAAACTTTATTAAATTATTGAATGTATGTACATGTCACCATCCATATGTATTATTAGTCCACGCATATTTGGACTGAAGTATTAGTTAATACATGGTTAACATACACGCGATATAAAATAATATTCAAACAAAATCAAATTGAAATAAATCAACATACGGATACGATACGATACAAAAATACACGGTGCCCAGAAAGGGTAAGTGCTTTTTCTTTTTATTTTACTTTTAAACTGCACTCGCCCTTCCTGGACACCAGTATAATACTATTTTAAACAATGTAATATTTAGAACATGCGCCACATTTGCCGCATATGTTATGAGGCAAATGTGGAAATTTTATATATGTACCTACTATATACCTATATATACGAATATAAAAAAATGCAATTTTTACTATCCGGAACTGAACTGATTCTAAATTGATAAAAAGTTGTTCAATGGATATCTTCAAAATACATGCCACTATGATAGCTAACACTACATCTCTGAAAAATGCTTTACACTGAAATGAAAAAATAATTATTCATTTTAGTGCTCATACAAATATAAAATAAGTTTAAATGATTATTATCATTAGTAATATTTAACAATATTAAGGTGAAAATTTATCTATTCATTACACTCTAAAAAATATAACTAACTATTTCAAAAAATGACGCATAGAATGCATTTTTTAATATTGCTGTTAACAAGTTCTTTGGTGAATATTAATTGTTATTAGACGGGGAATAAATATTTTTCTTTCCCAATTTTTTTACCAAACAAATTATGTTAGTATGTAGTAATCTACACAATTCATAATAATAAAAAGTTTTGGTGCTTTGCTAAATAAAATATAACTAAATAGTACTGAAAATAAAAGAATTTAGAATTACCTTTGCATGCCCATGATACACAAAGAGCCCATACATTTCCACTAAAAGCAATGAATGACGACTCATTGATAATCTGAACGTAATAAAAAATTATTGATGTAAATAATAAAAAAAAACACTTACAATTAGCCGAAATCCAAAGTATAAATGAAAATGCTTTAATGACGTTCGAAGAAAAATAATAACTTGTTCATTGACCGTTTTCCTTACAATATATGTATGTATATCTAAAAAAACATTACCGATTTTTTTTAATAATCGGTTATAATGAAATTCCTTCTGATTGAATTTGTAAAATACTCGCCACGTTAAAGTACTTTTTTCCATGAAACATTCGTTAATAGTGTATTTTTTACAATGACGAAATTTGGATTAAATAGTGTCGCTGATTTGTGCCGGACGTAACAGTTTGCAATTAGCCTCCGGTCAGTTCAGTCATTGACAATGCCATTGTGTTGTCGAATTTATTTTGGACATCAATAATTTTCATCCTTCTATAGATGAAAGGAATATAAGGAGCAGGATTGAGACGTCAAACTGTATTAAAAGAATATTGATGAAATATTTTGAATATCGTTGTCCCGAAGGTAAAATATATTTTTTATTTATATTATTATGAATATGATATTTATAAAATATTAAGAGGTTGAAAATTTTTGGGTTAAAAGAGCGTAAAACTGGTGTATTGTTGTTTTTTAATTTAATTTAATTTAATCATTTTATAAATAATTCTTCTCATTCAGATTATTATTCGAATTATAATAGATTATTATTTTCCTTTTGATGTTTATTGCGATTTTTTTTAAATTACTATTGTTCAATTGACTCATATTTACATAAAGTTGAATCAGTTGAATCAGTGCATATTTAAGAAAAACATAGTTTATTAAATTAAAAGAGACATCTGATCACTATTAATAAATCCTATTGTAATATTTTCTAGTACACAAAATCATATGAAAAAGATGAAAATTGTTTCATTTAAAAACGCATTATTTACATGTATTTGTTTATCGGAATTGATATCATGTGTAAATGCACAAAATGAACTGGAAAAAATAAAAGATTTATTTTCTAAACGACTATTAACAGAAATCGGTTTACATTTGCTGAAATCAAATGAAAATAATACAAAATGTATTGAAGATATTAGTTTGTGGTACGATGCATTGATTAGTCGAAAATCTCTATGGCCATTCCAAAGTAAGACTTTTCAGATGCTTGATTTTTCAAATATTGAAATTTTTGTTAAATAAATATTTTTACAAAAAGTGTTAGATTCATGGGGGAAAATTCCTTCTGGTATTTTCACGTTGAATTTAAATTCATTGGGACAATATGACGAATGTATCAATATAGAACATTCACGTATCAAAGGTAAATATTGTTTGGCTGAATTTACTTTTGATGCAAAACTTATTGGCTTCATGCAAAACTCGAATGAATCTGAGAACGGTTACCAACGGTAAATATATTTCTGACGATTTAAATTATCATTAATAAATTTCAGAAATATTAATTTTGATTTTGAAATTTAAGTCCTGGATTCATCAGTTTAATGTTTGAAGATGGTCTCGTTCACTATAAGAACGGCGTTTGTTTTCCTAAATCTTGCGATAGTGTCGAAATAGAAAAACTTTTTAAAATGATCTTTGACGTTGTCGATGTCAAACTCAATTTCACCATAAACGAGGAAAACTGTGTTACAAATGATCCGATAGTTTGGAGAAATATAGAATGGGTAGCCTTGTTAGTAAAAAAATTCTAAAATTAAATTCTGTAAATTAACAATGAAAATTAAATAAATTAAATATTGTATTTCGAATTTTTTCAGCGGAATTTTCATGTTAATCGCTTTACTTGTGATTATCAGCACGGCGTATGAATTACTGACAAAATTTTGGATGAACAAAGGTATCCTTGAATTTTTCACGGGCGTAGCTAACGGAGGGTCCATGGGGGGCCCTGCCCTCTCTAAATTTTAAAAATAATTGCAAACTTTACATGATTATGAGAATTTTGTCGAGATACATCACCTGACCGTGATATTATGTATATCTGAATAAATCGATGGAATGATTTGAATTTACGCCCATATTTACTTCAAAGAATAACGACAATATATTTGTATCGCATATACCTATATAAAAAGTTTTCTATTGCCTTCTTCCCCCCCCCCCTTAAAAATCCTGGCTAAAACCGTGGATTGAGATGAAACAAATTATTTTATGACATTTATCGTGCTTCAAAAACAAACGTTTCAAATCAGTAAATTATCCTAATTAACACAAAATTAATCTTTTTTTTTTTCAAATTATCATTTTACAGAGAGAAACCGTCGATGGCACGACTTAATGATTTCATTTTCCATGATACATAATACGAAAAGCATAACTTCACCAAATAAAAGTTCTAGAAACATAAAGTGCTTAAATGGTATACGATTTTTATCTATTTTATGGATTATCTATCATCATCGATGTTTATTTCAATACTTAATACCGGCTACGAATACTACTGATATGTTGAATGTTAGTTTTTGTCATAAAATTAATAAAAAATTGAAATAAATTCAAAATTTACTTACAATGATGCTTTTTATCTTCAGGTTGTAAAGAAAATATTGACTTCGACATTTTTGAGTGCACATATCGCTGTAGATACATTTTTTGTGTTAAGCGGCTTTTTGATGACTTACACTACATTTAACCGATTGAAGAATGGTATTTTACTCATCGAATTTCTATATTTTTAATTTAATAAAAAACATGAAAATCAAATATAATATATTTTATTACTTGTGGTCTAACATAAAAAATGTGTATAAGTGATATTTTTTAATTATAAATTTTTCAGGAAAATCATTCGAAATTTTGTCATTTTATAGACGTCGTTTAGTAAGAGTAACACCGGCTTTGGCCGTAATGGTATTATTTTATGTTAGTTTTTTCAAATACACGGGAGATGGTCCAATATGGAATTCGAAATTTGCAAAATCAGAGGTTTCATATTGTGAAAAATATTGGTGGTCTACATTACTCTATATTAATAATTATTACAATGTATTTGAAAAGGTATTTTATTACTATAATTACTAATATTCATATGCAACCTGTATTATACAAATATATTTGATAGGTTTAATAACGATTCAAATTTCAGTGTATGGGTCATACTTGGTATTTGTCTACTGATATGCAGTTATATTTTTTATCACCAATATTAATATATCCAATTCTTCGATGGAAAAAATTTGGATGGATCCATACTGCTATTTGGATATTGATTGCACAAATTAGTCGTTTTGTAATCGCATACTATTATCATTTTCAAGCTGCATTATTTCCATCGTATATATTTCATATGATCATAATCTGAATTAATTAAGAAAAATTAATGTTAATGTTAATTTTTTTGTTGAAGCGATGACGATAAAGAAAAAATGTATTTACAAACACACACGAGAGCAACACCTTGGTTGATAGGTTTTTTACTCGGTTATTTCTTGTATCTCAAATCAAAACTAAAATTAAATAAGGTGGTCTTGATCATTTATAAAAAAATAAAAACCTTTTTGGGAGATTGTTGTTTTTTTATTATTATTTATTTTTCAGGTGATTGTTGTAATACTTTGGATATTATGTTTGGCAATAATGGGTGTTATTGTCATCTCAACAGTTCATTTGCAAAAGTTTGACCGTGTCATCACTCATGCCGAAGATACATCATACATAGCTTTTGGCAGGAATGTATGGGCTCTTTGTATATCTTGGATAATAATTGCATGCAATTACGGATATGGAGGTAAAAATTTGTGTTTTTTTCAATCAAGTTAAATTGTTTTTACTTTTCATCAGTGATAAATCTTTAATTAATTTTTTTACTTAATATTATATAAACTGATTAAAAAAATATATTTGATTAAAGAATATTCAATATAAACTAAATATTATTTCCAGGTCCAATAAATTGGTTCTTGTCTTTAAGAATATGGGAAATATTAGGAAAATTAACATTTTCTATTTATTTAGTACATATGCCAACATTGTTCATGCAGTTAGGTTCAATTAGAAATGCAGTATATGTGTCTTTCTCTGGAGTGGTTAGTTGGTTAATTCAGTTTGTAGTATGCAAACATTTTTTTCTAATACATACGCAATTTTTTTTTACACGTATTCAGTTTAATTAATATTAGTTCTACAACTTATTTTTGTACGTGAATTTTAGGTCAGAGCATTTTTCGCCGACGTCATCATTGCAATAATGGTTGCATATCTTTTGATGATATCAATCGAACTACCTTTTATAAATCTCGAATCAGTTATATTCCTGAAAAGTAAATATCATATATCTAATTTATATGTAACATATACAGAATATTTTTCTAAGTATTTCTAACACATGAATTTTCAGAAAAAAGTGTGAAATCTTCTGTAATGAAACTATCTACTCCAGAGATTATTGAAAAATTTTCGAAACCTTCGTGACATAAATCGAAAATTTAATAGGTTTATATAGTTTCATCTATTTTTTATAATATTATGTATAAGTACGATTTCTTTTACACTATTAATTTATATGAATTTGTGAATGATCCAAATTAATAAAATTTTTACGTTCATATTTATAATAGTTGCGCTAGCGTGAATTATGTATGTTAATTTGGTTTTCATATATTTAATATTATCTACATTAATGTTTATTTTGTAGTATATTTTTACTAGACATTTTTCAATTAATTTATTTAATATTTTATATACATTTTATGAACAAACTTAAAATGCTCCAGAATAACTCAAAAATGTTACATAAACTTTATTATTTTGACATAAAATATCCAACACTAATTACAATTTTGATCCATAAAATCCTTATCTGCAAAAATTTTCCTTTAATTGTGAATACAAAATTTGGATCATACAAATAACGACTACTCAGGCAAGTATTTATTTCAGAAATTCCACATTGAATGAAAAGGAATCCATTAACATTTCCATCGTTTCATCATTTCTATTATTTCCATTCAACTTTTCACATTATATTATATTTTTTTAAACAATTACTTGCACTTACAGACGAGTTCGAGTTTTGATCAAATTTACATACATATATTAACGTTTATTTATATCCAAAAGCAACCTTCCAAATTAAAAAAAAATATATATTGTTTCTTTCAAATTGCGTTTAACGATGCCACACATGGCCCCCACATCCTAAAACCGAGCCTGGGCCAAAAACTTTATTGAAACTCCCTCTTTTTACCGATTTTATTTTTTTTCAAGCTTTTCATTAGCTTGCGGACTAATAATACGCAATTATATAATACTATATTAAATCATCTTTGCCACAAGGCTGGAGGAATTTATTCGTTTAATTTCGAGTTTAATAAAGGCGACAGATATTGACAACTTCGACGAACGCCATATCATATTACCTTTTCAGAACATAGCACTATTGTATTAATTGAAAAACCAAAGTCGACACATAAATATTAAGTTATCTTCAAAATTCTCAATATTTAATTATAAACGGTTTGTGAATCACCGAAGGCCTAATTTTTTAACAATTTATTACAGTAGAACCTCAATTATCTGGACTAAACGGGGATTGAGATGGTTCAGATATCAGAAAATCCAGATAATCGAGACAAGGAAAAAATCAAAAAATTAAAAATTAATCAATATCGAATGTTTGTTGTTAAAAAATTTATTCAATTATTGAATGTATACATATAATTAAATAAATTACATTATCAAGTGATATTACAAGGATTTTGAAAGGTTTTCAACAGCTCCTGGCGTAGATAATTTCATTTCAATACATCTTACTTTCTTTTCTGAAAATATTTATATGTATTAGAGGTATTCATAATTATTTAAAATACATACATACATATATAAAAATATGGTTTTTACTTCTCGGAAATATAACTGATTCTAAATTAATAAAAGGTTGCTCAATAGACATCTTCAAAATACATGCCACCATTATAGCAATAATTACATCGCTGAAATATGCTTTAAACTGGAATTGAAAAATAATGATTACTTTTGTGTTCACACAAATAAAAAATAAGTTTAAATGATTGATATCGTTAGTAATATGTAACAATATTATGGCGAAAAATTATGTATACATTACGCTCTAAAAACTACAACAAACCAATTCGAAAAATGACGCATATAATGGATTCCTTAATACTCCTGCATTTATGTGCAATGTCTGTATGTGTACTAAATAAATGCAAAATGCTAATTTCCCCATTATTTCCCATATTCTTAAAGATAACCACCAATTAATTGGACCTGAAAACATATATTAATCTTTTAGTTCTTTAGTGAGAATTAATTTCATTATTATTAGACGGGAAAAAATATTTTTCTTTTCCAATTTTTTACCATACAAATTATGCAAATACGAATTAAAAATGTACACAGTTCATATTAATAAAAGGTTTTGTTACTATGTTAAAGTTAAAATATTACTGACGATTAAAGAATTGAAAATTACCTCCATAGCCATGAGTACATGCAATTATTATCCAAGATACACAAAGGGCCCATACATTTCTACTAAAAGCAGCGTATGATGTATCTTCGAAATGATTGACTACACGGTCTAAGTTTTGCAAATGAATTGTTGAGAAAACAAGAACACACATCGTTGTCAAACTTAAAATCCAAAGTATCATAACAACCACCTAAAACAACATATAACATGTTATAACTTCTTCAAAAAAATTATATTTTTATGTTTTGTATTGTTTAATAATAGATCAGGTTTACTTTATTTATTTTCAGTTTAGATCCAGATTTCAGATGCAAAAAGTAACCGAATAAAAATCCTATTAACCAAGGTATTGCTCTAGTATGTGTTCGATAATAAAATTTCCTTTTATCAATATTGCTTCAACGAAAAAATAAATATTAAAAGATTTATGTTATGTAAATATTTTTGATTATAATTTAAAAAATACATAATATATGTACAATGGTAATATAGAAGCTCTAAAAAAATCGTGATACGCAATTCCATATTGAATAATCTGTAAAACCAATATCCAAATGGCAGTATGGATCCACCCAGCTCTTTTCCAGTGCAAAATTGAGTATATCAATATCGGCGATAATAAATATAAATGCATATCACTAGACAAATACCACGTATGTTCCATACACTAAAATTAAAAAATCATGAAAGCTATTGAGTATATTTTTATACACAATATAATACGTGTTATATAAATATCGCTAATCAAAATAAAAAATTACCATTTCCACTATATTATGATAATTATTTATAAAGAATAATGTAGACCACCAGGACGTTTCACATTTAGAAACCTCTGGTTTTACAAACACCGATTTCCATACTGGACCATCTCCCATATATACAAAAAAACTAACACAAAATAATAACATTGCTGCCAAAGCAGGTATTACTCTGACAAATCGATGTCTATAAAATGAGAAAACGTTGAATGATTCGCCTAAAAATTAGAATCAAATAATTTTGATCATATTATATTTAATACACTTTTTATAAATTAGACTACGTTATGATATTTTTTTAGTAGAGAAATATTAAAAATATATTTATCAAATACCGTTCTTTGATCGGTTAAATGTAGTGTACGACATTAAAAGACCACTCAAAACGAGAAATGTGTCTACTGAAAAATTTGCTGCCAAAAATATCCAAGCAGAGTTCGTCTGCAAAATCTGAAGTCAAAAAACAGTTTTCCTTGTCAAATTGCAGCAATCACTATAACTAGTTTATTTTTGAGGTAAAACAACTCACAGTTGGAATATCAGTTAAGTTTGTCATTGGCGCTAAGCGTACAATATTACATCTATGTACTAAGAGGACCCATAAAACAGATGTAAATCTTAATCCATTTAGACACCTTAAGTTTTTTGGACTTTTATTAGCAGAAATCATTTTTTTCATATTATTCCATACAGAAAACGAAATCATTAAATCGTAATAACGACCACTTCTCTCTATGATAATATGACAGAATGAAATGTTCAATTATTTATTCACTAGAATATTATATTTTACTGTATTTTAATTAATACTTTTTCAAAATTCAAAAAAATCATATATAAATTGATTATTAAAAAAACATTGCATAAAACATGATTAATAAACGACAAAATACTTTCTTTAATCCTAATCATACCTTTCTTTATCCAAAATGTTGTCACTGAGTCATATATCGTACTTGCAATTACGAGTAAAGCGACAAACATAAAAATAGCACTGAAAATATTCGATATAATATACATTTAAAATTTTCATTATCAGTTTTTAAAAGTTCATCACTTACAGAGCTACCCAATCTATATTTTTCCAAACTACTGGATCATTTGTTTCACAATTTTCTTCATCTATTGTGAAGTTGAGCTTGACATCAACAACGTCAAAGATCGATTCCAAAAGATTTTCCATTTCAACACTCTTACAGGATTTAGGAAAACAAATGCCGTTCTTATAATGAATGAGACCATCATTAAACAATTGATCGGTGACTTCAGGACTTGAATTTCAAAATCAAAATTAATATTTCTGGAACTCATTGATAATGATTTAAATTATTAGAAAAATCTTCACCTTTGGATGCCTTTTCCATACACATTTGAGTTTTTCGTGAAATCAATAAGTGCAAGATCAAAAGTAAAATCAGCTAAACAATATTTACCTTTGATTCGTGAATGTTCTATATTGATACATTCGTCAAACTGTCCAAGAGAATTTAAATTCAACGTGAAAATACCAGCGGGAATTTTTCCCCACGAATCTAACACTAACAATGTCGTCAAAATGTAAATTTATTTATTCAATGCGAATTTCGTAGTGTGATTAATTAAACAATGAAAAATTCTTACTTTGGAATGGCCAAAGAGATTTCTGGCTTTTTAACGCACTGTACCATAAACCTATATCCTTGATGCATTTTGTATCGGTTCGATTAGATTTCCGTAAATGTGAACCAATTTCCTTTAGGAGTCGTTTAGAAAATACCTCCTTAATTTTCTCTAATTCATTTTTTTCTGCATTTACATATGATATCAATTCCGACATACAAATGCATATCAATAATGCAATTTTTAACGAATCGATTTTCATATTCCTTGTGTGATTTTGTATTCTACAATGTTATAGAAAAAATATAGTATTTTTGCTTTAGAAGTGATTTATATATGTAAATATATTTTTTAATTTCAATAAATTACATTTTTCTTGAATTTATCTCTAAATACCGTTCACTCAATTTTTTCGGTAAGTCTAAAAGAATATTTTCGCAATTACATTATAATTTGGAATCATTTCAAATGAATTGAAATTAAAAAAAATGTACAGAGGCTTCCCAAAAAAAAACAAAGTTAATAACTGCACTTAAAAAAAATTATTTAAAACATTTATTTTCCAAAATTCCAAAATATTTAAGACTACATAGTAGAATTGTTATGAAAAAAAACAGTCCGGAAAGATTTTTATTATCATTATACTTTTTACACTTCAAATTCAACGTTTCATACTTCAAACTCAATAAAGCTTAAAAAATTTAATTTGAAGTGTAAAAACTGTATAGTATGGGAAACAATTTAAAGATGATTTTTTTTACCTTCGATTTAACAAGAACGATTCATTAAGTTTGACTATTTTATCTTTCTCCTTATGCCTGGGTAATTTGTAAATAGTTACAAAAATTATAAATGTCTAAAATTAACCAAATTATGACTGAACCGATTGTAGGCCGATCGCAAACTGTTACGATTGAACCGGGTTGTGTCGTTTTTTTTTAAATTAATTTTAAAATTAAAAACAAAAACTTAATATGACAAAAATCACCACACATAAAAATAATAACGACTAATAAACCAAGGCCAGTTAGAAGGCCCTTTTGAAATTATGAACTTTGAATGGAAAGTTATCGAGAAAAACATGTGGTATTTCGTACTTTTTATGTCATAACAAACTTTTTTTAAACATAAGACGGTCATATACTCATCTTTTTATAAAATATTTTTTATCACATTGTTAGACAAGTATTCCAAATATATTTTACATTATAAATATTACATATTACAATATATTAACATCATTAAAAAAATGTAATTTTTTTTTTCAGAACGCACAATTGTATAAAAAGAAAAATGAAGAATAAAATCTATTCTAATATTTCATGTTTGTATCAAAATAATTATAATATTTATTATATGTGCCCTTAATTATGATAGTGGTCTAAGTCCACGTCCGATCATTTCTTGACATTTAAAGGTTTGCGTTTGAAGTGATTAAAAATATGTTTCTATTATACGATGCCATGTTTTACAATTTATTTAGTCTACTGAATTTATATTTTTTTCAACATATAAATTTAGCATGTAACTTATAAGGAAATAAATTTTTTTAACTTATTTCCTGCTATAATTCTCAATTAGGAAAATTATCTATTTTGCTCTACAATTGGTTTTGTTTGGTTAAATTTATAAAATGATAACATATTTAGGTTTAAAAAACTCTAGAGTGTATTTTCAAAATAAAAAAAAACAGGTTTATTTTGTTAATTTGAAGTGCTAAGCGAAAAAAGTGAAAATTTTTAGGAAAATCATAAAACGGAAAAATGCGATTTTTCAAAACTAATTTTATTGTATTGTTTCTTCAAATTATAAATTTATATTTAGTACATAGCTAGCTTATAAACTATAGTAATCGCTAGTAATTGGCTATTAGAAAAAAATCACCACAGTCAAAGATATTGATGTTTTTATCTGTTCGCATGTAAAAAACGTAGTTTCTGACGTATATTATATAATAAAAATAGCTCATTGTGTCAAATTTTACAAATAATAACATATTTAGATTGAAAAAACTCTAAAGTATACTTCTAAAAAAATCCATGTTTATTTTGTAAATTTGAAGTAATAAGCAAAAGAAGTAAGAATTTGAGATAAATTTAAAATGGAAAAATCCAGTTCTTAAAGTCTTTTTTTTATTGTTTCTTTAAATTTTAAGTTGATAATTAGTACATACGTAGTTTATAAGCTACAGCAACCGCTATTAATCTTTTATTAGAAAAACATTGTTATAGCCAAAGATATTGACGTTTTTATCAGTTCCCATTTGGAAATCGTGGTTCATGTCATACAAAAAAAAACTCATGTAAAATTTAGTTGTACTTGGTAAATTTTTAAAAATATCAACATATTTAGACTTTAAAAACTCTGAAGTATACTTCTAAAAAAATAGATATTTTTTTTAAATGTATATACATTTGTTATCTAAATTTGAAATTTAGTAAATAGCTAGTTTATAAGCTATAGTAACTGCTAGTAATCGGTTATTAGAAAAAAAAAATTTAACCAAAGATATTGAAGTTTTTGTCAATTCCAATTTGGAAATCATGGTAGTAATGCCATATGAAAAAAGCTCATTATGTAAAATTTTATTCTAATTCAGTTGATTCAGTTTAGTGTGTTAAAAACGACAGTATAATTAATATTATGACAAAAAATATTTTTTAGAAAATAAATTTTAGAACAACGTATCTTTCACTGAATATATCTTTTCCAATTTTTCAACATTTTAATTTTTTCACATTATATTAGTTTAAGATTACGTACCGCGAAATAATAAAAAAAACTCTTTTTTTTTCATTATTGTGACTTAGACCACTTTCATAATTATGGGCACATATAATAATTATTTCGTCGTAGAAGATTTTTTTTTCTGAAACTGAATTTTCTAATTTTTCTTTGACGAGATTTGAGTTAAAGCAAGTTAAAAGTTTTGGCCGTGTTTCCAGGGTTTGGTTGGTGAATCTTTTCAGTAATTGTTTGACTGCGTGACAACTTCCAAAAACTTAGAGAAAATCCCATGTCGTTGCATTGGTGAATTCGGGTAATGTGCCGAACGGCCCTGCTATCTTTCGTCGAATTTCGTTCCTAAGGCATCTTTACAAATTAATTGAGAGGATTATTATCAATGGATTGATACTGGTTTTGGATCCTCTATTAATACTCCATCAGGATGGTTTTCGTCTCGGTAGATCATGTTCGGGTCAGATATCTTTTTTTTTTTTTTTTTTCATGTGTTGTCATTGGTTGTGGTACCTGGACTAGTCCATTATCCGCATATAAAGGAACATCATGAGACAATGGGTGCTATATAGCGAGATTTATAGGTAGGAAGGGAAGGAGGGCCGATCTCAAACTCGCAACCGCACACAGTCACTGGCCGCGTCGATCGCCGACGACCTCGCGCAATATTTGTCACAATAATCGCGGCGTCGCACATACAATTCGTGCGGCGGTCGACAGAGCGAGAGAATTCGGAACCATTTATTGGAATCGTCTCATTAATGAGAGATTAAACTCTCATTTTCGAGTCAAATGGTTAAATACCCAATTTGAGACGATCGGGTAGTTGTTAAAAACGGAGGCCACTCTGGCCATCCCCGTGGCTTGAACCATCATCCTTACGAATGACAATCCATGCAGCGTTACCGCTGCGCCACGGGCTGGCTGGTCAGATATCGAATTTGATCCAGCATATTAAGGATGAGTACGAACTGATCACTTATCTACTGCATATAATACTGTTAAAGACCTCGTAAAAAATTTTTTTTTAAAGACCGCAAAGGGCTTAAGAGCCCATAAGAGCTCATAAGAGCTTACTTGAATAACTGTATACGAGTACCATGACTAGAAACTGATATTACATCATATTATCCACTTCCAAATATTCCAAATAAAATTTCTAATGAAACGTCAATACTCTCAATAAATAAAATAAATCAGTTTTACAAGTTTATTATTCAGAATTACATTGATAAATTAAAATATAGGTATATCTATAAATAATAAAAAAAATTACGGAATTGCATTAATTTGTTAATCTAATTCTATCACGAAAGTTTCGTTGACATTTCAACACCTCTTGGTGAAGATGATTCATTATTAATACCTTTAACTGATTTTTCTAAAAACAAACATATACATTAGAAACATATAAAACTATTTTAGACATAATATATTGATTAAAAATGATTTTTTTACTTTTCTTGAATATGACTGATTCTAAATTTGCGAATGGCAGCTCAATCGATATCGTCAAAAGATATGCAAATATAATTGTAAAGATTAAATCACTAAAATACTGCTTATACTGAAATATACAGATAAAAATTCAATTTGTAATAATATACATATGTATACATTATTAAAAAAATTATTATTTCTAACATATATTTATAACAGAACTCATTAAAAATTTATTGAAACATAAGATGCTGAAAATCTTAACGAACCAATTCGAAATTTGACAAATAAATAGCATTCCTAGTTACACCTGCCTGTACATGTATTGTAAATATATGTACTAAATACATGGTGAATGTTAATTTTCCCATTATTTCCCATATTCTCAGCGATAAAAACCAATTAATCGGGCCTGGAAACATATAAATAATATTTTTTAAGTTCGTTGGTGAATACAAATTTTATGTTTTTTTTTCAGCACAGATTTTCGAATAGTAAAGTTATTATCAATTTTTTTTCCTTTTCAATTATATAATGTGGGTGTGAATTAAATATTTACAGATTCATACCAATGAAAAGTTTTTTTGTTTGCTAAAATTAAAAAAAATATTAAATCGTACTGACGATTAAATAATTGAGGATTACCTCCATAGCCATGAGTGCATGCAATTATTATCCAAGATAGACAAAGAGCCCATACATTTCTACTAAAAGCAACATATGATGTATCTTCTATATGAGTGACAACATGATCAAACTTTTGCAAGTGAACTGTTGAGATGACAATAACCCACATCGTGGTCAAACTTAAAATCCAAAGTATCATTACAACCACCTAAAACAAAAATATCTCAAAATTTTACTTATTTCTTGGAAAGATTTGTGTAATTATTTTTTGTATTTTTTCGTAATCAATTGAGTTTACCCTATTTATTTTTAATCTAGATCCCGATTTTAGATACAAAAAGTAACCAAGTGAAAATCCTATTAACCATGTTGTCGCTCTTGTGTGTGTTTGAAAGTAAAATTTTGTATTGGCTTTATTTCTTAAAAAAAAAAATTATATAATACCATAGATATATTATTAATATTTTAAATTACAATAAAGCAATAATGCATACTGAAGTATTAAAGCTGCTCGTATATGATATTGGTATGCAATTACATATTGAACAATCTGTGCAATAATTATCCATAAAACAGAATGGATCCACCCAAATCTTTTCCAGCGCAGAATTGGATATATTAATATCGGCGATAAAAAATATAATTGCATATCACTGGACAAATACCAAGTATGACCCATGCACTAAAATTCGGAAGTTCAAAGGAGTCATCAGCGTTTTCGAAAACGTCACTTTAAGTGCATAGTTGAAAAAAATACCATTTCATAGGGATTATAATAATTGTTTATGTAGAGTAATGAGGACCACCAGTATTTTAAGCAATGAGAACCCTCTTTTTTAAAAAATATTGATTTCCATATTGGACCATCTCCCATATATTCATACAAACTAACAGAAAATAATAACAATGTTGCCAAAGTAGGTGTTATTCTAACTAATCGATGTTGATAAAACAAAAAAATGTTGAAAGATTTACCTGAAAATTGGAATAAAATAATATCATTTATATCTAATAATTTCCAAAAGTTAAAACTCAAGTTTTTTTTTATTGACCTTTCCTTAATATATGTAATGTTATATAAGCCACTAGAAGACCACTCATGACAAAAAATGTGTCTACTGCAAAAGCACTGCTTGAAATTATCCAAACGGAGGTCTTCTGGGTGTACTGAAATTAATATATAATTATCCTTGTTAAATTGTACAAATAATCTTGACTAGATACATAAGTATAATATTACTAGTAGATTCGGTCTACGCCAGCCCTCAACCACTAAAGTGCGCGCTCGAGGTCAGTGCTGCGGGCCTCGATTTGTAGGCCCTATGGGCCTACCTCCCTCTCACCCCCCACCCCCCCTTGTGAACCCACTAATATTGAGTTTTAAAAATTAATTTAATTTATTTTTTTTTAAATTATATTTTGAAACTATTTATTATTTTAATGTAATTTATTGAAACGAAGTCTGAAAAATATACGATACCCCGTGATAAAAATGTAAATTGATGATGGCCGTGACCAATCGTGTTATGTAAGGATTGCGCTCGTTTTGACAATTCATACATTTGAATTCGTATTTCGATAAATCGATACAAGGATCATATAATAAGTCAAACTGCCATAATACAATCATTAATTCATTGATTTAATATTGTTATTATTCTAATTGTCGTCGCCCACTGAACCACGCGAGGACCGCCCAAGTGGTCCGCTCGAGCGGTCCTCGCCGCTTTTTTCAAGCTTCACTCAAATACAATATTGCGCTTTATAGAATACGAATTAAAACCTACATTTGCACTCCATACTCCGCTTTCGAAAATAATTCAAATATAGGTTTTAATTCGTATTCCATAAAGCGCAAAATTGTATCTTTGGTTAGATTGATTCCGCGAACGAGGTCGACGCCTAAGCTCCGCGCGAGGACCGCCAAAATATGGTTTCTCCAATGGGCTAAATACTGCCTTCGCGTCGGAAAAATTACGATAAATCAATATAAACATCATTTAACACGGAAAAATACGTAAGACCACTCACGGTGATGGTAACAGGTATGCATGAGTAAAACTTTCTGAAATTGAATAATTATTTCTTATAGTTTCAGGGTGCAAATTAACGGAAAGATAATTAAAAAAATCCATCACGTACAATTTTTTAGAAATCTTAATAAATGCTACTCAAATACCAAACTGCTATTATAAAAATTTTTACTTTCCGTATCTACTTAACTTGAGAGTAGTTATCAAAAATATGTAGTAAAATGTGAATCAGTGTCATTTTAAATATCATTTATAATAGCACTTGAACGTGATAAAATAAACGTAATTTGTTTGTCGATGAGAAAGTAGTTTACTTTTCAAACTGGCTTCAAGATTGTGAAATTGTAAGAATTCACCACAACGTTTTTGTTATAATTGTGGAAAATGTATCAAAAAGAAACAACGGAAGAATATAACAAGATTTGTGGAAAACATCTATTGTGCTTATTTTGGTATTATTATTGCAAATCAGGACAAGCTATGGACCCCCACCATATGTGTTCTACTTGGTTCTAGGACAAGAACCCCCTGGACAAGTACTCCCTGGACAAGTACCCCCGACAAGTAACCCCTGGACAAGTACCCCCGTACAAAGTACCCCCCTTTAAATCAACCCCACGGACATTAACCCCTCATGAAAAACCCCCGGATTTGAATTAAAATCAGCATTTTATATATAAATGATAAATAAAAAACAATAATAACAATTAATCACCCGCCACGGATAAAAATTACATAAAAATCTTATAATACTAAAAAAAAATAATAATAATAATATTTTTATCGATAAGAGCCCACCATCCCGCCTGTTACATGCACCCCACTCTATGCCAGCTTCCTGAGCCGGCTTAGCTGGGTACCAGCAACACTAGGCGAAACTACGGGCGCCACATTTACATTTATTGGGAACTTTACATTTAATTTTAACTAAGCAATCGCGAAGGACTGCTTTCCGGGGGGCATACGGAATGCCAGGCGAGGAAAATTTAACGAAATATGTCTTTCCGCGAACTGACCCTCTTAGCGAAGGTGCAGAATGCACGAAAGGCGAATTTCGAGGAAACGAGGTCTATATTGGAAGTAGGCAAGCGGTCGGGGAACCCAGAAAACAAGTCCTTTCTTTCATTTTCTGCCAGAGAGCAAGACCACAGGATATGATCCCCACAGGACATTAACCCCTCATGAAAAACCCCCGGATTTGAATTAAAATCAGCATTTTATATATAAATGATAAATAAAAAACAATAATAACAATTAATCACCCGCCACGGATAAAAATTACATAAAAATCTTATAATACTAAAAAAAAATAATAATAATATTATGTATATATGTTACATTGTGACAAAAACTCACGTTTATTATATCAGGAACATTTATAATCGGCGAAAATCTCATGATAACTATATATCGATGTCCTAAAATGATCCATATGATAGATATAAATCTTAGGCCATTTAAACATTTTATATTTTTAGAACTATTGCTAAAAGATGTTATTTTCTTCGTATTACTCCATATAGAAAATGAAATCAATAAGTCATGGCAACGCCCAACTTTCTCTGCAAAATTAAAAAAAGCTTGAATATACTATAATATTGTACATTCGAATTGACAAAAAAGTTATTTTCTTAAATAAATATTTTATATCTAAAAATACATCCAAATAATATATAAAAAAGACATTTAATATGTTTTAATTAAAAAATATAATATGATAGACTAGGATTGTCCAAACGGTCGTCTCGGGGCCAAAACGGCCACCGGTGTTCGCGCGAGTGGCCCCCACGTTTCACATAGCGCTTTGACATAACAATTAGCTCTCTTTTCACGAATTTGGTTCTAATTTGAGGAACATTAGTGTTCTTTTTTCGAATTATTGAAGAATGGCTTTTTTAAATAAATTCTAATCAAAATATATGTATTTTATTGTAAAATTTAAAAAGGGTGTAAATCGGTGATGCCCGTGATTGATCGTTTTTTTTCAAGCTTTTTATTATTTATATTCAGATTACTCCCGCAAGCATGACATTTCATTTGTTCGATTATTTATTTCGATGAAATTCGCATTCTTCTCAAAAATATTACGATAAATCAATCCAAGAATCATATAATAAGACAAACAGCCAGTAAAATATATCACGACAGTAAAAAAATGTCGGAAAAAACGCAAGTAAATTTTTCGATTTTATCAATTGGCAGCTGTCGAAAAATGGTTCACACAAAACACATGCGTATGCGCCCATAAACAAACAGCATTTATTCCAAAATGTACTTATCGACATAGTTATATAATGGAAATAAATAATTTTAAATTTTTTTTAATTTACAACAACTGTAATTTTTAAATTTGTAAATGGTCCCCGATGTTTGTACATTTCAGATTATGTGGCCCTCGCATGCCGAAATGTTGGACAAGCCTGATATAATCATATACGTAATAAATAGTACCTTTTTCTATCCAAAATCTTGTCACCAAATCATATGCCGTACTTACAATCATAAGTAAAACAACGAACATAAAAATACCACTGAAAATATTCAAAATAATATGTATTTATTTTCAAATTTTTATTATTAATTTTTAAACGTATCACTAACAAAGCTATCCAATCCATATTTTTCCAAATTACTGGATCATTTGTTACACAATATTCCTCATCCATTGTGAAGTTGAGCTTGACATCGACAACGTTGAAAATCATTTCCAAAAGATTTTTCATTTCAACACTTTTACAGGATTTAGGAAAACAAACACCGTTTTTATAATGAATGAGACCGTTTCTAAACATTAGATCGATGAATCCAAGACTTAAATTTCAAAATCAAAATTAATATTTCTGAAACTCATCAAAAATTATTTTAATCATTAGAAAAATGCTTACTTTTGGTTGCCTTTTTCAGACACATTCGATTTTACAATGAAGCTAATATCTGCCGAATGAATGGTAAAATCGGCTAAACAATATTTACCTTTGATTCGTGAATGTTCTATATTGACACATTCGTCAAACTGTCCGAGAGAATTTAAATTCAACGTGTAAATACCAGCGGGAATTTTTCCCCACGAATCCAACACTAACAATAACGTTAAAATATAAATTTATTTATTTAATGCTAATTTCAAATTTAAAAACGAAAAGTTTTACTTTGGAATGGCCAAAGATATTTTTGGTTTTTTAATGCATTGTACCAAAAATTTATATCCTTGATGCATTCTGTATCGGTTCGATTAGATTTCCGTAAATGTGAACCAATTTCCTTTAGAAGTTCTTTAGAAAATACCTCCTTGATTTTCTCTAATTCATTTTTTTCTGCATTTACATATGATATCAATTCCAACATAAAAATGCATATCAATAATGCAATTTTTAATGAATCGATTTTCATATTCCTCGTGTGATTTTGTGTTCTACGATGTTATAGAAAAAAAAATAGTATTTTTGTATAGTATTAATTTCAATAAATTACGTTTTTCTTGAATTTATCATTAAATACTCTTCAGGCAATTTTTTCGTTATGTATGAAAGAATGTTGAAATAAAAAGGCGAACAAAGGTATTCCTAAAAAATAATTAATAACTGAACTTAAAAAAAATTATAATTTTTTTATTTTTCAAAATATTTAAGACTTAGTTGAATTTTTATAATAAAAAAAACAGTCTCAAAAGATTTTTATTATTACCATAATTTTTACACTTCAAATCCATCGTTTTAAACTTAAAATTCAACAAAGTTAAAAAGCGGAATTTGAAGTGTATAAACTGTATAATACGCAAAGCAATTCAAACATGTTTTTTTTTTACCTTCGATCAACAAGATCAATTCGTTAAATATGGTTAGATTGTTCGATCTTGCTTCTTATACTCGTGTCATTTGTAACTATAAAAATTATGATACTAACTAAACTAACTATCTAAAACTAACAAAATTATGACTGAAGCGATCGTAGGCCTATCGTGAACTGTTGATATTGGACTGGGTTGTGTCATTTTTTTTTAATATTAATTTAAAAATTAAAAACAAAAACTTAATATCAAAGAAATTACCACACATCAAAATAATAACGACTACTAAGCCAAGGCCAGTTAGAAGACTTTTTTAAAATTATGAACTTTGAATGGAAAGTTATTGAGAAAAACATGTGATGTTTCGAATTATTAACTGCTTTTTATGTCATAAACTCATAACGTACTTTTTTTAAACATAAGACCGTCAAATATTTTTTATCACATTTAGATAAGTATTCCACATGTATTTTGTAATGAAACGACAGAGACGTAGCTAAGATATTGTATTATTTTGCTTCCGGGGTCAAATTATTATTGTATTATACATTTTTTTCATATTTAAAAAGAAAGTTTGAAATTTTGTGAATGAAAGAAGTGCTGATTTAAAACAACATATCATTGTAAATTATTGAAAATTATTTTGTTTTCGTTTTTCATTGATATATTATGGAATGATCTAAACAAAAATTTGTATAATGGAATTTTTCAAATATTTATCATCAACAACATAAAATAAATTTGATCTGTCAAATAAATAATTTGCGTGGTGGTGCATGACACATCCAAATATTATAATTTTTTTCAATCTGCAAAAAGTAATTAATGGTTCTTATACGGATTTCAATAGAATTTTTGGACAATATTTCGTTATAAATACCAAAAACCAACTGGGGCGCCAATAGCCAACGTTGTAAAATCTTGCATCTATATTTGCTCTAGGGAATCCAATTCTCCGGGATTGCGGTACTGGAAATTTCCGATCCCGGGATCCCGGTGTTAGCACCAGGAAATTAAATGTATGAGTTTTTTTATTGAATATTTTTGTGTTTATTAAAAAAATATATACTTAAAATATTTGTAATAATAATAATATATGTATAATAAAACACAAGTATAAATTAAAAAAAATAAAAGAAAAAAAAATACAATACACAACATTCGCGTACATATACATACTAATATTTGGATATTATTATATGTATTTGTAATTTTTATTATATAATACTGAATTTAATTATTATTTTCAAAATAAGATCGAAATAAACTCAAAGTTCTTGAGGTTTCACTGTCCAACGATGATCTTGTTTTAGTCACGATTATTACGCATGCTGAAAAAATACGTTCAGATTACACACTAGTGGGTGGTATGGAGCTTAAATTGTAATAACAAGTTTTGAGATTTGCTCTACGCTTACCATCAATTCCAAAATTTTTTAAATATATTTTTTTTATTTTTAAATCATATTTTTAAATAAATTTCTGCCAGCACCGTAATCCCGGTATTGAGACTAGTTTCAGCACCGGGATTCACGGTATCAGAAAACGCCGGGATCCTGGAAAAGGATTCCCGAATCTGCTTAATTGAATTAATTGAATAAAGTTACAAACAAATAATGTATTATTTGAAAAGGAATTTCACAACCTTCACAAAAAGGAGGTAGAATTTTCTTTCATACTTTCGTAGAATTTCGGATCCTTTTCGTGATGATAACATCCACTGATTAAAAATTAGACCTGCATGAACACATAGCCATTCAAGTTTCCTTCAGATCGAATGGTAAGCTTATGAACGAAACTTCCATAAATACATCGTTTACATTATACTTGTCATGCATACAGAAGTTAATCTTTAAAATATTTAAATATATATACATATATATATATATATATATATATATATATATATATATATATATATATATATATATATATATATATATATACACCCGTGTGCACTGAAATATTGACACCCTCTATACGCTTGGTTTTATAGTTCCGTTTAGACTATAAGGTTTTAAGTAATATTTTTGTGTCATACAAATTTATAAAGCTAAAACATTTCCTTTAATTAGACATTTGAAAAAATTCAAATTTAATAGAAACATTTCAGTCAAATAAAAAAAAATAAAAAAACACATCGAATTACTGTACTGCGACATTGAGTCCCATGTTGGTAATTTTCGAATATTTCAATGTAATTGATGTTTTATGATTATTTTTTATTTTTTTTCAGATTTTATGATATTTTAGATAGGATTCAATAAATAAAACAACTAAAATAAATTTTTAATATTTAGTAAAATGACCTTTATTCAAGCTTTTTTATTAGCTTGTTTTTAATAACTTCAATAATTCTTTTTGGTAAGCTTTGATACAAATTATTTATTAAACTTAGATTAATATTGTTCCACACATTTTCAATTTGCTCTTTTAACTCTTTTATGTTCCTTGCCTCCTTGTGTTGTAGCCTTCTTTTCATAATCGCCCAGATATGTTCTATGATATTTAAGTTCGGACTGTTGCCGGGCCAGCTTAATGAGGAAATTCTAGGTAATTTTTTTATAATTATTGATCTGTAATGAAAATACAGTATCAGAAGTTGTTTTTTATAAAAGAAAAAAAAACAAAAAGAAAAAAGCGGAAATCTTACAATTTTAGCTCGGTGACACGGCGCCGAATCGTCCTGGAAAATCGGTTTGGTACATGCTCTGTTAGTTCTTCAATTGTCGGTACAACATGATTTTTAATTATTGATTTGTACTTTTCGAATCAACTGTACCATCAAGAAATAATAAGGGCCCCAATCCGTATGAAGTGATGCAACCCCCATACCATGACTGGTGGAGAGAACTTGATGTTTGGACTGACGCAAACGACATGCAGTATTTCGCCTTCCTTTCGACGGACATTTCTAGCTCCGTCGCTGTTCAATAAATTAAATTTGCTCTCGTCTGAAAAAATCACTGTTTTCCAATCATCTACAGTCCAATTTTTATGTTCTTTCGCCCACTGTAATCTTTTTTTCTTCATTTTCAACGTGAAATGGTTTTTTTTGCGGAGTGCCGCGAGACGAATCCCTCTTCTAACAGCCTTCTCCTCAGTGTAGATGATGAAATATGCACGTTGTAAGACGCAGAAAGTTTATTCTTAATTTCTTCAGATATTTTAAAACGATCTGATTGAATTATTTTTATGATTTTTCGGTCTTCTCGAGCTTATGTCGAACGGGTGGGTCCTGTTTTCTTCAGCTACTGTATCAAATCTGTTGCGCGGTATTTTTGTAAAAAAATTAAAACAGCTTGATAAGAGAATCCTACTTTTCTCGAAATTTCCCTCAGGAAGTTTTTTTTCTTCCGCTAGCACTACTATTTTCACCTTGTCCTCGGTGGACATTTGTTTGCCCGCGCGCAATATTGAAGACGTTTACACCTTTGCAGGCGGTAAACCACTGAACTGAACACTGAAGGGAGCCGATCGTTGACATGTGTAATCAAACTAAAAATAACTTGCAACCGAAACAATAAGCAATAAAATCGGCGCATGCATTTCGGAGAAAAAACCGGTTTGAGTGCAGGAGTTGGAGGTGTCAATATTTCAGTTTTCATTTGGTGTATATATATATATATATATATATATAATATATATATATATATATATATATATATATATATATATATATACATATATACACTGGTTTTCTTTTTTATGCGGTAGATGCGTTCCGTTCCTGGTGTATATATATATATATATATATATATATATATATATATATATATATATATATATATATATATATATATATATATATATATATATATATATATAAACATTAACGTGGATATATATATTTTTTAAATAAATACTAATATCCAATGTTAGGAATATTTAACGAAACTAATCAAAATAATTATTGAAACGTTAGATGCTGAAAATTTTCAATAACTAACCAATTCGAAATATGACCAATATAATGTATTCCTAGTTGCACCTTCCTGTATTAACAATGTCAACATATGTACTACATACATAGCAAATGTTAATTTTCCCATTATTTCCCATATTCTTAGGGATAAAAACCAATTAATTGGACCTGGAAATATATAATTACTTTTTAATTAATTTTTAAATACTAATTTTACAAGCATGCTTTTTTGGCATAATTTTTCAAATAGAAAAGTTATTAAATTATGAAATAGTTTTTTTTCAATTATTTCATTTATTTATGTAAATATATGTACATGTTTGGTGAAATTTAAACATTTACGCAAATTCATGCCAGTAAAATATTTATTTGCTTTGCTAAAATTAAAATATAGCTAAATCGTACCGACAATTAAAGAATTGAGAACTACCTCCATAACCATGAGTGCATGCAATTATTATCCAAGATACACAAAGAGCCCACACATTTCTACTAAAAGCAACGTATAATATATCTTCGGCATAAGTAACAACATGGTCAAACTTTTGCAAGTGAACTGTGAAGATGACAATAACCCACATCGTCGTCAAACATAAAATCCAAAGTATCATAGCAACAATCTTAAACAAAAAAATTATGGACCTTCGTGGAAAGATTTATGTTATTATGTTTTGTGTTGTTTCATAGTCGATCAAGTTTACCTTATTTATTTGTAGTTTAGATCCAGATTTTAGATGCAAAAAATAGCCAAGTACAAATCCTATTAACCAAGCTGTCGCTCTTGTGTGCGTTTGAAAATAAAAATTTTCACCGTCTATATTACTTAAAGAAAAAATATATTTATTATATCGTAAATATATTATTAATATTTCAAATTAAAACCAAGCAATATTGTATACACTGGTACTGTAGCTGCTTGTATATGATATCGGTACGCAATTACATATTGAACAATCTGTGCAATGAGTATCCATAAAACAGAATGGATCCACCCAATTCTTTTCCAACGCAGAATTGGATATATCAATATCGGTGATAAAAAATGTAATTGCATATCACTAGATAAATACCAAGTATGACACATGCACTAAAATTTGGAAGTTCAAAAAGCTTGGAGAATTTTTTAAATCTACATTTTATAATAAGTGTAATTTAGAAAAAAAACATGCCATTTCAGAAAAATCATAATAATTACTTATGTAAAGTAACGAAGACCACCAGTGTTTTTCGCAATTGGGGACCGAATATTTCACAAACGTTGATTTCCATATTGGACCGTCTCCCATATATTTGAAAAGACTAACTTGAAATAATATGCATGCCGCCAAAACAGGTGTAATTCTAACTAATCGATGTCGATAAAATGAAAAAACGTTGAATGATTCACCTAAAAATTAAAATACAAAAATATTATTTACATCTAATACTTTTCAGAAGCTAAACTTCAAATTTGTTTTTTCATTGAATAAATGTTGAAACTTGGATAACAAAATACCTTTTCGTAATTGATATAATGTTATATAAGACACCAAAAGGCCGCTCATTACATAAAATGTGTCTACTGCAAAAAGCACACTTAACATTATCCAAGCAGAGGTGCTCTGGAAGTGCTAAAAATAAAATATAATTATTCTTGTTAAATTGTAGAAATCACCTAGACCAGACACATGAGTATTAAAATTGTATGTATGTATAATATACAGGGTCTTCCCCGGGACTTTTATAACTTCTAATCGGATTTAAAGTGACTTAGAGTCATGATAGAGAAGTGACAGTGATACCATTCCAAATGAAATCGGCTACAATTTATTTTTAATTTCCCCCCCCCCCCTCAAATTTTACCTCTCCCCCCTCTTCCATCGTCGTACTTCCGTCCACTAACTCGTACAGTTCAAATATTTTTTTTACCTCTATCATGACTCTAAGTCACTTTAAATCCGATTAGAAGTTATAAAAGTCCCGGGGAAGACCCTGTATTTATGTCATGGCTGTAACTAGGGGAGTTGTAATGCCCCCCCCCCCTGAATTTTACAAATAGTGACAAATTATACTTAAATTATGAGACTTGTGTTAAGATACATGTATCATAATTTTAGTATATGTATATATACAATGCATATATACATATTTACATATATATATGTATGACAAAAACTCGCCATTTTAATATCAGTAACATTCATAAACGGCGCAAGGCCTATGGTAACTAAACCGCGATGTGCTAAAATGATCCATATTGTAGATATAAATCTTAAGCCATTTAAACATTTTATGTTTCTAGAACTATTACTAGAAGATGTTATTTTTTTCGTATTGTTCCATATAGAAAATGAAATCATTAAGTCGTGACATCGCCCACATTTCTCTGTAAAATGAAAACACACTATAATATAATACGTTGGAATTTCTAAAATAATTATTTCTTAAATAAAAATATAATATCTGGAAATACATCCACATGGTATATGATAAAGATATTTTGAATTTAAAAAAAAAAGGTATAATATTATATAATACAAATTCGTAATAGTACCTTTTTCTATCAAAAACCTTGCCACTGAGTCATATGTCGTACTCACAATCATAATTATAGCAATAAACATAAAAATTCCGCTAAAATATTTTAAATAACATATATTTCTAAAATTTCATTAATAATTTTAAGAGGTTCATCGCTTACAAAGCTACCCGATCTATGTTTTTCCAAATTACTGGATCATTTGTTACACAATATTCCTCGTCTATTGTGAAGTTGAGCTTGACATCGACAACGTTGAAAATCATTTCCAAAAGATTTTTCATTTCAACACTTTTACAGGATTTAGGAAAACAAACACCGTTCTTATAATGAATGAGACCATCTCTAAACATTAGATCGATGAATCCAAGACTTAAATTTCAAAATCAAAATTAATATTTCTGAAACTCATCAATAATAATTTTACTCATTAGGAAAATGCTTACTTTCGGTCACCTTTTTCAGACACGTTCGAGTTTACAATGAAGCTAATGTCTGCCGAATGAATGGTAAAATCGGCTAAACAATATTTACCTTTGATTCGTGAATGTTCTATATTGACACATTCGTCAAACTGTCCAAGAGAATTTAAATTCAACGTGTAAATACCAGCGGGAATTTTCCCCCACGAATCCAACACTAACAATAACGTTAAAATATAAATTTATTTATTTAATGCTAATTTCAAATTTAAAAACGAAAAGTCTTACTTTGGAATGGCCAAAGACATTTTTGGTTTTTTAACGCATTGTACCAAAAACTTATATCTTTGATGCATTCTGTATCGGTTCGATTAGATTTCACTAAATGTGAACCAATTTCCTTTAGGAGTTCTTTAGAAAATACCTCCTTGATTTTCTCTAATTCATTTTTTTCTGCATTTACATATGATATCAATTCCAACATAAAAATGCATATCAATAATGCAGTTTTTAATGAAACTATTTTCATATCCATCATATGATTTTGTATAGGGCACTAGAAAAAAAAATTACTTTAGAAGTGATTTGCGGGTTTTTGTGTGTATGTTTTTCTTGGATATGAATAATTTTCAATACAATAATTTTCAAATAAAAAAAATATTTGAACAATATAAATAGTGAAATGAAATTAAAAAAATTAAATTTGAAGCTATTTTATTATAATACTTTCAATTCTCACAACAACTCAGGTACAATTTTTTTCCTTCGAATCAATGAACTCAATTTTTTATGTACTATGTGACTGTCCAACTCTCCTCCTTACATTTTTTCATCTGATTGGATGAATATTATAAATTATCCGAATCAACCCAATAATGATATCAATGACTGAATCAATCGATGACCGATCACAAACTGTTACGATTGCCGAGCTGTGATATTTTTATAAATTTAAAATTCAGAATCAAAAAATCAAATCGAAAAACACATTTCCACAAATAATATCAAGTATTATAAAACCACAATTATTTCAAAATCTAATATCCAATAAATATAGTTTGGTTAGTATTATAAATAAAAGTTTGAAAAAAAATTAGAAATAAGAAACATTCTTTGACGTGCTATATTAAAAAAAATACCTACATATAGAGGAGAATCGTCTAATTTCGTGATAGTCGGAATAAAGTTGATTTTTTTTAAATAATGCCAACGTACTTTAGAGATATTTAATATTTCTTTCAAAAATAAGGTATCTATCTATGTATGTATGTATGTATGTATGTATGTATCTATCTATCTATCTATCTATCTATCTGCATGGTAATCACAATGTAAGCAATGCATTTTTGGTGGTTTCGTACAAAACTTACAATAAAATTTGAAAGTAACTTGAATAGGTATACATTAACGCAGGTCAACTTTTTTATCAGTGTATATCATCATTAAAAGAATCCAAAATTCGAGGAAAGTAATGAAAGCAAATTCTACCAACTTTTTATGACGGTTGTGAATAATACGTTGTTTATAAGATGCTATTTCCAACGAATTATATTCGGTAAATCTTAAAGGCGCAGCTGCGTTTTTCTAGTTTTAAGATAAAACAGATGAGCGAAAACAATTCATTTCGATTTATAAAAATATTTCATAATTCTTTTCATTTTTGAATACTTCGTTGTGCACACCAAAATTTGTATGAGTGCTTTGATGCCAGAAACTCCTTAACTATTTGACTGGAATCCAATCGAAATCCAATCGAATTTTAATCCATGCTCTTAATTTGTGAAGGTAAATATCATATAATATCAATAAACGAAAAAAATTTCATCTGTGGCGCTACTTTTCATTTTTGTTACATTTTCAATAAGAAAAATTCTTCGATATTTGTTTAAAAATCAACCATGCATACCTTCAATACACAACAGCAAAATTTAAAAAAATCAAACAAAGAATTTGAAAACATATAAAACTTGAGAAATATTTTTTTAAAACAAAAAAAATTTAAGGGCGCCGAGAAAAATGTTGCATCGGGGCGCCGGGATCCCTAGAGCCGGCTCTGGGTACACGATTTATTTTCAGTCTCGAGGACGCCGGGTACTACTCGCTAGTAAATTTATAAAAAAATAAGCCCATAAAGTATGAATATTTTAACTTTAATGATCATGACTTGACCTTTGTGATTATAATAAATCTAAAAAAGAAATACAATATTAGTTAAAAAAAACTTATTTTATAAACAAAACTACAGGATAAAAATAAAATCTTGATAAATAAACGTTTAAAACCGATGTTCAAGAAAATTATAAATCGTATTTTTTGTGATTTTTCACAAAAACGACGTCTATTTTTTAAGCAACAATTTCGTAGAAATTTTCATATGTATATTTTAATTTTTTTTTTCGATCATATTTGACTATTCAAAATACATTATTCAGACACTTTCCCATCTATTTATGAACTAAAATTAGAATCTAGACGAACATCTTTCAAACCAATTCGATCGTTTAATACAGAAACTCATACGAAATCAGCACCCGCTCTCAAAATATCAAATAAGTAATAAATGTGTTACGATTCAATTGGAAACAATAGTCTGTTCGTTCAAGTCGATCGTATTCGTAGTTGGCAACACATTACAAAGAAGACAGGCTGGCATCTTGATGTAATAAATCACACTGTCGCCACTCACGGGAAAAAAAACTCCTGTTCCTTTTGCTCAAAACGGTTCCGTAAAAAAGACATCCTGCGACGCAGAGGTTTAGAGTAATTTTCTTTTCTATAGCCTTTCCGAAATCAATTACCCGTTTTTCTTTTTTTTTCTTGTATTTTATTTCCTTTTTATTTTCATCTGAGGGACGAAAATAGGCTGCGATTCAAAAGAGAAAACGCGACTCCAATATAAATACAGGTCCCCTTTTTTTAAATTCACACTTTTGAGTCTTTTGATGGTGTTTATTAATTTTTTGCGCGATCTTCTCTAAGCTCCTCGAAATGCTACGAATTTTTCAATGGAAACACTCCAGCGTTCATTTTAATTGAATTTTTCATATTAAAGGCTCAAACGCTATTTCGCAAATAAATATCTGAACGTTTTCAATGATCTCTCGCTAATGGCGTTGTGTATATTTCATTAAGGCAACGTCCTTGTTTTGTTTCGTCATTTTTCTTCTAAATATAAAAGGCAATCGCTTTTGTTAGCCAAATATAGCGAACTCAATTTATTCTTTAAATACTAGAGTATGGGAAAATATACTAGATAGAAGATAGATTCAATATAATACTATGAGAGAAATATATTATATATATATGTATATATACAAATTATTACAAATTATTCATTTTGTAATTTTTCACGTGAAATACTCGAAGCTTTCTCTTCCAATTCTCCCACCCACAAAGAAACTTATTCACTTATCCAAGTTTAGCTTCCATACGAAATTAGCTCTGTTATGAATTATTTATATAACGATGACCGTCAAAAGCAGTCAGCTTTTCCTGCCCGCCGATTTGTGGGCGTTACATACGCATTTACACAATTTTCCGAATATTTTTATATTTACATGGGGAAAAAGAGCGGTACTGATTTACGATTTTCTCTCATTTTACGCCTCTTTGATGTTCACGTTTTTTCCTGACAGAATCCGCGAAAATAATGACCGCATATACGTATAATATAATGTTTTCGAAAAAAGCCTTCGTCCCCTATTTGTCTTGTTATGGAAGTTTCAATAAGGTAATCTGTTTGCTCTTCGTAAATGTTTGTCCTTACAATTCTGTGTATTTTTTTTCATTTTTCATTCATTCGAGATATTTTCAATATTATCTTATTTCTATATAAAAAAAAATCGATATAGTATGAAATTCTTATACGCGATTATTTTGAAATATGTATATTTTATATATTTTTTTAGTATAATATTTACTCTTTTAATATATAATAATATAAACAGCGATTCAAATACATATATTATGAAAATATTTAATATTCGAAGTTTTCGAATATTAAAATATTCTAAAACGACCCATTCAATACTTTCAGTCTGCAGTATAATTTCCCATCTGTCGGTTTTTAAAAGTTCATTTTTGAATTGGAAAATATTTTTTTTAGAGACTTTTAAATCTTGATTAACTATAATATATATGTATTGTATTTCATTTAATTTAAGCATCGTAAAATATTGAAATTTCAAATATAAAAAATGAGAGATTTATTTGACTAACGACACCAGACGACAATGAATAACTCAGGTCATTTATCCTACAACGATTTAAAGAATTAATAAAATTTATCACCAGTGCAAAAATAGCAAAGACTCCAGGTGGAGTTACGCCATTTTTGCGAAGGAAAAATGAAAAAGAGAATTTTAAAAAAATGGGAAAAACTCGACGGTCGTTAATGTTAATTTACGACAGTTCAAACTGCAAACTCACCCCGTTTTCGTCAATGAATCAATCGTTGGATGGAATGATTTATGACACGACCCCTTTGATATGTATCGATATTCTGTATATCGCGGTTGGAATCGTTTATAACTCTCTTCTGGCGATAAACTAGGTCATCTGCTTTGAATAATCCTCAGATTATAAAATTTTATTCAAAAATATATATTATTCATTAAAGTGCAAACGTTTCTTTAAGACGATGTTTAATTCTTAAACAATCATCTCAAGATTAAGTAAAAGAAATTTTAAAATGAAAAAATTATTCTAAAATAACCATTTACACATTATCAAAATTAATTTGAAAAATAAAAAAATTACAAACCGATATTTAAAAAACACGATATGTTTCGATTTAAAAATATATAATTTTCAAATAGATGTACATACAAAATTTCACTTCGGAAAAGTGTCTCCACACTTTTCATCTATCGTATTATTTATTGGTTTGCCAAAAATGATTTTTTTTTTGTATAATCTTTTGGAAAAAATAGGGGTTATGTTTTCTTTACACGTTTCCTCCCGTTTGACTTTAGCGATATTTTTGAGTACCCAGGTGTATTCTTCTTATTTTCATTTCTTCAAGCGTGGGTGGTTCCTTCGTAAATCTTCTGCGTGAAAATAATGGGGAAAAAACTCGAATACGTGGCTAAATAATTGAAAAAATCGCAACTTGCAAATACATATGTAATGTTTTTTTGTGTATTATTTTATTAATATACATATCTTTTATCTTTAATTAGTAACGAACCGATTAACGCAATTTCTTTAAGATGAATTTCAAAAAAATTATGGCAAAATTAATTTTCCTTTGACTTCAACAAACAAATCGCACTAAAGAAATTCCTTCTTGCGGAAGGTATCCATCCATTTGTAATCATCCCTTTGAGTGAACGACCCTTTGAAATACAGCAATATGATAATTTAATAATTTTAAATTCAATTAAAACATAATCCGACAGTGTCGTTGTGAAATCCTTGTCGTTATATTAATCATTTTCTAAAATTCGAAAAATTTCATAATTCACAGAAACATTACTGTCGATAAATTGTCTATATATGCAAAATTGATTACATCCACTTTATACCGTCAATGAAACATGTTGGTGAAATCAATCTTCTCATCCGAGGGTCTTCATCAATTTATCTATACGTAAACGTATTAATCAGTTTTCAGGATTAACCAGTCCATCAAAAAGAATCTATTCGTAAATTTTATAAATGATCGTATCTGTATGTTGAAAGATGCAAATTTACGATACGCTTTGTACAGGCAATTAATTATACTGACAAGATATTAAGAATTTTGCTCGTTTTACTTCTGCGAAAATTAATCGCTTCGAAATACATTTTATGTAATAATAATATCCCGTTACGAAAAATTAAATAATAAGTATTTCAACAACATAACATTTCAGTAAGTTTATAACATTAGATAAGTTATCTTAAATAGTTAAAGAAAATACATACATATGTATGTATGTGTATAAATTTTTTTTTTCATATTTTAACAATGATAAGAATATTTGTATTGTTATCAAAAACCAAAAATATAAAAATAAAAATATTTGTGCGGAATCGATTTTTTAATACGTTTTATTAAAGTTAAGATAAAATTCTCGAAACTCAGTGAACGTTAAATTTGCCGTAAAATTAAATTAAAACAAAAGGCGACGAAAACTCTTATTTTATACATACAAAATACGTTCATGTACCGAAATAGGTCACCATCGTAAAAGGAAAACCTCATACCTACTGGAAAAATTTCAAACGCTCTCACTTATCCCCGCGAGTTCTTTTTCACAAGTCGAAAAAAAAGAATATTCTACACAAAAAACATACAGCGCAATACGTTAAATTTAATTTCGTGAAAAGTTTATTTTCAACCGTATCAATTTAAATTTAAACCGCGTATGAAAGCGTATCGCTTACTTTATTCGAATCATCTTCTTGCGGGGGAGTCTCTTTGTGGGTTTTTTTCACTTTTATTAAGCTCACACGAATCGCTTCAGCTCGTCTTCACAAATCTGAAACTCTCCGGAGGATTCTTCGGTTATTTGGATATCTTTCAGCGCAGGGAATGAAGATTGGATGGAAATCGCTACTCAGAATGATTATTTTACATAAATTTGCTATATTGAAAATTATTAAAGAAATCACTGGTATGTGTCTTCGTATTTTTTCTGGGAAATGTGTGGTGAATAGTCTGATATTGAGTACAAAATGCTTATATAGATAACTGAATATGATCAACTTTCAAAGATATGATTATCAATAGATTCACTGTTAGAGTTGACGTTAAACATTATTGTTAAATATTTATTGAAACGAAAGATATATTATATTTTAAGAAAGATAAAAGTGGGATTTTTCATAATTCTATTCTTATTATAAAAATTCTCAAAATTATACTTCTTCATTTCCAAATAAGATCATTTATCTGGATGCACTTACAATTAAATTAAAAACCCTCTAATATTGTTTAAAAATATATGTAGATGAGGATGAGAAAATGCTTATGAAAGTTAGTGTATTAGAATATATTAAAATATTATATAATGAAAATTTCAAAATCGGCCTATCGTTTTCCTCTAATATCAAATCCGCATTGAATATTTTTTCTGTTCGGAAAAATTCGAATCGGTTGAAAATTCCCACCCATCAAAAGTGGCGGGATCAAATTTTGACGCCCCTGTTTCGATACACAATAAAACACGACGAAATTTCGCCGCAATCCTTGGAAAGTCGAAAAACGAAAAGTATAAAATAAAATAAGCACCACGATAACGAAGACGGTTTCCATAGTCTACGTATTGTTCCAATTTCTCGGAAAGTCCTCTTCGTCCTTGGCCACGTGGCTGAGGAAAAACGCGGGAAAAATAACAAAGGACACATCGCGATTTTCGTTTTGGACGAAAACGAGAAATCTATGATCGCATCGCGAATATCTTCTCATCTTCGTTCTGTGGGAAATTTTTACGATTTTTTGTTTTGTTTATTTTTCGTTTTACGCTTCTGGAAATCTTCGCGTTTCGTTTTCGCAATTCGAAAACTTCTATTTGTTTCCTATCTAATCGCTCATTACTGTCATATTATCAAAATAATTTAGTTATATGCGCATATAATCAAAAATTAGCGCCATCTATCGATGAAATATAAAAATAAAATTCTACGTAAATTGATTCAATTTACGAATCATATTTTGAATTTGAACGAAATGCGCGTCGAAAAATAAATTTAATAACCGTCCGTCAATTTCAGACAAGATATAATATTTTCAAAAGTGCATTTATCGCTTCAACGTTCTCGTCGTGGTTTTGACAGCAGAAGGTTGTATCTGTGATAAGGTCGATTGATCGTGATCGAACAAAATATATACACTATATTTATTTAGGG
This sequence comes from Hydropsyche tenuis, assembly GCA_009617725.1. NCBI lineage: Eukaryota > Metazoa > Arthropoda > Insecta > Trichoptera > Hydropsychidae > Hydropsyche > Hydropsyche tenuis. Next base: position 3,677,869 of record VTON01000009.1, read on the forward strand.
GTGTTTTTTTTCATCCCCGGGGGGTAATCGTCCTTCGCAGAAGCCATTTTCTGGTGGCGATGTGTAAACATTGCCACTTCGTTTTGATTGAGTGGCGAACGGTTAGGTGAAAATAGGGGCGCATAAACTTTCAAAGCTTTCAGGTCATTCGTTTGAAGAAAAAAAAGGGTATTTTAAATGAATAGATTGGAATCAAATTGTCAAATGTATTTTTCGTTAGTGTGATATTTTTAATTTATCGATTTTCTTCGATGATCGAATTTATTTCGCTTCAATTAACGAAATTCTGCAGTTTGAAAGTCAATTAAGGACTAACTCGTTAAATTTATTCTGGGTGAATTGCTCGAATGCTTGAAATCAGTTCCTCAAATAATATATTATTTGAAATATAATGTTATCGAAAATTTTCTGAAAAACTATTAACAATGTGCACAATCATGAAATTTTTCCAAATACTAGGTACCTATACATTGTTATGCTCTAAAATGGTTATGATTATGAAATAACATAAAATTTATTATTATATAATATAATATATCGCTTGATTTATAAAATAATATATTTGTATTATAAAATAACATATAATGACCTCGTATTTCATATTTTTAACAAATTGTATTACATTTCGAAATAATGACATTCAAGTAACTGATTTCATAAACGTGTATTCAAACTTTGTAAATACCCATTTAATTAATCAATCAACAAAATAACAATCAATACGAATACTTTCACAAATGAAAAATTTCATAAAAAATAAAATTCACTCTTCTTAAAATCGTTCAAGCACAATTTCATCACAAAACATAAACAGCGAAATCAAAAATAAAGAATATATTATACATCGAATCGAGTTCATCGACATGATTCTTTTTCCGCTTCAACTCGATATATATATTTTTTCTATTTTGATGGCGGTTCCGCTCACGACGTCGGACTGCTCCCGCGGGACGCTCGAAAATGAAAAAGGGGAAAAGGCGCCAAAATGCTCGCAGTTCAATTTTTCCTCTATTTATGGCCGTCCGAGATTCGATCGTCCTTTGTGCGGCCGACAAAGGGTTAGCCGCGCGGCCATTGTTATACCCTTCACGCCTCGTTTGATTTGCGTTATGTACGTTTGACATTATATACGCGTCTTGTTCGTTAATCGTTTGTGTGCAAGATTAGATCGTTATCGTCATCAGCGCGTGCAGCGTATTATATTATATATGGGGACGAAGTCTTTTTGTGTTGGCGGAAGTTAAGGTTGTTGTGTAATGAGAAATGTTTGTGAAACAATCGAGGTGATTCGTTATTGAATGGGTATGAATAGTGTGTGGTTGTGTCTGTTTAATGACCATGCCGTTTGTCGCTTAACTTTGGAAAGTGAACAATTTTGCAACGGAGTGGGTTGGTCTATGCTGAGAATTTTTTTGTTTGTGGATGATAAGGTTGTCGTGTAATGGATGATGATGGTGAAATGATTGAGGACTTGAGCATTGAAGATTGAAGGTTGAGGATTGAGGTAATTTGTTGTTGAATGGGTACATAGATGTATCCGTTTAATCACCACGCCGTTTGTCGCTTAACTTTAGCAAGCAGTGTGAATTTTGGAAGACAGTGGGTTGATTTATGCTGAGAATTTTTTTGTTTGTGGATGATAAGGTTGTCGTGTAATGGATGATGATAGTGAAACGATTGAAGTAATTCATTGTTAAATGGGTACGAATAGTATGTGGTTTGTCCATTTAATTCCAAATTTAATGTGGAATCGATGCGTCATTCGTAAGTTGGTCAATGCTGTAAAATTTTTTGTGTTCGTGGATGATTTATGTTGAAAACTTAAATTACAATCTTTAAATATATGTAAATGTTACTCGTAAAGTATAATGCGAATCGAATAACGTTGAGAAGGAAAAAAAAGCTATAATATCGGATAAAAATTGTTGTTGTGTGTAAATAAAACTTTTTTTTTATTCAATAATTTGTATTGATTCAAGCTTTTTATTAATTTTTAAGTATTTTTTACGCAATTCGACCTTCGACCCCCACGTAAAATTTTATGCTGACCTCAAATCGATACCAACTTTTGATATTCTATTTATAACCCTGATACCAAACTTTATACCAAAATCAGCTTTGCTGTGGTTTTAAGGGAGCACATATCTTTATTTCATGGTCTGACTCGGCCATTGTTTGGTGCGACTTTCGGTTTCGTTTTTGTATCCTAGTTTTTTAAATTGGTTAGATATTTACATGTTTGATATATCAATCGAAAGGACTTTAAACAGAGATGTTTTTAATAACGTTACATGATCTATCTCCCCTTTAAGACTTTGCACAGGTCCACCTAACATCCTGTATAATCCAGCAGCCAGAGGCTATAAAGAAAAAAAAAAATTATTATTATTATTATTATTATTATTATTATTATTATTATTATTATTATTATTATTATTATTATTATTATTATTATTATTATTATTATTATTATTATTATTATTATTATTATATGTGCATAAACTTTATTTTAAAAATTTTTTAAATTAATAAATTTAAAATTCATATTTTATATTATGTAAAATAAACCAAAAAGGCGCCGCAGACGAAAATTTTTTACCAAATATTTTATTCAATCAAACTACATATGTACATACATATGTATATCACCAAGAACTATCAATTTACTTTATTACTACTAAAATTTTTTAATATTTCTACAAAAAACAATTATATCAATAATGTAAAATAAGACAAAAAAAAAGCACCGCAGGCGAAAATTTTTTCTAAATGGTTTTGTCAATGAAACTGCATCACCAAAAAATATTAATTCTGAACTGGGTAAGGGGGGGGATGCAAATCCAATTTTTATAAAAAAAAAAACAACACAGGTAATTTCACTAATATTTTTCGAAATTTTTTAAATTTATAAAAAAAATTATAGCACAAATTTCGACGCTTTGAATACCTGGCATCCTAAGAGAATACCAAGGTTGCCTACAACTAAACCCGACCCTGATACACGAATCCAATACAACAACACAATCATCGATTTTTATCTAACAAAATCCATTTTTCTTATCTTTATTTACACTCACCGATAATTCGTAAAACCACCACAAAATTATCAGTCTCGCCTCGCACAGCAGAGAGTCAAATGCTGAAGCAATCCGTGAAATTCCCTGAAGACATCTTCCCGACGATGATCAGGATCACCAGACAGATGTCCGGCCCCAACCGTTGGCACCGCCGGTGCCAAACCTCGGATGGGTTGGCGACCCTGCGCGAGATCGACTTCCGCGACCGGCGGACACCTTCACGCACCGTTCACAAGGCCGTACGTTTTCCGCGTTTACTTTTCCGCAGTTCACCCATTCGATAGGTGGCCGTTTGTGCGTTGTCTTAACGAAAAACGTAAGTATTCGTAAGCGACGCTCTTTTTTGCAACGATTACGCCTTTTTGTACTCGTAAGCTATTCGCGGTCTTATTATAGCTAGTTTTAAGGCGTAGATTCGGTTGTTTTTGTGTTTTAGTTATGTACATAACCTATATGTGTAGGCATTCTTTTCGTTTTTAGTAAGATTTTCGATCGATTTTGTATGTTTTTTTTATTAGATATTCTTTAAGATTATCGTTTTTATTGATTGTGTATCGTTTTTGTCGATGTTTGATGGTTGATTGATGATTCATTCGAAACGACGCCATTGGTTCACTCGCTCGATAATATAACGATTATACGATTGGATTCGAGTCTGAATATGTAAGGCGTGTTTACAATTTCAATAACTTTGTAAAAACGATGATGCAACGAAATAAATGGCGTTTCATTTTCAACTATCGAATTTCTAAAATGCAGTAGGACCCCGATTATTCGAATTGATAAAAAAAAAATTCATGGGAAATTCTACTACTTGAGTCATCAAAGTAAAACCTGATTTTATTCCTAAAATAAATTTTATTAATCATATTTTTAATCATTATTTTGATATTCATCGTCACAATAGCAGTGGCTTAGAATATGCATTGATAAAATAAAATCAGTTAAAAAAATAAACCAAAGTACCTAGTGCATAGTTTTTAATTTTTTTTCTTAAATAAATAATAGGATTGACTTCATACAAAACTGAAAAATAAAAAGCTTGAAAAATGATACTTATTATCTTAAAAATTAAACTCATATCTGATTTTGTTTGACCAAAATAACACATGTGCACTATAAAGTCGTTGTACTTGCTATATAAATCAGTATTGCACGATGGTCTAGAATTCTGATTGTGAGCCTTTTTTTTTTATTGTAAACTTGACTACATTTCTATAAAGTTATACACAATCGTGATTTTAATATTTATTTATAACATCATTTTAAAGAAACGTATCGTGTTATCATCAAAGAAAATGTTTGATATTATCAATGCTCGATCAATAATTTGAGACATTTTTTTATCTAATAAACAATTTTCATTATATAAAACATTAAATATTATCGATGCAAAAAAAATACCAATTATTATATTTTTTCACTATCAATTTTCCTAACATTTCAATCCAAATAATCAATATTCTACTAATACTCAAAAAACAAACAATCCCCATTTGAAATATTGACTTTGGATTATGTCAACATACCAAAATCAATCGATAGAATCCAAAGGACGCATTCGTTACTCATAAATTTTAATGCCCTTTTTTTTATCATTAACAGACATTTCGGATGAGAATGTCTTCGCGTGGACGAGGCTACGGGTCTCGTGGAGGTTATGGTGGCCGCGGTGGAGGCTACTCCTCGTACAGAGGTGGCAGCGGAGGAGGGGGCAGCGGCGGAGGAAGTGGTTCGTACAGAGGCGGATCCAGTGGAGGAAGAGGCCCGTACAATGAACGAGGTGGGCGAGGAGGATTCTCATATAGCGGGTCTAGTGATCGCTACAATACTGGTGGCGCTAGCGATAGATATGCTTCTACGAGAAATGAAAGATCTGAAGATTTGGGCTTTAAGAAACCTTATAGATCAGTATGTATATTACGATAGTTTGATTTTTTTGTTTCATTCTCTGTTTAAATATTGAATGTGACACTAATTGATTAATTTTGTTCGATTTTTGTTAATTTAGTTTTATGATTTCAGGATGGACCTAGTAATTATAGTTCCAGGGAACATATGAGTCGTATATCGCCCGACAGAAAAAGAATGCGTATAGAGGTAAATAACTTTCTATTATTTTGAAATCGTACTAATAATTTGATAATTGTGAAAATTTCAATTCAAATTTTTCATACATGTCAAGTCATCCAAATTTAAAAAAAAAAAAACAATTTTAATTTTCGTGTATATGTATGATTGCTTCTTCATCAGATTTATTTTTGTATCCATATTGTCTGTAAAACATTTCGATATTCTGTCGTGAAATTATTACAATATTTCTTCATTAATGAGTCACTTTGTTGCGTTAGCCGTTGCAGCTAAATATGCCTCATCAAAAGTGAATAGTCGTTTATATTCCTGGTTATATTGAACCGTTAAAAATTTTGTCTCGCATGTTCGTCACCAAACTGAATTTATTTTTTTGTTTTTATTATTCCCAGCAAAATCCATGGACCTGTTGAAAAACGTTATATCCATTGGTCTTAATCTTGTAAACCTGACATCTTTTGATTTACAAATTTGTTGATGACAATAATAGATAAAAGATCCCATTCGAATTGATGGATGCTATTGAGATATTGTTATCTATGACTAATTTTGACACTTTAAAAACCGACTGGCTTAGTTTCGTTGAGATGAATATATAAAACAAAATGTTACCTATATTCAATGACAATTTGATAGATTTCATAATGGCATGTGCAAACACTTTGTGTCATAGTAATGAACAAAACTTAAGTACTTTTCATAAAATAGTTGAACCATTAGGTATTGAACGAATCCATAAATAAGTTTCGACAGATTTTTGACAGGAATATAAATAAATATACTCTGAAAATTTAACAATACCGAGGGGTTTCTGATCCTTAGTGATTTCTCGACTCACAATATGAATTAAGAGAAGAACTTTAATTAGATTCATAATTTTAAAAAAGACCTTTAAAACTTCAATTGCAAAAAAAAATGCGTGACCAACACATTTTGCTCTAATCTATATATTTAGTCTTTTCTCGAACTTTTCATATATACATATACCCTACAAGGATATAACTGTGAAGATTCAACCACAGAAATATAAGCAAAATAATACTGAAAATGCATATGACATAATAAAAAGAACAACAAATTTGACAAAACTGAGATGGCACATTGGAGTTGTTGTAGTAGATTGTTAAATTATATTCAGGAACCCACTGGGGGAAGGCGAAGTCATGAAGGTGGCAATCATTACGGCAGCCGGCGCGAGTCTTACTCGAACGAACGAAGAGGATACGTTGAGCAGAGGCGCTCGCCCAGCCGAGACAATAGCTATCGCCAAAAAGCAGCCAATATAACGTCGCCACGCAGCCCTCCAGGGGTACGCGCTCGTATCTCGCGAGGAGTGAGAAGCAGCGCCCCCATACGCCGCTCGTTCAGAGGCCGCACTATGCGCTCGTCTCGTGGGTCCTTCCGCGGCACGTCTAGGGTGCGAAGTTATCCTCACAAATCTGCGTTGCTCAGTTCACGCCCATTATACAATAATTTGCGCAAACAATCTAAAATACGAAGGTAACTCCCCTTTTCACTTACTACAAACGTAATATTTCAAATGATGTATCTCTTATATTCCTGTATGTGGCTTGCATAATCTGTCACGGTCGCCGTTATCAAATCGGCGATTATGTGTTTGTTCGACTTCATAAAAGTGAAGTGTCATTGCTCGCTGATAAAGCAGTTTAAAAGATGAAAAAAAAACAAAAATATTATTATTAACAAGATTATCTAGCAATTCGCTTTGACTAATGAAAGCTTAATAGTGAAAGATTGATGGGTGGAATTAAAATAATTTTGAATTATTAGTACGCCGAAGATCAAACGTGATTCGGCCACGTCCAGCGATGTCGAAGAAGGTAATTGGGCTGCTGAAGAAAAAACAGAAAATAAAATAGAAGCTGCCGAAGCTCCTCCTAAATCGCCTGTCACCAAGGTAGCATTATCATTTGACGTTATGACATTGACATTATCATCTGATAGCATGACCCGACATGATGCATTATTATTCAAACAGACTGAACCAGAAGGCGATGAAGAAGCTACAGATAAAGAAGCTGTCGACGCTGCTTCGGGTGATGAAGAACAAGAAACTTTGCCAAGATCTAAACTCACCGGTCGCTCTTTCATTCGACTTACTTGTCCACATTGTCACGAAAAATGCATTACCTTCAAGGTATATAAATCGACAAAATAATATAGCAACAATCCGTTCATTGTATAATTGGATTTTATTTTTTCAGCTTTATGCTAGACACTTGCAATCATTCAAACATCGTCACGTTATGGATGATGTGGCTTCTAAATTGAAATTAATGTTACAAAAAATGCGTATCGTTCAACGAAACGCTCAAAGAGCTTTGGAGGATGATAATACCGTTGAACTCACAGACTCGGCAATGTTTTGTCAATTGTGTAAGCTCAATCATCGCACTCCTCGACAAGAACATAACCGTTCAGAATATCATAGAAATATCAAAAAGTTTTTGACACCATATTGTAGAGTTTGCAAAATTGCACTACGTTCTCCTATGTTATTCGAACATCATATTTGTTCTTTGGATCATATAAAAGTAAACTATTTTATATCTATTTTATATTCTCTTAACGTATCGTTTAATTATTTTTTGTTTTTGTTTTTAGAACAAAGCTCGTCTCGATAAAGCTTCGAAAACTGCAAAGGCATCTGAAAACAGAAGCGGTGATGAAGGAATGGACGTAGATTTGGATAATTTCATGACTCTTGACTCCGTTGGTGATGTTGATGGTAATTTCAAAATATATAATAAAGAAAAAACAATCTTTTTTTCACTGTCAAATAAGTAAAAATTATTGACTTAATTTCAGAAGTTAACGATGATGAATGTGTAGGAGAAAAGAAAACTGAAGATGAGGTAGATAAGCCTAAAGTTGAAATAAATATTGGAAGCGAACATATTAAAAAAGTTGAAGTTAGTTATTTATTCATTAATTTTGTTTGTTTGTCAAATTCAGCTCTTCTAATGATTTTTCTCTTTTTTTCAGGTGTTTTACTGTGAACTCTGTAAAACGTACCTACCACGGGGTGATGACCAAGCTATATTAAAAATACATTGTCGCTTGCGAAATCATCTTACACGTTACGTACGTTTTAGAGATGATCACACATTACGCTTGAAAGCTGAACGTATACATCGAAGCCACCAACAAGCTAAAGAAAGCAACCAAGGTAAGATATAGCTTATCTGTTTTAATATCTGAACAGAATTTTCATTAAATAAAATACGTACAATCAATACTTACGTTTCTTATATATGATAAATGATCGATTTCTCCTCGTTCAGATGTGAAAAAGGAAACAAATGCGGACAATGGTACCGGCTCTGAAGCTAATACTGGAGATAAAAATCAATCGGCGACTAAGGAAAATGGTACCGTTAACTCGACATTGGATGATGAGACAGAAGGAGAAGGTGATGGAGATGATTTCAATAAAGAACTCGGAGAACTTCTGCGTGACGTAGATGGTGAACCTGACGATATAAAGTATAGTGATGATGAAGAAGATTCTAACATTGGAAGGTATATTGCTTTAGTATAATTTAACATTAAATGTTTTGTTTTCATAGGCTGAATTTATTTTTTTCTTCCAGGTATGATCGTTTCAGAAAATCTGATAAAAAATTAGAATTAAACGACACAGATAATAACACCACACTAGACACAACCATAGAAAATTCTACCTCAAAAAAAGAACACGAGAATGTTGCAACAGCAAATCCTGAAATAACTGCAAAACAGTAATCATAAGACATAATTTTATCTAAAAAAAAAATTTTAATGTATTTGAATATTCCCTAGTTGAAAATATTTAAAAAAAAAAGAACAATATAAAGAAAAAATTGCCAATTGTAGAAACTGTCAATATGATAATTTATTATTAGGTAGTATGCAATAGTACTTTGAATAATTTTCAAACATAAATGCATAAAAAGAGAATAATCTAGAAATCCATATCACTTTTAATGAATCTCTTAACTGATTTCTTTACATCGTGTTTAATGATTGGATTTTTCAATTGGATATTGAAAATGTATAAAACATTAAATAATAATTTTTTAGTGTTATAGAGTAAGGTTTTTTTAATATCTTGTTTGCACTGTTACAACAAGGATATTCACCTGTTTTCTGAACTATAGAATAATTAATGTAATTAGTACGTATTTGACGTAGAATTAAGTTTGTCAATAGCAAAATAACATCTTTCAAGCATTTTTTTTATATTCGTTTTTGTATACTAAAATTTTTCATTAAACTACATATTTTGAAACTTGTATAAACTTTCGCTTTGAAAATTTATCATGCTAAATAGATTCAATTCCTATGAAACAGTTTGAAATTAACCGAACTGTATTTATTAGTCATCCTGATTTCTTCTCTCTTTCTGCAGGAAAAACTAATTGTATACTTCTACAAGTTTATATTATTATAATCGACATTTTGGAGTAAGTTTGCGTTTATAATTTTAATCTCATGTAATTTAATTTTTAATAAATAATGTAATATTTTCAATGTCTTTATGTTTTCATTTCTTTTTCTTATAGGGTGTAATGAAAAAAAAGTTGAATCACAATTTTTATTTTTATCACAAGATAGAAAAAATATTTACAAAACTTCATTCTATATTTTAAAAAGATTCAACTCATTTAAATTTTTTTATAATGTATATCTGGCTTTGCAATGAACTGGAAAATAAACAAAAAAATTAAATAGACTTATAGAACATGTATTGATATTGAAAAATTATAAAAAATAACCTATGAATTCTGAGACTGGGTCATTTTCACCTTCGGCTCTCATTGTTCCAGTAATTTCCTCGTTTTCAACCATTGGCAAAACTAATTGCACAAATTCTGAAGTATATGGTGGTGCAATTGCATCAAGAACCTGCATGAAGAATTTTATGATTAAAACAATTACCAATTAAAATTAATAATTAACACAATATACCTCTGTAACAAAATAACGAATAAGCGATATATCCGTGTCGCCTCTTTGCCAACATTCTTTTATATATTTTAATACTGGAACAACACATCCACGACTCAATAAATTAACCATACGATCCAATAACATCTTACGAAGTTCCAACTATGAAAAAATGCATGAGTAATAAGAGACTTTACATTTTGCAATAAAAAGATAATAAATCATATGTTGTATAAGACAAATCACCTGTACGAGAATTTCTAATTCTTCTTGCTGCGTCTCAAATAACTGAATCAACAACTGAAGCAATTTATGGTGCAAAAGAGGATGACAACTCGCAACTTCGTCCAGCAAAGCTAAATGTATCGGACAATGCTCTGTACACAATTTGAAATATGAAGGTTCTGTGACGGTACACTCCACCCATCTTATAATGCCAACGCCGACAACAGGTGTTCTAAAAACTCAAACCTTTTAATACGAATTCTAATTTAACGATACATTGAATCAGTAATATGTATACTTGATGCAGTTATATAAAGTAGAAAGTTCAGCTGTCAATTCAGTGGATCCTTTATCAATATTACAAATTGCGTGGACTTTTTCAATGGCCTGTCTTGTCGATTTCAACTCGTCTTTGTTTACAGTTCTTTTGATGGGACCTTTTCTAGTAGAAGTATCAGAAACACTAGCGGCGAATGCGAGAAGATAAATATATTTCGGTTTATGCTCGGGATTTAGTTTCATTCCTGGTTTGAACAATGAATCAACGAGTAGTTCTATGAAAAAAACAATGAAAATAACGTTTTAAAATGCTCCATCAACTGAATATAACTCAAAAATATCAAATACCTAAAAATTGAGGCGTTCTAATAAGATCTATAGGGGGAGGTTCTTCTAAACTGTAATTTCTATACAAAACGGATATATCGGCAGGATTGAGAGCGTTTCTAGACAACATAGAGCTTAATGCTTCACAAGCTTGTGGGAATGCTGCGGCTCCATTTAACGCCATTGTAATCGGAGTAACATCGTGATGGCTAAAAGATTAATTGGTTATAATAATTTTCAAATGCAATATCTTGTATAAACTAAAATTACAACCTTTGTTGTGCACATCTAGTTATCTCTTGAGACAACCTTTTCATAATAGCACCACCTCTCGGTTCTTGAGCTAATATGTGTATTAAAACCTGACTATAAACGTACGTGTGTTGTCCGTGGCATACCATTTTCTATGAAATTGTAATAAAAATGTAATATGCTTATTTTTAATGACAGAATATGAATAAAAAGAACACTCACTGCACATTCTTGAACACTCGTTTGCCAATCGTCCGTACTTTGTAAAAATCCAGCTATGGCCGTTTTCAAAACTCTTGAAAATACTTCTATCTGTTGAGCAGCAGTCGATATACTTGTGATTTCTCCTTGGAAACCAGCGTCTGATATAAGCTGTTAATAAAATAGGAATGTATGTGGACAGGTACATTTTTGAAATTCATATATCCCAAAATATTTTCATATACAAACCTTAATCGTAAAATTTAACATCAAGCAGTCTGGATATTCTTCAGCTAATCTATAAATTAAAGAACGCCATGTCGGATGTTCAATCATTTCAGTCAACCAGGCTGGCGTCTATAAATCAAATATTTAAATTGAATTGACTATTTTTCTATTTTAAATAGTATCGTTAACCATCACAAAAACTAACCTCTCCCTCCTCGGTGAATATAGTATCGGCCTTTTTGGGATCGAACGTTTTCAAAATCATATCTTTTAAATGATTCTCTACCATTGCTTGCACTTCGGTAACTTCAACACCTGAAACAATATGAAAATGTACGACATACGGCAACAAGAAAAAAAACTAAACAACAAAACATTCCGAACCTCCCAAAATGAGCCACTCGGCTAACAAATTAGCCATTTGAGCGACGGCACTATAGTTCATCGAAAGTTGTTCGATGACTTGTTCGGGATTACCGCCGGCTTGGAAATACCTCTTCAACTGCGTAAAGATACCCGGTTCCATAATGTAATCCGACGTTGTAAATTTCTCCAGACATTCTTGGAGAACTTCGGCAGGATTCTCGATGACTTCTTCGACTCCATCTTCCTGCAAATCGATTTTAAAAATTGAAGAGATATAAGTATATTTATTGAGATTTTTAAAAGATGGATTTACAGATCCAATTTGATATATATGTAATTTTGTTATCTCGATAACAAGTTATAAATTTTATTACTTTATTTTGAAGAAAATTGCTGAAAACTATCATATACTTGGAGAAGCTTGTGGCAAATGTGTTCCATCTTGAGATATTTGTGAACGTTAGTTCGAAGACTTTAAAATTATAATTTCAAACTCTTTTAATGTATGGAAAATGGATGCCACAATAATAAATGAACAATGACGATAACGCACTATCACAAATTTAAAAACCAATTAGAGACATGTTAAAAGATAGTCTGGGAAGTGTTAACCCACTTGCCATATTCACCGAACCTAGCTCTTTCAGATTACCACTAATTTCAATCGATAGCACATGCACTTTCCAAACAAAACGTACGAAGAAGTAAAAAATTGGGTTCCTAAATGATTTGCCTCAAAAAAAAAAGCCTATGACGGAACGGTATCAACAAATAACCCAAAATGGAGGGAAATGTATAGCTAGCTATGGACATTACTTTGAATAAAAAATTGGATGTTTTTCTTGAAATGATCGTGTTTGATAACGAAATGTCAAGATTCAACTGGTAGATTGATATATTTGATCGAAAATACCTCATAATCGTGATGTTCAGCGTTGGAAGCGGAGGAATGATTGGATGCGTTGGGGGCACCAGAGGCAGCCGCGGCTGCGCCAGCCACACCTGAAGCCGCCGGAGACTCCCATCCTCGAGAATCTCCGTATTGGGCCGGCATTTTTGAACGATCACACCGAAACGTCAGAAGAACCAAACAAAACCTAACAGACACACTAGATTGTGACACCTAGCACGACTGCCAACATACTAACTGCTAATACAACATGCCATTAATGAAGGGGACAATATGTTGGTCGGTTCCCAGAAGCAAGCTCACACGAAGCAAGCTCACATGCTTTCGAAAATTTTCGTATCATTTAACAAGAAATGTCACTTTGGTACTGACAAAATATTATGGACGTATACTATTACGTGTAACGTGAAATTATTTTAACACAAAAACGCATTTTGGTGCTTTCAGTTTCGTGTTAAACGTTTTTCACTTTAATTTGAAAATTTGAAAATTTTCGAAAGCATGTGAGCTTGCTTCGTGTGAACTTGCTTCGTGTGAGCTTGCTTTCTGTGAGCTTGCTTCCTGTGAGCTTGCTTCCTGTGCGTTTGCTTCGTGTGCGTTAGCTTCTGGCCACCGATTTTTACGTCGTGTAAGTTGGCGTCTGGCCACCAAATCTAACGGTTAGGTTTCCGATTAGAACTATTAAGTTGGCTATCATACATTGACGGCGTCGCTTTTTGACATTTAGCCGTGTTTGGCGCCAGATATCGTTATGGTTAATCTGTCAACGAGACAAAATCGTTGTAAGTATTTTATCGAATTTAGCAATAAAATGTGTTACAAATTACTTTAAACGAACGGTTATAACAGCAAATTACGTTACATTAGTTATAACATCTTTAACATAACCTGTGTTATTATTTTTTTTGTGTAATTCTCATATCAGACTTTATGTTTTGTTAGTACTTAAATTTCAATAACTTTTTAGCGATGAAACGGAAACAGAGTGAGACTCTGGAGAAAGAGGAGCCTAAGGAAGTAAAAGAAGACGAAAAAACACCAGATTCTATCGGTAGTGAGTGTTTCGTCAAAAGACTACTTTTTCAAACGCATAATTGTGAAACAAACCGACTATGATTTCTCTTATTTTTATTTACAGATAACATAACTTGGCCTCCACAGGATTTGAAAAAACTTATCGATACTATCAGATCATATGTTCCAACAGATGATCATTCTTCTTGCAAAAAACGTATAGAAAAACTTCCTTGGAATGATGTTAGCAATTTTCTAAATTTTATTGCCATACTTAATTGTTATATATTAAACATTTTTGTTTTTTTTTTCAGATAGCGTTCGATAATTATACGGGTCCAGAATGTCTAGAGACATGGAAAGCAATAAACAAAAGGATCAGGGGTTATAGGCTATTGAACGAAGTTTTAGATGATGCTGAAAAATGGCTAGAAAAACCATGGACCAACTATTATGCTCCAAAATCATCAGTAAATTTGCACTCACTTATCTTTAAAAAAAAATCATACTCATTGATTGATACTATATTATAATTTGTTTCAGAAACGACATCCAGACTACCCCAAGATGCCTATAGCTCCACGGATGTCATTCCAGTTTCAACACTTGCCCTTACGACAAAATTGTAAATCTATGGTATTTATAGTCTTTTGCTAAATTAAGGGTTTACTTAAAAAATTCGATTCCATTTAAATTTGACTGATAACTTACAGAAAGAATTTCAAAACAAGATAGATGTTCTTTATGAAGCACTTCCGAAAGAACAAAAAAAAGAAAATGAACTTAAATATCAGTTACAAAGAGAAGAATATGAAAGAGAAAAGGCATTATTTCGGTAAGGTTTACTTTCACCTTTGGTTATGTTTTATTTTATTGATATATTATTTATTAGAATTTAATCAAATTTTAGACTTAAAAATCCTGATTATAATAGCAAGAAAAAAAAAACAGAAAAATCGTTTGACAACGATTCAGCCTTTAAAAATTATATACAGGATCAATTAAAAAAAATTTCAAAACACGATTCGAAACCGATGAAAGACCTAGTAGATGTTTTCGAACAAGACTGGGAAAAACTTCCATTATCAGAAAAAATTATTTGGTTCAAAAAATCAAAAGTAAAACGATCTAAAGTATAATATATTACAGATCGATTTTTATTTTCATTAATGATCTCTTAAATAATGTATTTTCAGGTCATAAAAGAAGAACCGAAACCAAGGGCTAAATCCTTTCGATGCACTGCATATACATTATTAAGTAAAAGAATTCTGAAATCTGAAGAAGTTAAAAAGATTCCTTTTAGAGTATATTGAGCATTTATATTTTCTGGAAAAGCTTTGTATTATTTTCTCATTATAATTATAATTATTGGTTTCTAGGAACGTATGAAATATGTATCGACAATGTATAAAGCTTTAGAACCACATGAAATTGAAGAATTAAAGGCTGAAGTAGCTAAAGAAAAATTGATTTATGATAGTAATAAAAAGCTTGAAAATCATGTGGAACAGGATCATACCGATTCTAATAGCAAAAAAACAAAAAAAACTAGGTTAGATTTAGAAATTTTAGAATTGAAAAAATATTATGTATTCTCATAACTAATTTATTTATTTTTTTGTACACAGTAAAAATTATACAGATTCTATTGAAAGTCAAACTTCTGGAAAGGATGATTCACCTCCGAAGTTATTATACTGTTATTAAAGTTTGTTTTTTTTTTCTTATAAATAATTTATTTTGTCTAATTTTAGAAAAAAAAAGAAAAAATCAAAGCCTGAAAATGACGAAGGCACGAATGAAAATGAAAGTTCCCAAGCTTCTATTCCTAGAAACAGGTATCAACTCAATTTTTTTATTAATTTATTTATTTATGATAACATTAATTTTAATCATTCAAACTTTCCCGATAGCAAAAATTCGATAAACGACAATAGCAAAAATAATGAGATTTCTGAATCAGAAAAAGGAAATAAAAGTACATTTTCTGGTGAACCTGAAATTCCACCTGAGTATGTCAATTAGCATCTTTTATTTTCATAATTAAAAATACATATACTCCGAATATATTTTTTGTTCCAGAAATTCGTTCGATTTGTTTGCAAAAGAAAAAAGAACAAAAAAAGAATATAGTGATGAAAAATTACTAAAAAAATGGAATAATCTTGAAAAAACTGTTCACAAAGAATACAAAAAAAAGCTTAAAGAAATGAAAAACAATTACTTAAAGGAATATACTGTTTTTGTTTCTCGTTTATCTAAAAAAGATTTAAAAAAGTTTATGGCTTTAAAAAACCCTGTTTGATATAAGTTTTTTTAAGTTTTTTTTAATTTCTTAGTTATAATTTTTATCACACTTAAATTCTAATATACAATGTAATGTTATTTATTTTTACAATGAAATGTATTTTTTAATGTTAAATAAATTAACACATGTTTTTAAATCAAGTACACGGTTGTAATTTAATTTTTTCTCATTTTAAAGCTGAAAAGTTTTTCAGATTTTTTAATTAATGCCAGTAATAAAAATAAATAAACAAAATTACGTACTTAAAAAGTCATCCAATACCGAAAACTTCATTTCATACAAATACTCCTTCACGAATGGCCGTACATAGGAGTTTTTCGACCAAATGGCTCGAATTTCAAATATGTACATGATAACATTTCGTACCTGTAAAGTGTAAACTGATCAAACTGATTTTTTTTTTCCAACATTCGTATAATTCTCAAAATCTAAAAAATCAATTTTTTTGTTTATAACAATTAAAATTGTAATAGAAATATGTAATTTTCAACCTGCAATAGAATTTTGTACAAGAAAAATTTTTACTTTTCAAAAGTATTATTCATCTCAAACAACAAAATCAAATAAAAATAAATCAACAAGCAAAATAAAATATCCTAAGTAAAAATATTTTCTTTAAAAACAATGAATTAATCGAAATACATATATAAAAAAAAGTATTTAATCATAAAAACAATATTTTGAAATAATACTATCGATAAATCATCATCCAATTGATTTTGCAATTCCATTTCATCCATTAACTCCATTTCAAATGATCTTTGAACGTTTTGCGAAGAATCTTCTATAATATTACGAAAAATCGATAACAATGAAATAAGACGAAACGCGTCTACATTTATTTCAAGCTTTTTATTTGCTCTATGATGAAGGTTAATAAAATATCAATTTCATAATGATTATTAAAATTGATACAAAAATTGGTACTAAGCAATTCAATAAAATTCGGATTTGCAATACATTAAAAGAAAATTAACAATCAAATACAAATGCGCGAAACAATATTTGAGCAATCTATCAATATTAAATATTTACAAACGATTTCAATACTTATGTAAAATCTATAATAAAAAAAACAAATAGAAACGAAAGCATGCTTTGAAAATGTATCGGCGTTGAGACTCAAACATTCGATTTAATACACAGATAAGATGGCTTAAAAACAACATACATTGTGCTTGTGAAATATTTATTTTCATAAAAAAAAATACCATCTGTCTGGCTGCTTATCTGTGAAATAGGTAATATTATACATATCGTTGAAAACATGCATTGTGCATTTCGAAGAATATAACAATGCTTGTTCATAATCGTAACCTTACGCAAACTTTAATACACTTAATCATTTTGTATATATTTTAAATTTTACGATATTACTCTTTTTATATGCTACATTCTTAATCGAAATTTTAGATGTGATAGACATAAAGCCACTAAAGGAAACAAATGTATTTCCATCAATTTTTTTTATGTTTTTCTTTGTAAAATTATTTGAACTTTGACTATACATAAATCATAAATTACCATTTTATTTTATCGGCTTGTATTTTCATGAAATGGCTTATATCGATTCAAATCCATATTATTAAACATAATTTTTCCTTTCCACTTTAAAATATGACACAATAAAATACATATTTCCCAATTGATTTTACGACATTATAATATTTATTCACTCAATTGTTTTTCTTCGATTCTGATTATATCATCTCTATTTTCAATTCAATATGAAATGAGTAAAAAACATTCAGTATATGTAAAAATCCGTAAGTTCATCCAAGATCAATGCAATTCATTATTTCATGAAATGCGTCGTTTTCAGTGGATAAAAGTAAAAATAAACGTTTTTTATACATAACCGGTGTGCAATGTAAACATGAAGTCACAAATGATAATTTTAAACAAAAAAATAAACATTCATTCACATCAAGCGTACGTGTGTTATTTCACGTCATATTTTTCATGCGTCAGACGCTGAAAATCATCGAAATCCTCATTCAAATTAGAATTAAATCGTTGACAGTTATACACCTGCACTTTCCATAAGATAAGATTTAGTAATATAGATAAATAACCGTCATTTCGAAATATTCGGAAGGCACAATGTTGTTTATCGACAAATAAATTGTTATATGCGACAAAGTAATTTCATTGAGAAATAAATAATTTTGGCAATCTCGATCGAATTTTAATCCACAATACACACATGTGATACATTATCTTGAATATTTCGTTGAATGTAATATACATAATCTGAAAAGTTATTTTCATCGTTTTGAAATTGATGATGGGTGTAATTACAACCGTCGTCAATTTGCAATTGCAAATGTGAAGGTTCGTCACCGAGACCGAATATGCCTCACATGACCGTGAAAGAATGAATTAATGCTTTAAAATTTAAAAGAAAATGATCTTAATAATAAAAAGCTTGAAAAATTGACTTAAAAATAATACGGCTTAATTTTTTCAGATAAAATTATAAATTTTTGATATTCAGATCAGAAAACATGAATAAATCCGTATTTTAACAATAAGAATAGAAGAAATTACAAAAACGCTTTAAATAACAATAAGAATTGCAATAAAATCATACGATTTCGACGCGTCTATTGAAAAACACTGATAAGAATATGTTAATGGCGCCAACTCCACCAAATGCACAGATCACCAAATCGAAAACTCTACAAATACAACATTAATTTTAATTTCATCAAAATTACATTTCTGCAAATTCTTCCGATAAAAAAGCGGCAAAAATCTCGGATAATATAGCATATTCAAAAGCAACAGAGGCCATAGAACTAGTGGGGAGAAGTGGTATGGTAACCATAGTTCCTTTATTTAAGAGAACAGTTTTTTTTTAATTTCCTCTCCAGTTCTATTCTTTTGATTTATCTTTTTTTTAATAGTCCTTTTTTCTTTTAATTTGTTGTAGCTGATCTTTTAATGGTATAATTTTTTTATACCGATCTATTACAGTGGAAGTGTTCTTTTACTCTTCATACAAAAGGTCAAGTTTATTTTTCGATAAAGTGTTACAAATTTGATAAAGTGTATTTTAATAAGAAAATCTTTATTTCTATACAGAATTTTTTATAGTACAAATACACGACAATATAATGATTATAACATATCAATAAAAATCCCAAAAGTTTTCGTCTGCGATGCTATTTTCCATGTTTATCGTATTTTTAAAAAACAAAACTTTTTAATGTTAGTTTTAAACAAAAACCATCTACATGTATGTCTTTGAATGACCCGACGTTTGTCCAAATAATACTAGCACACACTGGCAAACGACACATTTTACAGGGCAATTGGAAGATTACATGATAGTTAAATAATTCAATTAATGCTTTGTAATTTATTTTACTTACTTGTGTTTCGAATTTTTTCGCAAATAGTGTTCTACGATCGGTGTTGTAGTCAGGGACGTCAGGATGCCACCCCCACCAGATGACGTCCCTGGTTGTAGTGTCGTGTGTGCTAGTATTGTTTGGGAACCATATCTTTGTACCAAAAGATCAAAAAACTACACAAAAATCTTGAGAAAATATCAAATATTCAACTTAAATTAGTTATGTTGCTTCCTAAAGCATATTTGTCTTTTAATTTAATTTTATTTCAATCTGTTACTCAAATATATGGAATTCAAACAGTGACGGGTTTAACAATACGCGGACTAATTGAGTAGCCTATTTACAAAGACGGCTTAAGTCACCCTGGATCGGTTTTCATTTTTTGATGGAACCCGATTTTTTTCACCCGATCTGGTGATGTATCGCTTGCTTAACAAAGTTGATGAAAACCGTATGAAAACGATGATCAGCTCAAAAAAGAAAAATTGGAATAACTGAAAAACTTCAGGAGATACAAAAAATCAGCTGTCGTGAAAAATTTTGTAAAGTGGCTTAAGCCGTTTCTGTAAATAGGCTACTCAATTGTATGTGGCCGTTTAGGGCCCCCGATTTTTGTGAGCCTCAAATTTTTTGCGTATGTTTCGAATAATTTTTAAAAAATGTTGACCTTTTTTCAAGGAAAAAAAATTTCTGTTTCGAATAATTTTGAAAATCGTCGAATTACTTTTAAAAGTGTCGACCTATTTTTTTAGGAATTGTTTTATCCTTCATTCTGTCTATGTGTGTGTGTGTGGTGTCACGCTAGAAATTATTTACTATTCGAAATTAGATCCTTTGCCAATGTAATATACTGTAATTATATTGTATTTCAAAAATTTTCTTTAAATCACACGTGCGATGTTAAACCTTTCCCTTACGGTGCTAAAAACAGTATGCGTTCCGACGGTATGTATTTTCGATATCATATGAAAAAGTGATCTAAAGATCTATCGTATGAAAAAGTGATCGTATTATATAAAAAGTGATCTAGTGTTTTAGATCACTTTTTCATATGATATCGAAAATACATACCATCGGAACGCATACTGTTTTTAGCACCGTAAGGGAAAGGTTACATCGGGCCTACCTCTAGTGTTTCAAATAATTCAAAAAAGCGTTATGAAATTTTTTTTTTGAAAATTTAAAATTATGGAATTAATAAAAAAACAGGAGGGGGGCCGTCCGTACGATTCTACACCGGGCCCGGAATTTCTCTGAGTCCCGATTTATTTTTAATTTTTTAATATGGTCACCGCACGAATGGCACGTGCATCAAACGTCACCCGGCCGGCGTCAGTCGATCTGTCAACTCTTCGACGTTAACACCTTCCCGGACACCCCTCGAGAGGCCCCCGGTCTCCAGGAGCGCCCGCCGCAGCCATGGGGGCCCACGTCTCCCGCACTGACTTCGAATGGACCTACACCGAGGAGCCCCACGCCTCCAGGAGAGCCGTCATATTGAGTCAGTCACCACGCCTACTTCTCTATAAGATCATGGTTTTTGAACATTTATGGTGTATCGAGCTTTGGAGAAATCTGCGATGAATCCGTGGTATGTGTGTGGAATATGTGGACCCGGTGATGAATGTTGGTTCATGCGTTGAACCCGTGAATCGAGCATGTCAATCAATTATGGACGGTCTTCGGTGTGGTTGGTTTTGTATGTGTAGATAATGTTAAGTAAATATATTGGGGCGATGTGAGAAATGTCTTTTTCTGTATGAGTTGATTCATCCTTGTGTGTTGAATTTGTATGTTGTGTGTTCAATGTCGATGATGTTCGTTTTGTGGATTTTTGGAAATTATGTTGTGAAACTGGGGAAACTTTTGTTGATATCGTGAATCGACTTTGTCTCGTTTTTTGTGCATTGACGATTTGCATCGAACTGATCAAATCGATAAAAAATTGCATAGACGATTGCGATTATTTTCATTATACGAAAATATAATTAGAAATCTTTATTTTTGTGTATGACGATTCGTGAATGCTTATGAATTATGATATAATCTAGTACAGGGATGGTGAACATAGGACACTCATGCCAAACTGGCTGAAGATGGCTGGCATGCGAAGGATTTACAATGTTTTTCAATTTTCAATTTAATTTTTTCGTAGATTAAGCAAATGGAAATTTTCAGAATTATTAAATGAAGTGAATTCAGCATAGAATAATTTACTTATGTCTAATACGACATCATACAACAGATAAAGATGAATTTTAAATGTTGAAATGTTTTTCAAAAAATTATTGATTGCATTGATGAAATTAAACTTTTCTCAAATATGAAAACGTAATTGAAAAATAATCAGTTAATGACTTCTAAATTTACCAGACATGAATAAAACAGTTGTAATGTTTATTTTGATCAAAGCATTTGAAACAAAATCAAATGAAAAAAGGTTTGCCATCCCTGATCTAATATAACCGTTGAAATAATTCGGAAGAGTTTTTCGCCCAACATAGCTTAATTAATCCGATGACCTAGTAAGTCGAGTCAATTGATTATTATGCATCGCAAGTCCTACGTTTTTGGGTGCTGTTATTTCGAACTTCTAGATACTGTAGTGTAAATATTTGAACTGTGTGCATGGGGTGATGTCGTGTGTTCTAAATATGTTTTGTATGATTAGGTATTAAAGAATTTCGCATGTAAAATGGAATTTTGTTAATTGTATTTAGCGGATTGTTTGTATGTTATTGAATGTAAATGAGAAAATTGGTTACTAATTGGTGAATGTGTAAAAGTAAACAGTGCTGCAGTTACTATATGATTTGTGCGGTGTGTGCTTACAGAAATCGTTATGGGTATGAATTTTGAATCTATGAATGATGATTTAATTCAGCGGAAAACTAATTTCGATATTAATATAAGTTTTATTTAATTCTTTCTTGGTTTTCGAAAATTCATATTTTTAACAGAAAATCAACATGGCCTTTACGAAGATAAAATGTATATTTCCAATTGTTTAAGTAACAGTAATTAGTATACTTCCTATTTTGTCACTGCAAATATGTAATACTAATTTACTTTAACTACTGTAAACATGTTACAAATTTTAAGTTGTAATGGTATTTAATCTTTTTTCCATATTTATTAAAAATAGATAAATCAAATGAGTTTAAAATACAAAAAAAAAATTGATAAACGCCATATAAATAATACTTGTACAAAAACATATACTAAAGTTTAACTTTTTTCTAATCCAATGAACAGCATCATCGATAATTAATGGCATCATTAAAATTTAAAAGACCAGTAATCTTTATATGAAACACGTCATGTTTCATGTAAAATTATGTGAATAATAGAAATTTCGCAATTTATTGATAGAAAAAATTTATTTACATTACTGAAAAAATTTTACTAACTTTTTCTTGAAAAAATATATATACTTAAACATAATAATATTTTATAATATTAATCATCAATATGTTTTTGAGATTATACATACATACATACATACATATAGTCTTTATAATTTGTATTTAACTTTATTTTTGTTATAGAAAAATACCCTGAAATCAAAAAATTATTCGGCTATGACCCAAATTTCAAATGGGTCGTCACAGGCATGGTACTGACTCAGTTTGTAATGATTTACGTTATGAAAGATCAAAGTTGGCCCATCACTTTACTAGTCGCATACTTATTCGGCGGAGTTATCAACCATTCTTTGATGTTGGGTGAGTTTTGATTGCAAAAGATATTGTTTGTTTCCAATATCCACTATAAACTTGTGGCACAGGTGTGAAAAATTTCAATTAGTTCGCGAGAAATATAAGTTATCGGAATTTTC
This sequence comes from Hydropsyche tenuis, assembly GCA_009617725.1. Classification (NCBI taxonomy): domain Eukaryota; kingdom Metazoa; phylum Arthropoda; class Insecta; order Trichoptera; family Hydropsychidae; genus Hydropsyche; species Hydropsyche tenuis. The sequence goes on from VTON01000009.1 coordinate 3,701,297, forward strand.
AAGTGTCAGATTAATAGCCACTCGTTAGAAATGAGTATTGAATTCCACAATGTGTACTTACAATTAAATCAATAATTGTTTTGTTCAAAGTCTGATATAGTTTTTCTGTAAAATCTGGGTTTTCCTTTACCCATTTTCGAAATCAGCTTTTTTGAACATTTTATTAATTCCATAAATCAAGTATCACAAATAAATAATCCTCACTAATCTGTTGGATCAAATTATAATTGAACTTTTTTTTGAAAACGTAATCATTTGGAACCCAAATAATGCATTCATAATATTCAACACATATTATAATTGCTAGTCATCATCATTTTTTCTATTCGTCAATGAGATTTCAAATACTATATACTCTTGGTCTCCAATTTTACTCTATATATGTATTTATTTATTTATTTAATAAATAGAGATTTTTTTTTCAATATCACTTGATAGTACTTATATTTAATCAGCGTTAGTCATCAATTCATTCCTAGTAATTCATTGAGAGCTCTTGTGTGGGTTGTGTATATACCTATTGTTGTTTACAGACTGCGCCATATGTGTTTTTCAAATATCCACTTATAGATAAATTGATTGTCATACTTATCACTTGCATTAAAAAAATTGTCTACGATCCGCCAATAAAATTTATCCATGTCCTTTGTTACTTGAATTTATTGTTTGATTTATTGTTATTATTTTTTAAATATGTATGTAATTGCTAAATATTTTTTCTTTTTAGCTGTTCATGAAATATCGCATAATTTGGCCTTTGGCCATTCTCGTCCAATGCACAATAAACTTTTTGGATTTTTTGCAAATCTTCCTATTGGAATACCAATATCTATAAGTTTTAAAAAATATCATCTGGAACATCATCGGGTAAGAAATATGCTTTTTTTAAATTATTTTTACAATTGTAATAAGTTTATTGCTCTGTGATACTATAGATATCATTCATAAAAAGTTATCTTTTTATGAATGATGTACACATTAGATGTACGCAAGGCAAACAATGTTTTTCTTCGAAAATACGTATTTCCTATAATATGTAGATAACGATATCTTTCATATTGATTTTCCCAATGCAGTTTATTTTAAAGTCTTCCTTATTTGAATATTTATTTAACATTTTATTTGTTCTGTGACATAAATTTTAATTCTAATAATTTTGTGTCTTTTCTAGTATCAAGGAGATGAAAAATTAGATACAGATTTACCAACATTGCTAGAAGCTAAACTATTCTGTACAACTTTTGGAAAATTCTTGTGGGTGATACTACAGCCTTTTTTCTATGCATTCAGACCTTTGATTACTTATCCAAAACCACCTACTTTTTGGGAATATGTAAATTTAATTATTCAACTCATTTTTGATGGAATCGTCTGGTATTTATGTGGTTAGTATGGATACATATAAATATATTTTTATTATAAATAACAGATTTATTTATTTAATTAAATAATCTAATCTAACAATAAATAGACAAAGATCTTCAAATTTTTTTTATAATTGAAATTCATCATCTCTTTTTTAAGGCGGACGAGTTATTGGTTATTTAATCTTTGGATCTGTAATGGCAATGGGTTTACATCCAGTTGCAGGTGAATTTGACGATTCTTACAATCTAAATATTTCATTTACATTTTTTAGTTTTATATGTTATTTTTTTTATATTCATAGGTCATTTTATATCTGAACACTATATGTTCAAGAAAGGCTATGAAACATACTCATATTATGGGCCTCTCAATTTTATTACCTTTAATGTCGGTTATCATAATGAACATCATGATTTTCCTGCCGTTCCTGGCAGCAGATTACCTGAGGTATTTATTAATCTAGTTAATTTGTACTTTTTATTTACATTTAATTTTAACTCAAAATTTTCTTATAGGTTAAGCGTATAGCTAGTGAATTTTATGATGATTTACCCCAACATCATTCGTGGAGTAGTGTTTTGTACGATTTTATTATGGATCCGGAAGTTGGACCTTACGCTAGAATAAAGCGAAAAAGTAGAGGACTAGACTCATAAAATGTTACTTACTCTACCTGTATTTTATTCTTATACATAAAAAATTACGGGTTTATAAGTAAAGGTATTTTTTGAACTACTTACTGTCAAAAAAATATGTAACTCGTTCTATTTAAAGTTTTTGAAATATTTAAACTTGTTGCTTTTTGTTTCATCTTACTTTTGGTGTTGACAAAAAATATTCGGGTGGTTCAGAAATCAAGTAATTCCTTTGACTAACTTTACTTTGGAAATTGTTATTATGTTAGTATTTAAAAACTTTTTATAGAAACTTATTTATTGCTTTCTTAATTATAATTCAAAATATACCAATATAACTGTATACTAAGCCTCTATTGTTATTGAGGCAGTTTTTGGCTTATTCTGCTATTCCGTTTATATTTCTGAATGCATATAATGCTGAATGTTTATAAATGAACCAAACTGACGACTTGCAACGGATGAATATTTAAACATTAGTTCTCAGATAGTAGTAGTAGATTAATTCTCTGTTATACTTAATTGTATTTACCCTTTTTTTTTTTTTTTTTAAAGAAAAATGGGTACAGAATTTCGATATTATTCCATTTTTTTATTTTCCTGTTGTAGTTCCTTTGATTTCTGAACTATTCTATTGCTGATAAATGAAGTTGAATCTTAAATTGCATCTGTAATTCTTATTTTTTATGAATTTATTTTATGCAGTCAATCTCATATGCTTCCAAATATTATAACACTTGAATTTCAGATTAATGGCATAAAATCAAAATATTTCATCTATTCATTATCCAAAAACGAATTATGTGAAAGTTATTTATCTCTTTTAGTATTAATTTAGTACATCCTGAAAATACTAACTGATAACTACTCATTCGTATTTTCTCTCGTTTTCATACATCTAACTAAAAAAAAAATCAATAATTTGTGAATCATTTCATTTTTTTAATAATTCACAATATCAAAAATACATAATTTTTTAAAAAATCTTAATCAAGACAAAATTAAGGAATTAGAAAAGACTTTTATTACTTAATATTATTTAGTTTTATTTTTACCTGTATTCTCGATAATAATTGAGAACATAATAAATATTTCATATCAAGAGGTTTTATGAATGTCAATCGAGAGAATGTATCAGGTGTTAATCTCACATAAAATTTCATTATTAACAATTCCATAACAGAATTTTGTGAAATTTGTTTACCTACAACTTCAATTAACAATTTAAATGAGAGCCAGTAAAGGTGAAATGATAATCTCAAATAAATTTTTGTAATAATTATAGTTCTATTTCATTTTTGTATTATTGTTGCTAAGATGCTAGGATATTAGTGGTTTTTCATCATTTATTAGCTAAATTAACTAATTATAAGTTGTACCGGTCACAATGTTTCAAAGATGCCATTTTTCACCATCTCACGTTGGAGTTTGTTGATATTAATTGTCTAAATTGTTTATTTATTATTTTCTTTGTACCGTTGTACACGGCTTAATTGTAAAATATACATATTATATATATTAATACTCATCTATTGATGTGCTATATTTGTATTTTATATAATGTTAAAATTAAAACCATAATTATTTTCAATATACATATGTACTACAAATACAAATGCATAGAAGAAATGGTCTTAGAATCTCAATATTTTTCAATATAAATTAATATATTTTTGTAAAATAAAATACCATAACTACATTGTTAAAATGTTGTAAATATTGATTTTGCCAATGAAAAAAATACTTGAAATAACTGTTGAATTTTTATTTTTTAGAATATAGAAACATAAAAGGTGAAAAAAAATCTGGATCATAAAAACATTTATTATTTTACTAACATTACAAAACTAGTTAATACTATCTCGAAATCTTGATATGAAATTCATTCATACATTGAAAATAAAAATCTTGAAAAAATGATGAATGAATTTACCATGAAAAGTGTGTTAACTTGGTTTTTCACAATTTAGTAAAAGTTATATAAAACGATTTGATTAAAAAAAAATTATAAATAATGCATGCCCAGACATTTGATTCAATCGCATGATATGCTTGAAACTTAAATTTGAAAATCATCATTATAATGATTAAGATGTCATTTCTCAAATAATTTTTACTGAAAAATTTTGTTCTAAAATGATTGATGTTGACAACTTCATTATTTCTCAATCTTTATATTTCTGACATTTCAACAATTACTAAATAAATATAAAAACCTCAAAATCATTATTCACTTTTTTTTTAGAACAATTTTTTTTATCTCAAAACAATTTTAACACGAATTAAATGATTTCATTACACTGATTCACGTAACGATTTAAAAAAAAAAATGAAATTGCATATGCATAATGCACCGGTCTTGCAACCCAAATTTCGAAAACCTGTCCTTAAGTTTTGTAAAATCGGTTGTAATGCAAAAATTCAACTTTCGCTTGTGCAATTTCACTTTCGTATCCTCCGAATTTTTCTGTTCTGGAAACGTCTCGACGGAATTGCGTTTCCGAAATATAAAGTTGATTGCGAATTAATTAAATATCACCTTTTAACGACTGACCGCGCTTTTTGACGCTTGATCAGTGAAGCATTATCGTGTTTTGAAGATAGTTTTTTTTTTAAATATAAAATTCGCTATCTGTTTTGATGTTAAAATGATTTTTTATGTAATTATATGTTAGTTTTGACATTTTAGATTTATATGATATTTTTATTACAAAATATGAAGTTGAAACGTATAATAATGCACAAAAACGTAGTTTTAATGGACAAAAACGAATTGCACAATGACAAAAAAAATATCGAAATATTTTCCCTCAAATTCGACAAAATCATTCAGGGCCAGATTTAGCTATAGGCAACTTATTACTAGGCGCCTAGGGTGCCAGCAACTCAAGGCGCTGAAATTTATATAATAAATATATTTTTTCATAATTTCAAATAATTTTTTAAAAAATATCGGTGAAAAAATATAAATCGATTTTATACTATTTATTGAAACGAAATTGAAAAAATAGTACAAAGTTTTTAATAAAATGGCAAAACCTTCCTGTCAATTAGAGATTAGCATAAAATTTTACGTAAGATCAAAGGCTACCGAAGCGATTTTTCGTAAATATCTCGTTAACTGTCATTTTTACAGAAATATAATGCAAATTTGTAGCTTAAAAAAATTCTTACGAAAAAGATATCGTAATATTTATTCGTAAGAGTAAATGCGTGTACATTGGTCTAATTGTAAGTTAGTCGGGCTGATGTTCACACGGCCTAACCATTTTGGAAATAATTCGACTAAAAGAATTGGTACTACATATTTCGTGAGCAGCCCACAGCATGTACGTACATATGTACACTTCAAAAAATTCAAAGAAAATGTATTTAATTCGTAAACAGAATATCTTATTAAAAATAATTAATGCGATTTTGATACTTACAATTAGTTAATGTGGTATTATTATCAGTGCTATGAAATTAAGAATTATTTATAAGAATTTGAAAATTCAGCCGTAGATATTTAAATAATAATTTTTTTCAAATTTTTTTTTACAAAACTTTGGACGCGCAAAATAAGTTTTTGACTAGGGTGCCATTTACCCTAGCTCCAGCACTGAAATCACTTGAAAATACAATTTTGTATTTCGCAATACAGAGTGGAAATCGTTTAACACGAAAGCGTTTAATGTGAAAAATCGGATAACAAGAAATAGTACTGCGGTAGTAAACGTTTATACTTTATAATGTTGAACATAAAATTCCTTTAACAGAAAATAATATTTCGGACTTTTTAGTTTTATGTTAAAAGTTTTCTACTGTATTAAAAATTAATATCATATCGAATCAGATATTTGCAATGATTCCCTATGATCACTAAATCGTGTACTGTCTAAATATTTTATTAGAAAAATACTGCTTTTAAATGATCACTAATTTCGAATATCATAAAAGTTTTTTATAAGCTTTAATGGCGATTATATTCGAAATAAATGATCGTTTAACTATATGCGCATTGAAAATTATACACACAATCCTCTTTTTACACGGGGGATAAGTTCCAGAGACTACCGTGTTAAAAAAATATATGGTGGCCATATAAAAATTGGAGATAGGTCCAACAGTATATTTGCATAGAATTTCCATCCAAATGTACTTTATAAAAATGTGTAATATGAAAAATTTTCGCCATGTAAAATCATCAAAAAACATCGAATTTTTTTATTTAACAGTACATTGGCCTACATTGAATCTTACCATTATGGCATAATAATACATTTTTTTTGAACCATGTAAAAAAATAATCGGTTCTTCTTTAAGCCATGTTATTTCGGAACCGTATAAAAAAGGATCGGATGTACTTCTAACAAGCAACTTACTTTTCATCCCATATTTTATATTATTCACAAACCGGAACTGTCATCGATATCCCTTCCATTGCGTATATAACATTTAAGTTGCGCAACGTTATGACCTTACCGATAGGAAGTGTAACTTAAAAAATCGAACAATCGAGTTTTCACTGTACCTTACAAAACAAGTTTGGAGGGGTTCACGTTCAAAACACTCGTATTTTCAGACGATCATTTCTCCAGTGTTAATGTCGACGATGAAAGAAAAAGGTCCTCGCACAGACTTCGAGTGGACTTCCAAAGCAGAGCCTCATTCTTCGAGGCGCGATGCCATCCTTAGTAAGCGATTTGGATCATTTAACTGGAAATTTAGTGCGTTTCGGTGTTTACGGAGTTTTACTGTGATTTTGAATATCCGCAGAAAAATATCCGGAAGTCAAAAAGCTGTTCGGTTGCGATCCGAATTTCAAATGGCAGGTCAGCGGAATGGTTTTCACACAAATCGTGATGCTTTTCGTTGTCAAAAACTTGAGTTGGCCTATCACTCTTTTGATTGCTTATGTGTTCGGAGGAGTCGTCAATCATTCATTGATGTTGTGTGAGTAGAATTTAGTTTTATTGTGTACAATTTATTTAACGTTTAAAATACGGAACCTTTTCGATGTACCATAACAAATTCAAACATTTTTTTTTATATCTTATAATATGAGAAAGAAACTTCTAGACAGTTTGAATACTAAAAACTTTTGTTAAATACAATAAAACCCTATTTTTACGTGCCCAGAATTAACGTTTTCCCGCTTTTTTGTGTTCAATTTCTGCAGTTCCGTTTCATTTTTGTACATTTAATAACCGCTTTTTCGGAAATACTTACAATTCAGTCGATTTTATAAAAATATTTTATTAAATTCACGGATATCGACAATCATTGTTCAAACGTGTCGGTCACTCGTTGCTGATTTATAATTTTGTAATTTTTGTTCCTATTATTTATTTTTGTTCACCCCTATTAAACGGTTCTGTAATCTTGTTTTTAATATGACGAAATTAAAAGTTCAAATCAATTTATATCATAGAAAGAGCTTATATAAACCCGAAAATATAAGGCAAATGTGTGATTTTTTCGATAAAAAATAATTTTTGACTGTGTTTTTTCATATTTTAAACCCTCAACCTACGTTTTCCCTCTAATTGAGTTTTTTCTCGGTTCCTTCAAAAACGTAAAAACGGAGTTTCACAGTATTCTTGAATATGCGTACAACCATTTACTAACCGCACCACTTGTTGCTTAACGTCGTTGATCAGTGCGTTCGACAAGGCTAAATCATTGACCGAATATAAATAGAGTTATGTTTTAAGAAAAATAATCGAAAATGCTTCTGATTTTTCTTTTTAAAAAAAATTTAAATATTATTTTTCAGCTATACATGACATTGGGCATAATTTGGCTTTTGGACACAAATATCCGAAAGCTAACAGATATTTTGGCATGTTTGCTAATCTTCCTATTGGAGTGCCATTTTCTGTGAGCTTCAAAATATATCACAACGATCATCACAGAGTAATCATTTCAGTTTATTTTATTGTGTAACAAAATATTTTTTGAAGATTTCCGCAATTTTGTGCAACGATGTTGGTTTTTTTTTTAATTACCGCCATCATTTACACCAGGTATCGGCAAACTCCGGCTCACGGGTTAATATTGTTTTATATTATATGAAAAATTAAGTAAATTTAAAATCAATTTAGAAGTTCTCATTCTCAAAAAATGCAGCAGATATATTTTTTTAATTTACTGTTAAACTAGTTACAAAAGCGTTTTTCGGGTCATAATCTTGATTTAAGCAAAAAAAATCCCATATTTCAAAATCTATTTAATTGTACAATGAAGAGCTTCTGTCAGACCCTCATTCGAAGTGCTTGTTCTTCAAAATTATGTATTTTAGAAGATTTTGCGAAGTTATCGATGGTATCAAATTAAATAAAAAACAAAAAAATATTTCCTGCGGCGCTATTTATTAGTACATATATTCATGATATGAAAATATTTAGAATTAGAATTTTCAAATAACCATTTTAAGATCGATTAGTCTCAACTTTTTAAAATTTTGAACCTGTTTTTTGTTGCTCATTGAGTAAAACTACCCATATTAATATTTTTGTGTTTGCTACCGCCCGCCGAGTCTAAAATTTTTACGATATGGCCCTTTCCAAAAAAAGTTTGCCGTCTCCTGGTTTACACTACTGTTACTTTCTAATCCCATCAAAATTTATTTTATAAGATATGAATTTTATTTTTTATAGTATTTATAATCTACATTTATTGTTCATTCATATTTACATTATAATTAATTTTTTTGTATAAAAACTAAAGTTTCAACCCAAAAATACGAAATAAAATTAAACGTAAAAATGTATCAAAGCAATATACATAGTTGCTTAAAAATAATATTTCATTTGTAAGTAATACAAATTTTACAGTTTCAAGCTGTAGATAAATATGACCCCGATTTACCAACATATATGGAGGCAAGACTTTTCGATACAACTCTAGGAAAATTGATATGGTTAACATTACAACCAATTTTCTATACTTTTAGACCTCTTTTTGTGAATCCAAAACCACTATCAAAATTGGAAATTATTAATATTATCGTACAGCTAATATTTGACTATATAGTTTGGTACTTTTTTGGTAAGTTCCAACGTTTACTTTAAATGTTCGGTTAGAAAGTATGATTGTAATTTTTTTTTAAATTTAATTTTACAGGAACCAAACAATTATGTTACTTAATACTGGGAAGCTTAATGGCAATGGGATTACATCCAAGTGCAGGTTAAACAAAGAATACTTATTGTTGGTTTTAAATTGAGCAATATTAAAGATAATAGAAATCGTTAATTCTAATTTTTTTCAGGTCACTTCATAGCAGAGCACTACATGTTTGCTAAAGGTTTTGAAACATATTCATATTACGGGCCTTTCAATTTCTTTATGTACAATGTTGGTTATCATAATGAACATCACGATTTTCCTGCAATTCCAAGCAGTAGATTTCCAGAGGTATAATTATATATATTTTTGAAAAACTTAACATACGTAAACGGAAAATAAAAACCATATTTTCAGTTAAAGAAAATTGCTGGCGAGTTTTATGACAATTTACCACATCACGATTCTTGGGTGAAAGTTCTTTACGATTTTGTGACAGATCCCAATATCGGTTTGTACGCAAGAATTAAAAGACATAAAAATGGACTAAAAACATAAATAATTATATTAAAAAAAGAAATATTTAAGTATTTATTAACATAGTGTTGCATGTATGCAAACAAAACAATATTATTCTGTATATGTGTTTATGAATAATTAAAAAAACACTACTGACAAAATCATATAAATATAATATGGTTGTATGGAAAAAATAAAAATATTTAAGCAAAATAATATTTTTTTTACGTTGATTTGAAAAATTGATCAAACTTAAAACTAATTATTTGGGAAATGTTTTTTAAGAGTCAAAGCTTCTTCCCTCATTTCACTGAGATCTCGAGCCGGCTTTGTCGGAGTGTTAAAATTAGGACTTGCATCATGTTTAGCCAATTCCAAATATATTAGATCAACATCTTTGAAATCTCCACGTCGACGAGGCATAATGTGACAGTGAACATGCTAAAATCAAAGAAATCAAAATTGTAGTTAACTATATGTAATTAAAATATTTGGTTAATTGAGATAAATTACTTCAACTGTTTGACCAGCATCAGGTCCGTCCTGAATAGTAACTGTAGATGATGAAGTCTTATAAACTTCTTCGATCACCTTAAAAATAGTTTTGGAAGAATAAGTAGAATATTTTAATTAAATAAACAATGATCTACTATTTTAACAAACCTTTTGAATTTTAATAACTGTTTGGAAGAAATCAGCTGCTTCTTCAGGTGTCAAATCAGGAGCTCGTTTAGCTACTCTTTTAGGAGCAACCAATACATGACCTGGTACTACACATCTGTAAAAATTTAATGAAATTTTTCAAATTATTATTGTTTTCAAAAGGATATTATTTGAGAAAATATGATTCTAATTAAAAAAAACCTTATATTCACAAATGCATAACAAAATTCAGATACATAAAACACGGTGGAATGTCTTATTTTGATATTAGAAAAATTATAATACTCTTCATCTATTTCATTTCCTGATGAAACATTAGTTGAATCAACAATTCCTTCACTTTTTTTAGGATCAGTTATATGTTCTTCAATTTGTGTTTTTCGAACAAATTGATTCACAATACTATAAATATCATTTCTAGAACGAAAACGGTTGATTTAGATAAAGCACAATCATTTTAAAAACGTAAAAACCAAAATAGATATTTAACCTTCTATGATAAAAAACTGGCATATTTTTCCTCACATCTTCGAGTCTATTATAATCTAAATCAGCGATCGCATAACAAGCCTGATCACTTTTATCTCCACAAGAAGCTATAATTTGACCCCATGGATCAACACACATTGCGTTGCCGAACGATCTTCGTTTAGCATTATGTTGACCGACTTGAGCAGCAGCTATCACAAAACACTGATTTTCTATTGCTCGAGATCTAAAATTTCGAAAATATATGATGAGTGATTACAAACAACTTATTATTATGGAAAAAGACTATAATAACACCTAAGTAAAATCTCCCAATGAGCCTCTCCAGTAGCAAATGTAAACGCTGATGGAAAAGTTAAAATGTGTGCACCTAGTTTAGTCAGTTGGGTGCTTAGTTCGGGAAATCTCATATCGTAACAGATGGACAATCCTATTTTGCCCACGGGACTTTCAACGGGAAGTACAACATGCGATCCACCACTTGTATAATCGGATTCTTTGAGACGTATATTTTTTTCGGGTATTTCTACGTCAAATAAATGTAACTTCCTGTACGTTTGAACTATATTTCCATCGTTGTTAATGATGATATGAGTATTGAAAATTTTTTTCTCATTATTAGGATCCTACATAGTGTAATATATTCAAATTTAGATTAATCAAAAAATATACATATGAATACATATTAAAATAATAACCTTTTCATGAACACCACCCATCGAAAGCCAAACATTATATTTTTTAGCAAGGTCTCTATATTGTTTCACGATACTTCCGCTGATCAATGGTTCAGAGTAATTGAACATATCTTTTTTATTATCACATAAAAAGTCACAAGCTTCAGGGAAAAAGAGCATCTGTAAAAGATTCGTATTAAAAAATTTAGTTTACAATTTATTACCATTTTCATAAAATGAAATAACCTTTGATGTAAGTAAGAAAATATAAAATTCATCACCTGTACATTATTTTTAGTGGCCTTTTCTATCAAATTAGATACGGCTTTCATATTTTTTTCTCTGTCCCCAGTAGCTGTCATTTGACAAACTGCAATACGTTTTTTGTTCTCCATCGTTGTACTTTTAAATCTAATTAATTGTCTAAAATTTATTTTTTTATTCAAATTAAAATCATTAAATTTACAAAAACAAAACAAAAATGGTTTAGGTGATATCGTTTTTAATTGTAATACAACCATCTGAAAATAGAAACGAACAATAGTTGCAAAGTTGATTTCATAATCGAAAATTAAAAATTAATATCATAAACAAATTGAACGAAAGTAAAGAATTTTTTCATGCTTCATATTGAAACTAAAATTTAAAAAGTGGCACTAAATAATAAGAATGAGATAAGCAAAGTGACTTTATATTGACCTTTGATGGAAATATTTACAATGCGAGTTCTACAAGCGCAAAATCGCATCCGCAATTTCAAAATGCAATTACAAAACACAAGTTACAATTTTGTAATTAACTTCAGTACATTTATAAACGGAGAGCCCTTTGACAGTTAGCAGAACTTCTGAAATTGTCAAAGTGACAGCTAGACTTTTTTCACTTATTTTTACTCACAGCAGTGCCAACTGATTTTCTCATTCATTCTAATTACATATAAAAAGTCTTTTTCACTTACAAAAAACGATTCCGACGTTTGCTCAAACGACACTAGCACGTACGACACTGGCACACACAACACTATAACATCAAGCGTCGTAAAACACAATCCGCGAAATAAATAAAATAAATAATAAAGCATCAATTGGACGTATCGTCGTATCAATCTGCCGCATCAATCGTATTGCTCTCCAATTTTCCTTAAACGTATCGTGAGTGCTACTATCGGTGTGTGCCAGTGTCGTTTATGCAAACGTCTGGTCACCACTTAAAACGTAATAATAATGAAATAAATACAAAAAAAAAATTATAAAATCTTTGATAAATCTGTATTGTGCAATAATATAAGTCGAAAAAATATTAAATTATGGAACGACAATGCGTCTGAATCATGGATGTATTTTCACAGTTATAGGTCGTCAGCGTTACTTGGGTTCTAGAAACTGTCATCGTCTCCAAATATGGAGGTGTCACAGCCTCAGGTATTGCGAAACTTCATAATATATTGAATTATTATCGAAAAAGCTCGAGTTTCTTTCATAAATTCTCTAATTGACTCATCGATATTATTATTTCGACATTTTCTGCTATTCATTGTTTTTGTTGATTTTAAAAACACAATTAGATCATCCGATGAATCAAACTCATACAATACGTATACGTTTTGCGTTTCAGGAATCGTCATCAAAGCCAAAAATCAAACACGATTGGTACCAAACAGAAACTCATGTCATAATTACGATCCTCCTCAAGAATGCCTCCAAGGAACAAGTCAAAATTCTTAACGATTCAAATTCTGTATGTATTTTAATTTATGTTCTTCTTCGTCTTCTGTTTCTTTAAAGTATTTTATTGTATTTCTTCAATTCAGCTGTCTGTTACCTGCCCAATTCCTGGTAGTGATTCCGAATATAGTTTGGAGCTAGATTTATGGAGTGATATTAGCGATGTGACATGTATTACAATGCCATCTAAAATAGAAATTAAAATGAAAAAAGTACAAGGCTTAAGATGGGAAAATCTCGAAAGAAAAGCTGATCAAATTAAAAATGATATTAAACCCATACCCCAATGTATGTATGATTTTTATTTGTTCCGTGATTTTTTCTAATATGTGAGTGTAATCATATAGCAACGATTTTCACATTATTTATAATAAATTAATATTTTGAGTTTTGTAAACAATTACATTTAAATCCATTACATTTTGATTTATTTAGATCGCATTGAAAACGTGACAAATATTTTAAAACTGTGCTCTTGCCATGAAAATATTTTGGCATCTCTTCTTTAATGCTTTTGGTATTCTTTCTTTGATATTCTAGCCAATTCGTTGCTATGTGTATAAAATATGATAATTTTTTTTAATTAATAATTTTCTATTATGTTTTAAGGTGTGGTAGATGCATCTGGTCCTCCATGTCCTAGTTCATATCCATTCAAAAAAGATTGGAATAAAATTGAAAGCGAAATAAAAAAACAGGTAATAACAAGAGATTGGATTAAATTGCATTATTTTATAACTTTTTATTATTATCTATTGATTATTGATTATTATTATTTTGTAATAGGAAGCTGAAGAAAAACCTGAAGGTGAAGAAGCTTTAAAATCTTTGTTTGAACAAATTTATGGACAAGGGAACGATGAGGTTCGGAAAGCAATGAATAAAAGCTATGTATGTGTTAATTTTTAAACAAATTTCATAATAATATAATTTATATCATTAAAACAACATACGTAATTTTATATTTCAGGTGGAATCGGGCGGTACTGTTTTGAGTACGAACTGGAACGAAGTTTCGAAAGATAAAGTAAAAATTCAACCTCCCGACGGAATGGAATGGAAAAAGTGGGAAAGTTGAACATATTTAGCTGTAATTTGATTGATATATATCATGAAATTTTAATGGCAACTCGTCTATTTTTTTCATTACTTTTCAGAAATATGTAATGATTACTAACAAGAGTTAACTTTACAATTAGACTTGGAACGTATGCGGAAATTTTGTAATGCTATAAATTTTGAATATAAGTGTTTATTAAATGAAAATGATTTTTTGTCGTTTTTTCGTATATAAAACATTTAATTACATATTATATACAATAAAAATTAAAACAAGAATATTTTCAAAAAGTTATTCAATCTATAGGCTTTAACTACTAAATTTAAGGTAAATTTTGATTATGAACTCTTAAATTTTACCATTTACAGAACATAGGGCGCACATTTCACAATATCTAGAAATGTTGTTCCATCAATGAGAAAAAATATTTTTCTGTTAAGTTTTGATTTGCTCAAGTACACTTCATAAATATAATAATTCTATCCAGTCATAAATCTAGAAAACAGATATATTCCAACCACTCCTACTGTAGCTAAAAACCAATTATTTCGAAGAATTTCTTGTGTCGATTCAGGCTCCATAGGAACAGTCGAAAGAAACTTCCTAGTGCTACTCGGTGTCTCGTATTTTTGATTACTTATGTTAGAGTTTATAAGATTTTTAGTATTATGAAACTGAGTTTCGATCATCGTTTCAATTTTTACAATATAATCTGAAATCAATGATATAATAAATATTTTTATTATTCAATTTATTGATTTACAATTGAATTTACCTAGTATAGTTCTTTGGTTGGTAGAAATCGCGACTACTCTCGTCTCCAATTCGCCTAGTTTCTTTTGCATAACTGTGTCAGTAACACCAATATTCCAAATTCTACTTGCAGACTTTTCTTCCAAAAGTAGTTCTTTGAATTCTGCCATTTTTATTTTATTATTGATTGTGCTACCTAGTACCCCTAACGCTGTACCTGTTTTTAATAATATACGAGTTAACTAATGTACATAAAATCTGAATAATTTCAATAATTGGTACAAACCGAATAACGACGCGAGCACATATAAATATTTATTTTTTTCAGTGTACATTCTCTCGGTTTCGTGACTTAATTTTACTGCAGCCGTCATAGTACCAAAATGTTCTCTTTCTTCTCTTTCAATTAACTCAAATTCTTTCCGTAATTGTTCTTCATCTACTATCATCTATTATCATAAATAAAAACAATAAATATGCCTTTTCTTAATAAAAAAACAAAAGTCATTCTTTAACCTTATGTTCTTCCGTTATTAACCGTAAATAATTGGGATCTCCTTTGGATACGCTTTGCATCTCAGTATGGATTTCTTTCAATCTTTTTTGAATATTCATCAGTACTTGTCCTGCTTCTTGTCTTTTTTGCTGAGAAGCTATAAATTTTTCCTGTGATTATAAAAATAATATTCACCATTATTTCGAAATAGAATAAAAAATAATCGGTTACATAATCAATGTTAAAAATATATATATACCGAGTTCATATTATTGAAAATAGAAAAAAAATTCTGAGATCTCAGAAATCTAATACAAAATATAATTCACAAAAACCTTCAACAAAAAAATCAAAAATAAAAGAAAGAAGAACTCGTTAAGGACTTATATTGATAATTCCTGATTATTTAATGTATAAACCTGAGCTGTGACGACGTTCCGATGAAGATCTCGAACTTCTACAACGCCAGTGAACGCTTCATAGCGTTTCATAGCAGACTTGATCGGTTTTTCTGGAAGAGGTACCGCTGGAAGTTTTTTCAATTGTCCACGAGCTCGATCTGTTATTATCCGTAACAAAGCTCGAGCCCGTGATGAAGCCCCAGAACCTGCACTACCACTCATGACGCTTGAAGATATTACTGAAAATTCCACGAATGATCGATATTAAAAAAAAAAACACAAGATAAGAATTTTTCATATTGTAAACACATTTAACTATAAAAAATCATGAAAAGGATTATCGTAACATAAAAATACGTACAATTAGTATACAAAACACTCGATGATATCGTTCATAACCTAATTTGTTTTGCACTCTACCAATGACAGTTGTCATAAGATGTATTATTTTGTCTATGTATTGTTCGACGTACAGTGTAAAGTATATTTTTAATCTGTTACGTAAGAAGATCGTCTCGTATTATAATTCAGTTCTTAACCTTTGGTTTCAGTAAAGTTTCATTTATTGAAAAAGTTTTCAGATCGTTTACAATAAAATTAAAATAATAATGGATGTCGTTTAAAGCCGAAATAAAAACGATCAATGCTAAATTGATAAATAACAAAAGTATAAACCTTGAAATACGAATTGAAGGCTGAAACGAATATTAAAAAAAAACACGAAAAAGAAAAATAAAAAAATAAATAAATAAAACTTTGAGCAATTAACTAAATCTGAATATGAAATGAAAGAAAATCATGACGCAATCGCGTGTTTACTGTACATTTTCACTGAGGTTAACGATTTCGCATCACAGGTTGCAAATTTTCAAGGCCCACGCTTACCCCAGCCACGGTTCGATCGCCGGTTAAAAATAGTTGTACCACCGAGTGGCACGACATCATCCGATATGCCAAAAAATACGCATTTAACAACCGTATTTTTAATACAAATACGACACTTTATTCCCGAACACACTGTACTCTCTGCGAAAAAATTCACCATTCAACAACACACCCTATAATAAACAACGATAAAGTCGCGAATGCCGTATATCGATTGTACCGTTTCGAACCAAACACCCGATTCCGCGTCGCGACGTTCAGTGGCGCGTCAGCTTTCGTATCGAACGGTTGTCTGTACCGCGTTTTTTGTACTGGTTTGCGTTTCTATTTTGTTCTGAATTAATAGTTTATTTATTTTTTCGTCTTCCATTTTCAAATCGACGGCAGGACGTTTGCGATCATGTCTCAGGTGAATATTTGTTTTATTTCTATAATATTTATTATATTTATGGTCGTGGGAAGGTTTCGTGGCATTCCTTGTTTGCGAAATTTCGCCGAACACGTTTTTAACCCTTAAAGAGCTGTGTGATTTTTTTTCGGGTTTTTTCGAAAAAAATATAATTTTGGTGTGACGCAATAAAATTTTGAAGCTTTTGTGTTTTTCGCAAAGTTTTTACGAATTACGGTAATGCTGCGTGGTTGAATCTATAATTGAGCAACTGATAGAAAACGTCAAAATTAAGGTTTCTAAAAATGGTAATTTTTCGGAAAGGGTGCAATTAATAGGCTGTAAATTACAGGCTATCAATCGCACCCTTTCCGAAAAATTACCATTATTGGAAACCTTGTTTTTTTAACATTTTCTGACAGGTCAATTATAGATTCGTGGTCGACCACTGGTGCATTACCTTTTATGTTAAATTTGTGCTCTTAAAAATGTCGAGTGTTTCTACTTTATAATAGTACGGGTATACCTATAGATTAAGTAATTCATTCAGGCATCGGTTTCGTATACAGGTTTTTCATTTCAAATTGACTCTTTTATTTGAAAAGAGTGTCGATTTGAAATGAAAAACCTGTACCTTCGATATTATGAACATGGAAAGCTACTCTTCATAAAAAAAGTTAAATTCAGAGTTTCCATAAACTTATATTTAATAGCATTTTGGAGAAATTGTAAATTTCTTATGAATCTTTGGGTTTGCCCGAACAGCAATAGCACATACAACACCGAGCGTAGAACACAATTCGCGAAATAATATGATTAAAATAAATTATATAGCACTAATTAAATCATTTTATCATCATGTAGTTCTCCAATTGTTCTAAAACGTGTCGTGTGTGCTCCTATCGGTGTGTGCCAGTGTCGTATATGCGAGTATCGTTTGGAGAAACGTCTGATCACCGAATAAAGTTGTTAAACTTTCATAATACTTATTTCGGTTTAAATATCCGTAATCTACAGGTCAATCTACTTGTCAATGCCATTTTACAGATTAGGCATTCTTTTTCGATTATATTTAACCGACTACTTTTCCGTTAAAATTTATACTTAACTGCACATTTTCTAGTGAATATAATTGCAATTTTCTTCGTATCGTGTACTACCTGAACGATAACAACTGGTTTCACAAGAAAAATATTGTAAATGCGCAATTATCGATGAATAGTTAACGCTTTAATTGTGTTTTGACATTATTTTTCCACACCTGCATCAACAATGTAACACGAATTAAAGGAATTTTTATATGCTCATCAATTCTTTATATTTCTTTTCTTGTTAATTCTGTGAGTAATTTGCTGACGTCAAATTACATACTTTGTACACTAGAACGTGAAATTTTCCCAAATATGCGGTATTTGTCCAATACATATTTTTTTTATCAAATGGCCTACATTGTCAAGGTAATATGAGCATTTGCGAAAAGTTTAGATAAACGTGCATATCTTTTTTCCATCAGATTCACGATATTGATTGATTTGTTTGATTACAATATTACCAACGTGAATTTAATATTAAATAATAACTTTTGTAAGTTTCATTAAAAAATAAAATGTATGTGAATATGTAATTGTTTACACATTTAAGTTTTGAAAAATGTATCTTCATTTATTCACCGTTTAAATTTGATGAATATATTATAAACTAGAACTTCGTGAGCGTCATACGTTTAAAAAAAATTCAACACAACAAAACGATTTAAATATCAAAAAATCAAAACAAGTCGAAAAAAGGGGGTTGCCCACAAACCCGCTAAACTCGTTCGACTACGTCGCACTTTGTGTACACTTTTTTGTGAGAACCTCGTTTCACTTTTTTTTGCACAACACATTTTCATTTCAAAAAATGTTCGTTCAGAAGATATCATCGAAACATCTAATCTCTAATAACCAACATCGTGATAATTCCCATCACATTAATCCCTCCCGATTACGAAATATTATACACGTCACTTTTGGCAACCTAAATACCTCAAACTAGATTGGGATAATTGGAAAAATATTAATTACGCACACCGTTTATATAAGATAACATCAAAAATACGATATGATCAAAAATTTACGTCAGTCAATATTGTGTATTTAAAATGTGCGGTACTTAACAGGTTTTTTAAACCGCAAGTTTTTCAACAAAATTGTCCATACAAACTTTTTCACGCTCTAATGTCTTGCAATTTTTTTTTTAATTTAAAAATAATCTTTTATCATTATTCTGCATTCACAATGGCGCTAACATTATTCACTCCGGTTCAATAGCTTTCATTGACGTCACATGAAAGCATCCTTTGTTTCATTTTCAGAACAATTTGCACTGAAAACAAACACGTCCATTCGCATACTATCGACGCAGAGATTCGATCGATCGCAAAACTAACTGCTTCCATAATTAAAATCCAGTTATTTTCGATCGGCGCGTCGTTTGCAGTTATGTAATTGTTGAATTTCCGATGTTGATAATATATGTCTGCTATATGTATGTGTTTACGTGTTGTTTTTTTAGGTATTCGTAACTGTTTTTATGAGTATTTTGAAAAAAGTGGTCTACGTTTATTTTGATTGAAAGCGTTTAAATTTTTTATGATGTTGGTAGTTTGTATTTTGCGCATTTCTTGTCGATTATGATTTGTTTGGAAAAAAAATACGTATTTTCCTTGTATTTTTAATCATTTTGTTTAAATTAGATTAGTCATACTTAAATCTTATTACATGACTCCTTGTTTGACACATAAATACTATAATAGATTAAAAAAAATCACAAAATGAGGAAGTATTGTTAAATTTACACAATATAAGAACATTTTTTTTTTATAAAATCGGTTTGTTTAATAAAAGTCACCATCTTAACTTCTAAATTTTATTAGACTGAAACATCCGAAAATGAATAAAATTTTAAGATCGAAAGATAATTTTTTTTTTGATCGAAAAAGGAAGATATGTGCTCTTTTTGGATACCATGTGGTTACTCTAGTCATACTTTCGTCGTATTATTTTATGACTCTTTTATTCGACGTATGAATCATCTTTCAGATCGTACATGTCTCACATTCATGAAAATTTGAAACGAAAAACATTTCAGACGTATTATATATCGGATATGAAAATTATCATTATAGAATGCTTAAATAAAACTTTATGAATCATCTTTCAGAATCGTACACGTCACATGTTTATGAAAATATGAAACGAAAACATTTCGGATATGAAAATTATATTCTATCATTATGAACACTTCGAATTTTACAGTATGTTATTGGACAGCACTTGAAATTTAGAATTAAATTATTTCATACATAAATTTCTATTGTAAATGATAGCGATTAGTATTTACGCTTGCATACATTTTATTTTATCTATACTTAATGTCTTGTACATGCAAAGACGATATTAATAAATCGGAAATCAAACATTATATAAAGACGCATCGCTATATAAATTTATGTTTCGCAATTATGAAATGATCGAGGTTTATGTAATCAGTTTTGTTTTTCATTATTGAATGTCAATATCGATTTTAATGAAAATAATATATTTGCCGAGTTAGTATTACAATAACCTTGGATGATAGCAGTTGCATCTGACATGCGGCTTCGTTTTATGTTTTGAATTCTTAATACCGCCGTTCGAGACAAGGTTACCAATAGTCAGGGTTGAAAAAAGTTTGTTCGTTGTTTGTCTGAATTTGTAAATTTTTATTACAAAATTATGTATTTAAGCATTTTTAAAATTTTTTTTATATGGGATTTAGCGCCGACTTTGATGTCTATTTCGTGTTTGTTAACTCTATGTGTGGGGAATAATTATACTTTGTAAATTTTCATTATCGTAAGATCGTTATCAGATTATTTATTGAGATAAAGTCGGTACAATATCATGGTTTTTTTTAATTTACCGTATAAATCTAAACACATTTTTATTGCGTGAATGCTTTGGTTTATGATATGTGAATCACGTGATTGAAAATTATAAAAAATACTAAAATACGTTTTAAGTTCGTTAACAATTTGCAATAATAATTTTTAATTAAAATACCTAGTACCTGATCGAATCATGCATTTAACTTTAACAATCAATAGTTTATAATCGATCATTACATTTTATATCGTTTTCACAGATTGAATAAGCAATTTCTGATTTGCAACGATAATTGATACAATGTAGATATAACATAATTTCGATAATATCGTAATTTTATATTAAGTCGACCGTAAAAATTTTAAATCAGTTTTCGCGCATTACTCTCACTATCTGCTTTCCATCGAATTCGGAGCAGAAAAACATATTTTGTGAGTACATGATTTTTTTTTAAATTCAATTTATCTTTGAATGACTGAACTATAGTTGTTGATTTGTACCAGAAAAAAAGTGGGAGCGTCACAAGATAAGTTTCTTATCAGTGAATAATCATAAAAAAGCATTTGAACCTGAATTTGAATCATTTTTCGTTCCTGCTGAAATAATATGATAAATGCGATTTAAATTTAATCGAAATGAACTATTCAATCAACAAATTAATTAAAATATTCACATAATCACAATAATTCTCAATAATCCCACAGCAAGGACGAAGCAGATCAAATTAATCTCTAATTGAATTGAAATACACACGAAATATCGAAATAACCGGCTTTTTACAGTACATGTGTATAAAAACAAAATGCAATAAGGTTCAGAACGAATGGCGCAAGTCCGCCCCATATCGATCAGGAAGGAGGTTATAGTTCGCGGTTAGAACTCGCCTAATATGAAACGTGTCCTGATCGTCCTGTCTCCGAAACGAAGGTCCAGACCCTGCTGCAAAGCTTCCAAAAGTTTCTGAACGATTCAAACGTTGAATAAGACGAGATTAGGCCATCTGTATTATTTTCATGTGCTATGCAGATCGGATCGGTACGTCCATTTCTCTTAACCCCCTCACTCGGTGACGTGTCGAATTTGGGATTGTTAAAATATGTTTGTTATTTGATCACATAATTGAGATTTTTTATTAAAAAAAAATGTATCAGCGGTTTTACTGAAATATATGGTTTTGTCGTTGTTCGTTCTGTGTTATCTCGGTTTTTATTTTCTGAGAGTTGCGTCCCTCGTTTGTGTTAGTGCTAAATTACTTATCAGAGCGGTGCATTTAACACAAATTATCTAAAAGTGGTCATTCAAAATGTAATATTGCTCTATGGTTTTTCCATTGTAATGGAATAAATTGTGTTGATGTATAATATGTTCTCAAAGTAAAAGTTTATTTTTTATTGATAAATTTCTTGAGATTTATGATTGATATTTCATTGATTTTTATCGTGATAATATATCTTCACTATTTTCTTGTTAGTGTAAATATTTTAAAGACTTTTATATTGAACATGAACATGTTGTTGAACAATTTGATCTACATCTTATCTAGATCAAATCTCTTTAATTAAATCTGTTATATTTCTGATAATCAATATTACTATCTTTGATTGATGCAATTCAGTGTTTTCATTCAATCACTGAAGATTCTTGGAAATCCTACAAAATATTAGTAACTGAAATTACTCATTCATATAATCTGAAACCTAATTATTTTAGATTCAGTGAATAAATATTGTCGATTTGATTTAAAGTTAACAATAATTCGACTACCAAATTGACTGTGACATTTACCGTTATTCATTAACAATTTGGCATGTACGGTAGTTTTGTTATTCGGTTAAAACATGATATGGTCACAAAGTTTAACCTTACAATCACTGAATCAAATGGTATTTGACAGTTCCTCGTTTAGGTGTGTTAATTTAATGAATTATATTTGTGTATTTCTCCATTTATTCATATTATTAAATAAAATTTCTTTTATAAACATCAATATTATAACTTAATAAACACATTTAGTAAATTTGAGTAGTTTTTAAACACAATAAATTACAAAAATTGACAATTATACCGATTTTTCAATGTGATTTTAAAATTATAAATTGAATATTAATTGATGATATTTTATTTACAGTACCTAACCTTGTGTGCTAACGAAGAAGATATGAGAGACGCTGCTGCAAAGATTTGTCGAGACTTTCTCCATGGAGCGTGGAAAACTGTTTCGCCTCAAGATCTTGTATTCAAAAGAATCAGGTTATATACAATTTTTATAATTTTATGTACAATACAAGTATCCCTCGTTTGACGTGGTGAATAAGTTTCTTGTCTAAAACAAAATTGTGTTGAAAAAGTCTTACTAATGTATAAAAAGAGGGGGGATAGGTTCTTTTAGAAAAATTGTTAAAGAAATGTATATATGTATTAGTTTTTAAAAAATCAATAAAATTATATTGAAGCTTTTAATAACAACTTCAGTATCGTTTGGAACTGATAATTAATTAGTTGAAAACGAGTAATTCGGAGGAAAAAATTCAAGAAACTAAATATTTACAAAGTGTACATATTGCTTTTTTAGGGTATTTTTTTTTAATGTATGTAAAGGGCAAAGATGCATTAAAAACATCATTTAATCACTACAAATTTTCATCACTATACATAGCTTGGTTAAAAATAATTTTTTTTTTTTTTTTTGACAAAACAAACCATGTTAAGAGAGTACTGTATTCAACAATGGTTACGGATACTTGTATTTATAATCAATTCAGTAATCTATTATAATAGTTTAAATTAATATTATCCTTGATGTAATGTTGTCTTAATTGTAGAATGGCTTATTTTAACATAATTTTTTAATATTTTCATTTACAGTGGTGGACTCTCGAATTTTTTGTACTATGTGGCTCTTCCAGAAAAAATAGCGTCAAACATACAAGTTTCTCCGCCCCGTGTTGAACAAAATAAAGAAGACAAATCTACTATCACAAAATTATTAGGACGTTCTTTAAGTAGACAGATGTCTTTTTTGACGGCGGAACCGAAAAATGTAAGAATTCATGAAAAAAGAAAATTCATGTTTTTATATTAAAATTACTTTTTATTGCATTATCAATGTTATAGGTTTTGATTCGAATATATGGTCAAACCCAAAGTGAAAGAGGTGCTGACAATATAATAATGGACTCTGTGATATTTACTTTATTGTCTGAAAGACGTCTTGGGCCAAGATTGCATGGAGTGTTTTCTGGTGGTAGAATAGAAGAATTTATACCGGTTGGTTTACTTTAAAATTTTTATATCACTACAAATATAATAGATTAATCACTCTCAACACTGATCTTTTTTGAATTGATAGGCTCGGCCACTATTGACTCGAGAATTATCAGAACCAGCATTTTCTATGAAAATTGCTGAAAAAATGGCAGCAATACATTCAATGGATGTACCGTTATGCAAAGAACCACAATGGCTTTGGAAAAAAATTTCAAAATGGCATCAAGTTGCCGTTAATAATTTGGAAACAAATAACAATGAGGTATGTTTGACATCAATCTTTTTTCAATGAAATTCATTAAATAATTGATATACCAATATTTCATTGGACTTATGTTTATTATTCAGGATCCACAACAATTGGAAATCATAAAAAAATTGAGAAAGTACAATTTCACGAAAGAAATATCATGGCTTAAAAATTATTTAGATTCAGTTGATTCACCAGTTGTTTTTTGTCATAATGATTTACAAGAAGGTACGAAAATTGTCAAAATCAAATAAAATACTTGTAACGTTTTCATAAATATGCGTTTTATAATATACTTTTTGATAACAGGCAATATTTTGCTGAGAGAAGATGTAATACCACAAAATGACGAAACAAACGATGATGTCAACATTGATTATTCTTCTATAAACCATGATAGCTCATCTGATTCGTTCCTCAGTACAAGTATGAGAGATGATTTTAACGATGAAAATAAATTATCAAAAACAGATTTAGAAGCTGAAACTGCAATGGATGTTTGTCAAAGCGACAAAACCAGTAACCTTTATGACTCACAACCAAATAAAAAAAGGAAATCTTCGTTTAACCCAGATGATGACTGCAACTCATCGGATTCTGTTTGCAGCCATTTATCGGATGGATCTATAGCAAATGGTGAACCGAAGTTGGTGCTTATCGATTATGAATATTGCTCGTACAATCATCGAGGTTTCGACTTAGCAAACCATTTCATTGAGTGGGCTTATGAATACACAAAACCAGATCATCCTTTTTACTACGAAAGATTCGAACAGTACGCAACATTGGAGCAGAAGGTAATAATCTCTTTTCCTTTAAAACAAAATAGCACCATCATTTAGTTATAGTGTTACTTTTTTCTATGATTTTTTAAGTTTACAGGTATTCTTCTTATTGTATTATAATCGGTAAGATTAATTATAGCAGATTGATAGTTCATAGACTTATTCTATTTTATTTTAGTTTATTTTTTCAAATTGCTTATTCATCATCATAACTTCAAATCAGTATAAGTTTTTTTCGGGGTTTTATTCGTAGATTGATGCAATTTCATCGATCAATTCAATTTTTAATCCATCATTTTGTTTTTTCACATTACAAAATTCATCCTCACAAAAATTTTGTTATTGTCTTGTTTTGCACTAATTATTAAATTATAAAAAATAACAATTATATTGTGACTCTTTCATAATATAATTATTTTTTTGATACAATATTTCAATAATGAAGATGAGTTATTTAAATTTGTAATAATATTTGTATTTTTTGTTATATTTGTCTGAAAAACATAGGAGTGAATGTATTTATTTTTGATAAATACATTTTCAATACATTTGAACTATATCCCCCTTATGTTAGATATTTTTAATAATGAAGACTATTAGCGTAAAATTCCTAGTTCTAAAACGACCTATATCGGTTTGTGGATGTGTGAAAAAATCTCAAATGTTTTATGATATATATACAAACCAATGGAGTAAATTTACTTATCTTAAGCAAATAGGAAGATTTGAGGTTTAGTTAGGGTCGTCTTTATTATCTGTGCGTGTCTGCTTTTTATTGCTTGGTTTTTTAGACGAGCTCGAATTTGTCCATCCTCGGTACCGTTGGTGGTCTAGTGTGAACGCCCAGCTGAGGACATTTACGGCTACACGAAGCGTACACTCAACTGTGTGCTAAATAACCCCTCGCACTCTAATTGCAAAAGTGCGGAGAAACAGTAATTGTGTTAAATCATTATAAAAATGTGGAAAATTTTGTCTAAAAGATTTGAACACATTAAAATGCGTTTGGTATAAAAAATACGTACGCATTTTCATTTTTTTGATATAACTGCCGTATTTACAATAGATTAAATAATGTAATATTTTGCTATGATTTTTTTTATTTAGATTTTTTAATTAAAAAGGGTAGTTTCTTTAAAATGTGTTCAAATCTTAAGTCACTTGTAACTTAATGATTCTAAGCTTTTGTTAATGGTGATAGAATTTTTATTCATTCCAAAGTATTTCTTGTCATATTTCACTTTTGTCAAAAAAGTCATCATTTCGAAAAAACAAGTCATTTTATGAAAAATAAACATGTGCAAAATTTCATTTTCACATAATTAAAAATATTATTTTCATTATTAAATACTGATTTAACGGTTTAAATGCTGAGGGAGTACTGCTACACTTCTCACGCATATAAATTTTATGTTTTCAGAACTCAAAACGTTTGACATATTTAACGACAATTTATAAAACAAAGAAAAGAAAAACAAAAAAAAAACTGTTTTCTAACCCTTACTTATTACTTAAAAATCATTAATTTTCACAAATTCAAATTATTGACATAGAGTTTTACTATTTTAAAGTGTAAGAAACTGACATAGTCATTACAGAGTGCTAAGTTTTTATTTTAATTTTAGGAAATATTCATGAAACAGTATTTGTTGAAAATGAATGGAGGAGAATCGCCTTCTTTGGAGGATCTGAACCAACTCAACGCTGAAGTAGAATCTTTCTCCCTAGCCAGTCACATGTTTTGGTGTCTTTGGGCAATAGTCAATGCTCCCAAAAGTCAAATTCCATTTGGATACTGGGTAAATACTTTGATTTATTGTTTTTATTAACAATTGATGATGTATTTAAATAAATTATTTCGTTGTAGGATTATGCATTGTCTAGAATAGAGTGGTACTTCAGATCAAAACAGGACATCATAAAAAACGATAATGGAGCCTCTTCCCTCAAAAGGAAAATCCGAGAAGTAGATATTTGAGCCGCATTCCCTGGTAAATCTCTAAATGAATTATTAGGTAAACCAGGGTATAGTAGCTGAAAATGTGATAAGTGTTTATTTTTGTGCCGAGATTGTTGAACAATATGCAATAAAAACTTTTATTGCTGAATTTTGTATCTAGACTACATTTTATTTACTATTTTAAAGATATATGTTTATTAATTTTAAGAAGAGTTGAAACGTTGGCAACGCGATCCTAGCATTTTTCATATCTAAGTTTTTTTTATATATTATATTTTTTCAAAAAGTAATAAGGCCTTACGTTTTATAATAACAAAATATTATATTCGTTTGTGCTGTCTATTGATATCGAAAATTTGTATAATTGTGTATAAATTCAACCTTTATAATAATTTTGTATGTGTGTATTATGAATATGACAAAATATCATGTGTAATTTTTATTTGCCTTAAAACTTTTTTTATCAACATACTTTTTCTAATTACCCAATGACAAGAAAATTATAAGATTTGTAAAATTATTAAGCCAATTAATTGTTGATAGAAATTTTTATTTAAGTATCATTGAGAAATCAAAGATTCTTTTTAGTAAATTAAAAATATATATATTTTAATGCGATCAAATATTATATAGGACTTTGCTATTTTCATATTTAATACTTGAAACCATATGTATTTTTTGCAAATAATCCCACACCATAATGTATATTGCTTGTTTATGCAATACGAGTGCCAGTTGAGGATTTTCAAGTAGGGGAACTATGAATGACGATAAACATATCACATAGTAACCTATCGAATGAGACTGAATACCAATTTGTAAAAGTTTGTAAATGTTTCGTTAATTTTTGTTTTTATGGATTAGGAATCAGTCTTGTTATATATACTGCAAGTGTTTAAGTTGCTAATATTTTTCAATTTGATAGAAATGAATGAACAAACTCCATCATTCTATTACTTGAATTTATATTCTATTATTAAAATTATAATTCGCATGTGCTAAAAAAACATTTTGTATCATCGCTAATATCTGAATTCACTCAATTATTTTTTTTATAACTGCATAGTAAAAATTTTGCACAAAGAATTATCCTTTCGAGTCGTCAGTATTTTCCATATTTTTCATCGACCGAAACGCACATGAATTATGTTATTTCACAATAAGAGTATATAGAATATGAAATATGATATTTTATTTTTAATCTTAATTTGATATAGATCTACATATGTTTTCTTTATATACCATCATAATTTTGTATGTGTATATAAGTTTTGCTCTTATTTTTTGTCGTTAACATTTTATACAATAAATGATAACTTCCACAATTTCTTGACTTTCTTCTTTTATTTTCCTCCCAGTAAGAAGGTTGATTGATAAAATTAATAAAACAAGTGTTTATCGAAAAATAATAATTTAAAAAAAAATTGAAAATGTATAGATGGAGTACAAATAAAAAAAGTTTTTCAATCAGTACGATATCGATATAAAATGATGCTGCTTTCAATTGAAAAGAAAAGATTAAAAAGTCAACAATTATTTTAATATTATTCAAGGTTTCTTAACTATTTTCATATAAATATATCATTTACATTAGAGAATCGCATATTTTTCAAATTAATAGAACTTATGCAATACAGAACAGAACTTATATGACATTTTGTATGAAATCAGTGAATAGACTTATTGACTTTCATGAGCCATTTGTCTCGATTTTAAATATAAGAGAATACTTCAGATATGATTAAAAGTAGCTATAAGAATGTACATTTTCATACACATGGCCATACGTTAGCTTTATAAGTTCAATAATATCATCACTGGAAAAGATTCAAATAATTATTAATGCAATTAATCAATACATAATAATACAATTCTTTCTACCAGAGATAGAACCGTTGTCAACAATACACAAGTCACAATATAATGGGGGGGGGTCAATAAATTCTTCGAATGAATTGGTCCCAATGTTTCACATCACATGAAAACATTATTTAATACGAATTTATCTATTTATTATACTATTCAAATTTCTAGCATAACTATTGTTTAATGAATTTAATTATATTAATATTCAAATCTTGGTTTTGTGAATTAAAATATCTTATTTAATATTCACGAGCCATTTTGGAAATATATTTATATAATACAAGCTTAAATTTCCTATACATTTTTTTATTTAAAAAATGATATTTTCAAAATAGAAATAGAAAAAATATATCATTAAAATTAAGACATATCAATAAATTTACAAAAAACTATTGTATTGGAAAATTGAAAACATTTAAAACTATATCGACTGAACTAAAATTAATTGATCATTTGAACTTAACTTTAAAATTATAGTTGAATAAACTTATTCTTACAATCTTAAGAAAATTCACTAATTTAAATAATTTATTTAAAAATAAATTAAAAGTGTTTAAATATTAAACACTTTGATATAATTAATTAATCGTCTCAATAAATACATATGTAAAACGATTTTAAAATACCCATTTGGCAAATAAAACGTAAATCTAAATTTCAGTCGGTTCATCTTGTGGGGATGTTTCATTTTGTTTCACTGCTCCCCCTTCAATAGCGAGAGCTTGCATTGCGTAAAGTTCTGAATACAATCCTTTTTTAGCTAGAAGTTCGCTATGTTTTCCCTTTTCAATAACTCGGCCTGTATCAAAATAAAAATTCAGTTGAAATATAAAATTGAATGTGAGAAGTATTAAAATATGTAATAAATTATAGTTTTGACTAACTAATGTAAGCTTAACTTGATTTATCTAATTTGTAAAAATAAATAAAAAAACCATGTGTTTATAATTTGATTTTTCTCACCTTTATCAATAACGCAAATAACATCGGCATTTTGGATAGTTGATAATCTATGAGCGATAGTAATGCATGTTCTGCCTTCTTTAGCAGCATCCAATGCTTGTTGTACCAACTGTTATAAAATATTATAAATTAAGTTTTATCAACTCGATAAATAATTAAATATATGGCATTAACTAGTAGAATTGTACCTTTTCGCTTTGAGTATCAAGGGCTGACGTAGCTTCATCGAGTAAAAGGATTCTAGGATTTCTAATGAGTGCTCTTGCTATAGCGATTCTTTGTTTTTGACCGCCAGATAATTGGGCACCTTTTGCACCTAGAGGAGTATCATAACCCTGAAAAAAAATTATTGGATTTATTAAAAAGATTGTCAAATTAAAATGAAATATGGTCATAAAAAATAACGAAAAATACCAATGGAAGACTGTTTATGAAAGTATGTATGTTAGTTTTCATGGCCGATTGAATAATTTCTTGTCGAGTTACCCGACGACTGTTGTCACCATAAGCGATATTTTCTGCTATGGTTCTATCAAATAATGTAGGTTCTTGAGACACCAAACCTAGCTGACCTCTTAAATCTGGTATTGTTACCCCAGTCGATATGTTTTTGCTATCCAATGTCTGAAATACATCAGAAAATAAGTACCCAAATTTGAATATCTATGAAGCTTATTTCATTTGAAAATATTTACAATTTGTCCTCTATTTGGTTCATAGAGTCGTTGCAGTAGTTGAACAGCAGTAGATTTTCCACAACCGGAATGACCCACTAATGCAACCGTTTGTCCAGGCTGCACACTTAAATGGAGCCCTCTCAAAACTTGAGCTTCCCGTCTTACAGGATAGCTAAATTCTATTCCTCCATATTCAATGGCACCATCAGATTTCTATGAAAAATATTTATAAATCAATCCCTTTTTTTCTGTTAATTTGTCAATGATTCTGTTGATTTCATCTGAAATTTTAACATACCCATGAAGGATCATCATTAAGGCTTTCGTTACTTTTGATTTGAGGTGTTCTTTCCATAAGTCTCAAAATTCTAGCTCCAGATATTTTAGCTGCATTGAAATTTGGAGCAAATGCTAAAACTTGCCCCAACATCCATGATCCGAAAATGAGAGCTTCAGACACCCTAAAAAATAAAAGCATAAGTTGAATCACCACTCTAAAAAAAAATTGGAAAGTTTCGGAAAATGAAAAACAATATTTACAATATGACATTTTTGTAGTGAAGTCCTTCATATGCAACTAAAATTCCACCATAGTATAAAGATATACCATATCCAAAAGATGGTGCAGTGAGTCCAAGACTGTAAACAGCGCCTCGCAGACGAGATCTTATACCTCCCGCGTTTTGTGCTGTTACTAATTCCTGTTCGTATTTTGCAAGAAACTGTTCTTCAGCACCTAAAATAAATTTGAATTTTTATTATGAAATTTACTTTTATGATTATGAAAATATTCTTAAAATTATATGTTCTGGTTTCATACTTATACTGTGTACAGTTCTGATATTCATAATAGCTTCAGTTGCAATTTTTGATGCACCCTCCATCGCTTTTCTTTCTTTGATTTGTGAATTTCTAATAATTCGGCCTTCCAAATATATTCCTCCTAGCACCTATAAATGGAAAACAATTACTAATTAAAGTTTACTCGTTAATTTCAATCAAACTTTTAAATTGTATAAACATACAATTGGAATCGTTACAAGTGACACCAAAGTCATTTTCCAAGAGAATACCATAGCCATTATAACGCCGATAACCAATGTGGATATCCCTTGAAGAATTGTTCCGATTCTCATTCCTGTTGCCTGTAAAATGTTGAATATTTATGTTAATGTTGATAATTTTAGTAACTTCGAATATCATCAAATATTTTTCATATATGTATTTACTCCTTGAACAGCTGCTGCATCACCACTCAATCTGGCACATAATGCACCAACAGAATTAGTTTGATCATCATACCACCCCATTTCCTATTGTAAATAAAATGCATTGAAAATAATTTTGAAGGAAAATACTAAAAACATATTTATTTACTCAATAATTACCTGTCTGAGAAAATTAGCAAAGGTTCTCACTCGCAATCTTTGAGTCAATCTAACACCTGCAGTTGTGAAAAGGTAACTTTGTAAAAATGTTCCAACTCCGCAAAGTACACCGACGACTACAAATAATACACAGTACAACGCAGTGCTTGTAGCTATTTCATCACGATCAGGAAGAGATAATAGCTGCAAAAATATTTAATTGATATTGAAATTGAAAAATCATGAAATGTGATCAAGTAATATAAAATATAAATATAATATAACTTACCCCATATACTTCAGAAAATAAAAGAGAAAACGCTGGTAAAACACCACCAACAATCAGAGAAGAAAGTGAACCGAAAAGTATATATGCCCATTCAGGTTTGTTCAGTTTCAAAAGCTTCCAATTGTTAACAGATTTTTCAAGTTTCTATAATGATTGAAATTATTAGTTTAAAACTATTACACAAATTATTAATTTGATTTGATTAATAAATTTATATAAATTTAATTTGATTTGATTTTAAATTTGAAGAAATATTACTTCTTGTTCAAGCTCATCATCCTCATCATCGTTATTATCTTCGATGGGAATAACTCTTTGTGTTCTGCCGAAACTTTGAACCGAACTAATACTAGCTCTCTTTTGAACACGGCGAAGACTATCTTGACTTCTTTGTCTGATGTATTCGGGTGTAGATTCTATAAACAAAAATCTCATTATAGAACTATACATTTCTTAAACTTATAGAATTGATTTTGTTCATTAACCTCGTATGCTTTGCACTCTTTGAACGGGACAAGCTATAACCTTATTATTGGGTACATCTTCATCGTCATCTTCATCTTTCACCGTTTTATCATTTTTAGCTGATTGCTGATGCTCTAAATCAGCTTGAACTAATCTCCAATAATATCCTTTAGCTGCTAAGAGTTCTTCGTGTGTACCTTGTTCTACAACTTTACCTTGGTCGACGTATACAATACGAGACGCATTTGTTACTGTTGCTAATCTGTTTAAAAAAATAAATAAGAAAATTTTCCCAATGCAACACTACAATGAACTTAGACTAAATTTATTGAACTTGCCTATGAGAAACCATTACTGTAGTACGTCCATGACTTGCTTTATCTAGAGCGTCCTGAACTTTTCTTTCACCTTGAGCATCTAAAGCCGAAGTAGCTTCGTCGAGCAATAATACTTTTGGATCTCGCACAAGTGATCTTGCAATTGCAATTCTTTGTTTTTGACCACCAGACAACTGTGCACCACGTTCTCCAATTGTTGTATTATATCCAAATGGTAATTTTGTGATAAAATCATGGCAATTAGCAGCTATCGCAGCATTTTCTATTTCAAGATCAGTACATCCAGGCTTTCCTCTGGCAATATTTTCTTTAATAGTTCCACTGAAAAGTACAGGTTCTTGTCCAACCACACCTGTTACATAAATAAATTTTTATGATGTTTTATTTTATAATTAATTCAGATTTAATTTTTTATGCATTTTTTTTCAATATACCTAATTGTGATCTCAACCAATTCACATTGAGAGAAGTTACAGGTCGGTTATCTATTTCGACGAGTCCCGAATTTGGATCATACATTCTTTGGAGCAATTGTAATACTGTTGATTTCCCACATCCAGAGCTTCCTACTAATGCAACGGTTTCACCAGATCTTATTTCTAAATTTAAGCCAGAAAGAACCTAAAACAAATTATAAATCATTTATTATTGAAAAATCCATGAATTTCTGCCTCAAAACATAAACATACTATTTTTAAATGATCTTAAAGTAATACCTTTACATCAGGTCTCGAAGGATATTTAAAATATACATCAGTTAATTTCATATTTCCAGAGAATTTTGCAGGTTTTTCACCCTCTTCAGACATACTGTCAATAATGGGTTTACGAGCAATGATTTCAAAAACTGAATATGCAGCCCCTCTCGCAGCAGCAAATGCTTCAGTATGCGGAGAACAAAGTCCTAAATTTTGAGCACCGCCAATAATACCCCAAAGAACCTAGAAAGAGAATAAAATAGATTTTCTGTCAGATTAATGCAATTTTTTTTAGTAGACAATAGAGAAATATTTAATCTAAAGTCACTCACAATTACTAAAATTCCTGGAGTATAATCTCTTTCTTCAACAGGCAAAACTTCTTCTTCTTGTATAAGTTTAACTCCATACCAAAATGCAAGAGCAAATGAGCAATACATAATCAGCCACATAATGCCACCTCCAAGACCAGTTACCATACCGCGCTTGACAGCAGCTTTATTAGCTGGACCTAATCTATCAGCATACCTGAAATAAAATCAAATTTTAATGTTAATATTTGTATTTATGGATAAATGATATTTCTTTTCATTCTCATTACAAACCTTTGGATTTCTTTGTCTTCTCCTCCAAAAGCAATAACTGTTCGTATGGCACTTAATACTTCTTCAGCAGCACTACCTGCATGACTGTAACTGTTTAATTCTTTCACTGTCAAAGATGATTGAGCCTAAAAATTTCCAAGTGTTATATAATTAATAATTGAAGTCGATGCGTAATACATAGAAATTATGTATTACGAAGTAAATTCATTCTACCTATATAATAATATAATAATATACACATAATTATAAAATAAATTACCTTAGCAACCAGTGCAGCACAAAATATAATGACAGGTGTTGAAGTCATTACCACAAGAGTCAATTTCCATCCATATAAAAATGCAACAATCAAAGAAAATAGGAAAGAGAACAGTAAATAGCAGAACATTCCGATTTTTTCCCCGATTCCTTCATTCAATTTGTTTAAGTCACTAGAAATAATAATTGCAATATTTACAAAATTCATCAGATCAATATTTTTACACAAAAACAAAAATACCCACTCAGTTATTTTACTAGCGAAATTCAAATTTTGTTGAGTATCATACCATGCCATATCCTGACGTAGAACAGATTTCAGGAATAATAAACGTATGCGAGCAATCTAAAATTAAATAAAAAAATATATGCAAAATAATAATTATTTAACTTTTATAGCGCAATATGTAAATTTGTGACAATTTTTTACCTGTCTATTTGCGCTCCAATTCAACGAATGAACGCTCAAAACTCCAGCAATAAATTGAGTAGTTCCAATGATAAGACTGCTAATTCCAAAAGCCTTAGCATCATTCGCTAAAGCAGCAGCATTCTGTTCAGCAGTTCCATCAATTCTAATAAAAAAATGTTAATTAATAAAGGCGTAAAGAATATTTTCAATTTCGTATAATAATATGATACTCACATAACTTCCCCACCTCCGAAAAGTCCCAGAATAATGGTTCCTGTTGTAGTTCCATTTATTCTGGAACGCTCAACCATTAAGTTTGTGAATTCACCGTAAACCATGATCACCAATGGGAGACCCCATGCTGTTGCAAGTCCCATAAGAATTCCGAACCATGTTGCTGCAATTTCTATCCACGTGGCGTATCGAAACTGAAAAATTATTATTATTTATAATTAAAAAAAGTTAAATAATTCGATGTATTGTGAAATTTCAATTGACTTTTAGAAATGCATTGTTAAAAGTTAAGAGACGAGTAATTTAGTCAATAGAAGGATTTTTCGTATTGCAAAATTTTAGGAAGTATCGGTTTTCAAGTATTCAAACTATTTGAGAAATACCTCCTCTTAATTATTATATTTGATACAATAAAAAAAAACTGAATTTAAAAAGGTTTTGTTCTTCAGTGAATATTATGTAATATAAACTGCATATAATGATGATGATGATCACGAAAAAATTTAAGTTTTTTTTTGTTTCACCATATCTATTAAACAATTTATTTTCAATCAAATAATTAGTTCAGAAATATTTTTTTAACAACACAACACATTATTTCGCCAACACCATTTTTTCTTATTATTACACTTTTCACATAAAAAACCAACAATCACTAACCAGTTCCGTATACTTCAAAAACTGACTATTCGCTTTCTTATTCATCTTACAACCCCCAAAACCGAAGTCACACACGAAAGCGAACCCTCAGATTTGAGGTAAAAAACTGTTTCGCGCCCTTTTGTAACTGGCGGCCGTAACGCGCCGATCGCCGAGCAGGACTGAGCGTCGAACTACAGCGCGCGCTTTATAAACGAGTATTCGCGATGATTTAGCACATGTGCAAAAGCCGTTTTTGCATCAGGAGATCCCCGGACATGTAAACGCGTTCGAATCGGTCGTAGTGCAATTTGTGATTGAAGCTGTTTAAATTTGTGTTATGCGCGGTTTTTTTTTTTTGGAAAGTTGTCTGAAATAAAATGTAGGTTGTATTGTTATTTTGTTGGTTTGGATCGACAAATTATGTCTGAAGTATTAATGGGTTGTTTTTAAAGTATCGATCGTTGCCAATTAACACAGACAAATGGAAGTCGATTATTGTGTAGAGATTTAAGTGTACATTATTGATTTATTATGAGATAGATTAGTTGTAGACTTAAGCATTATACTTTTAATATGAAATATGTATGTGAAAATCTATTTGGTTTATTTTTAATTTTAATTTAAAATGAACGTTTATGTATTCAATATATTTTGGTCTTTTTGTTTTGTACGTTCAGTTCGATCAGTGGGTAGTCATATTATAATTAATACGATATCGATAATTAAAAATATTTCGAATAATTAATCAATTAGCTTTGAGCAAAATTTAATTGTTCTTATATAAATTCGTTTATTGTTAGATTGAACAAATTAAATAATTCATCATCGTCATTTATACATAACATCAACTTTAAAACAAAACCTTTCCATTGAAAGTTTAGTCGACTTCAAGGTATTTAACTTTCAATAAACACTGAAACTTCCCGTCAAATCACAAGGTTAACCATCCATGTATTGTCTCCAACACAAATCGCTGAACTTCAATATTCACACACATTAACTTTTTACACCTTTTTCTTAACATATTCACGACAAAAAAAAATTTTTTTTGGGTGAGTAAAAAGCCTTAATTTATGATAATTTTTTTTTAAACTGGGCGTTATTTTAATTAAAAATAATAATTTTGATAAGCTAGTTTTGTGACATTGTATTTGACATTCGTATGACCATCATAGATGTTAAGCATTTTCGGTATCTTTTTTAAACATACAGTTAAATTAACTAAAAATAATACGTATGCTTTAAAAAAATGTATTGATCATTTTCTATTGAGTTATTGAGACCAACTATCCACGTACATATTGTCTTCAACAAATCGCTGAACTTCAACACAGACAAACATCAATTTCCAATTTACAACAAACCATCTCACCAAAATAAATCCAACATCTTCCCTATTACATAAACCCAACTATTCCTCAACCGATTCCAACAACTGCATCGAAAACCAACCGAACACACCCCACATAACATAAACATCATTATCATCAACCAAAAACCATCAACGATTCCGCGAAACCCACGACTTCCCCCCGCATCAACGGATCACACCCACAAAATGGCCGCGCGGTTTTCTCAACGACTTTTCCTCCACAAAGGAAAAGGCAAACGAGTTTTATGGGGAATCCTGCGAGTTGTGTGTCATCGACCCATTCATTCCTCGTGTTGCGATTTATGGTAATTCGCGAATGCCAATTGTTGTGGTGCGTGCGTGATTTGTGTATGCTGTGGAAATCCGATCTGGTCCGAGATGGTTCAGCGTTTTTCCCCGGATAATGTTGTGATTGATTGTGTTTATAAATAAGGTGGTTTTAATGTTATGGAAAAAAATTGATTGTATTTGAAACTGGTTGAGTGAGTCATTTTGCGTGTATGAGTTTTCGATTTGAAGACAAATTAATATGTTTATAAATAATATCGTAATGCTTTTGTTCGTTTGTGTGCTGCAGTTCTAATGCTAATTGTCGGTAAATTCCAGCGAAGCCTATAAATAAGTTTGATTAATATTTTTCCTCTTGTATTCATATGTGTTGATATTGAGATTTTCCCTTTTCTAGTAAATCACGATTCAGTAAAATACGTGCATATAAATATCTAATAAGTGATAAATACTGAAAAAATTACATGTATTCAATAGTCGATTTCGAGTAAACTATGTTGTATAAATTATGTAATTTTTATTTTTGAAAAATGTCGCCTTTTACGTTGTTTTATTTAGATCGATATTTATGATAATGAGCTAATGAAAAATTGACGTGTTTATTATTGAACAACAAATGTGTCGTAATCAAATATGTATATTTTTTAATTGAACCTTTCTATCTATTTATTTCAAAAAATAATTCAATTTCACCATAATAATTTCAAAATTTTCAAGAGGAAAAGTCGCGCGATTATCCTGGTCACTTGTTACACAATTTTTGTTTATAAACAAAAAAATTACTGTATGTATTACATTTCGCCGTATTATAAGAGTATACTAACAATATGTTGACCTAGTCATCTTCAGATCTTGAAATACCGCGATGAGTTTCATTCAATAAACAAGTTAACACATATCGAAAGATAAGTGAAATTGTACTTTTATCGTAGGTAAACATTATTACGATTATTGGATTTTACTGTAGTTCAGTTTGGATTGGTTTTCCAACTTTCTCTATATACGTTTGTACGAGATGAGAGTGAGTGAAAGTTTAATATATTAGTAAGTTAAAAAATATACAACTTTTTGATTTTGATTGATTCAATCTTCGGTTTAAATTATAATTGATCGGTATATTCGAAAATAAAGCATGTAATAATCAAGTTTCACGTCAATGATAGAAATAATATATTCAGTTTACATTAAAAATAAATCAATGAATGAATAACTTTGATTTGCATATAGTGATAATTTAAGATTGATTGTATTCATACAATATTGTATTTTATTGCATTATTTATTTTGTTTAACTATGTATCAATAGATATATTCTTTCATATTCTCATTGAAAACATAAACCTGACGTAAAAACATTTTCCTCAATAAACCAGGAAATAAAAAAAATATTTCCATCACAGTTTTTCGGAGCCTTTTACCAATTGTCACGAGAATAAATGGCATATCCAATCTTGCATATAATTAAATTTCAATAGAAAGGAACGTTTCGTTCGATACATTCGCATCCTTGAAATGGGCGTTGATTGGTTGAAAGTCACGTGACATGCTATGGTGATTGTCAAAACTTTCAAATCGAAAGATCGATTCGAATTCGAATTTCTAGAGTGTGTTGAATCTGCGATGATTGCGTTTGCAATATTCTGGTCGTGATACGATCTAATTTCATCATGGTGCATTATTATGTGTTTTAAATGGATACTTTCGAAAGTGGAATAAGTCTGGTAATTGATTATATTATCTATTTTTTTTTCTTAATTATTGTACCTAGTAATTTTCAAATCAGTTTTATATAAGATATGTAAATTTTGAACTTTATTAAAGTCTAATCGTAAGCTCTGAAGTATGTAATAAAAAAACTAAAATGATTATACAATATTGCCGACAAATCGTAAAAACATAAAGCGATAAAAATGACAATTGTTACCATGTTATATAATTGAAATGAATTTATAACATAAATTATTATTAGCAAAACAAGTAATAAAAAAAGAGTTAATTTTGTATTACTATACTTTTATTGAAAAGTTAACATAATTTAATAAAATAGCTTATTTGTGATTTTCTTTTGCTAAAACAGCTATTTCATATACATCTAAATATTATTATCATTCGCATTCTATCAGTTTTTAATGCCATCTATATGATTGAAACTGAAACAATTTAGTAAATATATAAACCTATGAATTATATCTTTTTTTAATTACAGTAACCTCATCCATTAAAAAAACCTAAAACTTTATTCTGAAATCAAATCGACTTTATCAATGAAATACTGGCAAATTTATGATTTTAACAAATTTTGCACTATCGAGATTTAATTATATCATCAGACAACATGGGAAAAACATAACACTCATCAAAGGGACCCAATTCCCATTCTCCATCATCATAACTCAAGGTCGCCTAGAAATCTATGTCGTCACTGGACAAAACGGCAATTCCAGTTTTGCAAATGACGTCCAAAAGACTGGTTTCGGTCTTTTTGCGCACTGCAAGAAGTTTCACAACGATGAATCATTTAACAATCTTATAATCACGCCGAAATCGAACATACATGACGTCAAAGTGACGTAAAAAGTGGCGCGAAGAGGAAGGCAGGCGTGCCAATCGCCCACACGCGCCCCGATTATTCGAAATTTGTCTCGTGATTTTTCCGTGGCATTTATAAGGTAGAATCTTCACGGAATGCGGTTAAGTGGACGTTGTTAATTCTCACAGTTTCTACATCGGTGTGTTTATTATGAGCCATTACGATAAACAATCGGTTGTGCACTTTTGTAAAATTTAAAAAATAATACGGTCTCGTGAATGCAATTATGTTTGAGATTTTGTTGCTCGGTTGCATTTCGCAAATTCGACGGTTGTGCAAAATTTGATGGATAAAGATTGTGATATTTTTATCAGATTGATCAAATCAAAGAAAAAAATTGAATGCTTTATAATATAAAAGTGATGATAATTGATAATGTATTTGCACATTTTATTAAAAAAAACTTTACTGTAAGTAAAGAAAAGAATCAATGGAATTTGAATATCATTCCGAATAATGAACGAACCTTTCGATACGAATATTTTCAAATAAAAAAAAAATAGCACATAAGAACGAATCAAACGAGATAATATTTAGTACGAAAAAAATCAACATAATTCACAATGACTCACTTTGAGCCCTGAAAATCATTCGAAACAATAAATTTTTACGAGTCTCAACCATCGGACGACCCTGCAATTGAAATATGTGGAGCTTTCAAAAGTGGCCAATACAGAGGCCAATTTGATCACGATTTTTTTCTCAAAAAGTTCAGGTAACATCGTCAGGTTATTGATCTTCGAAGGCAATCCTGTTTGACCCGTACGTACATTATATTTTCGACAATGTTAATACGCTTTCGATTTTCCTCAAAACGGAACGATTTCCCAAAACGAGCAACGAAGAGTAAAAGGATATCGGTTTTCAATGAGACGTTTCGATTTGCATAAACCTTGAATCGTTAATAATGAGGCAGATGCAAAAAATATTACGCAATTATGAATATCGTCCATTTGGCGATTCGAATTATTCGTCATTAGTGGTAATAAAAAAGGTTAAGAGGGCAAAATTGGAATTAAAACGGTCAAGATTTCAATTGGATACGTTTAAATTTTTTTGTAGGATCGATCTTTGTTACTATTCGAAATCAATGTCGATGTTTTAATGTAATTTAACGATTTTATAAAATGATTCGCTATCTTAATTGGATACGAAACTGTCAATGAACCAGTTTCTTGTCTATGCAACATGCGAATGTCGTCTATAAAATCGAACATAATTCAGACATTGGAATTCGATTGATTCAAGACTGTTCAATCAACTTCTTAAATGTTTTTGATTGAAAATAATTTATTTACTTTGCGGTTTCGTATGGGAAATATTATACTTCTAAGAAAAAAATAGAGGAAAAACTCACCAAGCCAATAAACGACACAAAAGGCTGTTCGCCCTTCTTTTTCAATTTCTTCTCTTCTTTATCCTCCTTGAGTTGATTATTGACAAATTTCCTGAAACATAGAAAAAAATACATATTAAATATTGATTATTGAATAGACACTTCCTTATTTCAACAGTAACTAGATTAATATATGAGAAAAGTGGAAACGGAATACATTGATCTACATTTTATAAAAACGCATTCATACAAGTACAACGAGTTCGTTTACC
The DNA here is from genome assembly GCA_009617725.1 of Hydropsyche tenuis. Lineage (NCBI taxonomy): Eukaryota > Metazoa > Arthropoda > Insecta > Trichoptera > Hydropsychidae > Hydropsyche > Hydropsyche tenuis. The sequence continues at coordinate 3,743,244 of VTON01000009.1, forward strand.
CGTAAACACATTAAATTCGCATAATTGAGCATAAGTATCCTTTTTGGTACATCCGACTGCACGTCCAAGGTATGCCGCTTTTTTCACGGTCTTTAACATCTCGCAGACTGCCTTCGAAACCTTTTCCTGTTTCAGACATAAGCTCGTTCAAAGCATCAACTATTGCAGATTAGGATTATAATATTGAAAAAGTTGAAGGATTGCAGATTATTTGAATTAATGGGTAATAAAAATGGTGTGTGTAAAACAGATCCACTTAACCTGAGAAGTTCATTGCCGTTTGAAAACCAATTTCGTGACCTTTTTGAGTCAATTAAACGCGATTGTTTTAACTAATAGTGGGTTATGGCATTTGGAGGTTTTTGGGATTGATTTTTTTTAATATAAAATAAAATCTTGATATCATAAATTCTTCTGATCCGACAATTCACTTGATTAAACGTCCGCTAGTGCAATTGTCATTCCATAGCACAGTTCAAGATCAAATATTTTCCCACTTTATAATATTACACGTATTTTATTGTCTTCGGCATTAATAATTCATGCAAGTGCGTGACGCACATTCAATGTCTAAGTAACAGAATTCCTGCAGACCTTCGAGCCTTCAGGGCGAATGCAAATGTTAAAAGTTCCTTCACCAATTCTGGGTTAATAGTCTCGATCAATTTGTTAAGTCAACGATGTGGGCGTGTTTGAAATTATTTGAAAAAAAAAATTGTACGCTATCGATGATTAATGGAAACCTGTTTGGAATTTTCGTTGGAATTGATGATTTTTTGAAGTGTTGTGATCGGTTTCGTAATGCGGTAGTTCATTGCAAGTCGCTGATGTATAACAATGGTAATTGTTATTACAAATCTCGTTGGAAAATTGTGAAATTAACATAATGATGCATTTAATTCAGAATTATTAATTTCGCGGGAAAATGCAATTGTTCTTTTTATCTTTTCCGAAATTGTAAATTTTAAATTTTGTATAAAAAATGTAATAATTGTATTAATTTTTTTACTTATCGGTTTTTTTCAGAGTGTACATAATTTTGAAGAACAAATTTGCAGAATTCATATGCGTCAGAATCTAAATGGAAAATTAATTATTATGTTGTTGTATGTATTGATTTATCATAATACATTTTGCAACTATATAATCCGTTTATTTGTAACATCGTTAATTAAAAACATTTACATGTTAAAATTTTGCAATTTCACAGTTCACTTAGCGAATCAACGTCAGATGGCAGGAAATAAAAATCAACTAAACATTAAAATCATAATTTTTTTAATATCCCTTCATAATTTCCATATACATATTCATATGAATAATTGTTTATAATATAGGAAATATTTGCAAAAAAATCAAATAAAAATTCCATTTAAAAAAAAAACTGAAATATCTATTTTAAAAGGTTTTTGCAATTGCATATAATAGATTAACTTGACCAACTAATTATGATGATTCCATAATATTCCGATATTATTTTGAAATAGTATATAATTAATTACATTTTAGGACAATACATATTCAAATAATGGTTATATTTTTTATATATAAAAAAAATGCGTGAGCCTTTTCCCGCATTGCAACCAACAATGAGATAATAATTTCAAAAATAATACCATGTAATTGAACGAGTTGCGAAGAATAAATAACCGCAGTCGGAAAACAATTGATATTAATCAGGCCGAACATCGAAGTCAATTTGCAAATTTAACGAATGTTAATCATTTTCACCCTATCTGCTTTGTCTTTGTTTTCACTAGATGTGCATTCAACAATTATAAAATAAACAATTTCACTTAACACACAGCTATGAACATATCAATTTCGATTGAAGACATCGATTTTAAATCAGTACTTGAATTGACTATTGTTTTTTTTATGTTTGAAACTTGAAATTTCTGTCCATTTATATCCGATTCTGTGCATAAATAATATTAAATTTTGAATTATGTAACGAATAATTTGAACTAAAAAAAAATAAGTTGATCGGCCTTTACTAATATAAAACATCTTACAGAAAAAAATGGACAAGTTTTTCTTCACTTAATATTATGATAAATTATAAAATCTGGTTTCACAAGTTTTTTTAATTTTCGGACCATATTTTTTTCAAATAAACTAAAAAAAAACTCCCTCGATTGATTCGTCACGACATTCAGAAATTAATAAAAAGCAATGAAAATTGCACCTTGTCGATTTCCACGAACGTTATGGATTTTCTTATGTGATTCATCTGAAGTTCTTTGTTCTTAAAGCGCTAACCATTGATATGGTTTTACCGCTTTTTTCGCCGGTTTTTTCCTTCGCTCTTTCGATTTCGAGTTAATCATACGTTTCCGTGTTGCCATATTTTTTCTATTTTTGTTGAGATTCTCACAGTCTGCGGATATTCACCGATCGAAGCAAATTTAACCAAGGTTGCGAACGGTACTGATATAATCGGAATAAATCGTTCTTGCTTGAATTGTAAATACAAGAAAATTTCACGATTTCTATTATGCACATGATCTCGGTTTAAGGAAGTAAATTTTGTTTTCAATATAACGGTTAATCGTTAGAATGTGGTATTATTTATTTGATTTTCGTACGAATCTGACGATTTGATCGGTAAATCTATTGTTTTTTTTTAATGAAATGAAAATGTATAGTCATTGTCGAAAAATTTCTATTGTAACCGATTTTCAGCATGAAAAATCGACTTCAGAACAGTTTCAGGTCGAGGACGATTTCTGCACAATGGTGACCTGAAATTTAATTAAACGAATCGACCTATGCCAAAATTTTGGCGAAAAAATAGAATTCGCAACATGTTTTTATATATTTCGAGATTCTATATAATGAATGACATTGCGTAAATTTTCTTCAGCTTTAGTGATTTGAAGAAAAAAAAAACGAATTTAATTTAATGAAGAAATTGCAGAATAATTACACAAATTGCAATCAAAATATTGAATTGAAAATTATTTTTAATAGAAGTGAAAATAAGTACTAAGAATTCTCAGTTTTTTTTTAAATAATTTGTATAAATTTCATTATACAGAATTTTCGTGTATAAATATTTTAATTTTAAGCACAAATAATTTCGAAAAAAATTATTCTTATTTTTAGTTTTCTATATAAGTTAAAAAAATATTATTTTCATAAAAAAAATTGCAAAAGCTCAATTAAAAAATATTAGATGTACTTAATTAATATTTATAATTAAATTAAAAATACGAATACCTATACCACGTTCTAGCTAATTTACGAGTAGATGGTGTAATTTGCCCGATTGGCGGGAACTTTCGAAACTCGGGACATTTCTCGAAATTTTTCGATTTGCCTTCTAGATCTTTCGTCTTTTGACCCTAATCACGTGTGGAGATGGCCTTCTGACCATGGATCAGCTTCACTTTCAGTTTCAGCTGTGATTGTTCATGCGTGCAGTGCGAACGTGACTTCTTTCGTCTTTGTTCGCGGATCTATTCATGAGATAATATTTGTGTGAAACTTTATCTGGTTTTCTACATTTAAAATATTTTTTAAGGTCAAAATATATTTTTTATAGTTTATATTAAATCTCACTGAATTGAAAATTCTTGGCAAATTGTCTTCCTAATTCCAAATATAATATAATAAATATTCATATGTATATTTAAAGGTAATTTGTATTATTTTTAAATGTTAATGAAAAGTTTAATGTAGGTTGTTTAAATACATTTCATAGTTCTCAATTATTTTGACAGACCGATATGAGCACGTTTTGTGAAAGTCTATTTATCACGTCAATACTAAAATAAGCAATATAAACAATCAATTGGACGAAAATTAGCATTACAACATTATCATGAAAAAACTTCACATATATTCAGACGCAAATGTTTTTCATAAACAAAATTCATATAAAGTTGCATCACAAACAAAATTACATATTTAATAACAAAACACAGAACGTCCGACCCGTACTTTTAACACAACCATACTTTCGCAACTTGCACAATTATTCGCGAATTTTAACAATGTGTGATAACACAAAGCGCGGAAATTCAATACGAAGATGCATTTCAAATTAGGTGACTAATTTTTTTTTCACTAAAAACAAAAAGAACTAATGAAAACAATGAGTGTGGCGTGCGAAGTAACTTCCAAGGTCCGAGATAAACGGAGGTTGCTAAACGTAAGTGGGCTGCTAGGCTCGATGGCGTCTTTCTTTGTCGCTAAAATGTTAACTGAATTATGCAATAATAGTCCCCTTTCAATTCTGTCAGTAAGCGTGGATATTTTTGTGTAATGAGTGATGCGATACTGTTGAAAAATGGCGGTAAAATACAAATGTATTGAATTGGTTTTTCAGTTGAATCACTTTGTTTTTTTTAGACTAAATTATTTGTTAATGAAAATTATTATTTGGTCGATAATTAAAATCATAAATGGTCAGTAACTATTTAAAAAAAAAGATCAGTTAAAAACAATAAATTATCAGTGTTGCTGGAAGAAAATGAAGTTACAAAATTGATTTCATCGTAATGACGTATGGAAACCGTGAATATAATATTTACTAGTTATAAAAAAATTTCAATTAAACAATTGACCAACAGTTACAGAACATTCGTAATATACAGGTTGTTCTTGAGTTACGACGGAGGTGCGTTCCTGAATTTCGGTCGTAAGTCGAATCCATACAAAAAAAACAATTATTTTTTATATCAAAATTTTCATATCCTACCACGGTTAATGTAATAATAATATAAACAATATTTTACCAAATTTATTTTTCAATAAGAAAGAACCATACATCCCAAAAATAACGAAGAAATTTGACAGATAATGGGATAACTTTATAATAATTCGAACAAGTCCATATTTCTTTAATAAGTAATTTTTGAAAAATAATTAATTTAAAAAAATGTATTATTTTTTTATCGGTCGTAATTGCGAACCGTCGTAAGTTGAGAACTACCCGTAATTTACTGATAATTTTTATAAATAACAATGAATTAATTCAATTTACTAACCAAATAACAAAATCAATTTTCAACTTCAATACAACAAACATTTTCACACAAATAACCCGAAATATTTGAAGCTTCACTAACATTACCTCGAAAAACAAATCACAACCATAAAATAAAAAGCTTTAATAACGATCGATTCGATTTCGCAAACCAAAATTAAAACCGCCGAAAAATATAGACGCGCGATTGCGAAAACCCAATTTTCCGACATAATGGGGAGGCTTCTAAGCAACGCGCGTCCGAGCGACAAAAACGGGCCCACAATTAGTTAAATGGTACCCCACACACGCCGATTTGATTAATGATGTCGAATAAAGTTGTACAAGAAGTCGAAGGTGTCCGTTGCAGGTCGGCCTTCGTCAGCAAGAAGCGCAAATGTTGCAATTGTGGCGTCACAAATCAACGGTTGACCCAAACACGTCGACGATCAACTTTTTTGGGGGATTTTTTTATTGTTGTTGTTTTGGGAATGTGTCCGAAGTACTTTGGTGGTTTGGGTTTGTATATGTTTTGGTTATTTTTGGGAGTTTAGTGGTGTGTGAAAGTCGTTTTTTTGTTGAAAATTTGGTGTTTGTGTTGGGATTGATTTATCGGAAATTGAAAGTTAGTGTGATTTTTTTTAATATAAAATACTTTTAAACTTTATTTGAATGAATTTGTTGCTTCTGGAATTAGTATATATTTAAGCAAATGTAAAAATTTATAAAAGAAAATTTTTATTCTAATGATTTCAAAATTCGGGAAAAATTTACCTTTTCCTTATCAAAAAGGTATGTTTTCTAAAATACATTATTTTAAAAAATCGTACATTTTTTATGAAATTCCAAATATATTGATCCAAAAACTACTTTCTTTCATATAAAAAAAAATCGTATGACAGAACATATGTTTTGAATATCTTTAAGATGCATTTTAATATAAATGGAAATGCATTCTATATAATGTTAACGTATTGATATTGTATTGGATTCCACGCAGTATATCATGAAATGAATTCAAAAACAACACATTAATCTACCTTGAATTTATCGAGAACAACCGTACGTACGATAAATAATCATCATCTGCAAATTTTATAACATTCAAAAGATTTTTTGAAAAAATGGAGAAATAGTCTCTTTCATTCAGCAATACGAATAATAATTTGTTGTGAATATCATTCGAAAATATTGTTACTCTAGTGGGATTTTGGTGCAATATTGACCAATGCTAAAATTGACACTAGCAATAAAAGGGCAATATTTTCGAACAAATTAAAATTTTATATACTGATAACCATGGTCCCCACATCCTGAAATCGAGCATAGGGTCAGAAAATTTATCGGCCCCCCTCTTTTCACCGATTTTTTTTAATTACATAGTTTTTCAGTAGGTATCTACAAGTTGAATTGTGTATTATATAATGAATAGATTCTGTTAAAAATAGTGACAAAATAATTTTATAAAATTGATTAATGCTGGGTTCTTTTACAACCTCGACCTGCTGAGCCCCTATGGGGGGGGGGGCATTCTGATAACATATGTCATCATCATCATCATCATCATCATCATCATCATAGTTATCGACCCGTTATGTGTCCACTGCAGGACAAGGTCTCCCCATCAAATATTGGGGGTCTAGGCTATATACCTTATCTGAGAGTCAACCTCGTACTAATAAGGGACATGTATCATAAGAGCCAATCCACCCATGCCAACGAAAGAGGCTCTCAGACCAACGGTACGCATGTCTATGTGCTAGACTTTGTGATCGCTGACTCTCCACTAAGCAAATCGCAATGAGCACCCCCAGGGCAGACGAGGTAAAGACTGTGCAGACTGCGCCCTCGCCAACCACTTTGCGATCGCAACGACCACTAGTTTAATTGTAACGTTAGCAACGGTGCACTAACGTAAGCGACAACGCAACAGCGCAAGCGACAAAGCGACAACGCAAGCATATTATATTATATCTGCCAGGGAAAACATATCGAAACGTATCGACCCCAAATCTTCCAAGCACTATCGATCCAAAAAGCGTCGCATCATCCACGTACCAACTCCAACAATGAATTGGCCATGTTTGGATTCGCACGGTGTCCCGCACAACGGGTCCGAACGTGACTGCGGTCATTTTCTCGCCGCGAGTTTTCCTTTCGTTTTCCTTCCACGGTCGCCGGGTCATTGCCAGACGACATCCGACTGCTGGCCCATGATGACTTCATCCGGCTCCGTATCCGATCTGATGCAGCCTTGGCCGTTTCGCGATTGTCGGCCGAGGATGGGATGGGATGGAAGATTTCGGTCTCGGTCTTGTCGGTGGTGTGTGTGTGTGGGTGTTTGTGAAAATTTGTTGGAAGTGGTCGTTGTGGTTGGTTTGGTGTTTGGGTGTTGGGTGTTGTTTAGTGTGTGCGTTTTTGTGAATGGTGAAATTTGGGGTTTGGTGGTGTGTGTCGTTGTGATGGTAAATAGACATTTGATTGAGATAATGTGTAATTTTCTTGAATCGATGTTTATTTCGTATGTAAACTGTTTTTATGATGGGAATATAATTATAATTGAATTTGTGGTCTGAAAGTCGATTGATTAATTAATTAAAAAGAAATATTAACTAACCAAGGTTTTCATCGAATTTGTATAAAGTGTTCTCTAATCAATATTTTTTCCCATTTGAATCGAACAAAAATTTATATAATAATTTTCCTATTGTAGTCTTCTCAAAAAATAGAAATATATAAAAATAAAGAAATATTTTTTTAAAAGTAATATTTTTACTATTGTATAGTAAAATGGCATATTATAATTATATGTCATTCCATAAATATATTGCAATATTGATTAAAATTCATACTAATCTATAGATAGATAAGATAATAAACAAATTTATTATACAATACATGAAGACATAATTCAAAGAATACGAGAAATCTTACGTCCACGCTAATTCACTCACAGCACTTTGACATAACATAAAAAAAACCCGGTTTCAAATAAACATTTGAGTTGTTAATAAAAAAATACGCACGACAAATATTTAATTAAACTCAAAACCAACATTTCTAGCATAATCGACATTCATATAAAGAAACCATAGATGAAAATTCCTGCGACCAAACCATATTGTCTTCTAGAGAATTTTAGTGGTAAAAAAAATGAAGAACGGCAAACGTTTCGGAATTTGTTTGCACACATGTGCTATCTTATAAACAATTTGGATATTTCACGATCGAAATAATTTTTGTGGTTGTTTATATTTTTTCGTGAACACTTAACCGTTTCGAACGCATTTTTTCATGAACGCAATGAGGTTGACAGATAAAGGACGTAATTGTTCAATAAATTATTCGAAAACTTGTTAAATCAAGAAAAAGTAGGTCACCTAACAGGTTGTCTATATCATAGGGCCTATTAGATGTCAGGGCCAAATCGGTCCTTTTCCTCAAAATTGCACCTTGCCCTTATTGATAATGCCTTAAATATATAGCAAAGGTCTATTATGTGTACAACAGTTTTTTTTTTGTAGATGAATGTCTTTTTATGAACCAGATCAAGGATTTTGATTAAGTCTAAAAACCGATTATCGACAGCCTAATTAATTAAAAATTTTACTATAAATATTCTAATATTTGTAAATTACCCGATCCGATTCAGGTCAATAAGCCATTACTTATTTCAATCCAATTAATCATTTAAATCGGATTTATATAGCATAATTAATTTATACAACGAGCGCAGAAACATTCATAGACAATTAACCATCAATGAAACCGTTCAGTCGTTTTTTTTACTTTGTTCGCGTTAAATTATGCAACGCGCCAAAAAAACTCGACTTTTAACCACTTTATACTTGACATTGGAACCGTTGCAGAGGCGCAGACAAAAACTTTAACTTATATTAAAACTTGGCCCATGACCAGATCTTGCAGAAAGACGTTGGTCAAGCATTTTGACGTCATGCGTCTGCAATAGTGTGGATGAATGTAGGCTTTGTCTGTATGTAGAATGCAACGTTTTGCAAATTGGAAATTGTCTAAACAATCGGATTATTGTTTTTAAAAAATTTTCAGATTCGGTTTTATTGATGTCTATTGTTTTAAAAAAAAACGATATTTTTTTTTTACAAAATAGGTATGTATACGTTATTTTCAATTGTGAAAAACTGAATTATTCGATCGAAGTTCGTGTTTTTTCATCATTCAGATACGATAATAATATTTATTCATTTTCTTTGTAATTTTTTTTTTAAACATTAAAAGTGTATTTTTTGGTAATAAATAAAGTCAATAGCCCAAAATTAGTGTAATATTGAAACAGTGTGTATATTTGTAATAGTTATATTATACGATGATTTGTCATTCCTATTATTTTATTTGCGAATTTAAAAAAATGGTTAGTTAAGAACTGTATTGCGTTTAATGTTCGATTGAAAAAAATTTCGAATAATTTAAAAAAGAAGACTTTTAAACGATGCCAATTTAAAAAAAAGATTTTTTTCGCAGAAGACATCAGTCAATAAGATTGCAATTTTCAATTACATCCCGACATTGCAACATAAACAAGTTATTTCATTGCAATTTTATAATTCTTCACTATCGTTTTTTTCTTTTAATAAAAATCTATGATCAATCGAACTAAATCATTGCAAATTTCCTTTTGAATTTACTGCGAAAACTTTTACTACCATGTAATTTTATTTTATAATAATAAAAAAAAACTTGTTTAACGACACTTTTACTGAACGCTACGAAATATGAAAGCGGTCTATGAACAAGACGTTACATTTTAGTATCTTCGAACATTTATCAACAATTTGTACACGAAAAGTTGAATTCACATCGTATTATATTATTGCCTTGATAACAGTCCGATATCGAGCAATAAATTATACAATGGAGAAGAAAATGATTAAGTTTGAAAGATAGGAAAGGAAAAAAAACTGGTTCACGTCGAGGTCTAGTACATTGATGTCCTCGTGATTTAGGGAACTTTCAAAATCACAACCTTCGATCAATTTGGATTTGTTTGATCGATTTGCACCGAAATTCAATTGTGGAAAATAACAAAGAAATTCTGATGTAATTCGTTTAGAGAAGTTATTTAAGATGATCGCATTTCACGCAATCTTATTATCTCGTTTTTATGTTAAAAATGCTTCATTATTGATAATTTTTGGCAAGAATTCGAAGAGAAATCCAATCATTAATATTTAGAGTCACACCTTGCGAAGAAGAAGGTCGCTTAATAAAATGTGTAATAAAAAACTTTCTTATGTTGATTTTTATTTTTTTCCACGTTTATTGAATCAACAAAAGCGACAGATTCGTAAAAAAATTAAATTTACAATGAAGATAAAATGTATCGGAAAAATTTCTGAACAAGTTTTTAGTGGTATTTATATATTCGTTTATTATACGAGATTGTGGATTCAATGATTTAAACAACTTTGATGTATTAATTTATATTGATCAACCATAAATTATAAGTGACAATTATACGAACGAATTGACAATACATTTTCAAATTTACGTTACCCAGAATATGCAAATTATTTCAATTACATTATAATTGAAATTCTTTATAACAAATAAATATAAAATAATTGGTATCTTATATTATTCATAAATAACAAACCGACATAATGATATCATAAGGAAAAACGTGATGATTTCATTGATTAAAAAAAAATTGTCTATCATTGGAACATCAAGTCACATTCGATACATTACGAACTTGAATCAAAATTATTGTACCTCTTTCACACAATATATAAAACGATAAGAAAATAATAATCATGCTTTGACTAACAATCAATTTTTCTTACTATATAAAAACGTGGTTGATTTAAATCAATTTTGAATAGACGACAATTTCCTTAATGCACCTTTACAAAACATCATAAATTCAATAGAATGGTTCCAATATGTTAGTTTATAATAATTAATTATTATTTATTTGATGATACATAAAATATACTGAACACCATTTCATTTCAGTATAAAAATCGAACCAAATTTTCAATCCATAAACGATCACACAAAGCTCATCGAAAATTTCAGTCCACCCGCTGAAAATCCACCATTTACAACAATATCGAACCCGAAAATTTCAAAAACATCAAACTCACAATTCGTCCAAAGTCGACGGTGATTTCCTGAACTTGGCGTTCAGATCGTCCAACGAATACTGCTTCTTGTTCTTGAAGATTTTCCTGTCAACCTTCACGTCGGGATGGTCAACGCCTTGATCCTTGACCACCTCCATCGCGCACAGTTCGAATACAAACAAAAGTTAAGACACGATCGAAACGATCAGTACATAATCGGGTCCGAAATCCGAAGGCTTTGGCGTCCAGAAAGGCGTTTGGACGCCGACGCGCACCGACGTCGACTGATGGCCGCCGACGACCGCGTTGTCGTTTTAACACTTCGCATCGACAATGGCCGTGATGGGGGGTGTTTCGACAAAAAGCGGTGTTCCTCAAAAGTCGACCGTGGACTGGTGTGAATTCCAGAAAATTGCTCGAATCGGGTTAGGTTAGTTTTTTTTAAATTTTATGTTAGGTTTTTTCAAATTTCAGGTTAGATTTTTTCAAAATTTTGATTAGGTTTTATGGGTTATTTTTTTTAATTTAAATCACATAAAAAAATTATTGTGTAGAAACACTGGATGTGTAAAAAGTGTCGGTAATAATTTTATCCTTAAAATCGGCATTGTTTATGTTCGTTTGATTCATTCAATTTTTCATTGACCTTATGCTATATTTCGTGTGATCAAATACGTGATCTAAATGTGGCATTGATATAAATTTTAATTATCTGTAAATAAATTATTAAATTTTAGTTTGATAAAGGTAATAAATCTAAATTCTTGCAAGTTCATGGATTTAACACGTTGTAATTCTATTGTAAATACGTTTATATTGTAGTATTCTTTAATAAACTTAATATGTGTTACCTTGTTGTTTCATAAATTAGTGAAATAAACATTGAAAACAGCAATAATATGTAAAGAATTTTTTTTATATAATATAATTATCAATTATAGTAATTATAAAAATATTAAGGAATTAATTAATATTATTTTCATAAAAATTTATATAAAAAGTAGTTAAATTGAAGTTAAACTAAAGTTATAATACTTTTTTAAAACAACGCTTTTAATAAACGTGCAGTTGGCGAATTTTAATGATAATCATAAGGAAATATTTTCAGTTTACATAATCATTAAAGATTCAACCTCAAAAGTCGGTCCTTTAAATTTAAATAGCCCTTAATTTTAAAATGACTATTTGATGTAACAAACAAACGAACGGACTAAAATAATTTTTTTAAATACACAATCTTCAATGTTCACAAAAACTGTTGTGAAAAAAACTCGACATCTTATTAAAAAGATTATGTAGATTTCCTTATCATATGTCGAATAAGCCCATAAAGATCTGTGATGTAAAACTTAAGAGATTCTCTTGTCAAATATTATACTGACGTGACATATTTCCGTATTTTATCGACTCGTTATGAAAATTTAATGGCAGCTTATATTCCGTAACCACCCCGAAACAAATAAAATCCTTAATATGCAGAAAAACAAGTCAAACACTCTTCTGAATATAAAAAATTCGAATCAACTACAATAAGAATTTTAAACGTTCATTAAATCTTAACTGACACACATATTTTAAATTTTATAAAATTCACATATGCACAGATACGAATTACAATAAAAAAATAATTTAACGAGTCATGTAATTTGCGATTTTCTCCTTTTAAAAATTACTTACGTCAGTGGTCCTCTATTACGTAGGATTCAAATCGCGCATTAATTGCGCTTTTTCCCGCGAAGTCTGCGTGTAATTGAACAATTAACCCCTCAGATAATTTTATCCACGTCAAAAAAATACTTGATTTATTACTCGATTGACGGACAAAAGATTTACTTCAATAATGTGGCTTTTTGAATTTTGTTCAGTGCGTGAGTTCTCGTCTCGTGTTCGATGGATTTAATTTTATGTAACGATTAACGTTTAATTAGATTTATAAAATATAACATCATGCAATCGAAATGTATTGACAATGACATAAAATGCGTTATTTTTTTTCACATTATTTCTGCCTTTAGAATTGGAGGCGATGGGAAAATAGTTTATTTGAATTGTGAATGAAATGAATTGTTAATTTTTTACTTGTGTCGAGAAAGAATCAAAAATTACTAGAGAAAAATATATTAAATCTATTGAGAATTTTTCATGAATATACAAAAAATTAAAAAAATAGTGTTATTTCAAGAATCATTGAAATATAAATATCAAATAGCACGTATAAATTTCTATACATGATCAGTACATTATATAAGTTAGTTGTGTGCATATTGTTCATCAATTAATTGATCATTTCAATATGTAATATGTTGTTTTCAAGGAAGTACAATTTTAATAATTTACTCATAATTTATATTTTATTTGTTGAAAAAGTAAACAACATATCATATCATTAACAATAGATGATAAATAGTCATTGATAGCAACTTGTTTGGAAAGTGAATTTTTGAAAATTTTGAGATCTGTGTGTGAAACTAATTTGATTCGTAGAAATAATATTAAAAATTGCAAGCTGCAGACTGCAAAAGTATAAAAATGAGAAATAAATTATTTTTTTATCTTATTAAGATCATTGGCGTAATAGCTCAGAAGAGATAAGTTAAGAAATAATTACGAACAAGAGGAAAATGAAAATGAACTGTGTTGAAAATTGAAGAAAAAAAACCAAACATTAGATCATACATTCATACATAATTGAAATTAAAGTGATTATTTTAATAACTTCCATTATCATTATACAATCATTTAATGGCGTAGTAGTGCATTACTCAATTTATCAAATTTTCTTTGGATCAATTGTGAAAAAATATAATAAAAAAAATATTTTACTTTCAATTCAATAAAAATTATATATACATAGATGGCACTAAAAATTTACAATATGCGAATATCAAAAAATGTAATTGTATTTGTTTTTTTTAATTAAAATTATTATAATTCCAAACCAAACACTATCAAACAAAAAATCTTTGAAACAATAAAATAGATTTTTTTCGATAAGTGCAAGGTGACCGCAAGCGCAACCGACTCCTGGCAGTAACAATATTACCGACGGACGCCATTGATCTCCAATTGAACCTCAAAATTATTATATCAGAGCATCGATGACTTCCTAATGAAGAAGGTCACTCGGCGACCAAAGTGTCTTCACGGCCGATTAACCGATTTTAAGTGGTTCACTTAAACAGGGAAGCGAATGGCAAGGTGACGATGGATTTTCGCACAAAACCTCATCCACCATTAGCGATTTTTTGCACCCTGCCCTCTGGTTCGTATAATTGTTTCTGAAATCCTAACCTTTTCAAAAGACTTTGAATTCAAAATTTTAAAGACCCAAGTATACTCGGAATCCAAAAATACTCGAGTCCCAGGACCGCAATTAGTGTTTTAAAATATTAGATATTGATTTTTAACTATTTTGTTTTATATTTATAACCAAAATAATCAAATACATATGTTTTTTTTATCATCCATATTCTTGATTCTTAAAAAAATCGTTCAATGGCAGGGACTTTGTTGCCGTTTCGTCTTCAGTTTGTATAAGTGTCTTTTCGGAAGTGGTTTGGGTGTTAATCGGAAAAAAGATCGGTATTAATCCAGCAAAAAGTGAATTATTGTAAACAATGGCTGTGCTCATTGCCAACGAAAAAACCGCGAGAACGTTCAAAAAATTGAAAATCGATTTATGCCGGTTTTTGTCGGCTTCTGTTTGCGCTTTTAGAAGGTTTTTAATCGCTTTGATGGTTTTTAAAATGATGCCGTTTTGATGGTCTTGAATTGATTTGTGATTTCGATAAGACTTCTGATTTTTTTTTGTAATCATTAGTTTCGAAAATTGATAATCAATACGTATTGAAATAATGATACAAAATGATGTATAATAATAATAAATTAAGTTTAAAGTAACGATGATATACCGTTAATTATTAACAATATTTCCCGTGTCGTTTGATGTTGAATTGAGTCAAATATACATATTCATTGGATTCAGTGAAAACTAAAGAATAGAATACATAAATATTTATTGTTGAAATAAATAATTTTACCTTTAAATTGACGTTATTGAGAGTAATCGTTTCGTGGCTACCTTGATTTTTATATGAATTGATTAATTCGTGTCTATCGATTTCGGAATTAAATCAGCGACTCGTTATAAATTTGACCAATATATTATAAATAAACAAAAAGCCCTATTATCACTCTATAACCTCAATACATACATTAAAAAAAAAACGGAACACGTATATCTCAAAAATAGCGTTTTTATTTTCAAAATAAATAACCGAATTTTATACATGAAAAATAACGAGACTTTCACCACACACACTATCGAACGATGATGATAATAATTAAATATTAAAACATGTAATTATGCAATAAAATATAAGTTAATGTTCGACCCGATCGATAAAAGTTGAAACATACATACATGCAGGCTGTTGAGAAATTCAATTGATTTCCGGCATTTTGGCCTCGCAACTGGAAAAGGATTTCATGTTGGAAAACCACAAAATAAAATACTTTCGAAGGCTGCTTTCTAAAGTTTCAGAATTTATATAGACATGATTTAGATCGGTGTTTCGGAGATACAATTGAATTCGTATTCGGTTCTTTTTTTGGTATTTTATAGCCATTGAAAATCGTTCGATTCGGAAGTTGGAAACGGAAGTTTAATTTTTATGAAGAAGCTATGTTAAATTAAAGGCCACTATGACAATTCGCAAAAAGTGTCCTCTCGATTTTGGAAAAAAAATTGACTTCCGATCAACGGTGCAAAAAATATATGTATAATTCGGATTAATTTTTATTATCAATCAGGGCGAAAAAATTCTATAGAATTTTGTATTTTTTCGCATAAATTAACTTACAATTAATTTATTCAATGACATAAGTTGCTTCGTATGTTTAATTTTGAATGCCTAAGGGGTTCAGCATTTTTTTCCTTTCACTTCGTCTGGGTCGAAGAACTAAAATTTAAGGTCAAAAGTGAACTTACAATGACCTGACCTTTAATATCAAAAAATTATCAATAGCATAATCGAACATGATTCTTATATAATTAATAAGAACCATGTTTTAATTTTTTATATACAAAAAAATAATTAATATACCTCCATGGTTTGACTCTAAAAACATTTTTCAAAATTTAAATTTTGCTTACATCAAATAAATATTAACGATATAATTTTAATCGCATTGAATTTCCATCAAAAGGATAATATTCTTCTCGTGAATAACGTGAATCATTCATCGAGTTGAGTGTGCTTTTAAGATACATAAGCTAATGTATTTTTTCTGTTCGAATGTAGTGCTGTAAATTTCCAATAACAGATTCAACAAAATGTGATCTAATAAATTGTGTGTTAAGTAAGATCAAGTGGGGTCGAAATATGACAAATTCGTGCAGACAGCGAAGCATTCCTGTACAATTCGTGCGATCTGCATATCAAATTCAGTGAGGCAATTGGTCGTTGTGTAGGTGCGATTATTGGAAATCAAGATTTGGTTGGAGTAAAAGACAATATGTACTTACACAAACTAAGTTTTATTTTAAAATTTCACTTTACCATCTAAACGATATCTAAACATTTCAAATATATACACATAGGTCTTTTCAACTTATTTACAACCAAACATTTGAAAAATGAAGTCAAGTGATTGTAACCGATTAAAAGACAAATTTTTACAATGCTAATAAATACAAAAGAAAAACTAAAATTTTTTTTGAACACTTGGACATGTCTCACATACCAAAAAATACATTATATTATTTTATATACAAACAATTTAACAAGTATATAAAAAAGATTGAAAATACAAAATAATGGATAGTAAAGAATATAGATAAGACTAAATCTAAACAATGATTTTAAATTTTAAAGATACATTTTATAAATAAGTATAAAAAATGTTATTTTTTAGATAAAATACAAATAGTGAAGAAATATTTTTGACAAGAACTTGTAAACTAAGATAATAAAAGTATATAGAATAATATCTTTCAATGACTGACTAGTGAAAACCCATTATCATGATATGAAATACAACTAAAGACATGTAGATTCAGTCATAAATTATGAAAATTCTTTTTTACTGCTACCTGACAATGATTTTGTAGTTTTTTTTTATTATTTCAGGGATTAACACAATTAAGACTATAAATTTATAGAAATGATATCAAATATAATAAATATCACATTTCTCATTGAAGACTTGTTGCAAATAATCACCTGAGATAAAAATAGTTTAAATTCGGCTGTATATTGGTATTTTTTTTTAATATAAAATTTATTATTTCTAAAGGGTACACGAATTTTGAATCTAGAATATACAAAAAAAAATTAACTTAAGTAACAGTAACATTAATATATTTTGATAATGGTTTAAACAATTTAAAAACATTCAAATTGAGAGACTAATTTGAAATATCAAATTGGTTAACCTTCAAGAGAAAGAAGAATTTTATAAGGTCATTCAGAAATATGATAAGAAAAATAAGTCGTGAATAACAAATAAATAATTATTAGAACTAAGACAATAATTCTATAATTTTTACAAGGAAATTTATAAGAGAATCAAAATATGTGAAAGACAAAGTTTGGAAAAACAATTATGAAAAACTACTATCATTGTGAAATTATATTCGAAACTGATATAACTTGATAGAAATACATGAATAGTAGTAGTAATTAACTACATACTAAAAAAAATCATTATTTTGATTCTAGGACAAGTTTTACCTGTGCTACATAATTTGACAATTGATATTACACCAAATAATGCCAATATTAAAATAAAAACTCAAATAATTTAACATTAAATATACGTGAGTGAAAAATAATAAAAAATGTTGAAAGTTTCAATTCATTTTTATAACAAGAGAATATATGAAGGAAATAGTAATAATTATTGAAATAACATTAAAACCACAGTCTTGATAAAAATAACCCACCATATGATATAC
Source organism: Hydropsyche tenuis (assembly GCA_009617725.1). Lineage (NCBI taxonomy): Eukaryota > Metazoa > Arthropoda > Insecta > Trichoptera > Hydropsychidae > Hydropsyche > Hydropsyche tenuis. The sequence continues at coordinate 3,761,278 of VTON01000009.1, forward strand.
ACATTGCATATTGTTTAAATCTGATCAGTGAAAAATATAACAATAGTACAATAATTTCAAGTATTATTTGAGTCAACAGAAAATGAATTAAGAGAATTGTCATTATTTACAATTATATTAGAAGATACATTGTTTGTGCAATTATCAACTAAGACATTTTTAGAATTTATATCAATATTTTCAATATCGTTTTCTTGGGGCTCATCTAAATTATCCTGTGATTCAATGTCTTCTAACAATTCTTTCTCTTTAGCTAGTTCTTCTTCCCTTTCTTTTGCTTCTTGAATTTCTTTCTCCAATGCTTCTTTTTCTCTTCTCTTGGCTTCTCGTTCTTCTCTCATTTGTCTCATTAAAATAGGTCTAAATCTTTGAAAAAACACTTTGCTTCTATGTTCTCTTTTCAAAACCCAATCAAGACTCAAAGAAGTATTGGTGATTCTTTGTTTAAATCTTTCGGCATCTCTTGCGTAATCCTGCCAATGGCCTATTCTAGCCATGTGATAAGCATGTTTCCATGCAATTATTTTATGAACTTTGGGTGGGTCAGTAGAAAACGAAACCTGGGGAAAAAAATAAAACAAAATTTTTGCTGAGTGCTGTTCCAATAGAATTCTTGATTTCGAACATATGTCGTGGCAACCATTTTCATATATGATTTTTCACAAATCACAAAAGTACTTTGTGAAATATGATTTGCAAAAAATCATATATAAAAATGGTTGTCACGACATGTGTTTGAAATCAAGAAGTCTATTGGAACAGCGCCCAGCAACAATTATATTTTTTTTTATAAGACATCGCAGTTCTAAATAGAACCTCTGCAAGGCTTTTGAGCCGTCCATAAACCAGATTGTCACAAAATGATATGATCAATTTCACACCTACAAGAGAATAAAACTGGTAAGCAATATTAAAAATTTTAAATGAAAATCAATAGATATATTTAGAAACAATATTTTTCATTTTATAATTTTTGTTTTGAGAAAAATTTACTGTGAATATAATTGATATTTGTTTACAGTGTGACTCGGATAAACTCTGAACTCAGAATAAAAGTGTGCAGGGATTTCATCATTTCCCCGAGTGTTGCACGCTAAATTAATCATCCAATGAGGACACAAATAAAGCAAATGTTTCACATGAATATTTTAGAGCAAATATTTTGTATGAATATACCAGTTTTGAAAATCACATTCGAGATTCAGTCAAATAAACAAACATTTAAGCAATACATAGAAATTTAGAGATAAATTTGTACTAGTAACAATGAATTGCAAATACAATATTTTACGAATTCCGAATTTTTTGTGATAAATAATTTGAATCGTAAAAGATTAATAAATTGAGATTGAGACAAAGACTGCCATCACTATACAATGGATTCAGTTTGATTGGCAAACGTTTTTTGCTCAACCCAATTCAGCTCAATTTAGAGACTGTCCTATTAAAATGTAAAGTAGAAAGAAGCTGTTTGTGTCAGAGCAATACATAACTCGAAAAATAAAGTTGAAACTATGTTATAAATTCAGCAGATAAATACAGAATAAGGTATAAGTTCAAATCAATGAATTAATTTAAAAAAAAAACCAGTCATATTTATCTAGTTACTACATCTGCATTATACATTTATTTGTTCGAGAAGATAAGAAATCGTAAATTAACAAGTCATTTCGATAACGAAAAATTGACAATGTCAAAAGATAATTTAGAAAAAGATGATGAAATAATCAAATGTTATTGCTATATAAAATCGAGAAAAAACACTAAACAGCACCAAATCTAAAATAATTGATGTGACCGAATTTTCAATTCAAATTGTTCTGAAAGTGACTCGCTCGAGTATAAAATTCTGAAAATTTTATTATTTGACCAACAAAAAAAATCATCACAATGATCCGAAAAAAAAAATCAATGATTCGAATAAAAATAATTTTCCCAACGATATTTCCCGCAAAGTATGAATCAAGCAAAAAATTCTTCATCTGATAACTCCAACACGAAACCAAACCAATCAAAACTACCAAAACCCAAACCGAAAATCCCCGACACCCAACATCTGCATCAACCCAGAACTTTCGCAAAGCTCCCCCCAACAATCATCAACCCAAAAACCCCCAGAAAACCAACATCTGCAACAAACAAATAGAGACAGAACTTTCGCAGAACTCCCTAACTATCATCAATACCCAAGAACCCCCAGAAAACCAACATTTGCAACAAACAAATAGAGACAGAACTTTCGCAAAGCTGCCGCACAATCATCAACCCATGAACCCCCAGAAAACCAACATCTGCAACAAGCAAATAGAGACAGAACTTTTGCAAAGCTGCCGCACAATCATCAACCCAAAAACCCTCAGAAAACCAACATCTGCAACAAAAAAAATAAAGACGGAACTTTTGCAGAGCTCCCAAACAATCATCACCCATGAACCCCCAGAAAACCAACATCTGCAACAAACAAATAGGAGACAGAACTTTCGCAGAACTCCCTAACAATCATCAACACCCAAGAACCCCCAGAAAATCTGTAACAAACAGAGACAGAACTTTCGCAAAGCTCCCCAACAATCATCACCCGAGAACCACCGACCATCATCACCCAAAACGACCACACCATCATCCAATTCGAGCAAACTCCCAATACGCTTCCAAGAACCCTCCAGCGGCCAGTCACCATCCCAAAATTAGACCCAAGCAGAAAGACGAGCCACGATGACGATGACTAACGTTTCTAACAATGACGTCGCGGGCTTCCGATGACGTATCGACGATGACGCCCGCCTCGATGACGTCGTCCCTGGGCAGAGGCGCCATCGTGCAGCGCTATCCGGATGGACACTGGTCGGCCGGGTCTCTGCAGCCCATTCAAGATCTGCGACGGCCCGGGAGACCAGAGATCGTCCACTTGCGCGATCGTCCCGGTGATGGTGCACTTTAGGTGCTTTTATTGTTTGTTGATGAATTTGTGTTTTGATGGATGAAAAGTGCATTATAGGTGCTTAAATTATTGCGTTACAAGTCTGCAGATTGAGTTTTTTAACGAATTTCGCGCGTATTTTGTGTAATACGTGAGCGTGTTGTGAGGAAGTTATGTTTGATAGTTTTACAGATCATTTTCCTTTAGATCGTCTAAATATGCAGTGTAATCTTTCTCCGAAAATAGGACCTACCCCGAAAATAAGACCTACCATGATTTTAAAGGATGGTTTTGGTAAGGGTCGTTTAACTGCGTCTGACCGCTATAGCGGTCATAGCGTAAACGTAATAATAAAATCTGCTGGGTATTGTGCTCTAATATTTTGAGATATTCACACCATTATGATTACGAAAAATTTCATCAAAATCGGTGACTTACACGTTGTGCCTTCCCCTTGTAAGATATGGTTAAAAATTGATAAATACCTCCAAACTACTAAAAAAAAATTTAATTTACGCACTTTTAATGCATGAATCGCATTAAGAATCTGTTAAGAACTTATAATGCATTTTTATTCATGTTGAAATGCAAATTTATCAATAAATAATTTACGCATCTAAAGTAAAGGATCACCATGATTTGTGTTGGCCAAGTAGGAGGAAAATCGCGGAAATGAAATCGTGCAATTTGAGGAAATACGACTCAAAAAAACCCGACGAAGATCGTTTTTAGGAAAATGATTCGTGTAGTTATTTTGGTTTTTGGATGTATCAATATTGATTTGTTGGATTCGCGTATGCTCTGACAAAGTAGCGCATGTATGCAAATCAGTTTTACGGAGTATTGATAATTGTTTTTTTTTATATCAATTTTATCTACGTACATTATTCATATGGGATAAATTGATAATCTCGACATGCGCCTAATTAATATTTAGAGTGATGGAAAGAATGCGAGATAAGATAATGTATATTCGCGAAAAATAAACAATCAAACGGGAAATTCCAAGTTATACATGCAAATATATCGAACACATTCACAAACAACTTGGATACAATTTCGAATAAAATATTCGACTTTTACGACTACGAAAACATTTTACATAATTCATTCAAACGAAAACCATTAAATTACGCCAGCATTACATAAGAAAATCACCCCGAAAACATTTCGACCTCTTAAATCATCTTTTGAAACGACAATGAGTTCATTGTTTTCTAAAACAAAACATAACGACCGACGATAAACAATGACATCATTATTTATAATTAAAAAAACAATTACTAGGTCGGTTCGCGAGCCGTACGTGCACTATCACTGTTTAAATTCCGCGATAAAATATAGCACGATGCGAAAAATCCACGATGCGAAACAAATACGATACACATTCGCAAAGACAGATAGTATTTCGCTTCTAGATAAAAAAAGAACGCGCAAATCGTAAATTGATACTGAAGAAAACGACGAAACTTTTACGTAACTTGGTATCAAGCCATCTTATCAGTTATGCAAACTTCGAAACTCGATTTGGACGCTTGTTTATCTTCACTCGAAGAATTTTTATCGACTTTATTATTGCTGAGTCTTTGAATGGAAACTAAAATGTTTATCAGTAAAAAATAATACACTAATCATGGAATAATTTAATATAGAAATATTATCTTACGATTCGTGATCAGATATTTGAATATAGTCATAAATCGTATTTTGTACCAATCATACAATTGTATTATAGATGAAAAGATAGTATATTTAGAAAAAAGGTAAATATTTGACAAATTTTTTTGTGAGATATTTTTTTATGATGACGTATTGCTTGTTCATTGAAAAAAATAGTTGCATAAATCATGTATGAGAAAATAAAACAGGAAAAGGCGGGAGATAGTCGAGATAGAATCTCAAGTGTTTTGGTTCACACTCCGGCTGCTCTAATATATCACATTTAAAAATAGTCTGGGCAACAGCTAACGAGGACGTCTTTTATTTACTATAGAAAACAATGAAGACGACCCTGAAAGAATCGCTAAATATTTGTCGTTGAGGGCGGATGTGTTACATTTTCTTTTCAGTTCCCATAACTTTACGGAAATATGCAGATTTCTTAATAAAATATATACCGTCTTTGTGATTTTTTCCAGTTGCGTTGTTCTCGGCGAACATTCTCTGAAGCCAGACTTCTTCAAACATCCCCTGAGGCTCGGGAGGCCGTCGACGGATTCTCTCTCGCACGAACAATAATCAGAATCGGATTCCACTCCGTCTTCGGACTCATCGCATTTGATCAAAGTCTCTTCGTCGTTTTCTTCGTCACTAGTTTCGTCTTCGTGACAGATATTTTGCAATGAACAATCGTTTGCATCGTCTGGACTACCGACAAAAATAATAAACGAGTCTTCGGAATCGCATTCGGATATTTGTCTTCGGAGAGGGTCACATTCGTTTTCATCGGCAGACGTATCTTCGGAAAAGCTATCGTGTCTCTTTAACGAGCTGAACTCGTCGTCTGAAAAACCACAACCAGACGATTCGCTACCAGATTCATTAATTTCAGCCTTAGAATTCGGAGACTCATCTTTAATATTCAGTACCTTTTTTAAATTGGAATTATTCAATTCAACGGAGCCAATAGTTTCAACAGTTGGTTTGATATTTGAGATATCCTCAGTTTTTTTATTGTTTTTCCTTTTGCACTTGGTTTTATTTAACAATTCTTTGAGATGATTGATTCCCATTTCACATTTTGACACAGTTTTAGTTATATCTATTGGATCGATTGGTGTAGTAATAATTTCATTATTAACCTTCGTTTTCAAATTATCTATTGCCTCTGTTGAAGTTTTAATTTTACTATTTTTATCAAAATCAGAATTCTTTTGTATACAATTGGTCTCCATTGAAGAAATATTTTCGATAACAGCACTTGTATTTTTTTTTACACTCACTTTGTCGTCTTTTCCTTCAGGTAGCACTTTGTTATATCTATTTACAGATGTAGGCTTAATAGTGTCACTTTTCAGCTGTTCACTGAATTTGTTTTGGCTTTTGGGATCGGAAACGGACACTTGTGACGGTATCGGCAGCTCACTGTCGGCAGGTTGATCAGACTTATGAATGGAAACGTTATTCAACTTGTTGAATTTGGGGTCTTCTGTTTGCAATATAATATTCATGTTATCTGGTAGTAAAGGTTGTATTTCTATTGTACTTTCACTTTCGCTCGAAGGTAGTTTATTAACTGAATCATCTGTACACAATGATTTATTTACAGAATTACAATTAGATATCACAGCTTTAGAAATTTCACATATATCCTCACTATTATTATTTACAGCTGTTAAACTACCAGGTTGAGATATATTTTTGATTAAATTAGGAGCAATAGAATTTTTAGAATTTTTCATATAATTTACATTTGTACTTTCGTCTTCAGTATCGGTTAAATGTTTCTTGGCGAGCATTTTTTTGATGCTTTCCAATTTATTTTCACATCTAATAATAGAATTGGTCTCGCCTTCTTCTACTTTTTTCACTTTGGCTTTTTCTTTCTTTTTTCTGTTTTTACCTAAAAATCTACTGCTGGGCTTCGTTTGCAGATCTTTTTCCTCGCTCTCGATCATCGCTTTATCGTCGATACCGTTTTCAACAGGCAATTGATTTTCTACCTTTTCCTGAACACTATCCAACATGAATTCTTTATTCAAAACAACAGACTTATCGAAATCTTTCAAAATATCACTTTTGTACACACCTGTCGACAATCCCAGCGGTAATTTCTCGTCAATCTTATTAAAATACTTCTGCTTGTGTTTATTTTTACTATAATCGGTATGATCGAACGATTTAGAATTGTGAGCGAGCATAGTCAAATCAAATCTGCGAGGAGTCGGCGGCAACGACTTAGACTTTTGGAAAACACACCTCGGCCTTTGCAGCACGCTCGTATTAACATCCATAATGTTGTGTTTCAAATTCGTATTTGTTATGGGAAAAGTTGGGGCACAAATTACCATCAGGCACTCAACAGACGGACCTGGATTCACGTCCTTCATAACTGTTGAATATGACCTTGAAAAGGGATGACCAATGGACGGCGAGGGTTTCACGCTTTTCAACGGTTGTCGGCGGAGACTGCAATTTTTGAAATCCATCATTGAATACAACAAACCAGGGGCGGATCCAGGAATTTAGCGGGCCGCGCTGTAAGAGAACTCGTGCACTTGGAAGTAATGCTTATGGTGATACCACTTTTTCTTCTTTATTTCGATTTCTGGCTCGGTTTTGATCTCCATTTCACAAAGGTTCGCTATTCGCGTTTCAGCTGACGACACAACAATACAATACGTTCTCTGTGGCGGCCATCTTGGAAATGATGGTTCCCCTTCTTTTTTTCGTTGGGTTGGCACGTAGGCGGTCTCAATGCGCGTTTCTCCCACCATGTGTCGGTTGGGTGTGCGTTCGCGAATTCCAAATGTCGAATTGAAAAATGCAATGTTGGGAATGTATTGATTGAAAAATAATAATAATAATCAAAATAAATAGTTTATAATATTTTTATATAGCGTATTTTTTAATTTTGTATGTTTAAAACATAAAAATTTTTATAATTGGGAAAATATGGAAAAAATCCTAATTTAAAAGAAATTAAAAACCGAAATTGAATATTGATTTGATTCTTGTAGTTGTAATGAATATATTTAATTGATCATTTGAAAATAATTGACGATGCAACGTGTAGATTGATTCGATTATTTGTTTTATTTCCTAGACGCATTATGCTGAAAATTTTAAAAATCTTCGACAAACCACATGTCAAAAGTAAACAACTATAAAATATTGAATGGACGCACATCCCCAAAATAAATATATAAATTATGTATAACAGCTGTTTAAACCGCGATTTGGCTGGCGCTCAAACTATCATAAATTTATAGGTATGTTTATAAAATACTAAATTAGTTTTTCATACGTACATTAAAATTTATGAAAAATTTAAAAAAATAGACAATGAAAGTAGACTTTTTTTCGAAATATCGTGACATTTATGAAAATTAACCGATTTTCTTTCATGCACGAATGAAATATTTATTTATCGTTTTCAAATGTGTCTTTAATCAACATCTCAAAAGATTGAAATTAAAAGAAAAGTTTGCATCAAATCATGAGAATCTTATAAAATTAAACTAAATAAAGAAAATAAGCCCTGCCATAATTTTTGTAGATTTTTAACAATATGTACTTATAAGCTAAAACGAGAAAATAAGTTGTGAAAAATGAAAATTACACAAAAAAATGTTGCTCAATAAGAGAGATTGAAGCTAGTGATTGTAAATTTTTGAGATTGAGAAATCTCTTTTTTTGGCAATTTCTACAATTATTTCCTTTTATATAAGACATTGTTTTGTATTTTTCATTTTTTCCTACAAAAATATAAAACATCTCCCTCAACATAAGGCATCTCTAGTGCATTTTCTGATTACATTATCTTATTTTCAGAAAAACATATTATAACTACTCTCATTTATTTTTTATACCGATTTCAGCCATTTTCTATAAATTTACAAAAATTGCAAAATATTTCCATTTTTTTTTCAAATTTTAAATAGCATATCATCATCATCATTGTCGACCGGTTTTGTGCCCACTGCAGGACAAGGTCTCCCCATCAAATATTGGGGGTCTAGGCTATATACCTTATCCGAGAGCCAACCTCGTAGCGATAAGGGACATGTACCATAAGAGCCAATCCGCCCATGTCAACGGAAGAGGCTCTCAGACCAACGGTACGCAAGCCTATGTGCTAGACTTTGTGGTCGCTGACTCTCCACTAAGCAGATCGCAATGATCACCCCATGGGCAGACGAGGTAAGGACTGAGCAGACTGCGCCCTCGCTGACCACTTTTGCGATCGCAATGACCGCCAGTTTGTCAGACGAGGCAAGACCGTTGGTCCTACGTGGCTTCGACCTCCGTAAAACACACGTCATTGGTCTTCACCATTACCAAAGAGAAGTTTTTAAGTTAATGAACATGCAGCACTAAATGAACATGCAACACATTCTCAATTTTATATATCCATGCAACCGTTCTAAAAAAATATATCTATGTGCCATTCGTCCATAAGATGGTTGTTATTAATCGGTTATTAATTCTGTAATGATTATTTTCAGTTTCGTTCAAGTAATTGATCGTGCGATAGTCTTAATTGTATTCATTTTATTTTCTGCGGGCGGTAGGTCGCGTGTGAATATTAAATATAATATTTTGGGAAGCACTTTGGAAAGAATGAAAAGTTTGGAAATGCTGGAAAATAATCACAAGGGGTGTTGTTGAACGATTTCCAGATGTTGGAATAGCTGGGCCTATCAGGGTAGAAAGACAGCGCCGCTGAATTTTGAATTTGCTTGAATTTGCATAATTTTGATACACGGAAATGCGATTTTTTTTGATCGCTGTACTGATTTTAATGGAATTTTGGAACGCTATGTTATAGGTAAACAATCTTGTTAACACTACCAAGAAGTTAGATGAAATTAAGTGATTAAGGGTTGAAAAGTTCAGAGTCTCGAGAAGCTCGTCGTACCACGTGTTCGCACAACAACGGGCGAGACTGAACCGTAATGAGAGAAATACGGGTGTTAAATGTTATTACGATTATTAGATTAATAATTAGTCATCTATTCTAAACTAATTCTAATATACAACAAATTATGAAGTCATCTGTTATCTGATTTGTGTGCGTCGGAGCTGGCGTTTTTCTCTCTTGTGTTAGATGCAGTTTGCCTGTACACGTGCGTCACTTGGGTCTCGCCTAGGGGCAAAACTGCAGCAACCAACGGTATTTTGTCGGGTTTAGGTAAAAAAAACGAGAGGGAGAGCGTTGATTTCGTGATTCTGCACTGAAGTTATATCATCATCATTATCAACATATACATCCAATGCAGGATGAAGTCTTGTCAACTTGCGTTGGCAGTTTGGGCGGTACCTTATCACGTGTGCCCACCACGCTTCGATAAGGGGCAGGGAACATAAGAGCCAACTCCTCCCCATGCCAGCAGAGAAGGCTCTCGGACCATCGGAACGCGTATCTATGTGTCTGAATCCGGTCGCTGCTCAGTGAACATATCGCAATGATAGCCAGTGAGGCAGACGAGACAGAGACTGAGCAGATTAAATAGCATATATTTTCAAAAATTCTATTGACGATCACAAATTTTAAGAATCTCATTGCACCAAATGTGAACCACGATTAAAAATATTTTTTTCCAATATTTAATCAAAACGAACAAAAAAAATTAAATAATAATTACACAGCCATTTGAACTACCTTATTACGTAACAATATTTCGTATTTACACCTGAAACATTTTGAATATTATTCAATCAATAGCTGGACTATGATATGATTGCGACTAGCAAGTTGACCAACCCAAATTTACAATACGAAAACGCACAAACGTCACGCCGTCGGCTTTCTACTGAAGTGTTGTTGAATACCGTTTTGATTCAATCACCTGCATTTATAAAATGGTTGGTTTTTTCGTATCCTTAATATATTTTCCA